>CM049308.1:37349026-38549026 GCA_026874595.1 Sipunculus nudus | reverse complement strand
ATGATTTAAATTATAATAAAGAGTAATGAATCTTTGCCTTATATAATTATAAACCATCAATGCAAGACTTTTAGTATGTTAATAATCTTGTAGCCTTTTTCAAACCATGAAGCCCCTGACAACTCCATGTGCTGGACTACAGTTAATAATCAGAACATGAAAATCAAATAATTTTTTCTTTCTCTACCATAAAGCACTGCACAAACAAGGATAGCAAATCAGGGTTGTTATTATAACTATGTTATAACTATAACTTTTATTAACCGGTATCATAATGTTAAACTAAATGACTTTATATAATGTAAAATGTATCAGAGGTATATAAAAGGGATGTTAAGTAAACAATTGGGTGTTCAGAGTATAGCCTGGTTTGAATAAACTATCATAATTACACCGTAACTCTTAGGTCAGGGTCATTTTGTTTGCCTCAATATTCCTGACACTTTAATGAAAAGCCATTCACTTTATAATTTTGTGATTAATTTGGAAAATTCCAGTAGTTTAATGAAAGGTTAAGGTCACTGTCATGACTGGATTGTAGTGTATGTTTCAGGGATGTTTTATTAGATATCCTACATCTAAACTTTGTGACACATACTTTGTGAGGTATGCCAAATATTATTCTGATGAACAATAAGCTTGACTACTGAAATTAACTGCAATACTGTATATAGATTCTAATAATATATTTCATAGGTGGACATGCAAAACTGTGTTACTAAAAATGAACCAAAATACTGAACTAGTTTAAACTTTTATTATTTTTTTTATTCCTCTTTTCCTTTTTATTTAAAATGATATCTTAATATCTTTGTTATTCTAAAGCAAACATTGCTGAAGTTTGGTGCACATACATTGCTGGGGTGTAATCAGACCACTTGAGTATATATTAGAATAGCCTTTAATATTTATGCAAATATATCCTACATGTAGTGTATTCATCATCTTGTTTATATTCATGTATATTCATATATTATAATTACACATATTCTTGTATAGTCAGGTATTATTCTTTCATAATGCCAAAGATTAAAGTTTAGAATTGACACACTTGTGAACTTTTGCCATAACCTAAATAAAGCCTGTTCCAACCATAGAAAAATGTCATAGTAATCTCTAAGTTAAATACAAATAGTCTGATAACATACTCATCTTCAGATATTCCCTCAAATTAATAGTAAACAGATTATAAAGTTATCTATAGTTAAAAACAAATAGTCTGATAACATACTCAACTTCAGATATTCCCTCACATTAATAGAAAACAGACTTTCTAGTTATCTAAAGTTAAATACAAATAGTCTGATAACATACTCATCTTCATATATTCCATCACATTAATAGTAAACAGATTTTCTAGTTATCTAAAGTTAAATACAAATAGTCTGATAACATACCTCATCTTCAGATATTCCCTCACATTAATAGAAAACAGACTATATGGTAATTCTAAAGTTAAATACAAATAGTCTGATAACATACTCATCTTCATATATTCCATCACATTAAAACTAAACAGACTTTCTAGTTATCTAAAGTTAAATTCAAATAGTCTGGTAACATACTCATCTTCATATATTCCATCACATTAGTAGTAAACAGACTTTCTAGTTATCTAAAGTTAAATACAAATAGTCTGATAACATACTCATCTTCAGATATTCCCTCACATTAATAGAAAACAGACTTTCTAGTTATCTAAAGTTAAATACAAATAGTCTGATAACATACTCATCTTCATATATTCCATCACATTAATAGTAAACCGACTTACTAGTTATCTAAAGTTAAATACAAATAGTCTGATAACATACTCATCTTCAGACATTCCCTCACATTAATAGAAAACAGACTTTCTAGTTATCTAAAGTTAAATACAAATAGTCTGATAACATACTCATCTTCAGATATTCCATCACATTAATAGTAAACAGACTTTCCAGTTATCTAAAGTTAAATACAAATAGTCTGATAACATACTGATCTTCAGATATTCCCTCACATTAATAGAAAACAGACTTTCTAGTTATCTAAAGTTAAATTCAAATAGTCTGATAACATACTCATCTTCATATATTCCATCACATTAATAGTAAACAGACTTTCTAGTTATCTAAAGTTAAATACAAATAGTCTGATAACATACTCATCTTCATATATTCCATCACATTAATAGTAAACCGACTTTCTAGTTATCTAAAGTTAAATACAAATAGTCTGATAACATACCTCATCTTCAGATATTCCATCACATTAATAGAAAACAGACTATATGGTAATCTAAAGTTAAATACAAATAGTCTGATAACATACTCATCTTCAGATATTCCCTCACATTAATAGAAAACAGACTTTCTAGTTATCTAAAGTTAAATACAAATAGTCTGATAACATACTCATCTTCAGATATTCCATCACATTAAAACTAAACAGACTTTCTAGTTATCTAAAGTTAAATTCAAATAGTCTGATAACATACTCATCTTCAGATATTCCCTCACATTAATAGAAACTAGACTTTCTAGTTATCTAAAGTTAAATTCAAATAGTCTGATAACATACTCATCTTCATATATTCCATCACATTAATAGAAAACAGACTTTCTAGTTATCTAAAGTTAAGTACAAATAGTCTGATAACATACTCATCTTCATATATTCCATCACATTAATAGTAAAAAGGCTATATAGTTATCTAAAGTTAAATATAAATAGTCTGATAACATTAATCTTCAGATATTCCCTTATATTAATAGTAAGTAGACTATATGGTAATCTAAAGTTAAATACAAATAATCTGATAACATTTTGATCTTCAGATATTCCCTCACATTAGTAGTAAGCAGAATGTATAGTAATCTATAGTTTAGTACATATAGTCTGATAACATACTCATCTTCAGGTATTCTCTCACATAAGTACTATGTAATTATTGACCTAATTTGTTAAATTTAATTGGTTCAAAGTTCCCTGAGAACCTCTACTTAATTTCATGTTTGTAATTAAGAGTTTATTTTATTATGGCTGTTGATCTTAGTAAAATAAAGATAAAAGTTGTGGGGGCATTGGCACTATGAAAACATATCCCTGAACATATATGAATATGTTTAATATATGAACTTACCTGAATATAAGCATCAAGGTATGAACAGAGCATTCCAAACATCCTCCTCCTTCTGACCAGCTGGTTTGGTTGGGAGGACGAGTTGGAAGGTCGGGGAGAAGGAGTTCGTAACACAGGGGAACAAAATGCTTACTTAGGGGAACAACTTAGTATCCAAGGGCAAGGAGATGTAAAAAATAACTTACAGTAATAACTTAGTGTCCAGTGGAATGAGGTGTTATAGGGGGTATGAGTTAGCAACAGTGGGAATATATTGCACTAACTTGGGGAGATGGGATGGTTAACTTGTTTTCTTGTGTTGTCATCAGGGGCGGAATTACTCTTATTAAATAACAGGTGGGAGTGAAATGTGACCTTTTATTTAATAAGAGTAGGGTGAGAGAGCTAGGCCATCTGGAGGCCCAGACCAGGGAAGTTTCCTTTTATCCACCCCTGATTTCCTGCTGAACTCTTTTACTTTTTTACCTTGCTCTTTGTCTGCCTCCATGTTCACTTCGGCTAAAGTGGTTTGACTGCCTCCATGTTCACCTAAGTCAGAGTGATTTGATTGCCTTCATCTTATCCTCAGTCAGAGGGATTTGACTGCCTTCATCTTATCCTCAGTCAGAGGGATTTGACTGCATTCATCTTATCCTCAGTCAGAGGGATTTGACTGCCTTCATCTTATCCTCAGTCAGAGGGATTTGACTGCCTTCATCTTATCCTCAGTCAGAGGGATTTGACTGCCTTCATCTTATCCTCAGTCAGAGTGATTTGACTGCCTTCATCTTATCCTCAGTCAGAGGGATTTGACTGCCTTCATCTTATCCTCAGTCAGAGGGATTTGACTGCCTTCATCTTATCCTCAGTCAGAGGGATTTGACTGCCTTCATCTTATCCTCAGTCAGAGGGATTTGACTGCCTTCATCTTATCCTCAGTCAGAGGGATTTGACTGCCTTCATCTTATCCTCAGTCAGAGGGATTTGACTGCCTTCATCTTATCCTCAGTCAGAGGGATTTGACTGCCTTCATCTTATCCTCAGTCAGAGGGATTTGACTGCCTTCATCTTATCCTCAGTCAGAGTGATTTGACTGCCTTCATCTTATCCTCAGTCAGAGGGATTTGACTGCCTTCATCTTATCCTCAGTCAGAGGGATTTGACTGCCTTCATCTTATCCTCAGTCAGAGGGATTTGACTGCCTTCATCTTATCCTCCGTCAGAGGGATTTGACTGCCTTCATCTTATCCTCAGTCAGAGGGATTTGACTGCCTTCATCTTATCCTCAGTCAGAGGGATTTGACTGCCTTCATCTTATCCTCAGTCAGAGGTATTTGACTGCCTTCATCTTATCCTCAGTCAGAGGGATTTGACTGCCTTCATCTTATCCTCAGTCAGAGGGATTTGACTGCCTTCATCTTATCCTCAGTCAGAGTGATTTGACTGCCTTCATCTTATCCTCAGTCAGAGTGATTTGACTGCCTTCATCTTATCCTCAGTCAGAGGGATTTGACTGCCTTCATCTTATCCTCAGTCAGAGGGATTTGACTGCCTTCATCTTATCCTCAGTCAGAGGGATTTGACTGCCTTCATCTTATCCTCAGTCAGAGGGATTTGACTGCCTTCATCTTATCCTCAGTCAGAGGGATTTGACTGCCTTCATCTTATCCTCAGTCAGAGGGATTTGACTGCCTTCATCTTATCCTCAGTCAGAGGGATTTGACTGCCTTCATCTTATCCTCAGTCAGAGTGATTTGACTGCCTTCATCTTATCCTCAGTCAGAGGGATTTGACTGCCTTCATCTTATCCTCAGTCAGAGTGATTTGACTGCCTTCATCTTATCCTCAGTCAGAGTGATTTGACTGCCTTCATCTTATCCTCAGTCAGAGTGATTTGACTGCCTTCATCTTATCCTCAGTCAGAGGGATTTGACTGCCTTCATCTTATCCTCAGTCAGAGGGATTTGACTGCCTTCATCTTATCCTCAGTCAGAGGGATTTGACTGCCTTCATCTTATCCTCAGTCAGAGGGATTTGACTGCCTTCATCTTATCCTCAGTCAGAGGGATTTGACTGCCTTCATCTTATCCTCAGTCAGAGGGATTTGACTGCCTTCATCTTATCCTCAGTCAGAGGGATTTGACTGCCTTCATCTTATCCTCAGTCAGAGGGATTTGACTGCCTTCATCTTATCCTCAGTCAGAGGGATTTGACTGCCTTCATCTTATCCTCAGTCAGAGTGATTTGACTGCCTTCATCTTATCCTCAGTCAGAGGGATTTGACTGCCTTCATCTTATCCTCAGTCAGAGGGATTTGACTGCCTTCATCTTATCCTCAGTCAGAGTGATTTGACGGCCTTCATGTTATCCTCAGTCAGAGTGATTTGACTGCCTCCTCAGCCAGAGTAATTTGACTGCCTTCATGTTATTCTAAGTAAGAGTGAACTGACTGTCTCCATATCATTATTTATACTTCTTGTTATCATGCAACAGTATTATGTTTTCTCAGTGTCAATTGATATTGCAGTTTTCAGTACATATTATAGCTATTCGTCCAGACGTTTTGATCACAGGTCTGTTCAGAGCAAGTCTGATAGAATATATCTCAGGACATTACAGATATTCTTCCAGACATTTTGATCACAGATATGTTCAAAGCAAATCTGACAGAATATATCTCAGGACATTACAGATATTCTTCCAGACATTTTGATCACAGATATGTTCAGAACAAGTCTGATAGAATAATCTCAGGAAATTACAGCTACTCTTCCAGACATTTTGATCACAGATATGTTCAATGCAAGTCTGACAGAATATATCTCAGGACATTACAGATATTTTTCCAGACATTTTGATCACAGATATGTTCAAAGCAAGTCTGACAGAATATATCTCAGGACATTACAGATATTCTTCCAGACATTTTGATCACAGATATGTTCAAAGCAAGTCTGACAGAATATATCTCAGGAGATCACAGCTATTCTTCCAGACATTTTGATCACAGATATGTTCAGAGCAAGTCTGACAGAATATATCTCAGGACAATTCAGATATTTTTCCAGACATTTTGATCACAGATATGTTCAGAGCAAGTCTGATAAAATATATCTCAGGAGATTACAGATATTCTTCCAGACATTTTGATCACAGATATGTTCAGAACAAGTCTGATAGAATAATCTCAGGAGATTACAGCTACTCTTTAAGACATTTTGATCACAGATATGTTCAGAACAAGTCTTGTAGATTATATCAAAGGAGATTACAACTATTCTTCAAGAAATTTTGATCATAGATATGTTTAAGGCAAGTCTGATAGAATTTCTCCCAAGTTTAGATCATAGATATGTTTTTTTTTTAAACCGGATAGAATGTTATTCCTACATTGCTGGAGTTAAACTGTTTTCAGTAGACAAACCAGCACTGTTTAGTCAAGCTGAAGATTAAATTACAGACATTTATGCAAAAACATCCATAAAGCTATTGCGAAGTCTAAAGCATACTCAGATAGATTCTGTCAGTCATTTTAGTAATCAAAGCTGCTGTGTCTGTTTGGTCATTATCTACATCTTATAAAAGTGTCTCCAGGTCAGGCATTTCCAACTTAGGTTTTCACAAGGAATTATTATTATGGCAGTCAGTCTGTATTCATAACACTCCATTTACCATAATCATCAGCATTATAATGTATTTGAATGCATTCCCATGTCTTCTCCAGTCAAGAGATCGATATTGGGTTTGCTTTTGTTAGATAAATTAGGTCAGTCTGGCCTAGTTAGTGAAACCCTTGACTGTTGCTGAAATGCTCAGCAGAGGTATTACAGGATTGTATAATAACATTACTATAATGTCTGAATGGTCTTAATGTATAATGTATGTTTATAATATTCTAATGTATTCCTCTGATATCCCATGTATGAATGGCTGATGCTGTGAAAAATAATTATCACTATAATGTATTTCTGTGTGGTCCCGTGTTTGAAAGGTCTATGCTATGTAACAATCATCACTATAATGTATTCCTATGCTATCCCTTGTCTGTATGGTCTATATATGCTATGTCACATAATCATCATTATAATATATTCCTATGCTTTCATATGTCTGTATGGTCTAAGCTATATATCACATATTCATCAATGTAAATGTATTTCTATGATATCCCATGTATGCATGGTTGATGCTATGTAATATAAGCATCATTATAATGTATTTCTATGCAGTCCCATGTTTGAATGTTCTATGCCATGTTATATAATCACCACTTTAATGTATTTTTATGTGGCCACGTGATTGAATGGTCTATGCCATGTTATATAATCACCACTATAATGTATTTTTATGCGGCCATGTGATTGAAAGGTCTATGCCATGTTATATAATTACCACTATAATGTATTTTTATGCAGCCACATGATTGAATGGTCCATGCCATGTTATATAATCACCACTATAATGTATTTTTATGTGGCCCCCTGTTTGACTGGTCAATGCTATGTAATATAATCATCATTATAATGTATTTCCATCCTATCCTGTGTATCAATATGTGCTTGAAGTGTAATCACTTTGGCATCTCAGGTTTTTATATTACACAAGCCAAACAAGCTTTCCTTGATCCCATCCTTGGGATTAGGGTATAGGTATTTGATTACAGCTAAAACCTTTAGATTAGGTGACCTGACTTGTGTAGATATGATCACCTGGAAAGTGTAACTAGATTTCTTGAACTTCAGTTATGATTTTTCTGGAGGCTGTTTGAAATCATTGATGACGAATTCTTCCTGATGAATTCTGTAAACCTAAGCTAAGGAAAGATATTTGCACTGTGAACTGAGTTTGTTTTGTAAATCAGTAAATAAAGATAGTACTCTTGAATAAAAAATGAAGAGTAAACATATTCAAAGGTAATGTTACATTTGGCCACTGATCTGGAAAAAAAAGTTGGCTTGTGGAATTCAGGATCAGTATACCTTAGTTTAATTATGGTAACATGCCTGTGTTATGTTGTTTCAGAAGTAACATGCTGAAAATTCGAAATACAACAAACCAGTATAATGTGCTTGAGATAATATATGCCATGACAAAGTGATACTTGTCCTGATATTTGAATAAATATTTTTTCTGTATTTACATGCAGTTACTTGCTCATTTCCTCCAGTAAATTTGCACCAAAGAAAACTTGGCACCTCTATCCTCCAACCCCTCCTTTTGACAGTACTTCTGTATCATGCTTATTAAATGAATTATGTTCAGTGTGGATGGTTTAACTTTAAGCAAGGTTAAACACACAAGGAGAGAGCACTTGATGGTTCAGGGCAGGATAGTTGTTACTTCCAAATCTAATAAGAAACCACTTGGGAGGTAGTGTACGTACAGCAACTGTTTTTTTCTCAGAAACTTAAGCATATCTATACCACTAAATGGTGAAAACCTGTCCTAGTTGGTACACACAGACTGACAATAGATGCTACCATCAACAATATGCATGCTTATTTTTACATAATTTAATTCAAAGCCCCTGATAAATTTTTAGTAGCATTAGGGGTGTAGTTGATGAAACTAATGAAGGAAATTTAGGGAAGCCATGGACATGCCCTCCGTTTTCACTGACCAAGAGGCCTGTGTTTAAAAGCCCCATTTCTTGTCTGTTGTTTAAAATATTTTTCAGTGGGTAAGCACAAAATTGACAATTTTTTTATCCTCTTGGTTTAAGCATCTGTTAAAGATAAAATCTAAAGGTATTTCACTCTAATAGATTATGCTCACTTTAGGTGTTGATATAGAGTTTGGAAATGTTGATTAAAACTGCTGTGATCCGAGTGTTGTAGAGTTCACCAGGTTTGTCAGACACCAGAATGTCCTAGCACATGCTGTGGCACCCTTCATCTGATATGATTAATAGAGGGTCGGTAGTAAAGTTTACCATCCCCCATTACAGTCAACTTGTAAAATCAGTCATTTGTAAACCGCCTGAAATTTTCAGTCACCTTAAAATTGTACATTTCACTGAGGCACTTTACAAATTGACTGAAACATCAGTTTATTTTTCACACTGTCCAAAATGTAAACAGAATGAAACATTACTGTTATAAAGTAAAAAAGATTAAATTTACATTTTTTTTTATTTCATATGCCCTACTCTAACAAAGTATTTATATATTTAACATTAAAATTAATGTTTCATGGAAAAATAAATGTCCATTAGGCTTAAGCCTGGTTTTTAGAGAAATAAGTATTAATTATATGGTATGTAAAATATTATACTCTCCCAGGGGGCAATATGCTTTTGCACTGAAGGGGGGAGGGGGGGCTTAAAATTTACTGTAACACTGTATAATAATAAATGCATACACACACACATAATAAACAGATACTGTAATATTATGGTGACACTAGTTCTCTTAAGACTAATCCCTTTATTTACATCTTTACATTAACATCTTTAACATGATATGATATTTATGTGTAAGTTAAAAAAAAAATAAAATTTTTAAGGAATTAATCATCACAACTAGCATCACATGATATCTTAAACTTCAACATAGTTGATTAAAAATTGTCGGCTGTTCTTTGTACATGTATATACACAGGTCATTGGAAACAGAACTGACACGGAAAGTGATTGCAAACAATACAATATGATAGTCTTAAACACATCACACCACTGTAAATGGAACTTATACTTGTGCAACCAGCAAAAACATTTAAAGTGTACTACACTGATCCTAATCAAAACACAATACAACACTGTATCTAACCCTTTACTTTTCAGAGTGCCTCTAAAGTTTATTCTTCATTTGAACCTAAAACTATCCCACTAGGCTCAATTTTCCGAGGTCAAACACATTGTATATATATTTCTAGTACTAAAACTTTCCATTTACCTAAAGGAGACCCCTGCTAGTGTAACTGCAGAAACTTTTGTAAAGATACAACAAAAGCTGAGTAAGATACTGCCTTGTATTAAACCTATAGTACAAGTTTGTCTGAAATCATTAGTAAATCTTAACAGTTAAGGGTTTATATGAGAGTTGTGTGTGTTTTATAAACTGAGATATGATATCCAGGACTATATACAAAACAAGGAAAGTCCATCCTCATGACAATTTGGTCAGCCTTGGGTGACATCACAAGAGTTACTTGTAATGAACATTGTACAGTAAAACCTGACCTAATGGCCACCTCCGTACAGCAACCACCTCAAAACAATAACCACTTTTATGGGTCCCAATTCCTTTTCATACTATATATATATATATATATATATATATATATATATATATATATATATATATATATATATGTATATATATACACACATATAAATATATTTATATATATTTATTTATATAGACCTTGCCAAGATGACCAACTCGTAAATGCAACCACTTTATTGAGGTCCCAATGGTGGTGTAATTTAAAGATTTTACTGTATATCCATCAAGCTTGCTTGATGCTAGGTGTTCTATACTTTGGGCTGAAAATAATCTTGGCACCATAGGGATTCACTTCTGCCAGGCTGAATTGTAAACAGGTATCTTATTCAGTTGCTTAAACCTTTCTCAAATTTCTCAGAAGCCTCATGAAACCTCAAGTCTGCCCACTTGTCAGCAGCGCCATCTGCTGGGAGCAAGGTGTACTATTTTTTAAGTTTGTGTCCAACTATTGTTTGTTACTAAGCCTAGGTTTATGGGGTTTTGGTGGCATTGAGCGTATTGTCTACTGAATGATGATGAAGATATCCATGTTATAAGAATTATAAGCTTTTATCAATCTTCTGTATTCAGGGTTATACATAACCCGGTGGTCACAACTCGTAGTTGAATAAGCTTAAATATCTGAGGTTGTGATGATATTACCGTGCACCAATTTGCTTTGGAGGCACTGGATGGGCATCAAACTTCGGACCTAGAGCTCACAAGTTCAGTATCTTAACCACTAGGCTCTGTTCTACCCTTTGCCTCAGTCTTCTTAAATGATCTTGGACTTGTGAGACCAAAAGTTTGCCCCATGATTAGGCCTGCCATCTGCTGGGAGCAAAGAGAACTGTTTTGTCATCAGGTTGGTCTTCAGACATCCCTCCTCACTGGATATCACAAAGTCTGCAGGCTGAGTAGCTGTATTTTGTAGCAACTACATATGTGGCACTAATCTTCCAACTCTGATAACACTTGCTGGAAATGTAAGACATTCAAAAACATTAATCTCAGGGAAGAAAAAGCAAATAATTAAGTATATTACCATTTAATACCTGGTTACCCAGGAAAAGGAGTAAATGATATGAAATTCTCATATTTACCTTGCTATCTGATATTTTGTATATTATGAAAATATATTATAAATATATCTCAAAACTAGAAATGTGCTCAGAGAGCACAGACCTCCACCAAGGCAGCTTATAAGCCCCATATGACAATGTCAGAAATGCAACATTTTCCTTATAAAAATGGCCCCTATGCTTTACATTTATTTACTGACACCTTTCAGGAGAGCCACACGTACACATGGAGTGACGTCATTGTCCTCTGTGACATCACAAATGTGCTATAAAACCCAATAAAACACTTGCTCACTTATTCAACTGTTCCTTGTATTATTGCCGAGCTATACTGAAAATTTCATCAAAATCTGTTAATACCTTTTTGAATAATGTTGCTAACAGAATAACAAAAAAAAAAAAAAAAAAACATAACCCTGCAGCTTGGCGAGGAAATAAAGTACAATGAAGAAAAGTTGATGAAATGTGAAAGAAAGATTAGTGAGAAGCCACTTGACAACAAGATCAAAACATGTGACACTTAAACATATATAAGTTATAAATCAGGGCCAGTAAATGAAACATAAAACCCATGTTATAGTAAAACACTTTAAAGGGAGCTATTCTGATATCTGACATTCATAAACTAAAAAAATCTGTTGAATATTTTATGAAAATAGGCAAAAAATGCTGATACAATGGCACACAGGTCTTTGTTTTGTTTATATACACTTGTTTATAACATGTTTGGGGCCCTTCCAAAATAATCCAACCACATTCAACGAGGACTTCTGGCAGCAAGCTAGACAAAACAGGATTTTTGCAATTTAGGGCGCTTTGCAACTTTAGTGACCTTCAACTTCTGCACATATGCAACTAACTACCTTAGTTTACAAGTTATTTTTCTGTTCACCAACAGTCGTGCAAAGTATGGTCAGGTGATTACTACTAGCCTGTAGATAAACCAGCTCATACATCCACTACCACTATAAGAACTTTTCAGGTATTACCTACAGCTCATGAATATATACTCATACAAAAGCCAGAAATCGCATAAAATCTACAGAAACAGTAGGTGAATAGCTAGCTTTAAAACGTTGGAAAAAATATTGCAAATAATGTCATAAATATTATCACAGGTCTGCCATGCTACACTTTTGATAATTTAATTTAAATAGTGGATGCTCAGGGGAAAGGGTTTTAAATAAATCATGACTCGACTGATGCCAGAATAAATTTATGAACAACTCAGGCTACACAAAACAAGTTGTCGGAGGACAAACAACAAGGCTTGCCAGTACGAGCATTCAGAAAATCCTTGACCCCAAATTAAATGTGGTACCGTATTCGACGTAATAAGCGCCCCGGGCGCTTTCAAAATTAAATTTTTACAAATATTATTTATACCCTAATAAGCGCCCCTCCCCCTAATCATATCTGCCAATTTCCAAAGTGCGTCACGATCCTCTAATTTAACACTGCCGCTTGTATACACGTGTTTGACTTCACAGCACATTCAGGACAATTAAGAAAAACCAACGATCTTTTAGCGATGGTTTTGTGAAGTTTTGAAAAATAATAACTTATCCAAGTGATACCGATTTGCAGACGATTTTATTTTGTAAGGTATGAGAGAATTGTATGATTGACTGCAGTTCGAGATTGCAAAATAAATGAACTCTTTAATAAAAGTCACTGCCTAATAAGGTAGTGGAATATATTAAATGTTCATGTAAAGGTATGTAAAACGGTATTTATTTGAAAGATGAAAAAAATATAATACGGGACGTTGGTGACCCGATTATGTCAGTCACTTTGCGCAAATACCTTTGACTGCTGAGCCGATGTATGACATGGAATGGCATCGCCAATAATTGTCCTTTTGGGCCTCCATTTTGCCTGATATTACATGCAAAAGATCTTTTAATAAAAGCTGAAATACTGGCCCTCTGAATCCAGCGTTTTATATTAACTTCAGTGTGTATACGCACCAAATCTGGGGTTTTGTTTTAAAATTGTGAGGAAATTCATCATATTTATATCCCGTGGAAACACGGTCCCGTTATAATACATTCATTTCTTGACGTAGTTCAATAATACAAGCTTGACAAACATCGAATTTCGCTTCACCTGAGGCCGCTTCATATTTATAATTATATAATAATTATAATTACTGGTTGTATTGTAATCGAAGTGCCATGTGCGAGTCTGTGTGTATGTCAGTGTGCAAGCCAGCTGACAGCTTCGGCATTCACTGGACTGGTGAACATTTTACGCAGTAAATAACGCACCATATGAAAAAATTATCCTTGTTTTAAAATGCATATTACCTGCTACTTGACGGCATTTAGCCAAGTAGGCTAGTAAGTTCCCAGCATCCCTTGCGCGAGCCCTGTATTCACACAAATAAACCCAGCGCTCTGGGATCTTGAGCAAATGCGCAAGTTGGTAAGCCCCGTACGCTGTCAGCGGCATAGACAATTATATCACTGCAGACATGTTTCAAGTGAATTGCCAAGATTTTTTTTTGCAAAAAAAAAAATGCATTACAACTTATATTTTTAGGACTGGAAATTCCGTTTCGGTCTGCCAGTTCCGCGATTCCGTCCGCGGAAAATCATTGGCTCTGTCAGAAGGGCTTTCATATATTGATTCAGTTAAAATCCCTGTTTCAATGCGGCAAGGGCAAACCTTCTCTTGCCAATTATTTAACTATGTGCACCTGTAAATCTTATGTATAAACAATAAATTAAAACAAAAACAAAGCACTGTAATGTTCTTTAAATTATCCTTGGTGGCCCTGAGGACTTGTACCCGTTTATTAAACAACCACCCTTCTTTGCCAAATATTTTTTAGGATAAAATTTATTGTCCTGTACACGAGCAAATACGGTAAGTATATATATTTCATTGCAAATACATCCACACATCTAAATTCAGGTCACCCGATCAGCATGGCCACCTGCAGGGTCGGCCTTCACGGACACAGTCAGTTAATGTTATCTATGACACACTTGACCACTGATAATAATATTAGATGAAAAAGCCTAACGGAAATAGAGTAAAAACTGGCGGTAACTTTTAAGCTTGGCGGGGAGAAATGAAAGCATTATGTTGCCCCATGTTATATTGGCTAGGGAGAGGATGAGGTTAGGATGGCTCATCACTTAGTTTTCTTAAAGTGAAAGGGGGGGGGGGGGGGGGGGGGGCGCTTATTACGGGAGGGGCACTTATTAAGTCGATTACGGTATACCTAATCCCATATACAAAATCTATGTATATAAAATATGAGAGCTATGATGAGTGGTTGTTGAGCTATGAAGAGTTGTCCCTAAACTTAAACCTGAGCAGGCCTGAGATCTGGATAAAGTTTGTTTGTGAAGTGCTAATTACTGGTCCAGATATTAAAATATGGGGCAAGTTTTAATAGCTGTTTTGGTATTGTTGCTGAGCATCAGTCTACTAAGCTTAATTGAAATATCTTCATCAGCAAATGGAGCAATGTGCCTAATAAAAAAAAATTTTAACCAGACTTGTTCATGAACAACCAGAACCTGTGACCTTTTGATCCGCATATCACAGGGGTGTGTGGTTAATAAGGGTATAGGGACATATTGGCCGCTGTGATATCGTGGGCCTCAAACCGACCATGTCGGCCGCCGGCGCCCAGAGGCAGGCGATACTGGCCACCAGCTCAAATAAGGTAGAGATCGCAAAGCCACTATAGAATGGGGGCTTCAGAGCAAATGTAGGATCACTCACACACTGTCTCATCGAGGTTATGAGTGTCTACGGACAGACGTAATGATGTTTAGGCTTTATGTAATGGAGGAGAGTGTAAGTGGCAGATAAAAATAAGTGGCAAAATTAAGATGCAAGTAGCAGTATCTTATAGTCGTTGGACTGAAGCCCGCGTTCTATAGTAGTGCCGAGATGGCGAGTAAGCCTACTGACGCTATCTAATCAAACATGTGAGCCACTATGTAACGGGACAGCACGACTTCGGCTGCCTGGCCCCGCATCACTACGTGCATAAGCCTCAGTAGTTAACTGATTCTAATTTTCCCTAAATATTACTGAGATCATGCCCTGATTAATTTTTAGTTGCATAAAGTTTCTCTCAGAATTCAGTGAGATACAATGTTTTTTTTTCAGATGCTGTGTTAATTTTTAGGCCAGCAGATAACGTCCACGTAGTCAATTTTCTTATCATCATTTATTTTATTAAATGTATATAAAGGGCGATGTATATAGCCTGTTTGATTCTGAGGGAGCGTGCTGGTATGTGTAGGTTGAGTTTAAAATATGTGTTTGTTATAAACATGATATTAAAACATGATACCTGTGAAAACTTAGTTGTTATAGAAATGACAGAAACAGAAGTAAGTATTAGCATCACTGAAAAATCTAAGTTTGATGAAAGTTTCATGAAATGATAATGAAATTTCCCCCTTATTCTGAGTTCTTTTATTTGCAGATGAAGGGCAACGGAGCCAGAAATTAATAGTTTTTTACTGACAGGCTTGTAGTCATTAGGTGATGAGGGGCCTTTTTGCCAAATCGGTGATCTTCAATTCACGCTGCGGCCAATATGGTTGCCCAGATGGTCAGTGACAGTCTCTGGTTAATGTGAGCTTGTGGCCGATATGGGTGCCGCAGCCGAAATGGTCTGTTTGAGGCCGGCAGCCGATATCAACGGCGGCTGATATGTCCGTAAACCATTAATAAGGACCTATATAATACATATGTGTAATATGAATGCAATTGGGTCAGTGGCATACTAAGTTATAGACTTAACAAAAAACTTTAACCTGGGGTCTCTATGGATGTCTCTGACACCAGGGGTATGGTATATATGCTCTCCTGAACTTCATTCCGGCAAGCTAAAAAATGTATTGTTCTACACACTCTGGGAAAAAAAACATGGAGGGAAAGGGTGCTTTTTTAAAAGAATTTCTTCTTTACTGGTATAGATAAAACTTGGAATTTTGCCAACTTGCCTAGAAAATACCAAAATTCGTTTGAATTCTTGAAATGATGTACATTATCCAAACAATATTTTGTCCATTTCCCATACCTTTGAGATTAGAATTCTTCTTGGGAAACTGTGCCATAGGGAAAATTAGAAACATTAAGGACCTTGGTTTTTATATGCAAAATAAAAAGTAAAGAAATTTGATCCAAGAAAAACATGGGTGGCAAATCTATAGAACATTTTTTTTGTACAGTCTTATCAGTTTGAATAGATTTAGGACTACTACACTCCTTTTATAAACAATACAGTTAAAACATTTTGAACAATGCTATCATTTGACAGGGTAATAAACAAGTTTCATTATTTTGTATTTACCTGGGCTTCCTCTCTGAGGTCTTTTAATAACTGGTTCCTCTTCTCAAGTGTCTTTTGGATGCAGTCTGCTGTCAGCTTTAAACAAAAAGAAAAGTTATATGAACCTCATTAAGAAGAAAAAAAAACGAAGATTCAAGACACTTGAGCCAAAAATTGTGAAGGGTCATATTGGATTTTTGAGCATTCCGACAGGAAGGGACCTATGTCAAATTTTTAAGGATTCTGTAAAATTAAATCTCTTTTTAGTATTTTATGTCATTATTGTATCATGACATGGTAACATATAAAGTTATTATGTGGGGGTCAATGGCCAGTTGTCATGTTGATCCTATTGGTCTTGCAGCCAGAAAATCGAGCATCTGATCACTCTGACAACCAGTTCCGAGTGTCTGAAAAAGATTTAAAGTGTCACAGAAGCTGCTCCCCTGAAAGCCCTCAGTTTATATAGGCCTATCCTTGATAGTCCAACGTCTAAAGCAATTCTGCCAAAAGTAAATACAAGTGGTGTGGAAATCAATTAATTATATCGATAATTTGTCATTTTCTTTCATAATCAACTAATCGCATTTTAGGATAATCAATCAAAATGATTATATATGTACATCCAAAACGACATTATTCAAATAACATATTCTTATTCTGTCAGAGATATAAGATGAACAGCATTAAAACTTAACCTTGTGCAAAAAATAAGTGTAAACAACATGACCATTATGTTGACCTTTCAGAGTAATGTACAAGTTAGACTGAATTTGCTCTCAATATTTTAGGTGTAATTCTGTACAGCATATTTCACAGTTATATAGATGGTACATAAAATAATCGATTGATAATCAATTATTGGTCATTTTCTATTTTGAGTTTTGCAAAAATAACATGTTCTACATTATATACTATACAGAAGAGGATATAATCATATATAAATTATATAACTATATATATATTTATCTTATTTGATTCAATGGACCAATCTCTGATGATTAACTTGGATATATAAAAAAATATAGGTTGTATTTAATCATCAATATAAATGAAATTATTACCGATGCCTGTTTTTGCATTAGTTCCCATTCTCGTGCCTCCTCTAGAGACACGGCCTTTCTTTCTTTAGTGACTGAAATGAAAAAATATTTTGTTTAACAAAAAGCTGAAAATATATTTTTCAGTACTTATATCTAGCTGAGTTAAGTTATGGTTTATGCTTGGCCTGGCCAAAAGTCTCTGAAAGTACCTTAAGCATTTAAGACATTTAAAACAATTACATAACACACTATAATAATACAGAGAAGAACAAAAAAATTCCATTGTATTATATATATTTTTCATAAAGCTTTTTCTACAATCCAGCATCTAATAATTATCCACAAGCTTAGTAAAGAAGCGATGCTTGTTGGTGGCTATATAAATCTTGCACTGATGTAAATGATGATATAGCTGCATAATCTTCTGACTAGCTTTTTTGCATGATAATCTCACTAGATTTTTGTACACCCTTCTAACTGACATCCCTCATTCCCTTAAATGTGGGCATCATTGCAATTTTCATTTTTTCTTGTATGTACAGCATGCTTTAAATAGTACTATGTTACAATGTAATTAAAATTATAAATGCTTTATGCCCCTTTTTATATCTTTCTCAATAATGATATTTACAAGGATTTTTCCTTCCATTCAATAGCAGCTGAACAAGAGGTGATAGAGACATCAATTATAAATAAAAAGACTGCTAATGATAAAACACTTAATATTAGACAACAAACAGTCAAACACAGAGGTTGCCCTGGTTACAAGATGTACATGCAAGGTATCTCACATTCCAATGTTAAAGAGAAATCTGACATGCTGTGGTTACCTGGATCTATTTGACACTGAAGAAGTATTCTTTCACAAAGATTTCTGGAAAGAACCAAAAGAGTCATGTGACAACAATAGTATAACAGCCCAGTCAGGATAATATTTTTGATGGATATAATAACAAAATACATGTAACATTACTGTAAGTACTGTACATAACTGAAAGAGACTGGAAAATGGGTTCTGATGTATTTATCATCCTTTTATAAAACTCAGATGGAAGAGAGATGATAGATAGTTATAACTGCACCTCTTTTTCATCTTTCAGCTTACACTTACACAACTACCAACACCCCCCCCCCCCCCCCGGAAGAACAAAACAGCCGAGTTTTGAAAAGTGATGCTACATTCAGAGTTTATATGTACTTCAATCCTGAGGAAACACCTTTTGCTAAAGTCTACATTGAGATCTTTGCAGTCAGTAATTATGATATTCAACATTTATTAAGTTCAAAAATGCACACATCTGCTCAGAGCACATTCACTGGAAGCCTAAAACTGGAAGGAAAGAAAAAACAGCTAGTCTAGATACTATCTTAGGAAATACAATATAGTCCATTATAATTTTGGTCTACTGGCATTCCATAACATACATACAGACACCAGCTCTTGAACAGATTCCAACTAGATGCTGTCTTGTAATATTTATAACTGGCAAGTAGACCAGATTCTGTGGTCATTGGTTACAGCACATGACTCAAAGCCAAAGCCAAAGTGAGTTCGAATCCCAGCAGAGGAGCGGTGATATATGTCACAGTCAGCCCCCACCCAGGGGGTTTGTTTGTGAGTTTCAATCACAGTAGAGGAGCGGTCATAAATGTCACAGTAAGCCCCCACCCAGGGGGAGTGCTCTGCATGCTTAATGGGGAGCCTTTACCCAACAGTAGTCTTTCACTTACAAACGAGTGTGCCTTTCAGGGGTTCCTCAGTGTTATTCACCCAGGACCTACAGGTGTTATACACAAGAGCCTGGCTGATGCCAGGATAATCATGCCTCCACAGAAAAACAAAACAATGAATTGGCTGGTAGAAACACCCATTAGTTAAGAATGAAAAAATGCCTGCAGTTAGTGAAGTAAAACAATAATATATCATTATGTACTTACAAATCTTTTTTCAATTTTGTCTCCTCTCTTGTCCATTCCTCTTGCCTTTTTCTCCTTTCCTCTAAAATATCACATGTAGTTCATTGTATCCTTAATCAACAGTGTGCCCCAGTAAATATGATTACTATTATTTTGACATTCTGGTCTTATTCAAAGCTAGAGAAGCACTGTATATAGTTTTACCTCCCGCCAAAACAAATAATAAAGCCATGTTAAAACAAGAAAGGGTAAATTAATATGAAACATTCCCTATGCTGGGATCTGAAAACTGATCACTGTTGTTGTGAGCACAAAAGTAATACTACTGCCAACTACATTAATATTAGAAATAAATAGTGATGTTGTGGTGTTAAACTTTAATAACTTTTTTAATAATAATGGTCTTACTGATGTACTAATGGGCAACAATTTCCCAGATCTTATATGTGAAATTAGTGGTTATCCTGCTCTGGCTTTCTGAAGCCCCTCTTACCATAATATTTTGTGTGTCAAAAGTGGAACATGTCTAAGTCATATTATTGGACTTAATAAGACTCAATGGACTTTATGACCAAAATAAGGTCATGCACAATATGTACATGTAGTGTAGCTGAGCAAAATAATAACACTGCATCTCTATTTTGAAAGGATAACTGCAGATTAGAAATATTTTAGTCTATAAAATGAATATAGGTAATATGTTCAGAACTTAATATTTGATAAATGTAACTAAGTTATTCTTTATAAATGCTCTGGTAGCCATGACAACATGACACTCAGGCCTTCGGAAATAAACCCATCATAAGCAGGTAATCTAAAATCGACATTTGGGGTGACAGGCTGTCGCTAATGCTCTGGTAGCCTGATAGTAACATACCTTCCAGTTTTTCCTGACTGCTTGTGGTTTCCTGTTGCAGTTTCTCCAGTTTTTCTGTCTGCTCAGAAAGCTCTGTCTGTGGAAGAAAATCAATTACCTTTGTATAACAGATTAAAAAATCGAATACAGTAAAACCTCAATATTATGATCACCAATGTGACCTCAATAAAATGTTGCACTTTTCAGGTGGTCATCCTAGTAAGGTTTCATTTAACGAGCAAAAAAGAATTGGGATCGTGAAAAATGACTTGTTAATTGTAGGTGGTGACTGTTATTTTGAAGTGGTCATATGGTGAGGTATTACTATATGAACATGTTTTTATTTTGTACAATTAGGATATCTGAGACTTTCTAAGAGTGTGATTTTTTTCCCATGTTTTCTGTTCAGCCTACATACAGTATGGTTTTCAGGGTACCCGGGACCTATTAGTGTAATATTTTCTTATACATTTAAGGTCTCTTAAACTTCTCACTTGTGTGGTGAAAACTGAATGCAGTGAATGTGTGTGGGACGTACTATGAGTGAGAAATGTTATCTGTAAACTTAAATGTCTGAGGTATACTGTAGTTTGCTTTTTAATGCTGGGGGGGAGGGGGGAGGGGGGTGGTTGGGGCTGGACTAGACAGTATCTTCTTGCATAATATAAAGAAATAAAGCAACACTGTATAATTAACATATAATTAAAACCCTAAACTGCATTACTTTGGGTAAGGAAATCATGAAGTTAAATTGGACATACTTAGGTAGGTAGTATGACTGCTGTTTTTAAAGTAAGTAGCAAAAGGAGGTTACAGGCACAGCCTAAATCAACCCTCCCATATGCTGCACCCAGGAGCTATCACTCCCTTCTACTGGACTAAAGGTTCCAGGGAGACAGAGCTATCCTCTGTCTCACTAGGTTTGCACAAGCTATGTGGGTGGAGTTACTAGCTGCCTACTGACTAGCAGACGTGCTAATGGACAATTGATTGACAAGTGAGCATGCATTCACTAGTGACAGATGAGAAAAGGGAACTAAATTTGTTATTTGCTCTTGCGCAGTAAAAAGTTGCCTAAGACTTACTGACTGTGAATGTGACATATCTCTCTTGTTCTCTGGTCAGCTCCTCCACATGGTTTTTATTAATAATTAACCTGAGACTTACTGTGAGTGTGACATTTCTCTCTTGTTCTCTGCTCAGCTCATCCACATGGTTTTTTATGTATGTATAACCTGAGACCTACAAGAGTGTGACATTTCTCTCCTGTTCTCTGGTCAGCTCCTCCACATGGTTTTTAACAATAACCTGAAATTTACTGTTAGTGTGACATTTCTCTTTTGTTCTCTGCTCAGCTTTTCCACTAAGTTTTTATGTATAACCTGAAATTTACTGTGAGTGTGACATTTCTCTCTTGTTCTCTGCTCAGCTCCTCCACATGGTTTTTATGTATAACCTGAAATTTACTGTGAGTGTGACATTTCCCTCTTGTTCTCTGCTCAGCTCCTCCACATGGTTTTTATGTATAACCTGAAATTTACTGTGAGTGTGACATTTCCCTCTTGTTCTCTGCTCAGCTCCTCCACATGGTTTTTATGTATAACCTGAAATTTACTGTGAGTGTGACATTTCTCTCTTGTTCTCTGCTCAGCTCCTCCACATGGTTTTTATTAATAATTAACCTGAGACTTACTTTGAGTGTGACATTTCTCTCTTGTTCTCTGGCCAGCTCCTACACATGGTTTTTATGTATAACCTGAGACTTACTGTGAGTGTGACATTCCTCTGTTGTTCTCTGCTCAGCTCCTCCACATGGTTTTTATGTATAACAGCCAGTTCTGCTTCCAGTTTCTCACAGTGCTTTCTCAGCTGTTCCTCAGCCTTCCTCAGTTCTGTGTACCTGATTAATTGTATTGTGAATAAATAAACATTACCAAGTAGGACTGTAACAAACATTCTAACTCTTGGGATTCCATAGTCTAAGAAAGAAATCCAAGTACAAAAATTATCAAGTATCCACCAACTGCAATATTGCCTGTTCATAAATCTGTTGAGAATTCTAATTTAAAATCTCCTACTACAAGCTACTCGACTGAACATTATCTAATATTCTGTACTGTGTCCTCACTGGAACATGGTAAAAGCTCTATACTAAAGCAATATTAAAACATAATTTTAATTTTGTATACACTTTAATGAACAAGCAGTGCTTAGGGTTATGTGGTTATCTCATGCTAACTTTTTGAGTACCGTAAATCTGCTTTGTCTTATCATGAATTGGTTAGTCTTGAGAGTTGCCTGACAATGCACCTGTTACTAATTACTTAGAATAATAAAATACAATTTGTCATCACAATTACACAGAAGTATTGGTAAAACAACTCTATGATTACCATAGTCAGAAACCCTGACAACCTGTACTGTCCGTCTTTTTGCACGAAAATAGACTCCGGTCATAAGACTCATAACAACTACTGCAACTGAAGGTCAAGTAAACATATCCCATGTGTTTTCTGTCATGTAACCAGGTAACCAAGGGGCCTTGATGTGATTGGCTGACTTACATGTGACATAAATCTAATAAAAAATTATTCTTAAATCAATTTTTTTTCATTTCTGAAATCTGGTGCTGACAGTCACAGAAATATTAAGACTTAATTGAATTCTAAAAGTGCTTTTGTGATACCGGTATGACGAGAAAATAAAGGATTATATTATCAAATCACATAATATGACTTTTGTGTACATGTTAATTTAGAAAATTGTGTTATAGAATTCTGCTGATGTTTTCTGATCACTTACCCCCGAACTGGTTTGGGTTTGGCTGAAAACTTCTTCACCCTCCCTGTTTCAGGGCTTTTTAAGTTCAGTCCAAATTTGGTGTCGATTTTGAAGGTAAAGTTTGTGGGTTTGTAACCTACTGTTGTTGTGCTGTTCTTTGTTCCTGCCTGGTTACCCTGTGTATGTACTGTGTGACCTTTCTGTTTACCCTGGTTCACAACTTTGACATTTTCAGTCGGTGATGGAATTCCCTCTAGTTTTCTTTTCGATTTACTTTTTTGAATCTGAGGGGATGATGGCTCAGTGTTTGACTCCTCTTTCTCTGATGATCCTTTCACACTTGTCTTTTTGTTTGTCACATGTTTTCCTGGTGTCTTTTTACCAATGGGCTCTGGTTTGCCTGGAATAAAAAAAGGGGAATTCAAAGTAAACTCATAATTAGGGTCGGGATAATATCAATTTTCTATTTCATGATTTATAAGGGATATATCATGGTATCATAATATAAATATCTGGCAAGAGTTCTCCAGTATTTGTCGCTATATCACAAATGTCAGTGCTCTCTGCCATGTCCGACTATTATAAGCGGGCAAATCACCAGTTTTTAGAGGTTGTGATTCTGTCAGTTTGTCCACCACTGTCATTTTGAACATACCCATATTTAAATAAATGTTATCCTTGAAAATATATGATTTTCTGAACAGAGAAAGACCCTGGTGATGTCATAATTTTTTGGTATTAACCCTAAAAGGGCATGTGTGTGTTCCAAAACTGTGGACAAATAAGCATATCATGATATCACGAGAACAGGGAAGATAACGATACAATTTCAGCTGCTGTCCAATATGGTGATAATCCTAGATATTGGTTATGGTCCCAACCCTCCTCATAATAGGCTACCAATAACAGGCAGGCCAAGGGTCAATAGAAACAAGCAAATTTGTCCCATGCTTGCCCAATGAATATTTTTTAAGTTTTATTGTCCCTTGAAGATGTCTTCACATGTGATAATGGCTGTGTTTTAGTTTTCATTCCAATCCCAACCAAGGTTTGCATGAAAGCAATCACTGACCCAAATCTGAATGAAATAGGGAAATATTTAGGAAAGTAATTGCACAGAAACTAAATTCTGACAGACAGACAAACTCAAATCAATGTCCCCCGTTCCGAGGAAATTGAGGAACAATAAAACTCATCCTTTTATACCATAAACTGTTCCTGTGAAAATGAAATTATATGTAAGCTGCTGTCTAATATACACAATACTGAGAAAATGAACTTACAAAAACATTGTTATTCTATAAAAGGTCTATGATAAACATAAATTTATACAAACATAATAATGATGATATATGTATAAGTCTAATAACATCAATGAAGTCACATTCACTGATATATATATATATACACAATCCCAGTACCCAAGTCCTCATGATTTTCCAAGATAATTTTTCATTCAAGTGAAGCAGTGTTAAACCTTTCTCTGCACATTGCAAGAGCTATTATACCAAAAAAAAGATGCCTCACCTTGCTTTGTTTTTTGTATGACACAAATAATCCAAAATAAATATGACGAAACAGGACACAAGGTTAACAACTTTTTCATCGCTGGAATCAAAACTAATCACAAACAAGCCAGGCAAGCTGACTACATCAGTCAACTGATGGTCACACATGACTGACCAGTCTTTGTGACGTCACTGTTGCTTAACTAACACCACGCACAATCAAAGACAAGAAATTGTATCATGGAGGAACATACTGTCACCCTGTGCTGGGATGACAACCTTCACGGTAGCTTCATATCGACCCTCTGGCATTATGACCAGGTTACTGGTGCCAGAGTGTCATTACATCTAAGTCTGAGGAACACATTATAAGGCCTTATGAAAATGCAAATACTTTTGTCATTTCTGACGCTTCTTGGCCACACAGGTACACTGTCAATCAACATGAACTAGACCAATTATTAGCATTTTTTGTGTACTTTCTAATTATTACAAATATGAGCAAGAAAAGTTCCAGTTTAACCCAGCACATTGTTAAACACTTCTTCATGTTTGTAGAATTTATGACTGCATTCACACAAGCATGGCTTGCATGGGTTACAGGACGCAGGCAGCTTGCAGGAAATACAGGAAATGACCCGTGTCCATGGAGACGGTGTTTCAGTTTTGGTTGTGAGCTCACATGTATACTGTTTATTCATAATTCATAGCATTATATTGAGATTATGGGCCGTTTACCACAATATGAATGCAACCTGATGCAAGACCACTGCAATACATTCCTCCATATTACTGGTATCACAACTTGAGTAGGCTTACCAGCTCAATTATCCGATTGCCTACTGAGTCAGGTTGTCACAGCTACCTTCACAGTCCATCAGCATCCATACGCAAAATGTCCCAAAGTAAATACTTTTTACATGATATATTACTATATACTTTATAAAACAGGCAAAATATCGGCAAATATCTACTTTAGGCCAAAGGGCATTTTAAAGAATATACTTAAATAAAAATAATTATCACAAAAAACATGTAGACAAGGGGTTGGGATGGACAATACCTGTTAAACTGTTGGCCATAGCATGGCAAACTGTGCAGGGGTGGTTGCCTGTTTGGGTTTCAATTTAGAGAAAGGGGAATTATCGTGAAAATGTACCCTTAAAAAGTAGAGCTTTGCGATAATCACCAATTATCGATTTATCATCTATACAATTACAACTACAATTAATTGTAGTTCATTCTTCACTTCAAAGGTGGCAGCAGCGTAAGTGTAAGCACTTCCCATACTTTCCAACTTTCATGTAAAATAATTGATTATTAATTGATATTCGGTTGCCACAAGTTCCAATTAATCAATTACATATTTTGGATCCAATTCCTAGCTCTATAAAAAAGTGGCCTGATCATTAGAATAAAGAGGCCTGATTTTCAAAGTAGAAAAAACAGAAGGTTTGCAATATGTCATTATATGATCAAATAAAAATTGATTGTGTATTGTCAGGAACTGACATTTTATTTAATATCAGATCTTTCTAATTGTCTTTTCAACAAAAAATAGTTGTTGTTAAGAAGATTGTGTGCACATTTATAATATTTAATCTTTGATAAACGGTGGTCAGTATTCATTCATATACTTCATAAAATGACATTGCTATAAATGCCATATGTGGTTAATGTGTATAGGTCCTTTGTATCGTGATATCGCGAAAAAAGAACCCTCGCGAAACACTGAAAAGTGGACATGAAGCCAGTCACAGTATATGGGATTCCAAATTTACATTATGCAGATGCGGTTTACTATGGAGTATGAAGCTATGAGGCTGAACTGTGAACAGTTACTTTTTTAGATATATTAAAATAAAATCGACTCTTTTGTGAGTGCCATGCAAGTTACCTTTAAGTCGAACGGGAATCCCGCATTTCTTCCCTGCTTTTGTGTCCGCCATTTGAGTATTTTGTTATATGGGTCAGAGCAGTCTTGTTTTGTTCGTGTGATTTGTACACATTTGAAAATGCCGCTGTCCGTCTGGAAACTCGGGGAAACCCCTAGTGGTGCTAAATATAGAACCGATTACTACATACCAAACAATATAGGTCTCCTGTTTTCACCTCATATATAAAATACAGTAAATAACAGGTCCATTTAAATTAATCGGATCAACTAAATATATTATTTTGAACGTTTTGAAGTTTGGTTATCGTCTTTTTTTAATGTAAATTTAAGTTGAGTTACCTGTTGGACTTTGAACCCTGAGAAGTCACGATATTCACTAGGGCTCGGGTAAATAAATTTCTCTCCGACCTTTCAATAGAAGGTTTATTCGCGGCACGTTCTTGCACTTGGAATGTAGTTCGGTTGAGTTTTGGAGAAACCAAACATTCCCACGTGAGGGTAATCAGGTAATAGCGGGGAAGCTATCAACAGCTGGTCAGCCCTAATTAACGATCTGTCAATCTGTTCGGGAGTGACCATGGCGTTTCCGTATCCTACTGGTGCTGTGAAACCGACATACAGCCAGCCGACAACGTACCCCACAGCGACCGGCCCACAAACCTTCACCAACCCCGTGGGTACTATATAATCATTTATAGACATTATAGAATTAATAACCTGAATATAAATTTATAGTCACTACTATATAACTATATATATGTCTTAATTGGTGTAATATATTATTTATTTTAGCCTTGTGAATAATAAATTTCACCCCACCTTATATCTTTTAATTAGTTTCATTTAATTTAATTGATTGATTATTATTATGTTAACTGCGTATATTACTTAAATAAGTAAACATACTAAATATTATTTTTTTTAATTATACTATTCAAATTAACTTTTAAAGCTAGTATGGTTTAGGCACCAAAGCAGGAATTTCAGCGAAATTTCTTGTTCATTTGAATACATTAACATTTTCTGCCCCCAGTTAAATGAAAAAAGTTTCCCAGTCTTTCACATAAAATATTTGATTTTATACAATTTTTTGTCTTGTACAGGATTTACATTCTCTAGTTTAATTGAAGCTTTAATTTTTATGTGGCTCACGAGGTGTCCATGGAACTGGATACTAAAGCTGCAGTACTTTAATAATTAATATGTACAGTTAATGGTATTTTCATTCAATTTAATTTTAACAGATGTAAGAGATAATGAGACACACACAAGATGGCTATTTATTTCTAAGGGAAATGATGCACAGGTTAAAAACTATCTGTCTGTCATATATGCCTTGTTAACAACCTTTTTCAGCAATGACTTGAATAATTTGCTGGGAATTTTGAATACCAGGTGTACGTGCATGTACACTAACACCAAATTTGGTGGTTCCATACACATTTTTCTTTTATTTTTAGCTAGGCACTTAAATCTTAACCAATGGCCCTTGAAATTTTATGTGAGTAAGTAGCTGCAGGGAGGTCAATAAAAATCTCCTTGGAAACCTGAAATTAGGTTGCTATATTCTCTGAGCTATGGGGCTTGTGGGAAGTCCCCATCCCCCAACCCTGAATAATTAAAAATTTGATACAAAACCTCCAGCATCATGATAATTATTGCATGGGATGCCATGAATCTTCCCTTGAATATTGACCATGACTAGTTTTGTCATTTCCTGAAAACTGGTGGCGCCACCTTTATTTTCAGTGAACCTGTGAGCTCAAGTGATGGTGTGGCATCGTCCTTCATGCATCTGTGTTATGTGTCCATGTGGCATCTCTACGTTTACCCATACTATCTCGAAAACGGCAGGATAGGCTAGCATCACCAAACTTACTTTATGCAAAAAATCAGTCATCTAAAAATCAGATTTTGTTTATTTTTTTAGCTATCTGCATTTACTTAGATTTTATAGGAAAAAACTTAAAAAGTTTAAAAATCTTCTTCCCCAAATCCGTCCAGCTAAATTGTCCAATATTTCACAAAAATAATTCCAGAAACAATCTCTCTCAAGTTTGTTCGAATGGTTCTAGTTCGGTGATTTTTTGCCGAGTTACAGGAAGTTGAATTTAGTCATCTGTCAAAAAAAAACATACTAAAATTTCAATCTCAGAAATGGCAGGAGCTATCATCACCAAATTTTATGCCGATGTTGGCAACATGAGTGATATCTGAAACTGAGCTGTTGGTGGGGCCACCTGCATCGGCCTTTTTTGTACGGTGGTCATCAGTGCCTGTATCCTACTGAGGGCTACAAAAAAAACTTCTTCTCTGAAACCATATGGCCAAATTGTTTAATATTGCAAAGAAATGATCTTAGGGAAGTGCTTTCTGAAGTTGGTTCAAATGGTCCCTGTTCAGTGACTTTAGGCTGAGTTATGGGAAGCTGAATTTAGTCATATGCCATGACAGCCCATTTTAGCTCAGTGGCTACAAAGATCTTCTTCTCAAAAACAATGGGGCCAAATTCTTAAATCTCACTCACTAATTATCCTCAGATGTTGATAATCAAGTTTGTTCAAATAGTTTTGGTTCATGCTTTTTAGCTGAGTTCATATGGTAAATTTTGTATCATAATCTACATTTTTGAACATTTATTATGATTTTAGTTTGTTTTCAGCACTGAAAATTTACAGTCATAAAAGTTCATTCAATCCATTGCATCATCAGACATATACTCCTGAAATCATGCCATATTCCAAACATAAAAGTCAAACCAACTCTTAAGAACTGGTCATTGTAGAAAAATTTTGAAATTTTCTTAGAGGGTCTACTACAGTTTTCTCCAATCAAGTGTGCACTTATTAACTTCTTAGCTTTGTTTGATAATCTGTGGTCCAAGTGTCTTATTTCAGTCAGCTGTGACCTTTCCTGAATATCTCTTTTGCTATATGGGCCTCTCCAGACTGTTAATTTTTGTGAAATTCAAGGATGTTGGGAAAAATGTATAAATATATGTTTATAATATATATGTAAAACAAAATATATCTGTATGTATAAATCTATATATATATATATGTGTGTGTGTGTGTGTGTGTGTGTGTGTGTGTGTGAATAAATGTATAAATACAGTATAAACAAGAATATGTGTACAGATTACTGAACCTTCTATTTTCTTCAGATAGTGGGGACTCATTATATCTGTTAAGTCCTTTATAAGCTAAAATTTGTGTACACAATGGTGAGCTCCTTTTTCTTACCAATTTCCACACACACACACACACACACACACACACACACACACACACACACACACATATATATATATTAAAGCCAGTAGAGCCACAGAGGTGACCATGTAATTCACCAGGTTTACCAAGATAAATATATCTTACATATAATATATAATATATTTATCTTGGTAAAACCTGGTGAATTACATGGTCACTTAAGTGACATCTACTGGCATTTTCTGTGAGCCTTACAGCCTTTCTGTATGCCTTAGAGTCTTACAACCCTTACTGAGTAAGGAGTTTTGTCCATTTTCAGCACTTTGAAAACATAAGTAACGAAGCCTAGTTAGCTCTAAGACATAATGAGGCCTGGTTAGCTCTGAAACACAGGCATCTTGCATACCATCAGAAAATGTTTACAATACCCTATTAAAGCAATATAAACATGCTGATTAAGGGGAAAAAAGAATTAAAGTCTGACAGCTTCTCCAGAAATGTGATGGGCATGTTCATGAAATCCTAATACTGCTTTCATGTCACCCATAACACAGGCTTTTGTGGCTCAGGGGTAGAGCACAGGGATCAAAGCCAGGAGATCATGAATTCAAATCTCATCTCATGCTTAGGCTGGCTGAATGGGGAGACTGTGCCCAGTTGCTGTAATTCACTCACAAATGAGTGCGCCTTCCGTAGGTTCCTAGGTGACCCAGTGATGTGGATGACACACACCAAGGACATGCAGGAGTGATACACCAAGCTTGATTGATGCCAGAATTATTGGTGTAAGCCCTTGTCATAGTCCAAAGGTGGTTACCTCCACAAACAAACAAAAAATCGTAAAAAGAAAGTAACAGGACATCCATGCCTGAAATCTTTATGGCAACATGAATTCCTTAGGATGAAATTTTAAATTTCTTCCATTTTCCAGTCTTGCTATTTACAAAATGTTAATATAAGCATTGGAGCCTTGGGCCCTTGTTTTCCAATTCATGAAGTAGAATCAGAATTATCCATGCAACACAAGGAATGCAAGTGTGTTTGTATTATCATTGTCACTGATAATAAAGTTCAACCATTTTAATGGTTTAATTCAGATTATCATGGACATTAATGTATCACTGTTCATTTATGCTTGTGGTAACATGGTGGTACCCTCTCTGACCCAGAGCTTGAGCAGTAATTCTACCGTCATTGATTCATACAGCAAAAATGTATGATAATTTATATTCACATTCAGTTGTATAAGGATGGGAGCAGTGAAGGTTGCCTGAAAATCACATTGCAAAGGAAACAACAAAACCCTCTGTCACATGACCCTTGATAACACTTTTAATCTTTATGTGTTCAAGGGTTAACATTTGTATTTGGTAGAGTTAAATGTGCCAGTTCGAGACATTTAAGGCAGCATGATTCCACATCCAACTGTTTTTTTGTTTTTCCTCTGCCATGTTTTTTTCATGTTTAAAAAATGAAATATAAATTCTTTTATTGAATTAAATTGGAAAAATTCAATTTTAAGTTAGAAAGAAAATAAATACAGAAAAAAAAATAAGTCCAAGTCACTGTCCTTCGAGGCTAAGACTGAGTCCAAGTCACTGTCCTTCAAGCAAAGACTGTGTCCAAGTCACTGTCCTTCAAGGCCAAGACTGACTCCAAGTCACTGTCCTATAAGGGCAAGACTGGGTCCAGGTCAATGTCCTTCAAGCAAAGACTGACTCCAAGTCACTGTCCTATAAGGCCAAGACTGGGTCCAGGTCACTCTCCTTCAAGGCCAAGACTGACTCCAAGTCACTCTCCTTACAAGCAAATACTGTGTCCAAGTCACTGTCTTTCAAGGCCAAGACTGAGTCCAAGTCACTGTCCTTCGAGGCAAAGACTGAGTCCAAGTCATAGCCCTTCAAGGCCAAATCTGAGTCCAAGTCACTGTCATTTAAGCCAACACCCAGTCCAAGTCACTGTCATTCAAGGCCAAGACCCAGTCCAAGTCACTGTTCTTCAAGGCCGAAACTGAGTCCAAGTCATTGTCCTTCAAGCAAAGACTGTGTCCAAGTCACAGTCCTTAAAGGCAAAGACTGAGTCAAAGTCACTGTCCTTCAAGGCCAAGACTAACTCCAAGTGACTGTCCTTCAAGGCCAAGAATGACCCCAAGTCACTGTCCTTCAAGCAAAGACATTGTCCAAGGCACTGTCCTTCAAACAAAGACTGTGTCCAAGTCACTGTCCTTCAAGGCCAAGACTGACTCCAAGTCAGTCTCCTTACAAGCAAACACTGTGTCCAAGTCACTGTCTTTCAAGGCCAAGACTTTTACACCATTCTAAAGTCAAGACCAAATCCAAATCACCATCTTCTGAGGACAAGTTGGAGTTACCATGCTCAAAATCATGGTAAATCAAGAAAATCATAACTATAAGGAAGAAAATTAACTCTATATCTTAATTATATTATATTATTTACCTCATAAGCATCATATCATGTATCATTAGCACATTATTCTGATGCTTATCAAACCAAGAAATAGTGAATGGTATCCCTGTGTTCCCTGTTTAATTATTATGAGGACTTTTCATTTCAGGGTGTACCCTTTGCTGCTTCTGTACCAGCTATACATGAAGGTTTTATGCTTCTGTTGGAGGGGTTTATCCCAGGTGACTGTAACAGGTTAGTGAACTCTGTATTAATATTTACATATCTCAGCCAACTGTAACAGGTGGGTAAACTCTGAATCACACTTACATATCCCGGGCAACTGCAATAGGTGGGTAAACTCTGAATCAATATTTATATATCCCAGGAGACTGTAACAGGTGGGTAGAATCTGAACATTACTTCTTATCCCAGGTGAATGTAACAGGTGGCAAACTCTGTAGTTAATACTTATTATCCTAGGTGACTTTAACGGGGGGGGGGGGGGGGGGGGGGGTAAACTCTGTATTAATTCTTACTTATCCCAGGTAACTGTAACAGGTGGGTAAACTATGTATCAATACTTACTTATCCATATAAAGGAAAGGTCTGTATCAATACTTATTTATCCCAGGTGACTGTAACAGGTTGGTAAACTATGTATCAATACTTACTTATCCATGGTGACAGTAAAAGATAGGAAAGCTCTGTATCAATACTTATTTATCCCAGGTGACTGTAACAGGTGGGTAGAATCTGAACATTACTTCTTATCTCAGGTGACTGTAACAGGTGGGTAAACCCTGTATCAATACTTATTTTCCCAGGTAACTTTAACAGGTGGATAACTCTGTATCAATACTTACTTATCCTAGGTGACTGTAACAAATGGGTAGAATTTGAAACATTAATTCTTATCCCTTGTGACTGTAACAGGTGGGTAAACTATGTATCAATACTTACTTATCCCAGGTGACAGTTATAGGTGGGTAAACTGTTTATCAATACTTACTAATCCCAGGTGACTGTAACAGGTGGGTGAACTGTGTATCAATACTTATTATCCCTGTACAGGATGGCTAACTCTGTATCATTAATTTACTGATCCCAGTTGACTGTAACAGGTGAGTAAACTCTGTATCAATACTTACTTATACTAGATAACTCTAACAGGTGGGTAAACTGTATCAATACTTACTTATCCCAGGTAATTCTAACTGGTGGGTAAGCTCTATCAATACTAACCAGGTAACTGTAACAGGTGGGTAAATACTTGTTTATACCAGGTTACTGTAACAAATGGGTAAAAAAGGTATCAGTATTTATTACCTGCTTTACTGGAAGTTGCTATACTTAGGAGAAATACATAGTGATAAGTTCATCCATATTTCCTTCTTTAAAGCCAGCTATTCACCTGCAGTTCCTGTAGAATTAATGTGATTTCTTTCTAACCTGCATATAAACAAATAAGCTATAGGTAGTTCTGTCAGGAAAAATTATTATAACTCCTCTGTAATGGATGTATGAGCTTGTTTATATACAGGTTGTTAACACATTATAAACACTTATATTGACAAACAGAAAAACCATGAAACCGAAGGTGGTTGGCTGCACTAAGTGCAAAATGCTTTTACAAAACTCTAGTTCATCTGACTTGTCACAGATGTCCTTGTTGATGGTGTTTGAATCTTTTTGGTTGGTACCCCATATGTTATAATAAATACTTGGATAAAATGAACAGGTTGTGTGTAGTTGGGTCTACATTTTCTTGCATTTTCTTTTTTTTTTTAATTAAAGGTTCATGTCATAATCTTTAGCTTACAGACGTCATAATAAGAATAGGCCCCTTTATATTATCATATGAAATACAATGTTTCAGATTTTGTATCACATCCTTTTTTATTTACATTTGAGTATGTTATGTGAGCTTCTTCTTAGTAAAAAGATGTAAGTCTTTTTTGGTTGATTTAATCCCTTTTTTTACCCTGTAACAAAATTTTAGAGCCACATTTACATTTTCATATAAGGCACAATCCTATATATATATATATATATAAATACCGAGGTCCTCTAGTCTTAAAATGAATTTTCAGGGTCTTAAAATCCTCACTTTATTAAATTTTGGTTGACTCACAGATCTTTGTTTTTGCCAAGGTTTCAGTTTCAACTCTAACTTTTCATAATCAACACAATATTGAGAAAATCAAGTGTTAGATCTGCTGGTAACACAGGACATGTCTGCCACAGCTTAACATGACTCTTGCAGACATCTGGTGGGAAATAGTGGTATTAAATCTCTAAACTCCAACTTCCCAGGTATGACTCTCCATTTCCAGCTTTGATGCATCATTGCATTTCACCAGGTAGGACAAGCATATAGTTGTTATTTGTGTAGTTCACTGAGAAGGAAAATAATTTTTATGCCCCCGCCACAAAGTGGCCGGGGCATATAGTTTTACCCATGTCCGTCCTTCCGAAATAAAACAGTTGTACAGCCTTTTTTCGCAATGCCTGCAGATATTGGCCTGATTTTTGGTAGGTGGCCAGATAATGACCAGTTACAGATCGAGTTCCCATTTCGTCCCAGTTGACCTACTTTTGACCGTTTTACGGCTCCTAAACTTAGAAATTTCATGAAAAATATAAATTTTCATGACAAATATACATGTACAGATTTCTTTCGCAATGCCTGCAGATATTGGCCTGATTTTTGGTGTGTGGGCAGATAATGACCAGTTACAGATCGAGTTTGTGTTTCATCCCAGTTGACCTTCTTTTGACTGTTTTACGGCTCCTGAACATAGAAAATTTCATGAAAATATAAATTTTCATGACCAATACACATGTACTGACTTTTTTTTGCAATACCTGCAGATATTCGCCTCATTTTTGGTTTGTGGGCAGATAATGACCAGTTACAGATCGAGTTCATGTTTTGTCCGAGTTTACCTACTTTTGACCGTTTCACGTTGGTCTAACATAGAAAATTTCATAAAAAAATGCACATGTACGGACTTTTTTTCGCAATGCCTGCAGATACGGGCTTGATTTTTGGTGTGTAGGCAGATAATGACCAGTTACAGATCAAGTTTTTGTTTTGTCCCAGTTGACCTACTTTTGACCATTTGACTGCTCCTGAACATAGAAAGTTTCATGAAAAATAGAAATTTTCATAACAAATGCATATGTACCAACTTTTTTTCCTCAATGCCTGCAGAAACCACCCTGATTTTTATGTGTGGGCAGATAATGAGAGTTGCAGATCAAGTTCACGTTTCATCCCGGTTGATCTACTTTTCATTGTCTTACGGCTCCTAAACATAGAAAATTTCATGAAAGACAGAAATTTTTATGGAAAATGCACATGCATGTATAGACTTTTTCTCACAGTGCCTGCAGATACTGGCCTGATTTTTGGTGTGTTGCTTGATAATGACCCGTAACAGATCGAGTTTGCATTTTGCCCTTGTTGACCTACTTTTGACCATATGACACCTCCTGAACTTAAAAAATTTTTTCAAAATTTAACAAATGATTCTAATTTGCCCCAGGCGGGGGCATTCGTGTCGTTCCGACACATCTAGTTTACATTTAAGTTATCTCTGTGTAATTTAGTTTATCTTTGTATATGTGTGTTTCCTCAAATTTATGAATATGCTAGTGCATGTATTCTCATTAATGTTTATATTGGGTATTGTAATGTAAGTTAAATATTTAACAAATATGTTAAAGTTCCTTACCTTTGCTTCAGATCCAAATACATTAGTGCATACATTCTTTGCAATGCTATATCTTTTGCTTCTGTTTCTGTTCATTTATTATTAACTGGGTTGTTCAGTATTGCCTTAGTATTGGGCTCAGGGTGGCTTATCAACCCAAGGCACGTAGGGCTGAGGGATGATACATCTGCCGGAAGCCCAATACAAAGGCAGTTAACCCACTAAGCCAGTTCATAATAGTTTTATTAAACAGCCATGCATGTTATTAGCACAACCAACCATGCAGGTCAAGCAAACGTAACCAGGTATCATTATATAATCATATAACACACTTGACTATGAAAAAAATATCAATGTAGTTTTTACAAAATCTGAACTAAAATGTTGGAGGAAAAAATATTTTTTTATTTATTTTTCCCCAAAAAACTTGAGGTTGTGTGATTTGTTCAAAAGCTTTTGGCACATCTATGAGCACTGACAACTAGGCAGTGACGTCAGCCACATTGTTAACCTCTGTGTGTTTAAAAATTCTAGATCTCATCTAACACTTATGTAGTATGTTTTACTACGAATAAGACACAACTTGGCATAACTTCACTTTATTTCCATGAGTACATGTGGTGTGAATATATGTGTGTGGCTGGCGTATTTCCATCTGAAACAATAGAGTAAAACTCTCATATAAGCGAAACAATGACAATGTCATGAAAATACAACATTGGCAATATATACTCTAGGTATGGTCTTACATTATTCCCTATCAGATATTAAAAGAAACAAAACATACAGGTGATAACTCCTCACATTAGACTGATATCCGTACAGTTCTGGTTCATATATTTACTATGCCTACTCAAACAGTTATCTACAGTGAGAAATTACAAGGCAACATAATATGTGCATCCGTATAGGTAAGAATGGGTATTAACGAACACATTAGTAGCTATCAACTCTGTATTGTGAATTAAATAAAAAGAAAATAATATGCATCGCATGGTAGAAATAACTTCTAAATAATAAAACCATCCATCTCACTAAATGGACTTATATACTGAAATATCAACAGACCCTTACATCCGACTTAATCTCATGCAAGACGGGTATGGGATATATTTCCTAAAATTAACCCTGTGCATATATGTAATTTAAACCTTAGAAACACTGTCTTAAGTGATACTCAATGGATTCTCCTATTATACACAAACTGGTGAGCCTTTAGTTCATACTAATTCTCAACAAATACCAGAATTGCGTCAGGAAGATAAACAGGCGCTTTACAACAGTACAAGATGCCATTTGCAACCAGTGGCGCCATCTATCGGGCGCATGTACAAAAGTCAAGATTCCTTAATTGCGCCGATACACGGTGTTAACTCTGTGGCCTAGATTCACAGTATTGCCAAACAATTAATCTCACATGATAACACAGGTTTTCTCTCATACGCGTCATAATTCTGAATAACTAAAGAGTAAGATGTTATAAAGTACCTCAGATCTCGTCTCCGAACATGGCGGGCCCATCTGGGCTCTGACTAGATAAAACTAAACTCATGCCCCTAATTACTATGGAGATACAACTGATCAGAAGACTACAGAAATATACCTGGACCATTCTCTGCATTGCTCTACACATATCATCACCTGTAACGTCGGTAATTCAACTCAGCAGGGCGCGGTCCTAGCTCCATACAAGTAAAACATGGTGGATGACGTAGCTGGTGCGTTGAATGCAACTACCGTGAAGACTAGTCAAAAACCGTACTTATCCCAAATAATGTATAAAAAAAACTAAATTATGTACCGACATCATCCGGTTACACCCGCACCCCCTTCGTGTTATCTTTATACATCCAACACTACCATACTTGTACAGATAACATGAGTGGTGATTTATCTTAACCCTACGGTAAGCTGTCCTATACCTTCAAAACTAGCAATGTAAAAGATAGATCAGAAATCATATACATGACCAATCAAACTGTCTTAGACCCATATTACTGCTACATCATGATTTGTGCTCGCTAAGTCTTGTACTGCAGACTCAGATGTATGTAACATTAACTGTGACACAGACCGTGGCCAATGGCCAGGATTAGAATGCATGCCTTTAGTTACACGGGTCGACCTTCTAACTGACAGGTCTTGACTCGCTGAACCCTGAAGTGGGGTTTTTTCATCACAGCTATCTACCCCCTGGATAGGCATATCACCCGTTGGTGCTCTAGGTAACAAATCCTGAATAAGGACCTCTTGGTCGCTATCCTCGCTTTCGCTCTCATTATGTATGACATCGGGACTCTGGTCCTCGACCTGTGATTCAAAATCCCAAAGGCTCTCGTGGATGCTGTCCTTGGGTGGACATGCTTTCAATTCTACCCTGTTATACCACTTAGAGAGAGCAGCTTCTCCCTCTCTCTGAATCTTATAGATATCTAAATCCTCGTTCCTATCCACGATAGTGTACGTCTCTGGTCTATATGCATCTTGGCACTTTTGTCGACCTTTCCCGTGATGCCTACGGTAAACTTTATCACCAATTTGAAGAGGACTCGACTTCGCTCCCTTGTCGTAAAACTCTTTCCTTCGATCAGCATTTTGTTGTAATCTTTGGTTCACGTGAAGGTACATATCAGCAAGTCGTTTAATATGCATTGACAACCAAGCATCATAGGTTGGAGTGACTTCTTCTGGTTTGTCCCCTAACAGACGGTCCAGAGCCAATCTTGGGTCGCGTCCGAACATTAGTTTGAAAGGTGACACTCCCGTCGATGCGTGCGGTGTGGTGTTATAAGCAAAGACCAGGTCGTCCAAATACTCAGGCCACATTCTTCTCTGGTGTGGTGTCAAAGATCGGAGGAGATCGTGGAGCGTTCTGTTGAAACGTTCCACTTGGCCGTTTCCCTGAGGATGGTAGGCCGTGGTCCGGGATTGTGCTATCCCATACAGTTCGCAAAGGTGGCGAATTACCTGAGACTCAAAGTCCCGCCCCTGATCCGAATGTAAGCGGGCTGGGGCACCAAACCTATTAAACCAGTGCTTGGTAAGTGCCTTGGCCACTGTTACAGCTCGCTGATCCCGGGTGGGGATAGCCACAGTCCACTTGGTGAAGACATCGGTCAGCACCAGCACTGACTCCCTCCCATCTGAAGCTGGTTCCAGTAAGGTGAAGTCCATAGCAACGACCTCGAGGGGGGCCGACGCTAGAAGGTGTCCTAAAGGTGTGCGAACCTTTTCTCTTTTAGCTAAGGCACATCTGTCGCATTTCGATAGCCAATCAGTCACAGACTTGTGCATCCCAGGCCAATAGCATCTCATCCTTAACAAACTCTCTGTTCTATCAATACCCTGATGACCGTGCTTTTGATGACAAATTTTTAGAAACTCCTCTCGCATCACCTCAGGCACTACAAACTGTTCAAGCCTGCCATGATGTGGATCATCAATCACACGATAAAGAACATTGTCACGCTCCATGAACTTGTCCCACTGACGTAACAATCTTTGGGTATCTTGACATAATTTACGCCGTACCGATAAGGCTGGCTTCTTGCCTTTCTTCCATGCCTCGAACACTGGTTGTATGGTCAAATCTCGCTTCTGCATCATGCTCAAGGTTGATGGGCTATAACCAGACCAACCAGTTGCTACTCCGTTCGGAGGATTTGGTCCAGCTTCACCTACCTCCCCATCGGTGGCGTCTTTTGAAACTTGACACATCAGTGTTATTGGAACCTTGGTAGAATCTGCTACCTTCGCACACATGGCTGACACAGTGCCACTTTGAGCATCCCATGGTCTGCCCTCTAACCTTGACAGGGCATCTGTGGCTTGGTTGTTACGGCCTGGCTTGTATCTGATCTCAAAATCAAAACTGGCTAAAGCTGAGGCCCAACGTTGCTCAGTTGCGGGCAGTTTCTTCTGTGTAAATAGATGAGTTAAGGGGTTATGGTCTGTAAAGACGATGAACTGTTCCCCTTCCAGGTATTCTCTAAATTTGTCGCATATTGCCCATTTAAGTGCCAGGAGCTCCAGTCGTTTTGCACTGTAAGTAGCTGGATTTCTTTCTGCACCTCTCAATCCTCGGCTAGCAAACGAGATAAACCTGTTCCTGCCATTCTGGTTTTGACTAAGGATGGCTCCTAAGCCACGCAACGACGCATCAACCTCCAGGACGAAAGGAAGGTTAAAATCGGGGTATGCCAGTATTGGGGTCATGGTCAGTTTCTCATTCAGTCGCTCAAAGGCCTCAGTATGTTTAGTATCCCAATGATTAGTGATCACAATACGTCTGGGCTTCCGATGTCCATAATTCCCCTTTGAACTTTCCGCTACTAACTTATGAAGAACTGATGCTATTTTAGCAAAGCCTGGCACAAACCGCTGGTAGAATTGGCAAAAACCAAGGAAGCTTCTAAGCTCTTTAACTGTCGTAGGTTTAGGCCACTGTCTCACAGCTGCTATTCTATCTGGGTTAGGACGCACTCCGTCCCCGGATACTAAGTGTCCCAGGAAACTTACTTCCCTACACAAAAAAGAGCACTTGTTTAACTTCAACTTCAGGCCAAATCTGCTCAATTTACTCAGTACCTCCTCGAGTCTTTTGAGGTGTTCATCCACGGTTCGCCCATACACGATTATATCGTCCAGATATACAAACATGGTGTTAAGAATGTCATCCTGGAATATTGTGGTCATGAGCCTCTGGAACGTGGCTGGACTGTTAGACAGTCCGAAAGGCATCCTGATGAATTCATATAGGCCCATTGGGGTTGTAAAAGCTGTCTTATGTCTGTCTTCTTCAGCAACCTCGATCTGGTTGTAGGCGGACGCTAAGTCCAAAGTGCTAAAATATTTGGCCCCATGCAGAGAGTCTAAGATTTCATTCATCCTCGGCAGAGGAAAAGCATCTCTGCGCACTTTCTTGTTTAGCTGGCGGTAGTCCACACAAAGCCGTAAACTGCCTGATGACTTCCTCACAAGGACTACTGGGGAGGCATAATTTGACACCGACCGTTTAATAATGCCTTGCTCACAGAGCTCCTTCAAATGCTGTCGAACTTCCTCCCACTGGTGTGGCGGAATACGTCTGTAAGGTTGAGACACTGGAAGGTCATCTGTCGTCTTGATCATGTGTGTTAAGAGGTTAGTACAACCAACAGCATCCCCCGCCTTCATAACAACTTCACTGTGTCTATTGAGTATCTGTAACAGTCTTTCTCTCTCCTCCTCTGATCCATGTACAATCCCGAGATCAAGGATATCTCTATCAGCTCTGTCCTCCCTGGGCTTTCCACTTATCTGGCTGAGGTGCACTCTCCTATCCATAAAAGTGATGTCAACTTTACTCAACCCGCTCTGTATATCCTTGACACGGGAAATGGTGCCAATCCTTGTCCCTGGGGACAATGTGACATCCCTACTAGTCATATTCGTGACTCTGATTGGTAATTTACCACCTCCGACGGTGACTAATGCTGGTGTGACAGTAACTGCCCCCTTCACGGGTTGGGAGAATCCCTCCACACATCCAACCATGTTCCAACGAGGCGCTATGGCGGCTATCTCACAGGAACTTGACTTGGGGATCGTAATGGCTTCCATCCCAGCTATACGTATAAACTTGGCCTTGGGCTCACACAAGATCCCGGAGAAGCGTGGAACCTGTGAGATCACGTTCATACCTAACAGGACCGGGGTCTCTGTAACTTCCTCTGAAGTTCTACTGACTACTAGTACTCCACAATCCTCTATCCGCTGGCCATCAATCTCCACGTTTACTGTGACAATACCCTGGTAGGGTACCTCTAGTCCGTTTGCAGCAGTAACCTGTACCCACTTATCTCCTAGTTGGGTGTCTTCCCTTTCAATGTATCTGTGGAAGAAATCATCAGTCATTGTAGAAACCATAGACCCGGTATCTAGTAAACATTCCAACTCGACGCCTTCCACCCTCGCTGTAACCAATGGACGACCACCAATCGTATTCTCTAGAACTGTCGCCTGGGGTGCAAGATTCCCCCGAATAGAGTTGTTCTGGGTGTCATTAGGGGTACTGCCTGTGTTACTAGCAGTCTTCGCATCTGGATTAGCCCCTTTCTTGTCCCTTCTACTAGCAACACGTTTAGGACAATTTCTGATTAGATGGTCCGTTGAGGAGCAATAGAAACACTTTCGGGGTGATTCTGACTGATCCTTCCTAACGGTATTTTCGGACATTTGGCGATTCTGGTTTCCCACATTTTGGTGCTGCAGGAGCTCTAGCAGTTGTTGCTGATTCTGAAGCAGCTCTTCATGGCACTTCTGCTGTTTTTCAACTACCTCTAGTAATCTCCTGACCTCGCTCTTCTCATCAGAGCTTGGGGGTTCGTCTGCTTTGACCTTATATGAACTAACAGTTTTTGGTGTGGGCTGAACTAAGTCTTCCTCCGCCCATCTAATAGCTTCCTCCCTTAATGCACGAAAAGAGATTTCAGGCTGATCTCTAGTGCGTCTCTTTAACTCCCTCCTTAGTCCGGAATCACGAACTCGCTCGGCAAACCTGTCGCGAAGAGTTTTGTCCCTGTTTGCCACAGCTTCTGGGTCCTGGCCCAGAGCTCTGTCTAAAAGGTTCATGAGTCCATATGAGAAATCACGCAAGGTTTCTTTGTCCTGCTGTTTCCTTCCATAGAAGCTATCTAACAGCTGAGATGCAGACAATCGTTCACCAAATGCTTCCTGAAGAAGAGTAAATACCGCTGCTGCATCAACCTTCTCTGAATCAGGAGCATATCGTATTTCACTTTTCGCTGGACCCTCCAAATGGCCTAATAAAAACTCAACAGCTTCCTGTCCCTGTACACCTTGGGCTCTAAGAGCACTTTTGGCCTCTAAGACCCAGTCCTCTAATTTGCCTCTCTCTCCAGCAAATTTAGACAGTTTTCTCTGAGTATAAACTACACGAGTTGGGACTGGATCATCCCTCTCAGTCCTTCCCAATGGAGGGCTGGCACTTGGAGGGGCACTTTGCTGACGTGGATCAATTCCTGCTCTTTGAAGAAGAGCTTGCATCTGCTCAACCTGCCTCTGCAACAGTTCCATTTCATTCAGGGCACCGGCTCCCTGATCAGCTTGATCAGTGCCGGTTTGGGACATGTTATCACATACAAAACAGTCTTGTCAATGTGAAAGTTACAACGTAGTACCAGTCAACTAGTATATGGAGTATCTCTTAGACTGTTGAGTGAATATCATCAATGAAGTTCTACTACATAACAAATGCTATTAGCATTGCACAATAAGGGTATCAATAATCAGTTGTAGCAAATAAACATGCACATACCAACAAATCTGTGTGTAGTACTAGTCAATCACATCAAGTCTTAATAGCAAGGTATTCTCTGCAATATCAAACACAGTGTCCCTGGGAAGTTCCAAACATAGCAAACCTTTCCTGGAAAACCCTGCCAACAACAGGACACAAAATCTCATAAAATCATATAACCATTCATGTCTTATGGCAATCTACACAACAGGGCCACTAACATGCCTGTTTTGTTCTTATACAAGCAACAATGAACATCATAGCAACTTGAGTGTATTCCCTAATAATCAGCAAAGTAAAACAAATACACATTCAAATTGGGTACCTCAATTTCAACCATGACTTGAGTTAAACACAATAAATATTTTAGTCTCACACTCTGCCAATACATGATCATGCAGTCTTACATACCTGGTCTTATTCACTTACTTCTGATGAGCATTATACAAAACCAAATGTAAAGCAAAACATGAAACTGGCAAGAGATACCAAAACCTGGTCACATAAATATCCAATTTGGCCCAATGTCACTTGATGTACAAGAACATCATTAAAATACATGTATTCAAAAGTCAGATACTCAAACTGGATAAGTACTGTATCATATTCATGTTCCAATTATTCACTTATCAGGTTGTTAAATACCCGTTCTCTGTTAATCACATTGTTCTTGTGTATTCACAAAACCAAACCTACATATAATACCATGTAGCATATATTCATATTCCAGATACCCACTGTCTTATCTCACCTGTCTCAGTTTAATGTCAACAGCAGTTAGCATATGGCTGGAGAAAAGAAATAACTAGGATTCTTTCTTTCCACCTAGTATAATCAACCATCAGCAAAGGACCAACTTAAAATTCTGACAACTGATAATTATATCACACATAAATGGCTGGAGTCCATATTTAATATGAACGGGATTCATGCAACAGTATCACCATACATTACACTCCCTATAAGCTTGAGCAAAAATAATATTATACACATCTGCATAGGTTGTCACTTCTCAGTTATAAAATACAAACTGCAGGTATTTAAGAGATGACCATTAATAATGACAGGTGTTCTTGTAATGTTTGATACACAAGTCCACTAATGACAAGTAACCAAGTCCATAATACTGCAGGTTCCCACATTTATAAACAAAGTCCCCTTGTAGACCATCAAACGGACTTCCAAGGAATGGATAGTTCACAACTGTTGTTTTCGGTAAAGGAAGATAAAAAGTGTCAACAGGACTTCTTAGTATTTATGCCATACAACTTTAAGTTCCCTGTAAAACTTAACACATCATCATAGTCCTAGAGCTCTGCATCAGGTGAGTATCGCCAAATGCTGTATAAATTAACAGCCACTTGAAGTTTTTTTTTTTTTTTTTTTTTTTTTTTTTTTTTTTTTTTTTTAATAATAGGAAAGTCCATTCATTAATACAGCCATAGTCCCCTGGATGGCTTTATCAGCTGCAAGTCCACTCATCAGCTCAACACAGCTGTAATCACCTGATGGCTTATAAACAACCAGTGTCGTTCACAGTCCCAATAGATACAGCTCCTCCAAACAATGTGACCATTCACTGCACCTGGTCTCATCGAAGGCCACTATCACCCGCCAGCCACTTTATTATCATGCCAAATCCCACCTGCTGCCACCAGAAAGATGTAGTATGTTTTACTACGAATAAGACACAACTTGGCATAACTTCACTTTATTTCCATGAGTACATGTGGTGTGAATATATGTGTGTGGCTGGCGTATTTCCATCTGAAACAATAGAGTAAAACTCTCATATAAGCGAAACAATGACAATGTCATGAAAATACAACATTGGCAATATATACTCTAGGTATGGTCTTACATTATTCCCTATCAGATATTAAAAGAAACAAAACATACAGGTGATAACTCCTCACATTAGACTGATATCCGTACAGTTCTGGTTCATATATTTACTATGCCTACTCAAACAGTTATCTACAGTGAGAAATTACAAGGCAACATAATATGTGCATCCGTATAGGTAAGAATGGGTATTAACGAACACATTAGTAGCTATCAACTCTGTATTGTGAATTAAATAAAAAGAAAATAATATGCATCGCATGGTAGAAATAACTTCTAAATAATAAAACCATCCATCTCACTAAATGGACTTATATACTGAAATATCAACAGACCCTTACATCCGACTTAATCTCATGCAAGACGGGTATGGGATATATTTCCTAAAATTAACCCTGTGCATATATGTAATTTAAACCTTAGAAACACTGTCTTAAGTGATACTCAATGGATTCTCCTATTATACACAAACTGGTGAGCCTTTAGTTCATACTAATTCTCAACAAATACCAGAATTGCGTCAGGAAGATAAACAGGCGCTTTACAACAGTACAAGATGCCATTTGCAACCAGTGGCGCCATCTATCGGGCGCATGTACAAAAGTCAAGATTCCTTAATTGCGCCGATACACGGTGTTAACTCTGTGGCCTAGATTCACAGTATTGCCAAACAATTAATCTCACATGATAACACAGGTTTTCTCTCATACGCGTCATAATTCTGAATAACTAAAGAGTAAGATGTTATAAAGTACCTCAGATCTCGTCTCCGAACATGGCGGGCCCATCTGGGCTCTGACTAGATAAAACTAAACTCATGCCCCTAATTACTATGGAGATACAACTGATCAGAAGACTACAGAAATATACCTGGACCATTCTCTGCATTGCTCTACACATATCATCACCTGTAATGTCGGTAATTCAACTCAGCAGGGCGCGGTCCTAGCTCCATACAAGTAAAACATGGTGGATGACGTAGCTGGTGCGTTGAATGCAACTACCGTAAAGACTAGTCAAAAACCGTACTTATCCCAAATAATGTATAAAAAAAACTAAATTATGTACCGACATCGTCCGGTTACACTTAGTATTTCTGACACTGTCAGCCCCAAATTGTCAGGGAAGAGTAAAAACAACATGTATTGCTATATTAAAATCTTTTCTAATATATGCCATAGACGTCACACTTTGCACCAGCCAATGTTCTTGAGGCAATGCTCAATTAACATAACACCAACATGTGCTATTAGGTTTACCTAAACTGTACAGTATTTTTATTATAAGTACTCAAGTAAAACATGTCAAAAGCGCATCCATGCCAGCACTTTCACACATGCAGAGACAACCTTGTCAGTTTCATTCCTTTGCACAGAGCATATAGTGACGTCTCATGCCACATGAGGCTTGTCAATTTCATTCTGGAGCTTTGTGTCACTGAGTACATGGAGTGCCTGGCTTTTATAAGCCAACTGTATTAACAATGTATAAGCCATATGGCCCACGAGCATTGATATGACCTGTCGTATCACATCTAATTGTTGTATCCCAAGTAATAAAGTGCATGGACAGTTAATAATACATCAACATACACTTGCATACAAGAAAAATCTTCCAGTTAAAAATCACTGCATTTTTCACAGGTTTTGCATCAATTTACAAAGTGGTCCAGTGCCAGATGGGGAACAGCAGATTCCATTGCATTTGAGTGTACGTTTTGATGAGGGGCAGGTGATTGTCCGTAACACGATGAATGCTGGGATCTGGGGCCATGAAGAACGACATGGAAAATTCCCTCTCATTCGTGGACAAAACTTTGAATGTATCATCATGGCAACCTCGACTGGTTACAAAGTAAGCTTTAATTGTATGGTTATCATCAGTTTTTGGTGTAGCCAGTGTTATACTGCTGATTTAAAAAAAGATAATCATTATATTTTAGCGAACCTGTGAGCTTTTATGGTTGTGTGGTGTTTTCTGTCAGCTGTTATCCATCAGCTGAATGTAAACTGATGCTACCTCCAAAACAGCAGGAGCTAGCATCACTAGTTCTTATGCAAAAATCAGTCATCTGCAAAACTCTTTCAGATTGGGCTTATTATTTTGCTATCTGTATTGACTTCAATTTTACGGGGAAAAGCTAAAAAATTCTTTCAAAATCTTTTCTGTAACTGTCCTGCCAATTTGTATAATATTTCACAGTAGTAATCCCAGAAACAATTGCTTATAAGTTTGTTCAATGGTTCCAGTTGGGTGTTTTTGCTTGAGTTATGAGAAGCTGAACTTATACCTTGCAACTTACAACTTACACCATGTAAGCATTTGGCATAAAATTATAGTCTCAGAACCTGCAGATCTAGCATCACCAAATTTTATGCAAAATTCAGTAACATGTTAAATTTTACAGGATTCAGCTATGTGTGGTGCCAACTTCATTAACTTACATTTTATGGGAAAAAGCTAGAAACCTTTAAAAATCTTCTTCTCCAAAATCATTCACCCAAAGTATTTAATATTTCACAGAAATGATCTCAGTGTTGAGCTTTCCCAATTTTGTTCAAGTGGTTTGGGTTAGGTGAATTTTGGCCGAGTTACAGGAATTTGAAATTAATCATTTGGCCAAGTAAGCATACTAACAATACAATTTCAGAAACAGCAGGAGTTAGCATCACCAATTTTTATGCAAATGTTGGTCACATAAATCATATTTGAAATTGAGTTTTGTTTTGGTGCCACCTGCATTGACCTGCTTTTTACCCTTAAAAAATTGTAATTTTAGCCTCTTTCAGTGATGAAACTATGATAAAAATGTCAAATTGAATTGTTTAATATTTTACAAGAATTAAGAATAAATTTGGTTCATTGATATTTTATAGAGTCATAGAAAGCTGAAGTTTTTCATGTGGCCCAGTAAAGCTGCGTTTCCATGTATCCATAAAAATCATATCCGCAAAACACGCTCCATAGCGCAGTGTGCAAAAACTGTTTCCATAAGTACGTACGTTTTTCTTGCGGATACCTTTTTCGCATGCCTCTTTTAAAACTGCAAGGATGACAGGAAAGAAGAAGGTCAATGTGTCTCATCACACCCTGCGCCGGGGCACTGTTGGGGAATATAGGCATTTTAGCCATCCACAAAACGGATGAATCGCTCACCGATCTGTTTGGATGTGGGCCATTTTTGCGGATACGCATATGGAGCACGTCAAAATGTACACATGGAAACAGTTCATCTTAAAAAGAGGGATGCAATTTTTTGCGTACGAGGTGTATGAGATTTACGGATACCTGGAAACACAGCTTAAGCCTATATCAAACTTAGGGCTGCAATAGTCTTCTTCCTCAAAACTGTTGTTTCAAATTCTATAACATTGCACAAAAATGATTTTTGTTGCCCTTGATCAATATCTAAATGATTTTTGGCAGAGTTATTGGACCTTAAGAATGAAAGGACAGTGAGATACTTTTGTAAACAAAGGTAGAAGATGTGTTGAGTAAGAGACCTTCAGTAAGAGACCTTGAGCTGTTGGGGTATATAATATGTAAGCTTAACAGGAAGTATAAATAACTGGTGCCCATATCCAGCTTATGTGCAAGATAATTCAATGAATAAAATATATCTGTATTCTGATTTTGCTTTCAATATACATCTGCTTTTATTCTAAACAAAGTCTTATGAATATTTCAGCTTGATACTGCACTGTAGCCTGAGTCTTTCATTATGTACTTATGACTTGAAATGGATCAGCAGAATATTTTTTTCCAAAATATAATGACAAATCAGTAGCAAGCAAAAATACGACACGGAATATAAAATCTGTATAAACAGGCGGAGGTTCACCGGCCCTTACGTCTTCCCAAACTTCATGCTTGAGTGACCCTGCAAAAGTGTAACGATGTGTTTAAATAAAATGCCCAAGGAATTTTAAAGTGGACAGGAATGGCGGAGTTGCAACCTACTAGTGTTCATTTCTAGATGACAGCTTGATTGTGTCTTTTGTCAAATCATTCCGTAGTGAAAGTTTGTGCGGTTTTAAAGGGGGGTTCTTAGTATTTGAGCCTCTCGCGATGTCTCACCTGGAATTTCGGCGAAGTCTGGGTGCGGTTTTAATCGGAAGTGCGGTTTTAAGTGGAGATTTTATGGTATAAAAGATTTGGCAACAGGACCAGATTTTGTTTGTATCTACATTGTATATATAAGTTTGCAGACTGTCAACTATTTCAGATTTGGCAACTGGCCAAAGTTCATTCAGTGCAGTAGCTGCACCTGGCATTTTAGCTAAACCTGAATTGGGGGCAACTGCCTTCCTCAGCTGAGCTTGGTGTCACCACCCTCAGTGATTTTTGCACAGTGTATGTCCCTGCTTATATCTCAGGAGGGTTTTGTTATATCAACCTAAATTTGTGAATATCCATACATCTTGGACAGCTTCATCTTATACAAGACTGGCCTCGCCACCTACAATAATTTTTGCACAGTATATGTCCCTGCTTATTAAAATTGACTGATTTGACATATCTGCCTATAATTTTACATGTCCATACATTTCGGATTGTTTTGTTGTATACAAGACTTGTGGCTCCACCTATGCTTGTCCTTAGGTTGCATGCATATGTGCTAATAAGTCAAGAGTGGTTTAACATATTAACTTGAAATTCTGGATGTCCGTGCATACCTCCTTATCGGTTTTCTTGTACACAGGGCTGGTAGGGCCACCTACAATAATTTTTGCACAGTGTTATTCCATGCCAGTATCTCAGGAGTGATGTATGTGTATTTGGTGCTTGTACTCTAAGTTCAAATTATTTAGTAGCTGTTTTGTACATGTACATGTATCACATGTACGGAAAAAGTAATGAAACAATTTTCATACAGCAGTCATGCATGTAATTAGGGTAGCATTATTTCTTATGTATATCCCATTGTACAGGTTCACATTAGGCCTGTAGACCTATTTAAAAGTGTTTCCAAGTTTTCACTAAAGAAGTACTTATACCTAACATAGCTTTAATGGTTGACCCATGAACATGCTACTGTTCCACCAGATATGTAGGTTAATTATTATTGTTACCAGCAAAACTAGGTGAAAGTAAGATCCTGTAAATGCCATCAGTATTTAGAATAAGTAAGATCAGAATTGATCATAAGCACCTTCCTTGGCTCCTTGCAATGTGTCATTGTTGCTATGTTACACATGGTTTACAAGATTTGGCATAATTTTAGTCCAGGAAATGTCAGTAGGTCAGGTTAACATGGGTTTATATTTAACAATGAGTCATTAGTTAAACCCAGCTTGGTGCATTCAAGTCAGTTAAAACTACTGTTTACCGTTAAACTATATAAAACTAAATTCCATTATACTTCAAACACTGTAGACACTCTTCCAATATATTGCTCTCATTAATTTTAGAAATAGAATAGACATTAATTAAAGTTAAACACTGTTGAGCATACAGGTTAACGTAACCACTATTTAAATTTCCTGTTTTAACATCGTTTAACTTTAGACATTTTTTGAGCATATGGCCCTTAAAGCTGGCTATATTCCCTTACCATTTTTATAAAACTTGTGTAATTTCTCCATTTCTTTCTCTACATATTAATGAACTGTAATTCCCTTACTGAAAAGATCCTATAGTGACTGATGTATAAGCTTGTTTATATACAAGCTGTTTGTAAACACAGCAGTGTCAACAAACGGAAACACCATTTAACCTCCTAAGGTGGTTGGTCATATATATGTGAATGGAAGTTGAAAGGTCACTAATTGTAAAAATACCTTTGCAAAACTCTGGTTCATCTGGTCCTTGTTTAATGTACATATATTTGGATGAAATTGGCAGGTACCCTAAATGCTATAAATGTGTGAACATAAACTACAAGAACAGCCTGTGTGTGGTGGGACCAGTGTTTTCTTGTTAGCCTGATTTTATTCATGATACAACTTATTTCATGGGATTATCCACATCCAGTAGCCGTCTGATATCAGAGAGGTTCCTATAAATGTCTGACACCTAGATGATACTTAGCAAAAAATGCACCATGGTAACCTTAGATCCAATATATGTATTTCCAGGTATCCCCCTAATAAAATGATAACCTGGAAGTATTACCTCCCAGAGTGATGGTGATAATTGGAGCAATTTACCAATAGACTGTTTCGACCCCCACAAACAATTTGAATGTAACAACAGTTACTCATTAACTTAATTCCATTTTACTGAAGATGGAAGGTTTGTGATGAAAAGTTTGGCTTGAAATGCATAAAAATTTTTTTTAAAGAAATAGATCCTGTAACCTTGACGTTTGGACCACAAATTGACAGGTGAGCCTCTAGTGGTGAGCCATTAATAAGTTAAGTTTGAAACCAATATGTCAAACTAAACTGGAGTTATCATCTGGAAACTTAATATGTGAACAGATGACCCCTTTGACCTTGTGACCCCAAATTTATTTATAAAAGCAACAAAAGCACCATAACCTTTGATCACAATAACTGTATTTCCAGGTGTTCCATTAACAAGATGGTAATTTAAAAGTCTTACCTCCCAGAGTGAGGATGAAATTTGCAGCAATTTACAAGTGGACTGTTTAAATGCCCTCAGACATATTGAATGTAACAACAGTTACTCTGTATATTTAATGCTTTAGTCTGTCAGGATTGCTGCAGCTTTGTATGCTTAAATCTGTCCTGTCCGGCTTTAACTTTAAATATTATGTGGAACCAAAATAATTATAAAAGTAATACATTATAATTTTTCAAATGAAATATGGTTTTAAGACAAAATTTTCATTTAGTCCTGCGAACTCACTTTTTTTAAGTATCATTCATTTTTTTTAACATTATTGAAAATGATGCTACTAACTCTTTTTTCATTCTTTTTTTTCAGTGTGCAAGTGTTTAGCATGTTACAAATGTTCTGAATCCCATAATTTTCATGCTGAGGCAAGTGGATCATGCATATTCTGATATTAGGACCTTTGTTTTTACAAATGTAGAACCTGAAGCACATCTTGAATTAATTTTTAGCTCAGCTGACTATAAGTCATCTAAGCTATAGTCGTGGTCCATTGTCTGTCGTCCGTCCATCTGTCGTGCCGTCCGTCCGTCTGTCGTGCCGTCCATCTGGATGTCCGTCCGTAAGACTGGCACGTTTCGACACCATTGGACCTACGAATCTGAAATTCAGCATACAGTTAGATGTCCCCAAAATCTCCTACCATGCCAAAAATTGGGTCAATATGACTTCGTTCCTTCGAGATATTAAGGAAAAACCTCAATTTTTTATTAGAAATCTATTTTCACACTTCAGGACTGCCTAATATCAAAACCTTTCATCTGGTTTCCTTCATATTTACCATAAATATTCCTCTATATGGTTCCTATGTACATGCCAGAAATTTAGTCAGTATTATTTAATTTAAAAATTTTATGGGCCCAAACATAATGGACTTTGTAAAAAAATGAGGAAAGATATTTTGTCACTTAAGACCAAAAGTGTTAAAGGTAGGAATTTTTTTTCAGTAATACTACTTTAAATAATCAAAATTTAATTGTATACCAAAAATTAGATCAAAATCTGTTTAATTTTTTTAAATATTGGCAAAAATATAAAATTGGTACCTTAAATTTTGCCCAAGTTTGACCATGGCACGTTTTTTTCCTGTAACTGCTGTGGATTTAATTTTCAAAGCATGTTTTTGTTACCATTTCAACTGTAAAAACAAAAAAATTGAAACCAGTTGATCAAAAACTGTAGCTTTTATTCAAGTTTTCAAGCACCATGTCACATATTGTTTACATCAAGCTAGTGTTATGCAGTTCACTAGATCTCAGCTCCCCAGCTTCAGCTCTAAGTTCCTTAAATTTTGCATACAGTGAGATGTCCCCCAAATCCTCTACCATACTTAAAGTTTGGTCACTAGGACTGCATTCCTTCGAGATATTAAGAAAAAACTTCATTTTTCCATTAGAACCCCATTGTTACACTTTAAGATTGCCTAATATCAAAACCACTGATCTGACTTTGATCATATATAATATACATATTTTTCTATACATTCGCTATGCATATGCCAGAAATGATGTCAGTATTGTGTAATTGTTTTAAGTTCTAGGCCCAAACATAATGCACTTTGTAAAAAATCAAGAAATATATTTACTCTCTTAACATGAAAATTGCTGAAGGTAGACATTTTTTGCCAGGGATATAACATTATTTAATCAAGATTCAATTGTATTCCCAAAATTAGTTCTGAATTTTTCAAATTTTATAAGTTATTAGTATAAATATAAAATCAGTACCTTAAATTTTGCCCAACTTTGGCCATGGCATGTTTTTTCCCTGTAAGCACTGTTGATTAAATTTTCATATCTTGCACACGTAAGGATTTTAGCTTCTAAATTCTGAAGTTTTAAAAGTAATTGGTCAAAAACTAGCTTTTTATGAGACCATATCACACCTTGGCTGTACTGAAGCCCCTCTTTTATGTCCCCACATTGACCGTTCAGGCCAATTATGCATGCTTGAAGCGAGGCACTCTGCAGCCAGCCAGCTCTTGGGTGGCTTCAACTGGATCTAACTGTCCAACCCCCTCCACTAGTATTTGTTTAGGCCATAAACATAACAATAAAATTTTTTTATGCCCCCGCCACAAAGTGGCCGGGGCATATAGTTTTACCCATGTCCGTCATTCTGTCCTTCCGAAATCAAACAGTTGTACGGACTTTTTTTTGCAATGCCTGCAGATATTGGCCTGATTTTTGGTGTGTAGGCAGATTTAGACCAGTTACAGATCGAGTTCGCATTTCATCCTGGTTGACCTATTTTTGACCGTTTTACGGCTCCTAAACTTAAAAAATTTCATGAAAAATAGAAATTTCGTGACAAATACACATGTACGGACTTTTTTTCGCAATGCCTGCAGATATTGGCCTGATTTTTGGTGTGTAGGCAGATAATGACCAGTTACAGATCGAGTTCGCGTTTTGTCCCAGTTGACCTACTTTTGACTGTTTTACGGCTCCTAAACTTAGAAAATTTCATGTTAAATAAAAATTATCAAGACAAATACACTTCTACAGACTTTTCTTCGCAATTCCTGCATATATTGGCCTGATTTTTTGTGTGTGGGCAGATAATGACCAGTTACAGATCGAGTTCGCGTTTCGTCCCGGTTGACCTACTTTTGAACGTTTTACGCCTCCTTAACTTAGAAAATTTCATGAAAAATAGAAATATTCATGACAGATACACATGTATGGACTTTTTTTCGCAATGCCTGCAGATATTGGCCTGATTTTTGGTGTGTTGGCAGATATAGACCAGTTACAAATCGAGTTTGCGTTTCATCCCAGTTGACCTACTTTTGACCGTTTTACGGCTCCTGAACATAGAAAATTTCATGAAAAATATGAAATTTCATGACAAATACACATGTTCAGACTTTTTTTCGCAATGCCTGCAGATATTGGCCTGATTTTTGTTGTGTGGGCAGATATTGACCAGTTACAGATCGAGTTGGCGTTTCGTCCCAGTTGACCTACTTTTGATTGTTTTACGGCTCCTGAACATAGAAAATTTCATGTTAAATAAAAATTATCATGACAAATACACTTGTACAGACTTTTCTTTGCAATACCTGCAGATATTGGCCTGATTTTTGGTGTGTGGGCAGATAATGACCAGTTACAGATGGAGTTCACGTTTTGTCCCAGTTGACCTACTTTTGACCATTTGACGGTGCTCTAACATAGAAAATTTCATAAAAAGTGCACATGTATGGACTTTTTTTCGCAGTTCCTGCAGATATGGGCCTGATTTTTGGTGTGTAGGCAGATAATGACCAGTTACAGATCAAGTTTTTGTTTTGTCCCAGTTGACCTACTTTGACCATTTGACTGCTCCTGAACATAGAAAGTTTCATGAAAAATAGAAATTTTCATAACAAATGCATATGTACTGACTTTTTTTCCTCAATGCCTGCAGATACCACCCTGATTTTTTATGTGTGGGCAGATAATGACAGTTACAGATCAAGTTCGCGTTTCGTCCTGGTTGACCTACTTTTGGTTGTTTTACGGCTCCTAAACATAAAAAATTTCATGAAAGACAGAAATTGTTATGGAAAATGCACATGTATGGACTTTTTTTCACAATGCCTGCATATACTGGCATGATTTTTGGTGTGTTGCTTGATAATGACCCGTTACAGATCGAGTTTGCATTTTGCCCTTGTTGACCTACTTTTGACCATACGACACCTCCTGAACTTAAAAAAATTTTCAAAATTTTACAAATGTTTCTAATTTGCCCCAGGCGGGGGCATTTGTGTCGTTCCGACACATCTAGTTTTAATTCTTGGTTTATGATAAGAACTTAAAAAAATAAATGGAAAAGGAATTTATAGTTAATGAGTTACAGGGGATTACCTTGCAATTACTGATCATTTATGGATCTTCCATGGATGGCCAAAATTGTATTTCAAATGACACCATGCAGTCACCATTGGGTATTTTTCATTTCAACCATAAAAATGAAAAATAAATAATTAAAATAAATTGTTGTTCACTATTAGGGATTATATGAAGCAAGATAATGATAGACAAGGATGCAGTTGATTATATTAAATTAATCTAAATTTCCAGGTCTTTTCCAGGTGTTTAACTTGTTGGTTTACATTTATTACAAAATTAAAATAATAAATAAATATGTCAAAAATTTAAAATATTACTCAGACAAGTGCTCATTAAAGATTTTAATTTTTTTTACTTATAACTCATGGTTGTATCAGTTGTTACATGATACTGGCTAAATAATTAAAATTTATATTACTGGTCCTTTATTTCAGTTCATAAAATTAAACATTCCCAACTCCAGTTTGCTCCTGGTATGATATATTGGGTGTTTTGATCCTTGGATTAATTTTAACACATGTATTAGTTTTATAGCTGAGAATACTTTTCTTTTTTTTCCTGATACCATTTAAAAAATTATAAATATTCAAATATTTCCTGTTAGTGCTGTGGATTTAATTTTCACAGCATTTACACATTAACATTTCATCTGTTAAAATCTGAAATTTGAAACCAATTGATCAAAAACTGTAGATTTTATTCAAGTTTCCAGGTACCATGACTTCATTGTTTACATCAGATCAGTATAAATGCAGTGTACTGGGCAGTTACATAACACCTTCAGGTCTGACCTACTGCCACTGTGAGTGTCTGGGTCAGGCTGGGTCAGGCAGTAATTACCAGAGAGCCTCTCTTTCTCTCTCTCTCTGGCAGTCTAGGTCTCTCTTTCTCTCTCTCTCTCTCTCTCCTCTGCTTTTTCTCTTTCTTTCTCTATCTTTCTTTCTCTCTTTCTTTCTCTCTCTCTCTCTCTTTCTCTCTCTCTCTCTCTCTCTCTCTCTCTCTCTCTCTCTATCCCTAATTGCCTCCATTCCTCCCTCCATCCCATTCTGTTGACAGGTACTATAAACTAGATACATTAGCTATAAATGTTGATGCAATTTAGAAATGTGAATCAACTAAATTATTCCCAATCACATGTATGTTATACTGTAAATTTATAGTAACATTTGGAAACTTGGATTAAAATTATGTAATGAAAAAAAGGAATAAATGCAAATATTGTTAATTTTTTCTTGGCTCAGTAGAATAGGAAAAAAATTATTTGCTTTGTTTCTCCATCTTTCTGTCTGTTTTAAATATTTAATGTTCATGAATAAACTTTTTTTTTATAAGCACTGTTGAATTAAATTTCATATTCTGTATGTATATGCAAGGGTGTTGTAACTCTCCCCATCCCCTTCTTCATCCCACTGAGGCTTTGCTCCTTGGCACTGTGAACAATAGTTCTATAGCTATAGCATAAAATTTAATAATTAAAGAAAATATCTACAGAGAGACAGAGGCATTGTAACTCTGATCATAACACAACCCCCCCCCCCCCCCCCCCCCCCCCATCAAGTCATTGCACCTGTGGAATGGGGACGTTATGGCAACTGTATACATATCATAAAATTGATAAAAAAAAGTTTAGTTAATCATAACCTTGTATCTGTCAAATTGAACTCTTGCAGTTTTCCATACACTATAGATCCTTCAACAAATAGCCTTATCATCATTATACCACTGCTTAGCATACTGTCATTGCATTCATATTTGCTCAAATAAATTGCTTTTTTCGACCCCTCCCAAATAAATAAAAAATAAACCACTATATTTTACTCCATATTAATCCATCAGTCAGGTTATTTCATATATCATTTACTCACATATTACATTATATTCCTTTATAAAAGCCCAACATGACCATGATATTCTAAGCTTTATCTACTTAATATAGTATCACAACGGTGATACATTTATAGTCCAATCATGATCAGCTGAGCGCCGTGACCCATGGGTCCCTTGTTTTGTCTGCGATAAAAAGAAATGTGTTGACAGATTGAAAATTTATATGAGATATGTAGCTAAGTTTACTCTGTTTGTCAATCTTCTTAGTCAAAGCATGCTTCTATCTTTAGCCTTATCAGCTAGTCTTTTTTCAATCATTTACCTTTGGCAGGTCTGCCATTTTATCAGGTTGATATTTGTACAGTTGCATATAACTAGTTTTGATTAGTATTGATTTAGTTTTAGCTTGAGCAACCACCTGAGATCACACCATGTCAAGAGAGTGCTCTGTTTAGATATTAATAGTCCATACAGAAATGTCAATGTGATTAAAACAATAACTGCAGATATACTCGTAAATTGCTATACTGTCATTTTACTTTGCTTATGCTTTTTACTCAGCAGTATTTCAAAACCAATTTTCTGTAGCACTTTTCTATTGCCTCTGCTGAAGGGTATGCTTTCAGCCCCATTTATGTGTTTATGTGTTTTTTTTTCATGAAATAACTCACACAATCATCAACAGAATCTCATGAAATTTTCAGGGCATTTAGGGAATGGACCAGTGAAGAATCAGAAAGATTTTGGTATTGATCTGGTACATGAACCAGATTCCAGGAAGTTATTAAGGAATATTCACAAATGTACCTTCACTGCGTGAATGCAATCACGGGTTGTGGAGCATCCCACAGTAGTGAGCTTCACATGGTGGAGCTTGCATTCCTTAGAATGCAGATTTATAGTTTTATTTGGTTTCTCTGTAAAAGTGGGGAAAATGCTGGACAGAGGAAACTGCCACAGTTTGAAAGTTGAGTTTGAGATGTATACTTTGTGGTGTGATGAGCTTATCAGCTGGCATGAGAAAAGTTCAAAGACCACTCCATTAGACCACTCAGACCAACCTGTCCTTGTTTTGATAAACTGGAATATGATTTGTTATGTAAAGAGATTCCTACAATATTTACCCAGTTAAAGCCAGCTATTCACATACCTTGTTTATAGAATTTATGAGATTTCTGACTTTCTTTTGGTACATATAAATGAACTCCAAGTAACTCCTGCTTAGGAAAGTTTTTATTAAACCCCTGTGATGGGTTTGTAAGCATGTTATCTATTAACTATTAGTAAACACAATACAATTGCCAATGGGAACAAAATGAAAAACAGTGTGACTGGAGGTGGTTGAATGCACCTATATGGAGGTAGAACAGTCACTTGTTCCGGAGAGCATGTTAAGTAACACCATATTTTATCTGGTATGAAAAAAACTGGTTTTTCAGATTTACCGTCTGTTTTTTATAATATAAGTACAAAAATATTGTCAGACTTATGGTCACTTGTAACCTTAAGAAAGACTGATTTAGGCCAAAAAAAATAAAAGGTATGGTTCTTAGGCACCCTCTGCATCAGTGTTAAACCCTCGCATCAAAAATTTTTATTTTGATTTACAATAGAAACTTACCAATTTTGAGCTGCAGCCACTCCGACATTTCTTTCAAGAAGATAAAATCATACAATTTCCTTTGTCATTTAGTGCTTTCACTTGTTTAGCCAAAAAAAATTCAGTTATTATCATGTTTTTCCCTTATTATTTGACATTTTCATTGAAACATACCAAAAGATTAAGAATAAAAAAATCGCCCGCCCGCATTGATTTCTGAAAAAAAGTGCCTGAGAACCATACTTTTTTTTATTTTGGCCTTAGAAGACTTTATTATTACGTTTATGGAGAAACGATCAGAATCTATGTTCCTAATTTATCCCAATTAATTTTGACAGATAATAAAACATCAGCAAGATAAAGCTACATAAATGGTATTATACATTTGGTTTTGCAGATTGCATTCAATAAAGCACACTTCACAGAGTACAGCCATCGCCTTGCGAAGGAGACTGTAACCCATCTGTCTGTGACGGGAAATGTTCAGGTTCACAAGCTACGATTTCAGGAAGGACAGTCACCACCAGGACATGCACCTCCGCTTGTCCATCCAGCTCATCCGGGGATATTTACTCCTCCTGCGCCAGGACCAGGCTATCCACCAGCAGTGGTAAGGACCACGTCAGATATCTTCATTTTACGCTCCCGAGGCAGTGGAAATCTTATGCTTCTAAAGAAGCAACTGATTTTCACGCTGCCAGCTTTGACCGTTTATGATATATTTAGACACCAGATGGCGGTTCGTTGTCTGCTGAAAAACATGTGCGTATGATGTGACAGAGCAGCCAACCTTATGCCAATAAACAAACACTCAACAGGCATCCTGGCTCCTCCCATAGCTGCGCTTTAAGTGCCATTTGAAGACAGTTAATGGTCGAATTTTAATTGCTCCCTCTGCATTCTCGCATCATCGACCAATTCGATCCTGACAGTATGACTGTGTTAGCGTAGCCATGTATCTGTTGTCTGCAGAACTGAAACCAGCCAGCGAGGTGTGCACGCAGCCTTTGTTGTTACGTTTCGTTTGAATTAGAGCTCATTGGCTGGGCATCCTATGTGCCCAAGGCCCTAAGCAAACCACGTCTGCCGCAATTCTCTCCGAGCCTGTGGCCTGTTCAGACAGTTACCGGGACGCTTCCCATATAAGCAGTAGGCCTGTAGTTAAAGTGCTGTGTAAAGAGCTTATCTTCATATAAGCAAGGCTGTCTTTCAACCATGCCAGTCAGCTCTGCCAGCTATAAAATGAAATATAAACAAACATGCATATGATGGAGCCAAAATTGTAACAGTCAATCAATCCAATGATACTAAATGGCAATACTGTTCACACAGCATGTGGACAGGAAGAGCTGCATTGGAAATTGGATAGGTTTTAAAGTCCCTAATTGGTTGGTCAGGTTATCAATGATGCTCTGGCATTGCAACACCAATGATCTGGAAATAGCATCAGGTTTGTTTTGTTCTGTGTATACAGGGATGCTATGTGAGTTATAATTCATTACACTGCTGAGAGAGGGGAATAATGAAACAAGGACTCTCTTTGCTCTAAGCTGAGCAAGAGTCTTGCTTATAATAGGAAGATGTATGAGGTCTCTATTCTGAAGTTCTTTGATATTCAACATTTTAACAAGACATTCTTAATTATAAAAATTTAAATGGATGGGTCCATGGGCTGCCAATGCATCGATGGCCAGGGACAGATCCAGGATTTAGGAATAGGAAGGGTCAAACCCTGGTGGACTAATGAAAAACCTAAAAACAAGTCCCCAGGTCCAGGAAAGGGGGATCTAGGCTGCAAAAATTGGTATTTAAACCTTAAAGAAAGGTTGCAGTTGCTGTAAAAATTGGGGTCTGGGCCCCCTCCTCTGGATCTGCTTCTTATGGCACTGCATGTCTATTGAATAGGGTTTAATTAACTACCAGTATATAGCAACAACGATATGATGTTACTACTCTTTCTGGATTTTGCTTATTGTATGCACAGTTCTTAGAATAATCAAATTATTATCAAAACGTTAAGGCATTAAAGCAAAGTTATAACCTGTAATTCAGATAGTGAAATTAGTGTTAAATGAAAAATATCACATTAATGTGGACCGGTAGTGTCAAATAGAGAAGAAAGCACCAATATGTTTGTCAAGTGCAAAAGAATCACATTTGCAGATTGTGTCAAATATAGAAGAGTGCATAAGTAAGTAGGGTCAGATATATGAAAACAATAATCATTGGCAAATGCAGAAGGGCACATTTACAGGTAATATCAAATACAGATGAATATGTTAATAGGCAATGTCAAATTCAGGTAAATACACTATGAGATTCAGATTTACAGGAGAGGCATTAATAGTTTGTGTCAGTGCAGAAGAATTCATAAATAATTTGGGTCAAATAGAGGAAAAACATGATTTAGTAGTGTCATATACATAAAAATAAATAATGAAAACTTAAGATGAGGGCAGTCAGTAAAGGAAGGCTTGGAGTTTGGAGTGCGGTTTTATTGGAAGTCATTGACATTTTGAGTAACATTTCCCCTGACGCTTAACCCTGATTTTATCAATAATCTATGGTTAAAAAATGCCCAGTAACAAGTATCAAAAGCCAGCTCTCAGTTTGCAGCCTGCTCTGGTGTTTCAGGGAGCACCGCCCCCATATGAAGCTCCAAGGGCCACACCACCAGTTACACCATACCAACCACCTGCACCACCATATCAACCACCAAGGGCCCAGACCCCGGTGAGTATTACCTGCTTACACTTTATTATCCCCTTCCTTGGTGGAGTGGAGGATATAGTTATCAGATCCTTACAAATACAAATATTTATTTCTGTAAGGCAACTTAAACAGTATGCATTAACTTTCCTAAGGCGCATTATAAATTATATGGTTGATAATGAAAAATAATTAAAAGACATATCATGATATATTAAGAACATAACAGTTACTTCATCATTTATGATTATTGAAGTAAAAATGTTTTTAACAGCTTTTTAAATTCATATATCCACTTATTCTGTCATACTTCCTAAGGCAGTATATGACCTTTCATGCCATATTTTGTATTCTCTGTAACCTATTCAGTTCAGACTGTCACCGAGTTATTCATGTCCGGTTTTGACATAACCAGTGCTTGAACAAAGATTTTTGTTGTTTGTAAATCAATGTTCTTCCATATTGATGATATTTTTGTCAGCTCCTTCTGTTTGTGTGTCTGTTAATATATTTATTTCTATGCGTCACAGCATATTAAAAATTTCACCATGATCTACTTCTAATCATAAGCGCTTATGCATCGTATGAGTCTTCAAGCCTGATTTAAGTTATGGTCACACTTGTATGGTTTTGGGGTTTTTATTATTTTTTTATTGTAAATGTTACGTCATATGCCCTAGGATATCTCAAACAGTGTTACTCATTTTCAGTTTTAATTGACATGGCAAGTGGACCTTATGGGTCTCCTGATTATATTAGGCTTTGGTCACACATCTGGATTTTTTTTTATTATTTTAAAATTTAAATCAAACATGACATGATTTTTCAAAAACTGTCTGTTTATCATTTAACCAGAATTATGTTTTAGTCACATTTTAGTGATTGTTTGACTTTTCAGAACAATAATTCTTTTGTATTTTTGTCCCATTTGGCACCATTTTATGTATTGTGTTCTCATTGGAATTAAACAAAAGAAAAATCTTCCATTGAGGATGAATTTGTGAAATGTGTTTTAATTATAATGAATCTTAAAGGTATACCCCTAATTCTGACATGCTACTTGTGACATCAGCTTTTTATTCTGTGTGCAGTCTGGCAGACCACATGAGCTGTTTCAAATTTTTGCAAGGCAAGGGTTTGATAAAGGAAGAGCAATACAACATGAAAGTACTCTCCAAAGACAGTCTCAAGGAGGGAATTTATCTGTGGAGAGAGTTATTTGTCCACTGGACCTTCATCTGCCCAGGAGAAGCCAGAGGAACGCTTTTGGGATGACTGCACCCTCATCCACAAATTAAAGTTGGATATAAAACATTTATGCTTGATTTGATATAACTGAGTGGCACTGGTATGCAACAAATATTGTACATCTTTCAATATTTTCACTATTTGCAGCCTCCAACCATGCCCTTTAGTAAAGCCTTGAGTGGTGGGATGTACTCAGGCAGGACCATCCACATCTCTGGAACCGTGTACAGTGATGCAAACGCGTAAGTCATGTTGGACTGTGCCAGTGATGTGACAATACATAGGGTGATTTTGAAGTGTGGTCAGTACTTATTTAATCTTCCACGAGGTTGTTTAAAACTGTTTTATCTCCTGATATCCAGTATATACAGTGAAATCTGTACCTGCTTTCATGACCACCCTGTGAAGACGACTACCTTTTTTGGTCCCAGACTAATGTAAAACCCTCCCTCTAACATGACCACCCCACTAACATGACCACCCCACTAACATGATCACCCCACTAATATGATCACCCCACAAACATGACCACCCCTCTAACATGACTACCCCACTAACATGACCACCCCACTAACATGATCACCCCACTAACATGACCACCCCACTAACATGACCACCCCACTAACATTATCACCCCACTAACATGTTCACCCCTCTAACATGATCACCTCACTAACATGACCACCCCACTAACATGACCATCCCTCTAACATGACCACCCCACTAACATGACCACCCCACTAACATGACCACCCCTCTAACATGATCACCCCACTAACATGACCACCCCACTAACATGACCACCCCACTAACATGACCACCCCTCTAACATGACCACCCCTCTAACATGACCACCCCACTAACATGATCACCCCACTAACATGACCACCCTACTAACATGACCACCCCTCCACCCCACTAACATGACCACCCCTCTAACATGACCACCCCACTAACATGACCACCCCACTAACATGACCACCCCACTAACATGACCATCCCACTAACATGACCACCCCACTAACATGACCATCCCTCTAACGTGATCACCCCACTAACATGACCACCCCACTAACATGACCACCCCTCTAACATGACCACCCCTCTAACATGATCACCCCACTAACATGACCACCCCTCTAACATGACCACCCCTCTAACATGATCACCCCACTAACATGACCACCCCTCTAACATGATCACCCCACTAACATGATCACCCCACTAACATGACCACCCCTCTAACATGATCACCCCACTAACATGACCACCCCACTAACATGACCACCCCACTAACATGACCACCCCACTAACATGACCACCCCACTAACATGACCACCCCTCTAACATGACCACCCGACTAACATGACCACCCCACTAACATGACCACCCCTCTAACATGATCACCCCACTAACATGACCACCCCTCTAACATGATCACCCCACTAACATGACCACCCCTCTAACATGACCACCCCACTTACATGATCACCCCACTAACATGATCACCCCACTAACATGATCACCCCACTAACATGACCACCCCTCTTACATGATCACCCCTCTAACATGACCACCCCTCTAACATGATCACCCCTCTAACATGACCACCCCTCTAACATGATCACCCCTCTAACATGATCACCCCACTAACATGATCACCCCTCTAACATGATCACCCCACTAACATGACCACCCCACTAACATGATCACCCCACTAACATGATCACCCCACTAACATGACCACCCCACTAACATGACCACCCCACTAACATGACCACCCCTCTAACATGATCACCCCACTAACATGACCACCCCTCTAACATGATCACCCCACTAACATGATCACCCCTCTAACATGATCACCCCTCTAACATGAACACCCCACTAACATGACCACCCCACAAACATGATCACCCCACTAACATGACCACCCCTCTAACATGATCACCCCACTAACATGACCACCCCACTAACATGACCACCCCTCTAACATGATCACCCCACTAACATGACCACCACTCTAACATGATCACCCCACTAACATGACCACCCCTCTAACATGATCACCCCACTAACATGACCACCCCACTAACATGACCACCCCTCTAACATGATCACCCCTCTAACATGATCACCCCACTAACATGACCACCCCACTAACATGATCACCCCACTAACATGACCACCCCTCTAACATGATCACCCCTCTAACATGATTACCCCACTAACATGACCACCCCACTAACATGATCACCCCAGTAAAATGACCACCCCTCTAACATGACCACCCCACTAACATGACCACCCCACTAACATGACCACCCAACTAACATGACCACCCCTCTAACATGATCACCCCACTAACATGACCACCCCTCTAACATGATCACCCCTCTAACATGACCACCCCTCTAACATGATCACCCCACTAACATGATCACCCCTCTAACATGATCACCCCTCTAACATGATCACCCCACTAACATGACCACCCCACTAACATGATCACCCCACTAACATGATCACCCCTCTAACATGATCACCCCTCTAACATGACCACCCCACTAACATGACCACCCCTCTAACATGATCACCCCACTAACATGATCACCCCACTAACATGATCACCCCTCTAACATGGTCACCCTCTCTAACATGATCACCCCACTAACATGATCACCCCACTAACATGATCATCCCTCTAACATGATCACCCCACTAACATGACCACCCCTCTAACATGATCACCCCACTAACATGACCACCCCTCTAACATGATCACCCCACTAACATGATCACCCCTCTAACATGATCACCCCTCTAACATGAACACCCCTCTAACATGATCACCCCACTAACATGACGACCCCACTAACATGACCACCCCACTAACATGACCACCCCACTAACATGACCACCCCACTAACATGACCACCCCACTAACATGACCACCCCTCTAACATGATCACCCCACTAACATGACCACCCCTCTAACATGATCACCCCACTAACATGACCACCCCTCTAACATGATCACCCCACTAACATGACCACCCCACTAACATGACCACCCCTCTAACATGATCACCCCTCTAACATGATCACCCCACTAACATGACCACCCCACTAACATGATCACCCCACTAACATGACCACCCCTCTAACATGATCACCCCTCTAACATGATCACCCCACTAACATGACCACCCCACTAACATGATCACCCCACTAAAATGACCACCCCTCTAACATGATCACCCCACTAACATGACCACCCCACTAACATGATCACCCCACTAACATGACCACCCCTCTAACATGATCACCCCACTAACATGACCACCCCTCTAACATGACCACCCCACTAACATGACCACCCCTCTAACATGATCACCCCACTAACATGACCACCCCTCTAACATGATCACCCAACTAACATGACCACCCCTCTAACATGATCACCCCTCTAACATGACCACCCCTCTAACATGATCACCCCACTAACATGATCACCCCTCTAACATGATCACCCCTCTAACATGATCACCCCACTAACATGACCACTCCTCTAACATGATCACCCCACTAACATGACCACCCCTCTAACATGATCACCCCACTAACATGATCACCCCTCTAATATGATCACCCCTCTAACATGATCACCCCACTAACATGACCACCCCACTAACATGATCACCCCACTAACATGACCACCCCTCTAACATGATCACCCCACTAACATGATCACCCCACTAACATGATCACCCCACTAACATGACCACCCCTCTAACATGATCACCCCACTAACATGACCACCCCACTAACATGACCACCCCACTAACATGACCACCCCTCTAACATGACCACCCCACTAACATGACCACTGTGGCTGGTCCTGCAGGTGATCCTTTAGGGGAGATTTCACTGTAGGCCTGTTTTATAAAATATTTGCTGCTTTACAGTTCTGAAAGAAAAGAATGTTGTATTGAGACAATAGATCTGTTGCCTAGTATTTTAGTGAACTGGAAACTGTTCACACTCAGCATACACAGGCATAAAAATTCTGACAGATTATTTGGTAAAAATTTTTGATATGGGAACAGAAAGAATGAAATTCTAAATGGTTTGAGCAAAATGCTTTTTAGTGTGAATTGATATTCAATAAGATAATCACAAAGAAAATCAACAAAATCTCAGTGGTTGTCTGTTAAGTACTTTAAAAACCATACCTGAACCAGGCTCAAAATTTAAGAAAAAATTCCACCAGACTTGGGAAGCTGGCAGTGCAGAAAATTTGCTGAACCTCACAGAGTTTTACTGGACAGCACTTTTTATTTTTATTTTTTTTTTCTTTTTGAACCATTTAATTAAATATATTGATAATTATGTATTACATGGCTTTGTGACAAAATTTCTATTTGTATAACTAATAACAAAATGTGTTTATTTGTTCAAATGTAGAGACAACAAATGCCCTTGTATTGCTTGTACAATCATTGTAGGAGCACAATTAAGGAACATCACATGTAATTGGAACTAAGAGAACAAAAACTAAAAATGCAGGACAGAATTATTAACATTGTTGCCAAATTGCTGTAGCATAAGGAATACATTTACAAGTGCAACAATATAACATAAACCTTTACCTCTTTTCTGTCTGCCTGTCTGTCTGCCTGCCTGTCTGTCTGCCTGTCTGGATTCGATATTTTAATGTCATAGGCAAATTCAGCTGAGCGCTGTTACCCTATGGTCTCTTGTTTTTCATTTGCTATATGTTAGATAATATAACAAATGTCTGACATTTCAGTTATAGTATAATTACTTACATGTCAGTATCAATTTCAATCATCACAATGTAACAAATCTACAAATTAAATTACATTTCTTGATTTATCATGGGCAAAATTGGTGATGATATTAGAAATGTCTATTTCAAAAGTAGTTCATTCTCAAACTTTGCTATTTTTACTCACATTAATTACTCCTTAGTTAATTTTAATCCATTCAGGTGTCCATGTGTCTGGCCACTTGGTCCACAATTAACAAAAAAATCCTACTCCTTCAATTCTCAACCAATTTTGATTTTGTTTAATTTGTCTGATAGGGTTAGGTGTAGTTCTACACAGAATATTGAAATACATTAATTATGCAATTTTTTAAGAAATGCTGCTTCTCTTTTATTTAATTTTTTTCCTTTTGTCTATCTTTAACTAATGTGGGTGTTGGCTCTTAAACTTTTACCTAAAATATTGAAATTCATTAATTATGCAAATTAATGTGCTAATGAAAAAAAACTAAGATGGCTCTCAGGAATTTTTTATAGACAAGCACCAAACTGTCTGCATGCAGGTGGCTGTGGTGTTCAGGTGTTTGTCACTAAGTGGGCATGAATCAGCAGTCTCCTTGCTGGCTTGTCCAGCCTCTTGTCTTGACTCTGGTTCAGGGGGCTGTAGCTGTCCTGCTACCCTCTATCATGTCTTGTGGAAACTTTTGCACTGCATTTGGTGTTGCTTCTGCAGAATGATCGCTTAGGCTATCTCAGCTCTATCATGATTGTTCACCATGAATCTCAAACCTCTCAATTATCCAGGTTCAAGATGCTGAAATAGCTGGCTGGGCCAGTTTGATCAGTACAGTGCGGAGGTTATGTTAGCCCCTCTTTATTTAGCTGTTTACTTTAGCAAATATTTGCATATCACAAAAAAATCTCTTTCTCCTTTATTTCTTGACCACTTTTGAATTTGTTTGTGTTAAACAGATAGTTCTAGAAGTGCCCTTTAAAAGGGTACTAAATTCACTTCTAATATACTTTCTATTTTTCACAGGTTCACTATTGACCTTGTGTGCGGGAATGGAGACATAGCATTCCACTTCAATCCAAGATTTGCAGGATGTGTTGTTGTGCGGAACACAATGAAGTCAGGAAAATGGGGGAGGGAAGAACGCTTTCAACCAACATTCCCATTTCACCGCCACGGAGATTTTGAAATCATCATCCAGTGTGAACATAATTCATTTAAGGTGAATCCATTAATGTCACATATCATGGTATATATATACACATCTAACAGGTGAACAGAAATCATACATCACACATCAGGTTAATACTTCTATAGTCTGTTCCACAAGAAGGTGCAAATTGAAATTTGTCAATTATCTTCTTAAACTTTAATAGTGTCACACACTACGACACTAAAGATGAAGAGGGACCAACATTATAATATGAAATGTAAAACTTTATAACAAAAACCAATATTTTTGTTTTGCGACCTTCTTGTTCTTCTTAAACTTTTGGCCATGTGACATGGCATCTGTCATATATTGGCAGCCTCATTTTGATTTTTATATTTTGTAGAATATTTATGACTCTAAACAACCAATCAGAAGCTTTAAAGTATAGTCATTTGAGCATGTGACCAATTACCTTGACCTTCCTAAATAGGATTAATATGTTGTAGAAAAGACTGTTTACTCAGATATTGATTTTATTTCATTACATTTTGCAAGGTATGTCTTTTATTTCATTATAGTTAATAAGGCCTAATCTCTATTCCTTCACTGCAGCATACCATTTGGAATTAATCTGTCAATTTATGAAAATATTACCAAATTTCAACGGGCACCCCATAGGGAAACAACCACTGAAATTCTTTATAAATGTGTGCCAGGGAGGATGTGCCTATATTTTTAAAGAGATACCTTATCAGTAATCTATCTTCTCTATTAGAAGAAATCATGAATAAATTGTATTTACATGATATATTTTCCGTTTTAATTTCATTGCTCATCATCTTCAGCTGGAGTTGTTAAACGACCATCAGATACTCCATCTTACTGTCCATGTTTGGATTATTGTTTTGCAATGAAATTTTAAAGAATTTTTTTATCTTCATTCTTTTCAATTTCAAAAACAAAAAAATATTAAAAAAAAAAACTCATTCTTACAGTTTATGAGTTTGAGTACACAGTGTACTCTGTTAAAACAGGTGAACATACCTGTCAGATTTCCCTCGGACTCCGATGGTGAAAATTTTTTTTTACCTGATTTGTCACCCTGAAAATGTCCCTCACTTCCTTAAAATATGTCATATACATGAGGTTAACTTATAATTTGCCACACCATAAAAAAGTCATACTATATGTGATTTTTTTATGGTAAGGTAAAACCTTTGTGACCCAAGTTTATATGCAGATGCCCCTTCATTTATATATAAATTTATATAATATGAAGCGAACAGTATTTATTTTAAACAGTGCTGGACTCCCATAGAACCAAGTACTAGTGCTTCAATTGTACACAAAGGTAACACACAACATTAATAATACAAGTGATATATTAAGCACACCTTTTTTTTACAGGTTATGGTGGACAATGAAAAATTCACCAAGTTTGAATATCGAATCCGTGACCTGTCTTGCATCCAGCAGCTGAAGATCCATGGTGATGTGGCACTCAAAAGAGTGAAAATTAATTAGAACACTGTCAAGCCACGTCTCCCTCAGTTAAACCTGAGAGACCATTAAAAAGATCTGTATTCTGTCAAGTATAAAATTATACTGAAAATTATACTGAGAATCAGCTTCTGAACATGTGTGATACATGCAGTATTTTGCCACAATTGTGATTATTTCAGTTAGCATAAAAACAATTCCTTTAAGACAAAAGCACAAAGTGGAAATAAGTGGAAACAAATTGTTTCCCTATATTTGACTCACAATGAAGCACACTGACTCCATGGACAAGCATTGGCCATGTGACAATTTTCTGCAATCATTCCTGGAGTATGATCCTCACACAGCGGTCATACACTGCACTTGTCCAAGATCTCTTTTGTGTAACTGCTGCTTTGTATGGCAAGGTTCTCTTGGCATGACCACCAGGTTGTGCACAGAGCAAAGATTTGTAATTATACTAAAGAAATCATGGTATTGCATTATGCATCTAGCTGCAAATTTAAAACATGCAACACACACTCATTGGTCTGATAACATGGTTCTGGCACAGGGCCAAGAATTAGACCAATGAGAGAAGATGTCACAGTGTAACCAGTGCTCACCCTGGTGGTCAAATCCATAGAATCTTGTTATACAAAACAGCGGTTTCATGAAAAGAGATCTGGGGTGACCACAGTGTATAACTGCTGTGTGAGGAGTGTAGAGTGATTTTTTATATATGTACATATATGGTAATATGATTATTTTTATACGCAAGCAAGGGTCTAAATGACACCTTTCTGCCTGTTTCAGACAGGTGAAAACGGAAAGGCATATTTCATTTTGGACCAATCCGTTGGAAAGGTAAACACCTGGATGTTGCGGATAAGTAGTAACAAACATGACACAATGAAAAAATATTTTACAGGTGGTCTTCCACTGACTCCCAAAATTTCCTATATTTTGTGTTACTGTTGAAAATATTCAGTTTTTTTGCATGCAAGTGTGCATGTAAGAATGCATGTTGGATGGTAGAATTAGGTAACACTGAGCAAAGTGTGAGTGAAAGGTTGATTGATGGCAGGATGCATCTTTAGCAGAGAGGCAAATTTTTTTGTGGAAAGGCAAACCTGTATGAATGCCTTTCCGTTTGAAAGGTGAAAGTTCCAAAGTACTACGATCCTTGAATAAGCATACATATGTTCACATATATGCATGTTGTTATATATTGTGGGAACAATATTGTTCAGTGAGGATTATCATGACTATTTCCTGAAATATTTACACCCTAGAGCAAAATTACTAACAAATACAAATAAAATATTGTGAAAGTTCTAGATCATAATTTGATGACTCAACAATATATGCTATATGCCATGTACACCAGTGAGTTTTGAAACTACCTTGGACCTGCAGGGTGAACGTTTGCTACCCACTTGCCTCCCACATACACAAGTATGTTTTAGAGTTTTAAACTTCGAATTTGTCAACCAGTAATGCAGGATCCATATGCAGTCTGGCGTGTAAAATCACACTATTTGTTACAATGGTTACAAGTTCAGTCATCTTCAATTGCTATTATCAGACAGGTCTGTTTCATCACCATAAACTGTAAGTAAAACAAATCTGTTGAGGAGAATTCTTGCAACTGCCAGGATCATGAAGCTATAGGCCAAACTAGCTAACACCTTTTCTGCCCTCTGACATGTGTCATGGTTAAAACAAAATTTAGGATAGTCAAACACAATATTGTTTACAATAGGGTTGGATCCAGGATTTGGGAAAAGGAGGGGTCCAACCCAGGAACACTAATGAGAAAACTTTGAAATTATTCTCAGATCCCGAAAATGGGGATGGGGGGGGGGCTGGTGTTCAGGATGAAAAATTGATCTGAACCCTTAAAAAAGAGGTTGCAGCAGCTGGAAAAAGGGGGGGTCCAGACATCCTGGACTGTCCCCCTTGATCTGTTTCTGTACAAAAATCTAGAGTCATGGGACAGATCACTTGTATATTTCTACACAAAAGGATATACATGTATTGAATTCATTGAATCTGTATAGAGATTTTGTTATATATATGACTGTATTACACAAATTGATATATTTTGACACGACTGCTTAGTTTTTTATGCATACCATTTTATCTTAACTTGAAAAGTTTATATATTTATCTGCAGTTAGTTCTTTAGATGAAAATGTCCTTTAGTAATTGCTAAATGTGGTTTATGTGGTTTCCTGACTTGTACTCACAGTGCATATGGTGAATGAATATGTCTGGGCTTTAAATATTAATATGTTTTAGTATAACAACATGTCTTTGATATACAAGGTAGTGTTTTGGATTGGTTTAAAAGTCATGAATAATCATCAATGATCAGAATAATTGGTTGAACTCTATAGACTGATTAACAGAATAATGGGTTGTTTGGGGGTAAGAAATTTCTGACCATATATTTACCAGTATATCATCTCATCTGATATATACATGTTAGCTAATATATGTGATGGTTCAATAGCCTACTTATATGTATAGAAAATTTAGGTATGCAGATATTTGTAAACATGAAAATTATTTAATGTTTGTTATCATTGATTATATAAAAGCACAGATTTCTTCATCACAGAGCAAAACTGTTTTATCAGTTATGGCATGGCAAGATCAGAATTCAAATCATTTTGTACCAATGGACCAATCTTCGATTAACGATCATCAACCCATCACCAATACAAGGAGCTATTGGTTATGGTTTTATGCACTTCCATTGGTCCTATCGAGCTGGTCTTTTAATGAATATATATTCTGCAAGAAAATGTTTCTCTTCAATCCAGGATTATAACATCTATTTAGTAAAAGAATATATGTGTTTTTCATTAATGTAAAATACTCAATATTTTTATGGTGTTGGGAGTAGTTAAAAATGATTATGAAAAAGTTCATTCATGAAATACACACACATACATATATGTATGTATATGTATATATATATATATATGTTAAATAAATAACTAAAGTATGGTTAGTTTGACTTCATCAGTTTGTGCTACAGATCTGTTTCGTGAGAGCAGCATTCAAGCCGGGTTGAATGCTGCTCTCACGAAACAGATCTGTAGCACAAACTGATGAAGTCAAACTAACCGTGCTTTAGTTATTTATAAACGCTCCCATACGGTAGAGCACTATCACCGCGATGTATTGAATTCACGTTATGTGAACAATACAAATTATATATATATTATATATATATATATATATATATATATATATATATATATATATATATATATATATATATATATATATATATATATAATTTTCGTTATCAAAACTTTTCCTAGATTGGATGCATTAAAAGCAGAAAATATGATATTTGAAGGCTTCAAAAGACTTTTATGAGCTGTAAGAGAACATAGATACTCAGTAGATGTCCTGTTTGTTGTAGCTTTAAACTTATCAGTGCTGGTTTTGTAAATAAAAAAATATGGTTGTACAAATAAAATTATGGTATTAAATTTACCAAAAAGGAAAAGTCTTCATTAACACATGTTGGTTTGTTTGCTGGGATTATGTTTCAAACTTGTGGATCCGGGATGAGTCACCTCCTGTGCCACCACTCTTCTTCCCAAATTTTACACCCATCTTTTGTCATGACACCAAACCATTCCTTTTGTATGTAATTATAAAACAAAACGATCCCACTTATATTCCACATCAATAGGAATGAACAAGGACCATTATACTTCTTACATATACCAAAACTTATATATGGAATTTTTTTATCTATGTTTATATAATACTTAACTCAAAAACAACATTTTTATCACAAATTTACGTAGCCTCCGTTATAATGCGCTGTGATAGCCGGTGTGAGAAATAATGCCAAATTTATCAGGATTTAGGAAATCTGAGGTGTGGTCACAGAGGAGTTGCGTGACAACATGTTGAGGAGAAACACCGTCAGTTAGAATGGCTTTCTGTTTGCAGTCGCATTCACGGTTGTCTCCGCCCATGCTCCGATGTTAGAAAAAAACTGTGCTTCGATCAAAGTTGAGGTGTAGGCCTAACTAAAAATCTTAAATTTCCGCTGTTTCATCCCTCAAGGTCACCAGTCGCATGAGGTGGGAATAAAACTTAAGAAAGCAATATGCAATACTTCAAAAGTTTTGAGGGGCAAGGATTTGACCTAGGAAAATCAAGATCGAGGTCACCAGTTTTCGAACTCCCCTGACAGAGGCTCTGTAATTTTTGTTGGAACAATTTGTGTATCAAATTTGATTAAAAAAGATATGCTGCGCCTGAAAAATAATCTCGATCACATGGAATCATACAGACGACGATGGAAGAGAGATAAAAACGACGACAAACGACGTGGCTGAAAACAACATGTCTGAATGAAAGTGATTGAACATATCTTTTATCTAGGCGCGTTGCCTTTGATTCCGTGATTTATGCATTACATGGTATTACATTCCTTCAAGCATTTTCCGATAAACCTCAGATATGGCTTCCGACGCACAGTATATTCAATTTTCATTAGAGAATGAATAACGACGACTTTGGGAGAATAGATCGTATGCTATCAGCACCACCCAGAATAGCATCGATGTGCGTACAATTATATTTATTCATATTTCAGTTCTTTTTGGTACAAAAAAAAAATCCTTTGCTTCCAACGTCCTACCTCCGAGTTTTCCACACAGCCGGGAAACCTCTAGAGATGCATAATTTAGAAAATAACATCAAAGAATATAATTATTATTATTCGTAAATAATATAGAACTCAAGATCGAGAGTAACGAGGAGTCACAAAATATCGGGAAGGGGCAGGGGACCAAATTTCTCAAAGTTAAATTGATATAAATGCTCCATAATAATTTTTCTTCACGCTCTTGCATTCAGAATTTACATACACTAGTGTCTACTAGCCGCTCTTTATTTTGGACCTGAAGACCAGTTTCGTCCTAAAATATGACGGATGGTGCTTTTAACAGTTTATTTTAAATCCTACTTACATCATATTGTAATAATAGAATCAAATTGTTTGTTGATGCTATATGAACAACTGAACATTCTGTAATACCTAACTCTTTAAATCTCAGAAAATGGTTAGCTATGGAGGGCCTTAGGTTCTGATTCAGAGTAACAAACTGCTCCCTGCCGTGATACACACTCGTAGTTACCGTCATGTGGCGCTGCATGCAATCGCCCCTAGGAAAAATAAATTCAAATATCTCAGGGTCTGGGTGAACATATGAGGTAAATGACCCCCTTAGGACTCAGTTTGCGTCTCTCCCTTCAGACGTAAAACATGCATATCCGAGGCGTGGCCACTGAGGAGATGCGTTAAAAAAATCGTGTGACCACCGTCACTCAATTACAATACAGATTCAGGCCTGTTCGGGGTAGTCATGGAGACACCAATCATTTACAAGAGGATATACATGAGCTTGGGCCTCGGTCTGCCTTGCGCTAGAACTGCACCAGACTCGAGCGCCAAGTGGGATGGGATCAAGCCAATGAGAATATTGAAAGAGAAAATAATGGATTCTCACCTTGTCCCTACTGCCAACCCCTTTGTTGTAGGACTTGCAAACTTGAGTGACCAAGGCGGACTCGAATCCCTTTAGCGCAGACATTCAGCCACACAACAACTGGCTCACAAACCTTCACAAAACCAATTGGTACCATTTCCTATACAGAGAGAGAGAGAGAAAGAGAGAGAGAAAAAAGAGAGAGAGAGGGGTCTTTATGAAATATATACAAACACACTGAGCAATATCGGAGTACTTGTGAGAGTACTACTCTCCTGATTGGGGTTTTCGGGCCTCAAAATCTGTTTAACTGTCAGTGCCAGTATAGCTGCATTGTGAGTAAGGTCAGAACAGACAGCGACGAGAGTTCTGCAAAGGGTGCACTGAAGGTGATTTTAAGACCAGGTCCAACAACTACAAACATTCCTTCCGTGCCAGATACCTTGCTAAAAAGACACTGAAGGAGGGGAATATTAAGTTCAAGCTTTCCTTGGGAATCGCCGCCAGGGCTGCACCCTACTTCTGTGGGACAAGGTGTGACGTATTTATGCTACATACAGAAAATGCCGCGCCTCTGGACCATTGTTGACCTCAAGAGCAGAACTTCTCCCTAAATGCCGCCATAAAAAAAAATCACTGATAAATGTTTTAAACCTTAGCATTTTTGAAAACCTGGTTGCCCCGTTTGGTCACAACAGTGTGTTTCCCGATCCTCACATTAGGATCAAATGGTAACCTTGTGGCATTGTAAAAGAGGTCAAAATCACTGAAACTGGGTCAGTGTAATTAGAACATTGTAGGGTACCTATCAAGTAAATGGTATCGGGAAAAAAATGAAAAATAACAAAAATAATAAATTAAAACGAATTTAACCTGCCCGATGAACTGAGCAGAGCCAATTTTGCTTTGTGGTTCATAATATATTAAAATATAATAATGGTTTGAATGATTTTATCAATTTTGACACATCACGGAATTGACTTCACAGAGTCATCGAACACAACTTAACGTAGGATGGGTGTTTTGTGGTTATAAGACACATAACCACCTAAGAAACACATATCTTGATATGCAGTAACGGCGCATAATGACGTCACACGCCATGTGCTGTTCAGTTAAACGTAGCTGCAGATCAGTCAGCTGTACTTCATAACGATGAGTGTTGATTTCTGTGTCGATATCATCCGTTGCTGAAACATTCTCAAGATAACGGTTACAATGTTTCCATTCCATTCCTTTCAGGATGTTCCCTTCACTCTTTTATTACCTGCTCTACATGACGGCTTCCTGATATTCCTTGATGGGTTTATCCCAGGTAACTGCAACAGGTGGGTAAACTCGGTATCAATACTTATTTATCCAAAGTAACTGTAGCAGGTGATTAAGCACTGTATCAATTCTTATTTATCCAAGGAAACTGTTATAAGTGTACATTTTGTAATAAAGATACAGAAACAGTAGAACACATACTGGTCATGTGATAATGTCCAACGTATTTTGCAAGAATCATAGTGTTTTGGACTTGAGGCATTGTGATAAATTAAGCTTTTTTTAAAAATGACGTACTTATGTGTAATCCCATATTTAAAAAATAGCGTTGATTTATGTATATTTTTATGTAAATACTACATTTATTTAAGCAGGCTGGCAAAAACAAATTATTATCTTATTTTCAGGCTTGAAGAAGTACCTTGCATATGTAAAAAATATTGAATTTATCATTGTAATGAAAAACAACAGAGTAGGTAAATTCCATTACAGGTAGACCAGTATTCATGTGGAGATGATATATAAAAAGGTAAATTTAAATATATGAAATGTGTACCTTAACCTGGAATCCTCCACGATGATGTTTTAGTCAGCAACATGGCCTGTACCTTAATCTGAAATCCTACAGGATGATGTAATTGTCAGCAACATGACCTGTCCCTTAATTTGAAATCCTACACTATGATGTAATTGACCGCAACATGACCTGTACCTTAACCTGAAGTCTTACTCGATGATGTAATTGTCAGCAACATGACCTGTACCTTAACCTGGAATCCCACACGATGATGTTATAGTCAGCAACATGACCTGTACCTTAACCTTAAAACATTCACGATGTTGTAATTGTCAGCAACATTCCTTGTTACTTAATCTGAAATCCTACACGATGATGTAATTGTCAGCAACATCCCCTGTACCCTAACCTGAAATCCTACACGATGTTGTAATTGTCAGCAACATGACCTGTACCTTAACCTTAAAACGTTCACGATGTTGTAATTGTCAGCAACATCCCCTGTACCTTAATCAGAAATCCTACACGATGATGTAATTGTCAGTAGCATGACCTGTACTTTTACCTGAAATCCTACACGATGATGTAATTGTCAGCAACATGACCAGTACCTTTACTTGAAATCCAACACGATGTTGTAATTGTCAGCAACATCCCCTGTACCCTAACCTGAAATCCTACACGATGTTGAAATTGTCAGCAACATGACCTGTACCTTAACCTGGAATCCTACAGGATGATTGAGGTCTATTGTCAGCAACATGGCCTGTGCCTCAACCTGAAATCCTACACGACGATGTTATTGTCAGCAACATGACCTGTATTTTTACCTTAAATCCTACACGATGACGGGATCGTCCTGGAATCCTACAGGATGATTGAGGTCTATTGTCAGCAACATGGCCTGTGCCTCAACCTGAAATCCTACACGACGATGTTATTGTCAGCAACATGACCTGTATTTTTACCTTAAATCCTTCACGATGACGGGATTGTCCTGGAATCCTACAGGATGATTGAGGTCTATTGTCAGCAACATGGTCTGTGCCTCAACCTGAAATCCTACACGACGATGTTATTGTCAGCAACATGACCTGTATTTTTACCTTAAATCCTACACGATGACGGGATCGTCCTGGAATCCTACAGGATGATTGAGGTCTATTGTCAGCAACATGGCCTGTGCCTCAACCTGAAATCCTACACGACGATGTTATTGTCAGCAACATGACCTGTATTTTAACCTTAAATCCTACACGATGACGGGATCGTCCTGGAATCCTACAGGATGATTGAGGTCTATTGTCAGCAACATGGCCTGTGCCTCAACCTGAAATCCTACACGACGATGTTATTGTCAGCAACATGACCTGTATTTTAACCTTAAATCCTACACTATGACGGGATCGTCCTGGAATCCTACAGGATGATTGAGGTCTATTGTCAGCAACATGGCCTGTGCCTCAACCTGAAATCCTACACGACGATGTTATTGTCAGCAACATGACCTGTATTTTTACCTTAAATCCTACACGATGACGGGATCGTCCTGGAATCCTACAGGATGATTGAGGTCTATTGTCAGCAACATGGCCTGTGCCTCAACCTGAAATCCTACACGACGATGTTATTGTCAGCAACATGACCTGTATTTTTACCTTAAATCCTACACGATGACGGGATCGTCCTGGAATCCTACAGGATGATTGAGGTCTATTGTCAGCAACATGGCCTGTGCCTCAACCTGAAATCCTACACGACGATGTTATTGTCAGCAACATGACCTGTATTTTAACCTTAAATCCTACACGATGACGGGATCGTCCTGGAATCCTACAGGATGATTGAGGTCTATTGTCAGCAACATGGCCTGTTCCTCAACCTGAAATCCTACACGACGATGTTATTGTCAGCAACATGACCTGTATTTTAACCTTAAATCCTACACTAAGCGGGATCGTCCTGGAATCCTACAGGATGATTGAGGTCTATTGTCAGCAACATGGCCTGTGCCTCAACCTGAAATCCTACACGACGATGTTATTGTCAGCAACATGACCTGTATTTTTACCTTAAATCCTACACGATGACGGGATCGTCCTGGAATCCTACAGGATGATTGAGGTCTATTGTCAGCAACATGGCCTGTGCCTCAACCTGAAATCCTACACGACGATGTTATTGTCAGCAACATGACCTGTATTTTTACCTTAAATCCTACACGATGACGGGATCGTCCTGGAATCCTACAGGATGATTGAGGTCTATTGTCAGCAATATGGCCTGTGCCTCAACCTGAAATCCTACACGACGATGTTATTGTCAGCAACATGACCTGTATTTTAACCTTAAATCCTACACGATGACGGGATCGTCCTGGAATCCTACAGGATGATTGAGGTCTATTGTCAGCAACATGGCCTGTGCCTCAACCTGAAATCCTACACGACGATGTTATTGTCAGCAACATGACCTGTATTTTTACCTTAAATCCTACACGATGACGGGATCGTCCTGGAATCCTACAGGATGATTGAGGTCTATTGTCAGCAACATGGCCTGTGCCTCAACCTGAAATCCTACACGACGATGTTATTGTCAGCAACATGACCTGTATTTTTACCTTAAATCCTACACGATGACGGGATCGTCCTGGAATCCTACAGGATGATTGAGGTCTATTGTCAGCAACATGGTCTGTGCCTCAACCTGAAATCCTACACGACGATGTTATTGTCAGCAACATGACCTGTATTTTAACCTTAAATCCTACACGATGACGGGATCGTCCTGGAATCCTACAGGATGATTGAGGTCTATTGTCAGCAACATGGCCTGTGCCTCAACCTGAAATCCTACACGACGATGTTATTGTCAGCAACATGACCTGTATTTTTACCTTAAATCCTACACGATGACGGGATCGTCCTGGAATCCTACAGGATGATTGAGGTCTATTGTCAGCAACATGGCCTGTGCCTCAACCTGAAATCCTACACGACGATGTTATTGTCAGCAACATGACCTGTATTTTAACCTTAAATCCTACACGATGACAGGATCGTCCTGGAATCCTACAGGATGATTGAGGTCTATTGTCAGCAACATGGCCTGTGCCTCAACCTGAAATCCTACACGACGATGTTATTGTCAGCAACATGACCTGTATTTTTACCTTAAATCCTACACGATGACGGGATCGTCCTGGAATCCTACAGGATGATTGAGGTCTATTATCAGCAACATGGCCTGTGCCTCAACCTGAAATCCTACACGACGATGTTATTGTCAGCAACATGACCTGTATTTTTACCTTAAATCCTACACGATGACGGGATCGTCCTGGAATCCTACAGGATGATTGAGGTCTATTGTCAGCAACATGGCCTGTGCCTCAACCTGAAATCCTACACGACGATGTTATTGTCAGCAACATGACCTGTATTTTTACCTTAAATCCTACACGATGACGGGATCGTCCTGGAATCCTACAAGATGATTGAGGTCTATTGTCAGCAACATGGCCTGTGCCTCAACCTGAAATCCTACACGACGATGTTATTGTCAGCAACATGACCTGTATTTTAACCTTAAATCCTACACGATGACGGGATCGTCCTGGAATCCTACAGGATGATTGAGGTCTATTGTCAGCAACATGGCCTGTGCCTCAACCTGAAATCCTACACGACGATGTTATTGTCAGCAACATGACCTGTATTTTAACCTTAAATCCTACACGATGACGGGATCGTCCTGGAATCCTACAGGATGATTGATGTCTATTGTCAGCAACATGGCCTGTGCCTCAACCTGAAATCCTACACGACGATGTTATTGTCAGCAACATGACCTGTATTTTTACCTTAAATCCTACACGATGACGGGATCGTCCTGGAATCCTACAGGATGATTGAGGTCTATTGTCAGCAACATGGCCTGTGCCTCAACCTGAAATCCTACACGACGATGTTATTGTCAGCAACATGACCTGTATTTTTACCTTAAATCCTACACGATGACGGGATCGTCCTGGAATCCTACAGGATGATTGAGGTCTATTGTCAGCAACATGGCCTGTGCCTCAACCTGAAATCCTACACGACGATGTTATTGTCAGCAACATGACCTGTATTTTTACCTTAAATCCTACACGATGACGGGATCGTCCTGGAATCCTACAGGATGATTGAGGTCTATTGTCAGCAACATGGCCTGTGCCTCAACCTGAAATCCTACACGACGATGTTATTGTCAGCAACATGACCTGTATTTTTACCTTAAATCCTACACGATGACGGGATCGTCCTGGAATCCTACAGGATGATTGAGGTCTATTGTCAGCAACATGGCCTGTGCCTCAACCTGAAATCCTACACGACGATGTTATTGTCAGCAACATGACCTGTATTTTTACCTCAAATCCTACACGATGACGGGATCGTCCTGGAATCCTACAGGATGATTGAGGTCTATTGTCAGCAACATGGCCTGTGCCTCAACCTGAAATCCTACACGACGATGTTATTGTCAGCAACATGACCTGTATTTTAACCTTAAATCCTACACGATGACGGGATCGTCCTGGAATCCTACAGGATGATTGAGGTCTATTGTCAGCAACATGGCCTGTGCCTCAACCTGAAATCCTACACGACGATGTTATTGTCAGCAACATGACCTGTGTTTTAACCTTAAATCCTACACGATGACGGGATCGTCCTGGAATCCTACAGGATGATTGAGGTCTATTGTCAGCAACATGGCCTGTGCCTCACCTGAAATCCTACACGACGATGTTATTGTCAGCAACATGACCTGTATTTTTACCTTAAATCCTACACGATGACGGGATCGTCCTGGAATCCTACAGGATGATTGAGGTCTATTGTCAGCAACATGGCCTGTGCCTCAACCTGAAATCCTACACGACGATGTTATTGTCAGCAACATGACCTGTATTTTAACCTTAAATCCTACACGATGACGGGATCGTCCTTGAATCCTACAGGATGATTGAGGTCTATTGTCAGCAACATGGCCTGTGCCTCAACCTGAAATCCTACACGACGATGTTATTGTCAGCAACATGACCTGTATTTTTACCTTAAATCCTACACGATGACCGGATCGTCCTGGAATCCTACAGGATGATTGATGTCTATTGTCAGCAACATGGCCTGTGCCTCAACCTGAAATCCTACACGACGATGTTATTGTCAGCAACATGACCTGTATTTTTACCTTAAATCCTACACGATGACGGGATCTTCCTGGAATCCTACAGGATGATTGAGGTCTATTGTCAGCAACATGGCCTGTGCCTCAACCTGAAATCCTACACGACGATGTTATTGTCAGCAACATGACCTGTATTTTTACCTTAAATCCTACACGATGACGGGATCGTCCTGGAATCCTACAGGATGATTGAGGTCTATTGTCAGCAACATGGCCTGTGCCTCAACCTGAAATCCTACACGACGATGTTATTGTCAGCAACATGACCTGTATTTTTACCTTAAATCCTACACGATGACGGGATCGTCCTGGAATCCTACAGGATGATTGAGGTCTATTGTCAGCAACATGGCCTGTGCCTCAACCTGAAATCCTACACGACGATGTTATTGTCAGCAACATGACCTGTATTTTTACCTTAAATCCTACACGATGACGGGATCGTCCTGGAATCCTACAGGATGATTGAGGTCTATTGTCAGCAACATGGCCTGTGCCTCAACCTGAAATCCTACACGACGATGTTATTGTCAGCAACATGACCTGTATTTTTACCTTAAATCCTACACGATGACGGGATCGTCCTGGAATCCTACAGGATGATTGAGGTCTATTGTCAGCAACATGGCCTGTGCCTCAACCTGAAATCCTACACGACGATGTTATTGTCAGCAACATGACCTGTATTTTTACCTTAAATCCTACACGATGACGGGATCGTCCTGGAATCCTACAGGATGATTGAGGTCTATTGTCAGCAACATGGCCTGTGCCTCAACCTGAAATCCTACACGACGATGTTATTGTCAGCAACATGACCTGTATTTTTACCTCAAATCCTACACGATGACGGGATCGTCCTGGAATCCTACAGGATGATTGAGGTCTATTGTCAGCAACATGGCCTGTGCCTCAACCTGAAATCCTACACGACGATGTTATTGTCAGCAACATGACCTGTATTTTAACCTTAAATCCTACACGATGACGGGATCGTCCTGGAATCCTACAGGATGATTGAGGTCTATTGTCAGCAACATGGCCTGTGCCTCAACCTGAAATCCTACACGACGATGTTATTGTCAGCAACATGACCTGTGTTTTAACCTTAAATCCTACACGATGACGGGATCGTCCTGGAATCCTACAGGATGATTGAGGTCTATTGTCAGCAACATGGCCTGTGCCTCACCTGAAATCCTACACGACGATGTTATTGTCAGCAACATGACCTGTATTTTTACCTTAAATCCTACACGATGACGGGATCGTCCTGGAATCCTACAGGATGATTGAGGTCTATTGTCAGCAACATGGCCTGTGCCTCAACCTGAAATCCTACACGACGATGTTATTGTCAGCAACATGACCTGTATTTTAACCTTAAATCCTACACGATGACGGGATCGTCCTTGAATCCTACAGGATGATTGAGGTCTATTGTCAGCAACATGGCCTGTGCCTCAACCTGAAATCCTACACGACGATGTTATTGTCAGCAACATGACCTGTATTTTTACCTTAAATCCTACACGATGACGGGATCGTCCTGGAATCCTACAGGATGATTGAGGTCTATTGTCAGCAACATGGCCTGTGCCTCAACCTGAAATCCTACACGACGATGTTATTGTCAGCAACATGACCTGTATTTTTACCTTAAATCCTACACGATGACGGGATCGTCCTGGAATCCTACAGGATGATTGAGGTCTATTGTCAGCAACATGGCCTGTGCCTCAACCTGAAATCCTACACGACGATGTTATTGTCAGCAACATGACCTGTATTTTTACCTTAAATCCTACACGATGACGGGATCGTCCTGGAATCCTACAGGATGATTGAGGTCTATTGTCAGCAACATGGCCTGTGCCTCAACCTGAAATCCTACACGACGATGTTATTGTCAGCAACATGACCTGTATTTTTACCTTAAATCCTACACGATGACGGGATCGTCCTGGAATCCTACAGGATGATTGAGGTCTATTGTCAGCAACATGGCCTGTGCCTCAACCTGAAATCCTACACGACGATGTTATTGTCAGCAACATGACCTGTATTTTTACCTTAAATCCTACACGATGACGGGATCGTCCTGGAATCCTACAGGATGATTGAGGTCTATTGTCAGCAACATGGCCTGTGCCTCAACCTGAAATCCTACACGACGATGTTATTGTCAGCAACATGACCTGTATTTTAACCTTAAATCCTACACGATGACGGGATCGTCCTGGAATCCTACAGGATGATTGAGGTCTATTGTCAGCAACATGGCCTGTGCCTCAACCTGAAATCCTACACGACGATGTTATTGTCAGCAACATGACCTGTATTTTAACCTTAAATCCTACACGATGACGGGATCGTCCTGGAATCCTACAGGATGATTGAGGTCTATTGTCAGCAACATGGCCTGTGCCTCAACCTGAAATCCTACACGACGATGTTATTGTCAGCAACATGACCTGTATTTTTACCTTAAATCCTACACGATGACGGGATCGTCCTGGAATCCTACAGGATGATTGAGGTCTATTGTCAGCAACATGGCCTGTGCCTCAACCTGAAATCCTACACGACGATGTTATTGTCAGCAACATGACCTGTATTTTAACCTTAAATCCTACACGATGACGGGATCGTCCTGGAATCCTACAGGATGATTGAGGTCTATTGTCAGCAACATGGCCTGTGCCTCAACCTGAAATCCTACACGACGATGTTATTGTCAGCAACATGACCTGTATTTTTACCTTAAATCCTACACGATGACGGGATCGTCCTGGAATCCTACAGGATGATTGAGGTCTATTGTCAGCAACATGGCCTGTGCCTCAACCTGAAATCCTACACGACGATGTTATTGTCAGCAACATGACCTGTATTTTTACCTTAAATCCTACACGATGACGGGATCGTCCTGGAATCCTACAGGATGATTGAGGTCTATTGTCAGCAACATGGCCTGTGCCTCAACCTGAAATCCTACACGACGATGTTATTGTCAGCAACATGACCTGTATTTTAACCTTAAATCCTACACGATGACGGGATCGTCCTGGAATCCTACAGGATGATTGAGGTCTATTGTCAGCAACATGGCCTGTGCCTCAACCTGAAATCCTACACGACGATGTTATTGTCAGCAACATGACCTGTATTTTTACCTTAAATCCTACACGATGACGGGATCGTCCTGGAATCCTACAGGATGATTGAGGTCTATTGTCAGCAACATGGCCTGTGCCTCAACCTGAAATCCTACACGACGATGTTATTGTCAGCAACATGACCTGTATTTTTACCTTAAATCCTACACGATGACGGGATCGTCCTGGAATCCTACAGGATGATTGAGGTCTATTGTCAGCAACATGGCCTGTGCCTCAACCTGAAATCCTACACGACGATGTTATTGTCAGCAACATGACCTGTATTTTTACCTTAAATCCTACACGATGACGGGATCGTCCTGGAATCCTACAGGATGATTGAGGTCTATTGTCAGCAACATGGCCTGTGCCTCAACCTGAAATCCTACACGACGATGTTATTGTCAGCAACATGACCTGTATTTTTACCTTAAATCCTACACGATGACGGGATCGTCCTGGAATCCTACAGGATGATTGAGGTCTATTGTCAGCAACATGGCCTGTGCCTCAACCTGAAATCCTACACGACGATGTTATTGTCAGCAACATGACCTGTATTTTTACCTTAAATCCTACACGATGACGGGATCGTCCTGGAATCCTACAGGATGATTGAGGTCTATTGTCAGCAACATGGCCTGTGCCTCAACCTGAAATCCTACACGACGATGTTATTGTCAGCAACATGACCTGTATTTTTACCTTAAATCCTACACGATGACGGGATCGTCCTGGAATCCTACAGGATGATTGAGGTCTATTGTCAGCAACATGGCCTGTGCCTCAACCTGAAATCCTACACGACGATGTTATTGTCAGCAACATGACCTGTATTTTAACCTTAAATCCTACACGATGACGGGATCGTCCTGGAATCCTACAGGATGATTGAGGTCTATTGTCAGCAACATGGCCTGTGCCTCAACCTGAAATCCTACACGACGATGTTATTGTCAGCAACATGACCTGTATTTTTACCTTAAATCCTACACGATGACGGGATCGTCCTGGAATCCTACAGGATGATTGAGGTCTATTGTCAGCAACATGGCCTGTGCCTCAACCTGAAATCCTACACGACGATGTTATTGTCAGCAACATGACCTGTATTTTTACCTTAAATCCTACACGATGACGGGATCGTCCTGGAATCCTACAGGATGATTGAGGTCTATTGTCAGCAACATGGCCTGTGCCTCAACCTGAAATCCTACACGACGATGTTATTGTCAGCAACATGACCTGTATTTTTACCTTAAATCCTACACGATGACGGGATCGTCCTGGAATCCTACAGGATGATTGAGGTCTATTGTCAGCAACATGGCCTGTGCCTCAACCTGAAATCCTACACGACGATGTTATTGTCAGCAACATGACCTGTATTTTTACCTTAAATCCTACACGATGACGGGATCGTCCTGGAATCCTACAGGATGATTGAGGTCTATTGTCAGCAACATGGCCTGTGCCTCAACCTGAAATCCTACACGACGATGTTATTGTCAGCAACATGACCTGTATTTTTACCTTAAATCCTACACGATGACGGGATCGTCCTGGAATCCTACAGGATGATTGAGGTCTATTGTCAGCAACATGGCCTGTGCCTCAACATGAAATCCTACACGACGATGTTATTGTCAGCAACATGACCTGTATTTTAACCTTAAATCCTACACGATGACGGGATCGTCCTGGAATCCTACAGGATGATTGAGGTCTATTGTCAGCAACATGGCCTGTGCCTCAACCTGAAATCCTACACGACGATGTTATTGTCAGCAACATGACCTGTATTTTTACCTTAAATCCTACACGATGACGGGATCGTCCTGGAATCCTACAGGATGATTGAGGTCTATTGTCAGCAACATGGCCTGTGCCTCAACCTGAAATCCTACACGACGATGTTATTGTCAGCAACATGACCTGTATTTTTACCTTAAATCCTACACGATGACGGGATCGTCCTGGAATCCTACAGGATGATTGAGGTCTATTGTCAGCAACATGGCCTGTGCCTCAACCTGAAATCCTACACGACGATGTTATTGTCAGCAACATGACCTGTATTCTAACCTTAAATCCTACACGATGACGGGATCGTCCTGGAATCCTACAGGATGATTGAGGTCTATTGTCAGCAACATGGCCTGTATTTTTACCTTAATTCCTACACGATGACGGGATCGTCCTGGAATCCTACAGGATGACTGAGGTCTATTGTCAGCAACATGGCCTGTGCCTCAACCTGAAATCCTACACGACGATGTTATTGTCAGCAACATGACCTGTATTTTTACCTTAAATCCTACACGATGACGGGATCGTCCTGGAATCCTACAGGATGATTGAGGTCTATTGTCAGCAACATGGCCTGTGCCTCAACCTGAAATCCTACACGACGATGTTATTGTCAGCAACATGACCTGTATTTTAACCTTAAATCCTACACGATGACGGGATCGTCCTGGAATCCTACAGGATGATTGAGGTCTATTGTCAGCAACATGGCCTGTGCCTCAACCTGAAATCCTACACGACGATGTTATTGTCAGCAACATGACCTGTATTTTTACCTTAAATCCTACACGATGACGGGATCGTCCTGGAATCTTACAGGATGATTGAGGTCTATTGTCAGCAACATGGCCTGTGCCTCAACCTGAAATCCTACACGACGATGTTATTGTCAGCAACATGACCTGTATTTTTACCTTAAATCCTACACGATGACGGGATCGTCCTGGAATCCTACAGGATGATTGAGGTCTATTGTCAGCAACATGGCCTGTGCCTCAACCTGAAATCCTACACGACGATGTTATTGTCAGCAACATGACCTGTATTTTAACCTTAAATCCTACACGATGACGGGATCGTCCTGGAATCCTACAGGATGATTGAGGTCTATTGTCAGCAACATGGCCTGTGCCTCAACCTGAAATCCTACACGACGATGTTATTGTCAGCAACATGACCTGTATTTTAACCTTAAATCCTACACGATGACGGGATCGTCCTGGAATCCTACAGGATGATTGAGGTCTATTGTCAGCAACATGGCCTGTGCCTCAACCTGAAATCCTACACGACGATGTTATTGTCAGCAACATGACCTGTATTTTTACCTTAAATCCTACACGATGACGGGATCGTCCTGGAATCCTACAGGATGATTGAGGTCTATTGTCAGCAACATGGCCTGTGCCTCAACCTGAAATCCTACACGACGATGTTATTGTCAGCAACATGACCTGTATTTTTACCTTAAATCCTACACGATGACGGGATCGTCCTGGAATCCTACAGGATGATTGAGGTCTATTGTCAGCAACATGGCCTGTGCCTCAACCTGAAATCCTACACGACGATGTTATTGTCAGCAACATGACCTGTATTTTAACCTTAAATCCTACACGATGACGGGATCGTCCTGGAATCCTACAGGATGATTGAGGTCTATTGTCAGCAACATGGCCTGTGCCTCAACCTGAAATCCTACACGACGATGTTATTGTCAGCAACATGACCTGTATTTTAACCTTAAATCCTACACGATGACGGGATCGTCCTGGAATCCTACAGGATGATTGAGGTCTATTGTCAGCAACATGGCCTGTGCCTCAACCTGAAATCCTACACGACGATGTTATTGTCAGCAACATGACCTGTATTTTTACCTTAAATCCTACACGATGACGGGATCGTCCTGGAATCCTACAGGATGATTGAGGTCTATTGTCAGCAACATGGCCTGTGCCTCAACCTGAAATCCTACACGACGATGTTATTGTCAGCAACATGACCTGTATTTTTACCTTAAATCCTACACGATGACGGGATCGTCCTGGAATCCTACAGGATGATTGAGGTCTATTGTCAGCAACATGGCCTGTGCCTCAACCTGAAATCCTACACGACGATGTTATTGTCAGCAACATGACCTGTATTTTAACCTTAAATCCTACACGATGACGGGATCGTCCTGGAATCCTACAGGATGATTGAGGTCTATTGTCAGCAACATGGCCTGTGCCTCAACCTGAAATCCTACACGACGATGTTATTGTCAGCAACATGACCTGTATTTTTACCTTAAATCCTACACGATGACGGGATCGTCCTGGAATCCTACAGGATGATTGAGGTCTATTGTCAGCAACATGGCCTGTGCCTCAACCTGAAATCCTACACGACGATGTTATTGTCAGCAACATGACCTGTATTTTTACCTTAAATCCTACACGATGACGGGATCGTCCTGGAATCCTACAGGATGATTGAGGTCTATTGTCAGCAACATGGCCTGTGCCTCAACCTGAAATCCTACACGACGATGTTATTGTCAGCAACATGACCTGTATTTTTACCTTAAATCCTACACGATGACGGGATCGTCCTGGAATCCTACAGGATAATTGAGGTCTATTGTCAGCAACATGGCCTGTGCCTCAACCTGAAATCCTACACAGCCCACACATTTGATTCAAATGCCCAAGCATTTTTGTTAATTGACTTTTGACAGATTCGATAATTGCTTAAGTCTGGTGGCGCCACCTGTAATTTCGATACTATCATACAACATCAACAACTGTATAGTTTTTTTCCGCTGTGGGCGCATCTAATGTCCTGAAACCTATTACGTGTATGAATCATGACTAATATTATTTCATCCGCTGCTGAAGATAGGGAATGCGTGTTTGTTTTCTATTTTCACGACACACACACATTTAGACAGTAAAATGACAGCAATCGTACCAGTCCCGTAGCTGTGGTTTTATTTAGTGTCGTGAAACCTCGTATATTTATATATATTGAACATGCAAGTTTAATGAGTTTGTGAAGACTGGTGGCGCCACCTGTATTTTTAGAATATTCACACATTTTTATCAGTGTATTCGAGACTGCAAAATGACATTTGCGGTGTCACCATCTCAACTGTCGTCAAATAAAATGTTCAAAAACCTTGTCTGCTTGTTAACTTCTTACAGTATATTAACCCGATGGGATGTAGTCACACCTCCCTTCGTGTGTCCGTCTTCCAGTATGTCCATTATAATATTATTGATTTGTGCACATATTTCAAGCCGCCCTTCTGACAATATAGGAAAGACCATATTGATTTCAGGTCACAAGGTCAAAGTCACTTTTTCTGTAAGTTTGTTGATGCATCTGATGTCACACATTTTATCTCAAAATGTGAATCAACTTTAAATTGAGGCGTATGTTTGACACTGTTAAAATTCCAGCAATCAAACTTTCTCTACGGTGGTTTCATGCAACTTGGATGTTCGGCAAAGCATAAATCGTAATCGACATATGAACTTCATAACTAGGGAGGTTGTGTCCCTCACTTAACACGCACTTAAGTGGGTAACTTGTTTTTTTTTTTTTTTTTTTTTAATCGTGCAGTAAGCATATTGAAAAGAAATTCGTTTTTTTTTAAAAAAAAAGATCAACAAACAATTTTTTTAAAACTAATGCCTTTGTCCATGCTGTTAGCTTACCATCTTCCACAGGCGCCTGTTACTGGAGAATGAGACCATGGCTCTGATTGGTCAGACATATTGAGTTACCTGATTGGCCAAAGCTTTGACGTCTCATTTTACATTAAGCCAATGTTCTGCACATGGCCAGGCATTTATCTTTATCCATTTTGGGTCGTGTTTGCTTGTCACCAGTTTATTCCTGACACAAATTACTGGGCGCCTGTCGTCCATTGTAATGACCTTGCTGGAGGAACTTTCTTGCGCAGTTCAAACGGGATTTCGGGTTTATTTTTTTACGTTTCTTCAATAAAAATGCTGGACAATAACAAATCTAGGGTTGCGGAGCAGCACGTGTCTGGGAAAGATATATACTAGCTGCAAGCTCTGACTCCACTCGATAATTTAATCCGATCATAAACTGCTCACTGACAATGATATATTGACATTCCTGTACCGGGTAATTGCAGTTATCACGCATGGAGGATTAAGTTGAAGTTTTGTTTACACCCTGTAACCGTTACAGTACATGACACAATGCCGTTGTCTTTTAGGAGTTGAAATCAAACAATGCAAAATTATGTTACATATAGACAGGCCATGTACACTGGGAGTTCTCTCTTGCCCCTGTCCGCAATTACGGATTGTCTGCTAACACATATGAAATATGAACACGTATGAAACCGGACTGCTTAATTAACAGTTCTCACTTCTCAGTGTTACTATCACGCGTTATTTGTTGATTGTTGCCATATACATACGTACACTGCAGAAATGGTAAATGAACGGAGACTGATGACAACTGCTGACACCTTTAGAGGATTTTCTGAACTCAGTTACGAATATCATCCTTTATGCAGACGAGTGTCACGCATGGTTGTGGATAATTTCCGAATTTTTACAAATACCTACACCCCGTTTCACAGTCATCACTTATTTCCCAAAGTCTTTGGGTAATTTCGCGGGTGTCAATGACTTGGGTTAATAGTCGGGGGTGGGATTAGTGTCCCGGGGGGTGGGGGGGGGGTGGGGGGGTGGAGGGAACATTTTATCTTTAGCAGTCAATATGACTACTTAGACTCTCCCTCTGAAGGCCAGAGGAACACACATCTTCACACCGACACTCGCCATATTCTAAAGGATTAGTTTTACAAATATAATTTTAAGAAAAAGGGGTTGGAGTACATTGTGGAGAAACTAACAAATAATTGTGGACATTTTTATTTGGCATGGATTTTACAAATAGTTATCATAACTAGCCGCGGCACTCTCGATGGCTCAGATTGTGGCGTTCAGGGATGGAGGAAATCGGAGATCCCGGAGAAAACTACCGGTCTTGGACGGGCAACTACAACCCACTCTAATAACCACGAAAGAGATGAAACCCGACAGCCGAGCGTTTACCCTTTGTGAATTTTACAGAACGGGAACAATGCAACCTAAACCTAGTAAATCAAGGAAATTCCAAATGGAGATGATTTTCACAAAAGAAAATGCTCTTGCTCTCGGAAGTTCCTCCGTCATGGCCATGAAGTCATTTATAATCTGATTCGTTTCTGAGGACAGTATATGTGATTCAGAAAAAGACAATATGAGGCGGAGACAAGATACGTTGTCTTCTATAATGACATTTTTTATTACGGATAAAAATTACATGTACATTAACATTATTCAAAAACAATAACATCGAGCTATGTATTCTTTCACTTGGATCAGAGTGAAACTTAAGCCCTTCGTCAGTTGCAATCGTGCCACGTATCACATTTAACATGCGCCGGTGCGGTTAATAGTTTCAATCAGAATATGATCGGATCAAGATGAGTATCCTCTGCAGTGTCCCCTTTTAAAGGATCAGTGTCTATGCTGGCGATGTCCGTGAAGCTGCTGATTCGACTGTATCTGCTTAGCTGACTCTGTGTCTCCTTGCGGCGCCATTGGTCGTCTGGTGACGTGGACAGAACGAAGTGAGGATCAAGTATGATAGATGCTGAAGAAAATTGACTTCCAGACAGCCGAGCCACCGGGCTAGGACGGTAACAGTGAAGCGACGATTGGGAACTGTTCCTCGAATGTCCGTGGACAGCGTGGGTAGCTTGTTCCTGAGCCGTTGGCGTCAATACTGAAAACCAAGCCACAGAAGGATCGAATACGGTTGACACTGATGAAAACGGCAGAGTCGCAGAAATTGAACTTCTGCCGTCTATGGAAGTGAAAGATCTGCTCCTGGGGTTTCCTGTTGTCAAACGACTGGAACTACGTGACTCAGTTGATGGGACCAGAGATCTCCTGAGTCCGTAATAGCTAGACCCTGAGGACCTGCCGGCTGAAGTGTTACTTAGCCTGTCCCTGTTAATGCTAATACTTGATATTCTTGAAGGGCTATATTCAGGAATATTAGGACACTGTTCAACAGAAGGAATGTCAGAACACTGTTCAACAGAAACAGGGATGCCATCATTGAAAAAATGAGAAGTCACGGGTAATCTATCCTCGAGCAATGGACAACATTTCTTTGTCTCTTGGGCCTGATGACATGACCTTGGCCGCCTGGATTCTCTTTGTTTGTTACTAGGTCTGCTTTCAGAAACCATAATCGTCTGCTGTGATGGACACACTATTAGTGTAATCTTGTCTTTTATTGGATGTGTCTCCAGGTTATTTTCACCCGATTTGACACGACGTGAAAAGGAGTTGTGGCTGCGTCCAATGAATATACTTTCACATGATAATGCTCTGGTTAAAGTGAAGACCGTGCTTTCTTTGGAGTTCTTTCTATCGTCATTAGTGCACGCACAGGAAGGAGATCGTGTACTACTTCGGCTGAAGATATATCTGGAAACCGCTCTTGACATTTTACGCTTTGCTCCTTGCCAGGCATCTAGACTCATTGCTCTGACACGTGGGTAAGTCTTGGCTTCACAGTGAGGTAAGTCTTCTGGAACTATTCTGTTCTCTCGTCGTGTGAAACAAATGCAATGAGAGGCATTGCGGAACCAGAGGACGACACGATGGCGATTCTCTTTTTTAAATAGCCCGAGGCTTATTGGGAGCACAAAACAGGAGAGCGCCAAAAGAACAAATTTTAACATGCAGAGCAAGCGATTCCTGAACAGGATGACCAACAGGCTGATGACGACATACGGTAACACTATCAAGAGTATGTATATCATCATCTTACGAACACTTGCTCTTGCATTGTTATATTTCTGATGTTGAGTAGCCAAAGTCTGTGAACTTTGTTTGAGGAGTCTGCGAATCTGACCAAAAATTAAAATTTGCAGGATAAGATTAACCACCTGAGGCAAAGCTAATATCAGGAACCATCCCGTGAGTCTCACTGCTTTATCGATATCAGACACTGAGGATTGTTCACAACATACCATGACCAATAGGGACAGAGTGAAACAGCATGCTATACCGATGAGTCCATGCTTGCTGGATAAATGGAGGGATGTCTGTCGGCTTCGCCTGATGACGTAGTATCGCATAACTCCTAAACACAGCAGCAGCAATGACAGACAGTTCTCTAGCAGCATCTGGGTAGCATCTACATGAAGAAAATAATAAGTATCAGAGAAGATTGTGAATTTATGCAAAAAAGGAGCTGTCGCAAGGGGTTGTTTGTACCTACGGGCAGATGAATAAAATTATCTCAATCAATGCTCTCCGTTCAAGTAGAAAAATATGTAAAACGAATAACAGGTATTTATCATAAACCAGGATATCTACAGTTATCTAAACACATACACCATTTTTCTTTTTTTTCCCGCATACTAAGAAAATCTTGAATTCAAAAAGTAGTAAGAGTATACACATTGAAGAAAAATTGTAGCGGTTTCTCAGGGAGAGAGGGGGAGGGGAGTTCGCATCATAAGCGAATTAAATATTAACCGCTATATAACAAATATGGAAATTTCAAATCCTCATTTAAATTCAGATAATTACAGTTTTGTAGACCGAACAAACAAAACGCAAATATACATTTAACTTCAGAATAGTTCAACTATCTACACACAGCAAGAAAAGAAACGCAGTCTATGTACGTATCACATTTAATTTTGAAAGCTTGGTATGCTATACTTACCTAGTATGCCGGTCCCATCCCCTCTGTCAATCCGGTGGCAAGTGACCCAGGAATCAGGGAGCACGTCTAGAACCAGTATGAAGTTCAGTAAGGAAAGCAACAGAGCAGTCACAGCAAGACCACACACCAAAACGGACGCTCCAACAGGCCGCCGTGTGCACCTCAGCAACACGGCTATCAGCAGACCATTGAATACCGCAGATGCAAGATATAGCAGACCGGCTGTCATTCTTTTAAATATAGTTATTACCATCAAATCGTCTATTTCTCCAAAATCCCTGGTTATGTTTGCTTGTTGCTGGGAGGAGTTTGCCATAGTCGTTTTCAGGTACGCCACTGATTAGAGGATAAGGCCCGTGCGAGTCGTCACCACGATGAAGTCGTATGGACCTGGTTTTTTCGGAAACGCAGATGAAATACTGAATTATATGTCTTGAAAAGCCTAAGAAACCCTCAAGCACCGTGCCCCGCCACCACATATCTAAGGCAGCTTGAACGACGTGTGAATTTTATATCGCGCGAAACCTCTGACGTCAGCGCGGAGGTGTGGCCGTATTATAATTTCTGGTGACTGGAGACTGGATTGGTGGCTAGGGGTTCTATCAATATCTGTCTGATTATAAACTATATTCATTTCACATGTATTGTACAAATACATCTTTAACACCAACTCACACCATTTGGTTATAATATTTTTTATTCGGGGTTAGCATATCCATGGAGTCCCACACTTGTGTGCTTTTCTAATATATAACGTTGTCTGCTGATTTTTTTTAGCAAATTATGTTTTCCCTTAAACTTGTCCTGCGACATTTATAATGAGCTCTAACGGTATTATACTCCATAGATTTGGTTTCTCTGAATGTTACTTTGAGAATTTGGCGAAAGTGTCTGGCTGAACCTTGGATAGACCAAAATATGAAAAACAAATCGTTTATCACAATATTCGACTGTGGTCCTTATAAATATTTGTATTAACGGTTTCACCTTCATTTCTTTAATCATTTTAAAACTTTAATTATTTCGTATGAATTGTACACATACCGGTAGTTATAGCAGCTGATGCATGATATTCACTGTGGCTCAGATGAAGTATTCGACATTGTGCATATGGAAATATAATCCGTGGAAAACGTGCCACAAAAACTCATTTCTCACAGGCATGCCCGGAATCGAACCCGGGTCGTCAGCCTGTTACCACTAATTTTTGCGAGGTACACCCCTTCTAAGTTTCAAATCAACATTAATAGAACACCTGTTCATTCGGAAATGGAACCTTGTGAACTTTGTGGAGGCTGTATAACATTTGAAAAAAAAATAACCTTTCTTAGCTAAAGATGGGTTGCCATCTTGTTTACAAGGTATAAATAAGTCAAATAAAAATTTTGATACCTTATAAAGATGCCTCGACCTAAGAAACCTAAGTATCCAAATACACAGTATAACAAGCAAACCCATTGAAACAGAAATTTTCGAAATAAAGGAATGCGACCATCTTGGATTTCATGATCATACGGATTCCGAACACACTTTTTAGAGTGACGCCCGTACCAGATTCTCACATTTTCATTAAGAGAAACCAATCCATACAGAAATTGTCCACTGGACCTCACTTTGGAGTCGTACGACAAGTTTGAGCTTTTGAGCTAAAAAAAATCATCGGCCATCTTGAATTTTAATGTCAAAATAGATCAAATAACAAATTTGACATCTTTTATGAATACCTCGATCCAAGAAACCCAAGAATTCATATACTATACAGTATTGTTGGTCTAAACCATGAGAGAATAAATTTCAAAAGGGCGGATGGCGGCCATCATTGATATCTGGCTTTTACGGAAATATGAATTCCTCGACCCAAAAAAACCCACAGTCCATATACTGACCAGCACTGAGGGTCAAACTTGTTAAAAATATATTTCAAAATGGAGTATTGCGGCCATTTTGGATTTCGGGCTCTCACGGATTCCGCGAGGGACACCCTCACTAAATTGTTTACTTAACCTTCATAGAAGACAAATTCATTGAGAAATCAACCTTCACTTTCCACGGTCACGGAACTGCTCCAGATGACCCAAGTACGCAGAAAAGCGCGCTAAACAGCTTTTCCATGGACACATCTCTGATCTTTACTCCTCGCTGAAACTAAGCCCCTGTCAAATTATTAAAGACCTAATTAATTTTACTTTTAATGAGACATTATAATACTCTCCTAATAAATTTCCCGCAAAAAACTGTGAGTCTTAGAATTTGAGTATATTACTTTAGAATTAGTTATTCATAGATCAATGTGTACGATTCTGAATTCCATCTATTCTATCTTGGGTCAACAATTACATTAATCGCCTTCTGTAGGAATGTTTGCGCGCATACCTGTTCGTGTGTTCGTGTCCATGGGTGTAAGGTTAGAAGATTCTAGGCCAAGCGAATACAATTTGTGTCTCGTACGTCTGACTGACTCGGTGCTCAAAATCATATTTTAAGCTTGCAGTCCACAAAATATCAGTCACCATGACCTAATTTCAGGTCTCCAAGCAGATTTGCCTAGGACCTCCCTGGATGTATAACATGACAGTTTGTATCTCATTATATTAAACAGTATTTAACTGTAAGGCCAACAAAATAAAAAGGTATGGTTTTCAGAAACTTTTTTTTCAGAAAAACACTACAGGCGGTATTTTATTTTTGACCTTTTTTGTACGTTTCGATAAATATGTCATATGATCAGGGAAAAGCATGAAAATAATAGTTTTTTTTAGCTAAACAGATACAATCGCTACATAACAAGGGAAATCGTATCAAAATTGTATTATCTTCTTGAAAGATTAAAATCAAAATAAAAATGTTTGATTGGGGGGAGGGGGGGTTAAAATTGACGCGGGCAGTGCCTGAGAACCATACCTTTTATTATTTTTTTCCCAAAAATATTTTTTTAGCGTTGATAATGAATGTCTGTGCACTGATTAACGTCTAAATGCAGGAAGAAACGCGAGCAGACAACATGTAGTCTAATACGGCAGTGCAGTCAAAATAGACAAATGGCCAACTGTAGCCCCAATTTTCAATTTAACAAATGAGACTTACCAGAAAAACACCTATGTTTAAGTTATTTCTTTGAACCATTCTTATCCACCATATCCTAACGGACTACAATACCCTCTTCACTATAGGCCTACATTTAAACCTACGCCTTCTCTTGTGAGTCCGATTCTGCGCAGTGTGAAGATGAAACAGTTACCTCATTATATATTAAAAATGGCGACTTACAAGGCAGCCAAATAGATTCTGAAAGACCAGATTTTTTTAAATATCATCGTTAAAAATTTTTGGTGGAAGAGATTATATCGATTTCTGGCCTTTGATCTCTTTTTTATAACCTGATTTTTTTATTCTCATGACAAGACGTAAGTCATATTCATGTTCGCCTTTCATGACTACCCGTAAACCATCATAGTTCCTCGCCTTTCATGACTACATGTAAGTCATCATAGTTCCTCGCCTTTCATGACTACATGTAAGTCATAATTGTGCCTCGCCTTTAATGTCTACATGTAAGTCATAATCGTTTTCCGCCTTTTATGACTACACGTAAATCATCATCATGCCTCGCCTCTCATGACTACATGTAGGTCATAATCATGTCTCGCCTTTCATGACTAAAGTAAGTCATGATTGTGCCTCGCCTTTCGTGACTACAAGTAAGTCATAATTGTGCCTCGCCTTTCATGAATACATATGACATAATCTTGCTTCGCCTTTCATGATAACACGTATGTCATAATCAAACCTCGCCTTTCATGACTACATGTAAGTCATAATTGTGCCTCGCCTTTCATGACTACACGTAAGTCATATTCATGTTCGCCTTTCATGACTACCCGTAAATCATCATAGTGCCTCGCCTTTCATGACTACATGTAAGTCATCATAGTTCCTTGCCTTTCATGACTACATGTAAGTCATAATCGTGCCTAGCGTTTCATGACTACATGTAAGTCATAATTGTGCCTCGCCTTTCATGACTACACGTAAATCATCATCTTGCCTCGCCTTTCATGACTACATGTAAGTCATAATTGTGCCTCGCCTTTCATGACTACATGCATGTCATAATTGTGCCTCGTCTTTTATGAATACATATAAGTCATAATCTTTCTTCGCCTTTCATGATTTCACGTATGTCTAATCGAACCTCGCCTTTCATGACTACATGTACGTCATAACTGTGCCTCGCCTTTCATGATACAAGTAAGTCATAATTGTGCCTCGCCTTTCATGACTTCATGTTAGTCATAATTGTGCCTCGCCTTTCATGACTACACGTAAATCATCATCTTGCCTCGCCTTTCATGACTACATGTAAGTCATAATTGTGCCTCGCCTTTCATGACTACATGCATGTCATAATTGTGCCTCGCCTTTCATGACTACACGTAAGTCTTAATTGTGCTTCGCCTTTCAGGACTACAAGTAAATCATCATCTTGCCTCGCCTTTCATGACTACATGTAAGTCATAATTGTGCCTCGCCTTTCATGACTTCACCTAAGTCTTAATTGTGCCTCGCCTTTCATGTCTACACGTAAATCATCATCTTGCCTCGCCTTTCATGACTACACAAAATCATCATCTTGCCTCGCCTTTCATGACTACATGTAAGTCATAATTGTGCCTCGCCTTTCATGACTACATGCAAGTCATAATCATGCTTCGCCTTTCAGGACTACACGCAAATCATCATCTTGCCTCACCTTTCATAACAACAAGTAAGTCATAATTGTGCCTCGCCTTTCATGACTACAAGTAAGTCATAATTGTGCCTCGCCTTTCATGATTACACGTTAATCATCATCTTGCCTCGCCTTTCATGACTACAAGTAAGTCATAATTGTGCCTCGCCTTTCATGACTACGTGTAAGTCATCATTGTGCCTCGCCTTTCATGACTACACGTAAATCATCATCTTGCCTCGCCTTTCATGACTACACGTAAGTCATAATCATGCTTCGCCTTTCAGGACTACACGTAAATCATCATCTTGCCTCGCCTTTCATGACTACGTGTAAGTCATAATTGTGCCTCGCCTTTCATGACTACACGTAAGTCATAATCGTGCCTCGCCTTTCATGACTACACGGAAGTCATAATCTTGCCTCGCCTTTCATGACTACAAGTAAGTCATAATTGTGCCTGGCCTTTTTATGACTACAAGTAAGTCATAATTGTGCCTGGCCTTTCATGACTACAAGTAAGTCATAATTGTGCCTCGCCTTTTATGAATACATGTAAGTCATAATCGTGCTTTGCCTTTCATGGTTACACGTAAGTCATAATCGTGCTTCGCCTTTCATGACTACACGTAAGTCTTAATTGAGCCTCGCCTTTCATGACTACGAGAAAGTCATAATTGTGCCTCGCCTTTCATGACTACATGTAAATCATAATCCTGCTTCGCCTTTCATGACTACAAATAAGTCACAATCGTGCCTCGCCTTCCATGACTACAAGTAAGTCATAATTGTGCCTGGCCTTTCATGACTACAAGTAAGTCATCATTGTGCCTCGCCTTTCATGACTACACGTAAGTCATCATCATGCTTCGCCTTTCAGGACTACACGTAAATCATCATCTTGCCTCGCCTTTCATGACTACGAGTAAGTCATAATTGTGCCTCGCCTTTCATGACTACATGTAAATCATAATCCTGCTTCGCCTTTCATGACTACAAATAAGTCACAATCGTGCCTCGCCTTCCATGACTACAAGTAAGTCATAATTGTGCCTGGCCTTTCATGACTACAAGTAAGTCATCATTGTGCCTCGCCTTTCATGACTACACGTAAGTCATCATCATGCTTCGCCTTTCAGGACTACACGTAAATCATCATCTTGCCTCGCCTTTCATGACTACGAGTAAGTCGTAATTGTGCCTCGCCTTTCATGACTACATGTAAATCATAATCCTGCTTCGCCTTTCATGACTACAAATAAGTCACAATCGTGCCTCGCCTTTCATGACTACAAGTAGGTCATAATCGTGCTTCGCCTTTCATGAATACACGTAATTCATAATCGTGCCTCGCCTTTCATGACTACACGTAAATCATCATCATGCCTCGCCTTTCATCACTACAAGTAGGTCATAATCATGCTTTGCCTTTCATGAATACACGTAAGTCATAATCGTGCTTCGCCTTTCATGACTACACGTAAGTCATAATTGTGCCTTGCCTTTCATTACTACGAGTATGTCAGCACTATATTATAAAATTATAATATTTTATATTGTCATTCAAAATCATAGGCCAATGTTTTTGACAATTCAGGGAGGCTATTGACAAAAACATAGGCTAACGTCAATGACAATTCAGGGAGGCTATTGACAAGATTAAAGGTTTACGTTTATGACAATTCAGGGAGGCTATTAGCAAAATCCTAGGCTAACGTTTATGACAATTCATGGAGGCTATTGACAACATCATAGGCTAACATTAAGGACAATTCAGGGAGGCTATTGACAAGATCCTAGCCTAACGTTTATGACAATTCAGGGAGGCTATTAACACAGCAAATATACTAAATAATACCAGTATTAGAGGCATAATTGAAAGATTTTACTAAAATGTGGCGAAACTATAAACTTATTGAAGGCATATTAAGGTGAGTAGGCATCCCCCCCCCCCGACCGTTACAAGGCCAATTCATTCAGCAATCTTATGATAAAATTAATTTGTCCCATATCCATCTCTTTTTGGCTGAAGTAGGCTAAATGACTCGTTAAAAAGTGGGGAGCTGAAATCTTTATTTGAGATGTTTTATCTCCCCCCTTTGGCCTTGGTTTACTGCAGTGCTTTTTTTATTAACCCCTGCGTGCCGATAACTGGTTATGATTCCAGACGAAGTTTTGAATGCGTGATAGCTTTCGTATATCCAACTGGAAATCAACATACCGCACATACTTGATGCACACTGTGTGGCTCTATATTTTTATATGAAACAATTGGTATTATTGATTATGAGTCGGACAAATATGAGTGCGTGCACAGGTTCCTGGCCTGGCCTGTCGATCGATATGCTCGGTAATGTACACTGAATGCAGGTGCAGTCGCATGCACTTGATAAGGCTAAGGCAATGAATTACATACTATACACAATGGGTTCTAGCAATAAAGTATCATTTATAACTGGAATATCACCCAAACAAAGACACCTATTTTCACATTAAAACAGCATGTTTTGCGATAAATAATACTTGTTCTGTTCATACGTTTATGTCCCAGTCACATATATGTGTCCAATGTCTCGTTTGTCTAGGCTCAAAGCAATTATATATTATAAACGGAAAACTGCATCATGCGGGTACCAGCCTAGCCAACTAGCAGCAGCCACGTCCTTCGCATGCATGATATTACTCACTCCTCGCTTACATGACCTGACCTGTTCCTCCACATGTTACCAGGTTCGTAGGACATTTTGTTAGACTTTTAAATATTCCTCTTTTTCCTTGTTAAATAATCTTTGGTGATCAGCATCCTTTATTCAGATAAAAAACAGAAAGAAAGGTCAGATTTAAACGGATCACAGGGTCATACTGAGGGACTGTTATACTTTTATCTCAGGAAATTGTGTAATTCTGTTATGAATAGTATTGAGTATAGGGCTCAATTATATGAAATGAGTCCACTCACATCACGTTGTTACCTTTGGAGTAGGTCTCCGCTTCCCACGCGATCATTGGGCATCATATAGCCCCCCCCAGTCAATGTTGTTCAGCGTATGGCCCATAATTTCCCGGATTTTTGAAAAGGAGGGGTTCAACCGTTTAAGACTGATGACTTATCCTGATTAAAAGGTCTCCCGGTCCGGAAAGACGGGTCGAGGCCTCACAAAAGCTGAAACCCTCCAAGAAAGGTTGCTGGGGCTAAAAGAGGGGGGGGGGGGGGGGGGGGGGGGGGATTTGTTCAGGCAACTTTTTACAAAGGAAAATCTGGAAATTACCACACTTCCAGTGAGTCAGCATGTCATTAACCCTGTGATGGTCTGAGTCAAATACAGTTAACATGCCACGATTGGAGCGACATCTGGGGCGTTTATAATTGCTAGCATCGTGTATAGGCGATGGAATAGGCAGACAAGAGCCCCCGTCGTTTAGTCCGACAGCCATGTCATATCGGTTTCGGGCTAAATTTGAAGAACGTGCGTGATCGTCTGAACCGTTGTTACCGTTGAACCTATTCAAAATATTAAGTAAAAAATAAAAAGAAGGACCATACAGTGTGAAAAAAAAACTATGAAAATGTCAGATGAGTGATATTTATACGGAAATGACCCAGAAAAGTAACAGATTTAACCGAAATCTACACTCATAGCAATTCAAGCGCCTGAGCTTCATGAACGGGAAAGAAAATTACTATTAGTGTATAACATTAAACAACACCTCTGGTTACTCTGTCTTATCTCTCAAGGGTAAAACGATAAGAAAAAAAAAACACCACAAGAATAATTAAGGTAGGATCCCATGTTTAGAACATTTATGTGCCATGGTAAATGGCGTTTGATTTCTTGGCCTAAAAATACAGCTTATATGTCCACCATAATCTATTCACGGAACTCGCTGCTAATTCGCGGAAATCTCTGTTATCGAATTGGTTAAATAATGTCGAAAACGGGACGACGAAGAGTATGATCTGACCTATATGACCTCCGCGACCTCGTTATAATATGTATTTGGGTAACCTGTTTGCATATTAATCACACACGCATGCGCTTCATACGCTCAGCAAAATTATGGGTGTTGTTAATTGTATTCCTTTGATACAGTTGGCATATACCATGGATTCCGTGATTCGAACGTTTATACCAATATCATTGCAACATAGAGTGTATGCAACAGAGGTCACTGCTTCTTGACATCACATTAAAACCTGTTTAATAACCGTGTTTTGTTACAGATCTGTGCAAAAACATTCAGTTTTGACTGGTTTTTAATGGTTTGACAGACGAACTGTGCTAAAAGAATTTGCTTTTCCTCTCTACGTTTATCCATAAAGAAGGGTAATGAGTTTCAAACTAAAACTTGCCAATAAATAACACAACATTCAAAATAACGTTGGTTACATATTTAAAATTGATTGAGTTGTGAAAGAATTAAGGGGTTACGTCTCATATCCCTCCATTTAATATTTTAACAATAGGCATCAATTATTATATGATTTCAGTTACTCCTGCTTTCGAGTATGCTTTTATATTTTGATTTTAACATTGTAATATTTTCTGTCTTATGTTTAACCAGACAAGATGAAATCAGGCTTGGTACTGCTATTGACGTTCTTCCTGGTCATCATTTCTACGCATGCGCACATGAAAACGGATGAAGAAACTCCACAGGACTTTCTTGATAATGAGTTAATTTACGACTCTGAGTGAGTGTTTATATCTTATTCGCCTTTTAATCCTTATTGATATAAAGGTTTAACTTTTAATCTTATATAAAACGTATATTTTCTATTCAAAAATTATTAGGATGACACTTGCATATAACATTTTTATTGGATATTACATGAAATATGTACCCCTATGCTGCTATATTCACATACACAGACAAACACACCATATCACACACACGCACATCTATAAAATCGCCGCAGGCACACTTATTTACACACACGTCTGCATGGATATATGTATATATAATGTTTATACATATGAACAAATGAGTATTACATAAATAAATATCTGTTCTTACAGCCATCTGCGTGAACATCTACACGGGCAGGTAGAGTTAGGACAGGACACCATCAGTAGGCAAGAACAACAGTTCTACTTCTTCCAGTGAGTGAGAAATTTTTGGTCTATTTATGACTTTTTCACGTCATATCACTTTTACAACATCAACCCGATAATTGACTCAAAATGATATTAAGTAATTTCTTCGCTCTTTTATATATCATATGAACGTCATTAAGTATATGTCAAAGACACAGGTGCGTCTTTTACGTGCGTCATTCATCTGTTATATAAATTATTTAAACTCCGGTCGTTCTTGTTTGAGGAGTGTAGAAATTATACTCGTTTCTCCTATAACTTTCAAACCTAATATCTGTAAAGACCCCCTCAAACTTTGATTAATTCTTTTAGGCAAAAGTTTAATTACCATGAAAGTGTCAGTATACAACAGTGGTGAACAGATTTTTTTCAAATATATTTCACAATCCTCCTTCAAATTTTAAAGGAGCTATAGGCTCAACCATTTCTTGAGATGTGATACAGTTACAGAAGACCATTTTGTTAAATTGGTCTTATTTTCCAGTAAAAAAAAATGATTTCTTATCAATGGTCACACGGATTGTCCTGCATTTCGGTGTGTTCACTGGTCCGTGATAGTCGTGTTAACTGGTCAGTTTGCTATCAGCCATTTATTTGTGTATGTGATGCTGACAAATACCAGATATGCCACAATTTCAGCTCAGTAAGCAAATGTAATTTATACTGAATTATGATATTTTAAAGTATTTTGTAAATACACATATCGCCTTCATTACGTATGTTTGAAGACATTTTTTTTATGTGAAGAAAACACAAAGCAGTAGATACTTGAGAAATTGCAACGAATTAGCCTTGAATTTAATATGCACATTGGTAGTGGAAAGCTTTATCCGTTGCAGACTAACCGTGCAACCCTTACTTTCTTCAAAGGGGTCTCTGCACTGAGGCAAGGAAACAGCAACATGTTTTTTTTTGTGTGGCAAAACTAGCTGCTGCGTAACATGTCTGTGTATTATTTTTAGGTAATATGTTGTTTTATCTTTACCGGTAAAATAGTCTGCTTGGCTATTTACCTGTGCTAGCAACTTAGCCTCTGCGTCTCACTGTTTGTAAATTTGTTGGTATAATTAAAAATAAAAATATAATAAAATACAGTCGTTTTACCATGGTTACACAGATTGTGAAAGATATCACCTGTATCAAATTAAAAGGTAGTGTGTATGACATGTATGTGTCAACTGAGTTGGCATTAAAATGAGGTCGTCTGACATATAGACCTTTCCAACACATTTCTCATTCCGGAAACTAATTGGCCTCCATCAGTATATAAAAGGCAAGATGTTAATCACTCAAGCGACATCTGTTAACAATGACATACGCCAAGTGTTCGGGTTGGTTTAAATGGAAAAAAGAATTATGGTAGTTGTTAAATCTTGATGGATAAATATAAAATAATGATCTTATTTATAAAAGAGAAGTTCCGAATGGAGTCTATATTGCGTGCATATTGTTTCATTGAACCAAAACGAAGTGTCGACCCTCCGGGCACTTACACAACAGACAACCATCAGGCGCAGTGCGCATGCCCGTCGAAAAGGTCTTATGGCTGCCCTCTAAAAAAATTATTTGAATACCACTTCTCATGTATGTGTGTATATATATATATATATATATATATATATATATATATATATATATATATATATATAATAGAGTTCTCTCTTTTTATACAGACAGCATGACATGAACCAGGACAGTCAGCTGGACGGGTTAGAAATACTGACCACCCTGACACATACAATGCCATTTCACTACACTGAAACAAAGGATGGTGACTTTGTCCAGGAAGCACGTGACCAAGCAAAGGAAAAGTGGATGATCAGAATTACAGGTATCTTTCCAGTGTTTAATTTTTCTTCTATTTGACCCTTTCTTATTGTCTTTTTTTTTCTAGTCTCATTCTCTTTACAGTATTATTACAGTTATTTTTGTGTATGCCAGCAAATCAGTAAGCAATCCATTAAATTTGCAAGTAATCTGGATCACAATTTTCCATTTTTTTACGATCAAGCTTTTCACTTTGGCGACTTTGTAGAGTGGACGACCTGGGATTGGGTAATGGAACCGTGACTGCTATATACAAGGCACAATTCGTGAAAATCCTTCCCGAGGTTTGCGGTCATCTCTATTAGTTTTGTTTTATCTCTATATTTTAGTTATCACTCAACTAGTTGATGATCTACAATAAACTTTCAGAATTATGTGGGTCACGGAATATGAAGTTTGGATTAAACTTTCAGGTTTTGAAACAGATACAAGAACCATTTTAACAGTAATAATGTTATCCAGACATAGTTCATTATGAAAAGCCACAACTTTTCGAGATTTTGAACAAATTAGTACTGACTAAATGTTGACAGGGAAGTATATGTGTGATGAATCCGTAAGAATGAAGATTGAACGAGAAAGCCAGAGGAGTCAATCAGGATTTTAATCACATTTTTCCCTGTGCTACACAAATGTACTGTGTAATTGGTTTTGTTATCGGGGTTTTAATTTTCGCGCTTTTAGCGGGAGCTAGATTTGCGCTAAAATAAGAACACGCGTAAATTATATGTGTTCTCGCCTGACACAGAGTCATGTTGGCCTCGTAATCCCTCCATGCATGGTCGCTTGACGCTTGAAGCTTCTTCAACCATGATCTTGGCGTATTCATGTTACGAGTTCATAGCAGGCGATTTCTCGGGAAAGACCCCGTCTCATTGACAGTGATTTGTAGAAACAACTGTGAAATAATAAATAACCTTTTAAGACACCCAAGCCCTTCCCATAGCTTTGAAGTACGACTGACCTGAGAGCGACCTGCGACTGTTGTCAGTTTTTTTTTTGTTCGGACAAAGTTGGCTGCTTACAACTTACTCAGATGTCAAACAACGTAGCTGGTTGCAGTATCATTGCATCACCAAACGTGATTAGTCCTGAATAATTACGTATTGTTCAAACCTTGCGTTCACAGGACTCGACCAGTCACCCGTGGCATGTAAGCAGTCACCCGAAGGTTGTTAGGTTGGATGTAGGTTATGTTACAAACCTGTCTTTTATAAATATTTTATTAATTTGATACACAACCATTACCTTACATACGGATTTGCGCGAAAATTCGAACTGTGCCAATGCTATAAAATGAAAAATGCTCGAAAATTCAGAAACGCCAAATTAACCACATCCACAGAATGTCACTAAAATCTCCATGGAACACGCCCACTCTGCTCGAGTCCAAACGACTATGTAAACATCTGAGAGGCACTGGGGGCAGACGAAGTGTGATGATATCCATATATGGCAGTGTAATGACAACAATCGACTCCTTAACCATGCAAAAACGGAGTACTTTTTTGTAGCAGGATAGAAGAAGCCAAGAATGACCAAATTTTTTTTAAACTAACTAAAAATCTCATGGGTCAGTGGTCTAGGATATGTTTTACGATAATAATTATAATAATAATTATTATTATTATAAATCCATTGTTGGATAGCAGGCCAGCACTAGAAACAGCACTTAATACAAGTGAGTAGCTCGCTCTGGCCTTGGTTTTTGTACAAGAAATTTTGCCGTTCTCACAAAGGTAGACGCTTTAAAATAAAAAAATATATTATCGTGATTCATTTTAATTCAAATGTGATGGATTGTCACTCCTATGATACTCTAACCCTCCAAACTTTTACCATAATCCCTTCGTAAATTATTCTGAGTAAAGTTGCTACACACAGAGTAACGGTTTCAGCTTTACTCTTTTCATCTTTTCACTGAATACCCTACCATAACAAAAATTAGGTCGGTGACATAGTACGGAGAACTGTTGGCAGAAGTAGTATTCAAGCTCTCTCTGTGCATTTATTCATCAAGCTTCCGCCGTTTCTTGTACCAGATATACAAGAATACTATATTCACGTAATTTTTCAGATGTATTGATCATGCAAATCATAAGTATATATATTCTTCTGGTGGCGCCACCAACATGAGGAAATACCGGCTGCAAGCCAAAATGCATTTTATTCTTATTTTCCTCAGACACCTATTCAATTGTTAGGAAGAATATCCCCAGGCATTTATGTTAGAGTAACCTGTCTGTGAAAGATGCAGTTTTCTTAACCTTTGTGGACCTACTTTCTGTGACGCATACCAGTATTAAAAAAAATTATTAATCAGAAAATTGGAAAAGAAATCCTAAGCTTTCAAAGCATGGTTATCTTTTTTTCTTGAGCAACAGAAAATTAATGAATAAGAACTGTGTTGATTTGTGTCAAGACGAAGTCTTCGGCGCACTTAAATTTTGCACACTTTAAATTTGCTTAATTTGACGAAACCCTGTTTATAAATAAAGAATAATGTTTGGAAATTTTTTTTTCTCGAACGACTGCAAATGTATAAGAACTAAATTTTAGAAAAATATTGATCATGCGAACGATAAACAGGTATAAGGTCATGTGTTGACAAATATTTCAAGGTCATACATTGAAAAAAAGTATTTCTACTCTATCACATATTCCAATGGAGTATAGTTTCCAAATATTTATCATGTATTTTCCTATTGTTTTTATGTCGATGTTATTTTAGTTCGGCAAAAAATAAAGAAGTGTATTTTTTAACCTAAAAAAACAGCTTTAACTGTATAATTTTTGTACCCAATGAGTTTTCCGTCTTGTTATCATTTCCATATATTCTGAATATCTGTATTCGGTTTGACTGTTTATATATTTTATGTTATCTTTATCTAAGCAATGGAAGTCGAGTATTTTTGAAAATTTAGTACTAAAGGAATTAAGAATTAAGCAATTTATGAATTTAGAAATTTTAATATTTTGACAAAATTATTTTATTTATAGAGACATTAACACATTAATCATAGATATACGCTCCAGTCTTTAAATTATAACAGTAACTTATAAGGGTAACTGCTTCTTTCTAGCTTTTTTCGGATGTAAAATCATCATTAATGTTTTAAGTCTGTATTTCCCAGTTATTCATTTCCACACATAAAACGGTATAGTTCAACTATCAATCTTTAACCATTCTTGACCGTAGATCATGTTTTTTTATTATTGTAAGTGGTCATAAAGAAGTTCGCATATGCTTCCTGAATGTATACCATGACATTTATCTTGGGGACTGAAATATGAAATTCCTGCAATGTTTGCGAATTCGTTTTAATGATTTAATCATATTTTCTTCCGATATTGTTAACCTTTTTTCTCTTTCTCTTTCTTAATTAATTCAGTACCATGAGAATAACTCACTTTCGCCTTATTAGCGGGATGGGAAAGGGGTTGTTCTGAACAGTACGATTAATATGAAATCAGGTTCAGGATAAGTGGGGGGCAAAATGAAATAGGGGTAGTTTGAAAACTTTACACCACGGACAGTCGCATATTTGTAATGAATTCAACAGAACTGCTCCCTGCCTGTTTAATCATGGTCTCATCCTGTTTATTACAGATATGGTTGACCGCACACTGAGGGATTTTGATAAAGACAATGATGGCTACTTGAGTTTTCCGGAATACGGAGTGGCTCTGTATTCACAGAAAGTTCCCGTCAACGCCGGCACAACGTGACAGATTTTTAATGAATGAATAAACAGAGTTTAAAACTGTCATTTGAAATGCATTTGCTCCCGGGGCAGGTTTAGAGATATTCAATTAGTACAACACGTGGCTGCACGGACCAGCCTATAATTGTGCCTTATTTAATCTAAAAAAAAACCTTTTTGCCTATCTAACTGTAGTAAGAATCAACATACATTACGCCATATTTTCAGTGCTGCCACTCTATACTTAAAATAATACTTTATCATGAAAGACTCTTTTTTACATTTTCATACAATTTCAGGGATGAATACTTATGTCAACTTTTTTTCTCAAAACGTCGTCTTCAAGTGGTGACCTCAGGGTGTTTACATGAACTTGGAGTGCAATAGACATGCTCTATTTATATTTGATAAAAGTGGCTTTTTTTTATCTTGCCAATGTAAAGCAAAATCGATTAATACGTAGAATACCAATTTTATACCTGAGGTTTGTTTAAAAGTATCGAGGTTTAAATATTATACACAAAAATTGCTAAATTTGGCATTGATTTGTACTTTTTTCATAGTTTTCAGAGAGTCTGATAATTTTTTCGTTGTCATATTTTTTATTCTTTTCCATAAAGTGAGTTACAGTACTTCGTATTGTCACATTCACATGCAGTGACCATGCGCTGAAAAAATACAAATATGTTGATGCGTGGATGTACGGGAAAGCTGTACTGAACAAGTTCTTACTGGTAACAATTGACTGTAAAGGCTAAGGATAATCCTCAGATACTCATGAATCATGAAAAGACAACACACTGCTGTGACCTAGGCTGAACACTCTAGATACGATCAGACAAGATCCACGGCTAATAGTAAAAGATTTCAAACCCAGTTCTCCCAGATATAAGGCGTACGTATGTATACGTTTACTCACAAACGAGTGCGCCTTGTGGGGGCTCCTCGGTGGTATGACCCTTAAATTGGAGCGATTACACACCCAGGTCCCGCAGGTGCAGCCTTCACCAGACCTGGTTAATACCAGGATATAAAATGAGAGGAAGCGTGTGATACTTCCCGGTCACGGAGTCTAATACCGGTACGGAATTTTGAAGGTATACATATATTTAGTTAAGCAAGTATTTAAAAAAGGAGGCGGTAATCTCAAACAAAAAGTATTTTGAACAAAAAAAGTCTGGAATAAATGTATGTTCAACAAATTTTTAAATATGCCGGCATCGCCACATCACCGCAATCGAAATAAAATTAAAAGAAAAATTGCAACAAAAAAAAATTGGGTGAACAGGGAAGTCGAAATAGAGTATATTTGTTATTTAATGTACAATTCATATGATCATACATAAATACTGCAAGACATAGGTTGGTACCGCTTTCTACATGCTTTTGGTACTAAAATAAATTTCAAACAAATTTTATTGTAAACCGTTATCGATGTCTGTTAAACCATTGTCGATAATTTTATTCTGACAGTCGCCACATTTCTCACTCCGCAGTTTGATGCACGAATAAAAAATAATACGGTCTCCTGTCTTCTCAAATCAGACATTTCACACGGAAGAGGGTCTTTTAACCTAGCCATGAGTACCTGACTCAGCAGGCAAGCTAATCCGCCCCTATCCCAAATACATTGGCCATAAACTCTGTAATGTAAGAGGGCCCAAATGGCGCCAGTAATCCCTTTTCAAGAATTTCTCTCGGAAGAGAATCTCCTGACCTGACAGTCTGTGCCCTTTGGATGACACCTTTAACCACACAATTAGCAATTCCTGCTTCTAAATAGATCACATGGAAATTGCGGGTACATACTGGAACAACCACTTCCTCTCCCTGGTTAATATACAGTAGAATATATTTTGATATAGCTAAAAACGCATGTAACCCTTGTCTGTACAAATTATCAGTTTGATTATCATCATTTCGAATTTATGTCATGCAGCGAGAACCGCACGCGTTGCTCCCCGGCTTTACTTGGCGCTGTCTACTGTAAATAGGATATCTCCTTTACGCCTTGGACCTAGGTCCACTTTGTCTCTTCTTGATCAAGATAAAGGCAGTGGCGTCAATTTATCTTCCAGAGTGGGGGAATGACCCGTAGTAACACACACACAAATAATATTTTCATTTACATTTAATAAAATTCATCCTACATGCATATAAAAATATCTACATATACAGACTTGAGATAAACTGGTAATGGTTTAGCAAAACGTTCAAAAGATAACCGTCTCTGATGACCCTGTTTACCAGACCTTCGCCATATTGTTGTAGGTATCTCCAATTGGGGCCATTTTACGCAGACGGAGAACGCTTGGTTAGAAGTTTGTGCTGTTGTAAAATTATAAAACTATGTCCATTTAGACCATTTTGCCGATGATAAAACTTGAAATAAAAAGAAGGATTGCTGTGTTTCACACAGAAAATTCCACGTTACATTGAACTTAGGAACTATAAGGATCAAAGCTAAGAGCTGAAAGGTAAGCAATCAAATTCAAGCAATTCCTATCGTTAAATATTGTACTTTATATAAATGAAGGCAACATGAGAGCCCAATAAAACAGTTGGTTCTATATATCACAATCACCCATAAAGCATGTTGATTTAACACGAAAAATAGTTTCTTCCTTTTAAAATAAATCAGTACCTGCCAAAATATTGCCTTGAAATCGTTTGCTTACTGCTGTAAACGAGTGTTAAAAAAAGTGAACCGGGCGCGATCGCAGGTGTAAACATAAACACAGTGCGTCGGGCCGTGTGCTGCGCGGAGCCACAATACGTGCCAATCAGGAGCTGCCCTGACTGACATGGCTAAAAAAAGTAATACATGTTCCCGCTGGCTGAAACACCGCATGTTGCTTCTCTAAATCGGACCTCCGGTCACGCGGCATTGTAATGGTAAACAGACTGTGTTTACCAACACGCAGGGCTATAACAAGGTGTTAAAGAGTCATATGCAAGGAAATTATACCGTGTGCTGGAATGGTGTTGCTTGGAAACTTTTGTATAAAGCAAAACTGAACTGATAGTGCGTAAGAATAGGAATGATATTGCTCTTGATTATGTCCCTTTAAAAGAATGCGACAAACAGGATCCACCAGACGAAGCAAGAGGAAAATCTTGGTAGGTCTTGGAGTTACGATTGCCAGTACCATACGAAAATGTTTAACATGCTCGAAAAAATAAGATATGATACAAAGCTAATATCGTAGGACGTCGTATCGTATCTCACATACACGTTGTAATGGGAAGCCAAGAACCCAGGGTTTTGTGTCGTGCCTTATCGTATCCAGATTTTGTAACGTGTACGCAGGCTTAAGGCCGTGTCACACAGCCGTTGACGCATAAATTGCGCATAATGTACGCATAAAATATGAAGCATACGCGGAGATACGCAATTCATGCGCGATATACGTAATTCATAAGTTTTTCATGCGCATTTCATTCGTCGCCATGCGCAGCGAGTTGGGGCCGGGGTGGGCATACGCGGACACACGCGAAAACGGTTTTGAGCTGCACAAAATATTTCCTCTTTTTGGATTTACGCGATCTATGCGTAATTTACGTAGTTTATACGCAGTGCTTACGCAAATCATGCGTAATTCATACGCGCATGTGCGCGATACATACGAGATTGTTACGCAAAATCGGCGATTTTCACGACCGTTCCGCTTATGTCCGCGTATGTTTAACGAACCTTTAACACATATAACACGCATGCATCGCAGATGTATCACTTTTATATCGCGTATACCGCTAAGAACTACGCACATTACGTGGGAATTATCTAGGAATTTGGCTTTTCCGTGGATATGCGTGTTCTTTGCGCAGTTTATTCGTATTTCATGCGTAGTTTATGCGTAGTTAATGCGTCGTTCTTGCGTGGTTCATCCGTCAAAATTTCACGCATAACCCCCAACTTTTCAATTTTTTTCCCACGTAATTCCGCGTATAAATCCAGATTTTTCAATTTTATGCGTACATTATGCGCAATTTATGCGTCAACGGCTGTGTGACACGGCCTTAAAGCCTCGGTCACAACCCGCTGCGGTCACCGCATACCGTAGATCCCATTTAGAAACTTAAATATTTTGACAAAAGTATATGATTAATAGAGACATTTACACATTAATTATAGGTATACGCTCCAGTTTTTAAGTTATTACAATGAGTAACTGCTTCTTTCTAGCTTTTTCGGATATTAAATCATTGTTGATTTTTTTAATTCTGTATTTAGCAGCTGTTCATTTCCATACACATAACGTTATGGATCAACTATCAATCTTGGAACATTCTTGACCGTATACCATGTTTTTTTTATTATGGGAACCCTGTCATTAAGCAGTTAGAATATTCTTCCTGTATGTATACATTTATCTCCTGGACTTAAATGTTTTACGTGCAGATGGGACTACACGAATTCAACGACAGAATAAGGTCCACATGTTTGGTTACTCCCTCACCGTCTAACTAGTTCGTTCCTTGATAGGTTGTAGGTTCGCCGAAAACAGGAAATTATGACTGGAATAAATGAATTCACCCTGAACCTGTCTCATGGAGAATTTTATGCTCCTCCTTTTTAACAGTTATGTACTGTGAATTAGAAGAGATTCAATGAGATCGGAATGAGCAAGTGTTTGATAAGGATCACGGTAATGGGCTATAAACCCCCGCATATTTGATAAATAAACTTTAATACCTTTCAGGGCATTTGCTTATTTTATGATATCGGTCACGCAAATGTGTCATAAGGTGAAAACATATTTCCATCGACACAAATGAAATGACGGTATCTTTTTATTTTTGTCAGCAGGATACTTAGGCCTTGTTCATCGTGAGGCCCGCTCACCCAATATGAAATTCCGTCAATGTTTGTGAATGATTTTAATGATTTCAATACATTTCTTCCGAAATTTTGAATCTTTTTTTCTCTCTTTATTAAAACAATACCATGAGAATAAGAATTTATCACTGTCACTAAACAAGTGGGAGGAAATAGGGGTTGTAGTGAACAGTACGATTAATGTGAAACCAGGGTCAGGATACCGGGGGGGGGGGGGCAAATTAAATAGGGGTAGTTTGAAAACTTTACACCACTGGAGGTCGAATATTTGTATAATTAATTAAACAGAACTGCTCTCTGCCTGTTTCATCACGGTCTCATCCTGTTTATCACAGATACGGTTGACCGCACATGCAGTGAGGGACTTTGACAAAGACAATGATGGCTTTTTGGGTTTTCTGGAATACGGAGTAACCCTGTATTCACAGAAAGTTCCCGTCAACGCCGGCACCACGTGACCGTTTTTAAGTGAATGAATACCCATAGTTTAAAACTGTCATTTGAAATTCATTTGCTCCAGAGGCTGGTTAGGAGATTTCAATAAGTGCAACACTTGGCTGCACGGACCAGCCTAATTTTGCCTTATTTAATCTAAAAAAACTTTATTGCCTGTCTTACTATAGCGAGTATCAACATACATTATGCCATAGGTTCAGTGCTGCCATTCTATATTTAAAAAATAAACTTTTTCATGAAAGACTCTTGTTTTACATTTTGGTACATTTTCAGGGATTAATACTTATGTTAACTTTTTTTCTGAAAACGTCGTCTTCAAGTGATGACTTTAGGGTGTTTACATGAACTTGGAGAGCAGCAGACATACCCTGTTTATATATAATAAAAGTAGCTTTTTAATTGTGATTTTTTTACCTTGCCAATGTAAACCACAATCGATTGATACGTAGAATACTAATTTATACTTTGTTTCAAAGTATCGCAGCTTAAACATTATACACAAATATTGCTCAATTTGGCATTGATTTTTAGTTATTTATCATAGTTTTCAGAGTCTGATAATTTTTTCTTGTAATATTTAATAGTGTTTTCCATAAAGTGAGTTACAGTACTTCGTATTGTCACATTCACATGCAGTGACCATGCGCTGAAAAATACAAATATGTGGATGCGTGGATGTACGGAGAAGCTGTACTGAACAAGTTCTTAATGGTAACACTTGACTGTAATAAGGCTAAGGATAATCCTCAGGTACTCATTAGTCATGAAAAGACAACTCACTGCTGTTACCTAGGCTGAACACTCTAGATATGATCAGACAAGATCCACGGATAATAGTAAAATATTCTAAACCCAATCCTGCCAGATATAAGGCGTACGTATGTATACGGCAAGACCCAAGCTAGCATTCCATATATGCGCGTATGCATAATACAGTTAGAAAACGGATACCTGCGATTCCATTTATACGTATGCGTTTTTGTATGCGATATGTATGCAGCAAAACTTGGCCTACAATATATAGAGCTGCATTAGTAGAAAAGTCAGCAGCCAATAGAATTCCCTATAACGGACGTTAAAGGTTGGAATTTCCCCGTCCAGTACTATTCGTATACTTTTATTATCGCTACCCTGAGCGATCGAAACGTGCTGCATGAGCATTCCTGTATACGCTATGTATACGCATATGGAATCACTCCAAAAGAATAATACGTGTCCGATTCCCAGCTGCATACGCATACGCACTGCATATGGAATGCTAATCCTGTACTGCAAGACCCACCCTGAGTTGCAAACCCTAGTCCTGATCAATCAAAAGAAAATAAAACCAAACGTCAAACAAGAATTCAAAAATGAACCACTTTCATTATGATCCTTCCAGACACACACAGACACCATAGGGAGAGCGCTCTGCAGGCTAAATGGGAAGGCCGTGCCCTATGGCCGTGTTTTACTCCCAAACGAGTGCGCCTTTCGGGGGCTCCCCTTAGGTAGGACCCTGCGAATAGGGACGATTACACATCCAAGTCCCACAGGTGCAGCATTCACCAGGATACGGTTAACACCAGGATATAACATGAGAGGAAGCGGAATTGAATTCTGCAGATATACATATACTTAGTTAAGCAAGCAATATAAAAGGAGGCGGTAACCTCAAACATAAATTATTTAGAAACAAAAGTCTGGAATTATTATGTGTTCAACAAACTGGTAAAACGCCCGCATCGCCATTTCACCACAATCGAAATAGAACTAATAGAAAAATTGCAAAACAATTGGGTCAGCAGGTAGTCGGAAAAGAGTAGATTTGCTATTAAATGTACAATTCATTTGATCATACTGATATACAGCGACACACAGGTTGGAACCGCTCTCTACTTGCTTTTTTTACTGAAATAAATTTCATACAAATGTTATAGTAAACCTCTATCGATGGCTGTGAAACCATTGTCGATAGTTTTTTTTTTTGACAGTCGCCACATTTTACACTCCGCAGTTTGATGCACTGAATCCGAAAAATACGGTCTCCTGTCTTCTCGATTCAGAAATTTCACACGGAAGAGGGCCTTCTGACCTTGCTATGAGTAGATGAATCCAAAGCTTGTAAGCCTTATGACAAATACATTAACCATATACTCTGTAATGTAAGAGGGCAGAAATGGCGCCAGTAAGCCCTTTTCACATTTCTTTCGGAAGAGCACCTCCTGACCTGACAGTCCCTTTGGATGACCCCTAACAACACAATTAGCAGTTACTGCTTCTAAATAGATAACACGGAATTTGCGAATATATATTAATGGAAACACTTCTTCCTCTGTTTAATATACAGTAGATTAAATACTTATATAAAGCCAAATACGAATGTAACCCTTGTCTGTAAAAATTATCAGTTTGATTATCATCAATTCTGATTTACGTCAGCGAGAACCGCACGTGTTGAACGCTGTCTACTGTAAACAGGATGTTTATGTCTCCTTTACGCCTTGGACATACGTCGACTTTGCCTCTTCTTGATCGAGATAAAGGCAGTGGCGTCAGTTTTTCTTTCAGGGTGGGGGAATGACTCGTAGAAACACACACACAAATAATATTTTCATTTATATTTCATAAAATTCATCTTACATGCATATAAAAAATCTACATATACAGACTTGAGATTAACTGGTAATGGTTTAGTAAAACGATTAAAAGATAAATGTGTCTGAAAACCCTGTTTACTAGACATTCGGCATATGAAGGTAGATATCTCCTCTTTGGCCCATTTTTCGCTGACGGAGAACGCTTGGTTAGATGTTTGTGGCGTTGTAAAATTATAAAACATTGTCTATTTCGACCATTTTGCAGATGATAAAACTGGAAAAAAAATAGAATTGCTGTGTTTCACACAGAAAATTCCATGTTGCATAGAAATTTATAAGGGATGAAAGCTAAGAGCTGAAAGGTTAGCACAACAAAAAGCAACCAAATTCAAGTAATTCTTATGGGGAACCATTGTACATAATATGAACGAAGGCAACATGAGAGCCCCCCCCCCCCCCCAAAAATAAAATAAAACAGTTGGTGCTATATATCATAAAACGTTGGCTTGGTAGTTTAATTGAAAGAAAGCACATAGAGGATCCACCGGACGGAGGAAGAGGAAATTCTTGGTAGGTCTTGGAGATACGATTGCCAGTACCATACGAAAATGTTTAACATGCTCGTAAAAATACGATACGATACAGAGCCAAGATCGTAGGACGTCGTTTCGGATCTCACATACACGTTGTAATAGGAAGCCAAGAACCCAGGGTTTTGCGTCGTACCCTGCTTCGTGCCATATCGTATCCAGATTTTGTAACGTGTACGCAGGCTTAATCCTCGGATACAACCCGCTGCGGTCACCGCACACCGTAGATCACATTTAGCAACTTTAATATTTTGACAAAAGTATTTTATCAATAGAGATACTATAACATTGATCATGTGTATACGCTTTAAGTTTTTACAAAGAGTAACTGCTTCTTTCCAGCCCTTTTCGGATGTAAATTAATCATTGATTTATTTAAGTCTGTAATTCGCAGCTATTTCCACACTTATATCGTTAAAGTTCAACTATCAATCTTGACAAATTTTTGACCGTAGATAATGTTTTTTTATTATTATTATAAGTGGTCATAAAGTAGTTCGAATATGCTTCCTGAATTTTTACCATGACATTTATCTTGGGGATTGACACTTCAAAACCTCATCGACAGAATAAGGTCCACATTTTTGGATTCTCCCTCACCAACTGACTAGTTCGTTCCTTGATGGGTGGAAGGTTCACCGAAAACCGGAAATTATGACTGGAAAAAATTAATTTACTCTGAACCTGTCTCTTGGAGAATTTTATGCTCCCCCTTTCTTTGACAGTTATCTAGTCAATGGCGTAGAAAAGTGTTTTTTTTTATAACGGGTATGATTTGCGCGACAAGCGCCAATATTCGCGCTATCGTGAAAAGGGGGGTTTCTGAGGGGGGAGTGTCTGCCGCCCCCCCCCCCCCCCCTTTGAAGCTGGAATTGTTTTTAAAGTTAATTGGTGCAATTTGTTGAATACTTTTAGAGAAATTTTAATTAAAATAAACACACTAATTACCATTGAATATGACATATTTGTAGGATAATGAATGATCACCGTATATGAATAAAAACACATGGAAACTTGGGCTTTAATAATTATATGACTGGTAGTGAGAATTTGTTTTTGTTTATGACTTTTGTTTACTGAGCTAACTTTCAGAAATGCTGTGCAATAACGATGGCTGTTTCCTTTGTCGTGTCGTCGGGACGTTACACGGGCACAGTTTACAACATTAAACCAAGAAAACTTTCACTTCAGATCCACACAGTTCCTACTGAGATTTCATCTAGACATACATGCCAAGGACCTTTTAATTGTCATTATTAATTCATTTAATTAGAAATCTCAAATTTCGTAATAATAGCCATACTGATCGCCATGAAACTTATTTTATGCAGAGGAATAACTTAAGCAGTTTCACAACACTGATTATGGCACTTTTTATTCCCCCCCCCCCTGTTTAATCAAACAAATATTTTAAACTGTAATACAAGAGAAAAGGTCATTCAAGCATGTGTTGCTGTCTGGAGGAATGATAGCCCCTGCAATTTCTTAATTTGCTACATATTGACATACATATTGACATTATAAGCCCATTTACAGTGAAAATTCACACTAAAACTAATATTTCCATGCAATCCTTAGAGTTGGTGTGCTTACTGATCAGTCATATTGTTGGTTTCCAAATATTAGTCGGACCTACAGTTGCCTTTATGTAAGACAAACAGTTACATCCCACTGGATAAAAAATTGACGTGTGTCACGGATAATTAAAATCTCATTTACCTATAAATCTGTATATTTTTATCTGAAAATTCATAATTAACATTTCTCAGCAATGCTTGCAAAGATGAAGATGAACACGTTGATCCTTTGTACCCTCGCATTTACTACAACTTGATGTTTGCAAATTTTATTGTTGTTTTCAACGCTGTGAGATACTGAAGGTTGCGGCAAAGCACATCAAACTAATAGTTTTAAGTAATCAGAAATATTCAGGTAATCAGGACGGCTTCTGTTGCTTAGGAGTAAAGCGCAGGACTCAAAGCCGCGGGATCGTGAGTTAGAATCTCAGCCGAAGTGGTGAGATTTTTTTACGGTTGACATTCACCCAGGGTGAGCGCTCCACAGACTTAATGTCCAACAGTCATGTTTCACTCACAGTGCGCCTTTCGGGGGTTCCTCGGTGTTATGACATAGCAATGGGGATGACACACACCCAGGACCCGCAGGAGTGGTACCCCGATCCTGGTTGACACCAGGATAACCGGGTATAAGCTAAGCTAATGTCACGTAGTCTGAAACCGAAATGGAACTCTGCAGATGTATATAGTAAAAGTTAAGCAAGCATTACATAAATGGAGGCGGTCACCTGCCCCCCCCCCCCCCTCCCATCCCCAATCAGAAACATGAATATTTGCCTGTCCATGCCTGATAAACATAAAGTGAGAAGATTTTTTTTCTTTTATATTTGCAAATAAATTTGCAAAATACTTCCCAATAGGCAAATATATTTGAAGAATAACATATGCATAAAGGTAGGACTTATTATATATCGCCAATAATGCTAGAATGTGATATGGTTCAACATATACTTAAATATCAGAGAGGTCATGCCATCTTTGTGTGTTTTATTTCATTTTTGTTATCGTTATGATATCATAGAGAAATTCATTATTTTAAAAGGTAAATATGAAACCGTTTGTAATGTGCAGACAAAGCGTAATATATGTTTAAACATATATCTTATTTTCATATAATAATGTTCATCATTAAAAGTAAGTCAACAGATATAAACCTATCAAACTTAAAAAAGCTTCGATTTGCAAAAAAATAACTGATGTCAGTGTTCAGAATCCTTCAGTGTGAAAATGTGACTTGTTGTAGGGACAAGATCAGAGGACAGAAATGCTGAGCTTAGCCTATTGGTACCAGATAATTACTATTCTAACTAAATAATTCTGTCACCAAAATTATGATATTTCTTATTTTTAGTAAACCTATAAGACATTGCAAAATATTTCGAGTATCAGGATTTTTCACATCACTTCCACATGTTTTCTAAGACATCTTATTAGAAAACCCATTTGAATTATGGGCAAATGATGTTAACTTTTCAAGAGAATGATTTTTGAAGTTGTGTACATTGAGTCACTTTTTAAATTTGTTGAATACACATCTTAGGAAGGAATATGCGACACTTATTAAGTAAGCAGATTATCTCTACTTATGATCTTGTAAAGCATGTGATCTTTATTGTTTGCTTATGAAATGATAGGTTTACAATTTGTCTGTGATAATGATCACCGGCATGTAAAAGGTTTAAAGATTTACAAAATTATTGGTTTCGTTTTTAGATTTAGTTCAGGCATAGGCGGCTATTAGGCGTTGTTAAACAAAAGGTGACCAACCCTGGTTGACTAATGTGGTAACTTACTGATTTGTGTTTCTGTCAGCATAATTGTCGGTTTTCTTCTTCCACTTTTAAATATCCAAGCATTTTGGTAGCAATGACTGAAGACATGCCATTTTTATTATGAATTCTGTGGCAGGGTTTAAAAGTGGGAAAATCCCTATTTAATTCCACATACATTCAAAACATTGGGGGTTAAAATACAATGGGCCATTCCCCCTTGTCAAATAATGGGGGGGGGGGGGGGGTGTTCATATATATATACCCCCACCCCTCTTGGATCTACGCCTATGTATCTACTGTAAATCAAAAGAGATTCAATGAGTTCGGAATGAGCAAGTGTAAATTTGATAAGAATTGCGGTGATGGGCTGTTAATGCTCGCATATGTGTTAAATAATATTTAATACCTTCTAGGGCATTTGCTTATTTTAGGATATGGATCTAGCAAATGTGTTATACGGCGGAAACCTTATTTTCATCGTTTCAAATTAAATAACGGTATCTTTTCATTATTTTTAGCAGGATAACCTTATTTTTATCGTTACAAATGAAATAATGGTATCTTTTCATTATTTTTAGCAGGATACTATAAGGCCTTATTAATGGTAAGATCCGCTCATCCCATATGAAATTCCAGCAATGTTTGCGATGGTTTTAATGATTTATTCACATTTTCTTCCGATATTGTTAACTTTTTTCTCTTTCTCTCTTTTAATTAATTCAGTACCATGAGATGACTCACTTTCGCCTAATTAGCGGGATGGAATAGGGGTTTTTATGAACGGAACGATTAATATAAAACCAGGTTCCGGATAGGTGGGGGGGGGGGGGGCAAAATTAAAAAGGGGTAGTTTGAAAACTTTACACCACGGGTGGTCGTATATTTGTATAATTAATTTAACAGAACTGCTCCTGGCCTGCTTCATCACGGTCTCATCCTGTTTATCACAGATACGGTTGACCGCACACTGAGGAACTTTGACAAAGACAATGATGGCTACTTGAGTTTTCCGGAATAAGGCGTGGCCCTGTATTCACAGAAAGCTCCCGTCAACGCCGGCACCACGTGACAGTTTTTAAATAACTGAATTAACAGAGTATAAAACTGTCGTTTGAAATTTGTTTACTCCCGGGGCAGGTTAAGAGATATTCAACTGGTACAACACTTGGCATCACGGACCAGCCTAATTGTGCCTTATTTAATCTTTAAAAAAACCTTTTTGCCTATCTTACTGTAGTTAGAATCAACATACATTAAGCCATAGGTTCATTGCTGCCACTCTATACTTAAAAAATACTTTTTTTCCATGAAAGTCTCTTGTTTACAATTTCATACATTTTCAGGGATTAATACTTATGTTAACTTTTTTTCTCATAACGTAATCTTCAAGTGGTGACCTTAGGGTGTTTACATGAACTTGGAGTGCAGTAGACTCTGTTTATATTTAATAAAAGTGGCTTTTTATTTGTGTTTTTTTTTATCCTGCCAATGTAAAGCAAAATCGATTGATACGTAGAATACTAATTTCATACCTGAGGTTTGTTAAAAAGTATCGCAGTTTAAACATTATACACAAAAATTGCTCAATATGGCAATGATTTATACTTTTTATAGTTTTTAGACAGTCCGATTTTTTTCTTGCAATATGTAATATTCTTTTGTATAAAGTGAGTGACGGCACTTCGTATTGTCACATTCTTACACAATGACCATGCGCTTGAAAATACACATATGTGGATGCGTGGATGTACGGAAAGCTTTACCAAACAAAATCTTAAAGATAGTATTCGACTTTAATCTCTGCTGTGACCTAGGCTGACCACTCTGAATATGATCTGACACGATCCATGGCTAATAGTAAAAAATTCTACACCCAGTCATTCCAGATACACGACGCACGTATGTATACGGCAAGACTCAAGCTAGCATTCCATATATGCGTGTGCGATAGTATGGATAATGCAGCTAGAAAACGAATACAGAAGCGGATCGAGGGGGGAGGGGGTCCGGGGGGGGGGGGGGGGTCCGGACCCCCCCGTTTTTCATCAGAAACAACGTTTTTTTAAGGGCTTCAGACCAAATTTGCCGCCTGGACCCCCCCCCCCCCCCTTTTCAGAATTGAGGACCTTTCTTTTAGGGCTTTCATTTGTCCTCCTGGGTTGGACCCCCCCCCCCCCTTTTCCTAAATCCTGGATCCGCCCCTGGAATACCTGCGATTCCAATAATACATATGCGTTTGCGATACGTATGCAGCAAATCTTGGCCTACAGTATATAAACCTGCATTAGTATAAAAGTCAGCTGCCAGAAGAAAACCCTATCACAGACGTCAAAGGTTGGAATTTTCGTCCGTTACTCTCCGTATGCGTTTTCAATCGCTACCCTGAGCGATCGAAACGTGCTGCATGATCATTCCTGTATACGTACTGTATACGCATATGAAATCACTCGAAAAGAATATTATGTGTAAAATTTGTTAACGGCAATCGAAATAAAACTTAAAGAGAAATTGCAAAAACATTCGGTGAACAGGGTAGTAGGAATAGAGAATATTTGTTATTTTATGTACAATTCATGTGATCTTACTCATAAACTGCAAGACACAGATTAATACCGCTTTCTACTTGCTTTTTGTACTAAAATAAATTTCATTGTTAATCTTTATCGCTGGCTCTTAAACCATTGTCGATAGTTTTATTCTGACAGTCGCCACATTTCACACTCCGCAGTTTGATGCACGGAAGACGAAAAAAAGGTCACCTGTCTTTTCGATTCAGAAATTTCACACGGAAGAGGGCCTTTGACCTAGCCATGAGTACATGAATCAGTATGCAAGCTAGTAAGACTTATGCCAAATACATTGGCCATATAATCTGTAATGTAAGAGGGCCGAAATGACGCCAGTAATCCCTTTTCAAGAATTTCTCTCCTAAGAGCACCTCCTGACCTGACAGTCTGCCGCCTTTTGGATGACACCTAACAACACAATTAGCAGTTCCTGCTTCTAAATAGATCATAAGGAAAGTGCGAATGCATATTGGTGCAAACACTTCTTTCTCTGGTTAATATTCAGTAGAATGAATACTTTGGTAAAGCCAAATACGCATGTAACCCTTGTCTGTACAAATTATCAGTTTGATTATCATCATTTCTGACTTACGTCAGCCAGAATCGCACGCGTGCGCTCCCTGGCTTTACATAACGCTGTCTACTGTTAATAGATGTTTTATGTCTCCTTTACGCCTTGGACCTACGTCCACTTTGTCGCTTCTTGATCGAGATAAAGGCAACGGCGTCAATTTATATCCAAGAGTCGGGGAATGACTCGCAGAAACACACACACAAATATAATATTTTCATTTACATTTCATAATATTTATCTTACATGCATATAAAAAATCTACATATACAGACTTGAGATAAACTGGTAATGGTTCAGTAAAAAGGCCAGGTGTGAGTGAGACCTTTTGTTTTGATTTCAAAAGGCCGAAGCGTTGTGAATGTATCGTACCCTGCTTTGTACAATATCGTATCTGATTTTGTAACGTTTACGCTGGCTTACGTTCGACCGTCTTAAAACATTCTTAGTCATAATAACAATATTACTCTTTGACAGGCGATTAGTCATGTAGGCACTGATACCTTTACGGTCACAAATGCCTTACGGCGGCCGTAGGTGAATCCAGCGTTCGTAGCTCGTTCGTAGGTTCGTGGCCAGGTCGATGGTCTTGTCTAAGATTTTCTACGAACGCCTCGAGAAAAGCTCTCGTCGTACGGCGACCGTTCGAATGCAACGTAAGAATTACGCAAGATGTTCGTGGGTTATTTGGGTCTGGACACCATTCCAGAACCCAGAATTCCTAGGGAGGCCGTAGGTATGCCGTAGGATGATCCCAAAGCACCCTTAAGAACGTAAGAACTCTAGGGCCATCGTATGACAAAAACAAGAGCACCACAAACGTTCATAATACGCCAGTCGTGTATCTCGTGACCTCTCACCTCATTAAATTGGCGTGAATTTTGATGAGAATGTAATTCAGGTGAGAAACTGTTGGTAAATATGTATAATGAGTTTCATGTAAATGCATTGTATTTTTTCTAAGTCACCAAGGTGCCACCAAAGAGCCATGCCCTCTGACCACATTAAATATGCATGGATTTCGCTGGAATTCGAACTTAGGCGATTTACTAAATTGATTACCATATCTGATGAGTTTTATCACAATCCTTCATATTTTTCGTGAGTTATCGCGGCGACACCACAAAGTAGCCGAGTGTACCGTCCTTATTAAATATGCGTAGACGTTGCCCATAATCGAACTTGGGCGAGATAATCTGTAGGTAAGTACTTATGGTGAATTTTGCAAAAATCCGTCAAGCCCTGTTAAATTATCGCGGCGACACTATCGACGGACGGTGGGTTTACCATAATTCTCCCTTCATATGACGGGCGTATAAAAATGATCTCATTTTCTCAAGAATGCCTCAAGAACCTAAGCCTATCTAAGAAATGTTTGCGAACTCTGTATAATTCGTAGAAACCGGGAGATTCGTACGAACCCATCCTTCGTACGGATCTTTTAAAATTACCGTAGCTTTATTAAAGAAGGTCTTACATGATAGGTGTAAAGCCCCGTTCCCACTTTCACGAATTTGACGCCGAATCGCCACGAACTAACATCATTAAAATTCGTAGAGACGTCGTGAGAGTGTCGTAGATGATGTCTTGAACATTCGGTTATGTTCGTAGAGAGGTCTTGAGCACTCAGAATTCGTGGCGCTATTTTTGAAATGTTCAAAAATTAAGCTTTGTCGTCACAAGTCGTATCTATGTCGTAACAGTTTCTTGGTAAGTCGTATGAGAGTCTTCATAATTCTTGTAAATTCGTGATGTAAAACAATGTCACGAATGCTCACGAAGGACAATGACATCGACACGACTTCAAAACGACTACAATACGACTACCACAAGAACCTCTCAAGAGAGAGTCACGTTCATAACTTTCACGAATTTGGTGACGAATCATCAAGAACTGACATCATAATGTGACGGAAAATTTTATTTTCTTGGTGATTTTTAACTTCTTACAAACCAATGAGGAATAAGGTTTAGAAGTAAGAACACTGTGTAGATTTGTAAATTTGTTTTAAAGAAGATTTGTATTGTGGTTATTGGTTCCAACCAAATTTGAACTAAAATAATTTGAAGAAGCTGAATCAAATTACGTTTCCTTTGTAATTTGTTACTTCTTGTAAACAAACAAGGAAGTTTTTGCAGTGAAAAAAACATGTAGTTTCGTAAATTTGTTTTTTCAAGAATTTTTTTATCGTGGATATTGGTTGACAAAATAAATTTGAACCAAAACAGTTTTAAGAAGCTGAATATATTATACAGTTTCGTCATACTTAAACATATGGTCAATATAATAAGTTATGAATTTCCTATTTTACTATGGGAGAATAAACTGAGCCTAACACAAATTGATATTAACAGAATCTTATATCACATTGAGAGCTGAATCAATAAGATATTTTAACCAATATTTTGCGAATACAGATATTTTACATCCGATTAAGACGGTCGTCTACTTGGACTTAAAGAAGTTAACGTCGTATTTGCCACCACATAAATAAGTCGTAATTGTCTAATTACTCAAATCAAATAAGACATATATTATCAGTGTTTTAAACTGGATAACTTTTGTCAAATTAAATATCTGGAGAAGTTGAGTAAAGTGTTGTTATGGTGTCCTTTTACTTATTCGGCTTCTTTGTGACATTACAATAGCTATATATCACATGTATAGCTATCTAACAATCCGTAGCAAAATTGAATGATCGTAGGAGTATCGTCCACAAGTCGCAGACCAATCGTGGAAATATCGTACCAGTATCTTAGACGTCGTCACGGAGCCGTGAACATTCTTAAAAGTGTCCTGTCATATCGTGCTGGCTTCGTGTCACTGTCGTAGCTAATCGTACTGGCACCGTACTCCTTTCGTACAATATCGTGGTCGTGATGGAATTTTTATCACTCGACAGGCCGATTGGCCACGAATCGCCACGAATTCAACATCGTGGCGATTCGGCATCAAATTCGTGAAAGTGGGAACGGGGCTTAAGACCATCGTACAACCACATGTGACTATTCGCAATAATGTGAAGGACGGTGTCACGCGGGTCGTACAAGTCGCATGACTATTTGCACGTGGGCACAGGTGGTCGTCGACGTTCGTGCGAAAGTCTCTTAATGTGGCCGCAACCGTTTTCATGCCAATAGTCACAGCCAGTCGCAACGACCGCCTGCTTTCTGAGACTGCTCGCCGTTTCACCAGTCAAATTTACGTGATATGGAATGTTTGACAAAACACTTAGGGCAGCAATAAGGCAGGGATGGGCAAACTCGGGGCAGCGGGCCCGCATGCGGTTAATCGGTGCGGCCCTCAAACGTCCTTGCGCGGCGATGTAAATTTTGCGGTTCCAAACATTTTCACTTTACTGAGGTACCTGTTTTAAAGGGGCCTAATCACCTGTAAAGCATGTTGAATTAACACGAAAAATAGCTCCTTCCTGTTCAAATAAATCTGTACCTGCAAATATCTTGCCTTGAAACCCTAAGCTTACTCCTGTAAACGAGTTTCAAAAACAGTGGACCGGGCGCGATCATAGGTGTAAATGTAAACACAGCGCGTGGGCCGTGTGCATCGCTGACCCACAAGATGTGTCAATCAGGAGATGTCCTGACTGACTTGGTAAAAAAAATACATGTCCCCGCTGGCTAAAGCACCGCTTCTTGCGGCTCACAATTTATGGTAAACACACACACGTGGATTGTGTTTACTAACAATTAGAGCCAAAACAAGAAGTTAAACAGTCGTATGAGAGGTACTGAGACTGTGTGCCGGGATGGTTTTGCTTGGAAACTTTTGTAGAAAGCAAAACTGAACTTATAGTGTGAAAGAATAGGCATAATATTGCCCATGTTTGTGTCCCTTTAAAATTTTAGACTGAGATCAATTCGCTAAGGAATCCGTTTTACTTTAGTATTGAAGCATCCTCAACTGATCACCGGCTGTAATTAATTGATTAATTAGCATTCAGTATTCCGATTACTGTGAATCTCTAAGTACAGAGAATTGAGACAACTTTTTTTTTAAATTTTCCAAAATAATTTGCGTGTTCTTAGTTTCATATAACTTATTTTGTTGACTTTTTCGTGTGTGATTGTTAACATGAGTTGGTCGTTTCTTGCAGGATCAGTATTTGCACTCTTCTTTCAGTATAACTACACGAATGATTCTTTAAAAAAAACTTTGTGCAGCATTGTGTGCTATTGCATATATTCTATTGAACACTTGAGATACTGTTTACAATCATTTATTGAGCATACCATTATAGTGTCATTCTTATCTATCATTTTTGTGTGCAAATTAAAAAAAATAGTTATTTGAAAAATATTTTATTAAATAAATTTAGTTTTATTTCAGTCCGGTCCGCTAGAGGCCTAAAACTTATGTTCCTTGTGGCCTGCTTAAAAAAAATTGCCCTCCTCTGCAATAAGATCAATCCACCTTGCAAACTGACATCATCATATTTAACTTTGGGTTATTTAAACTATAAGACAATAGACTTTAAAAAAAGTAATCACTCACAACATTTTTATATTTATTGCATTTTCGTTTATAAAACAAAAGCACCAATGGTTAAGCTATGCGCTTGGTTAAATGTGACACATTGTTATTAATCATATGATATCTTGAGCAATATGCAAATATATACAAAGAATCAATAATTATCCAACGCAAATTAACTAAACTTAAGAGTTACATGTTTTCTTCCGCAAGACAAACTTTTTAGAGGTGTCTTTCATTAGAAAGCAGTTCCACATTATATGGTTCCGGGCCGCGCAATAATACTCTGTGATGTAGATTCCTCTGTGCGATACGTTCTCCGGTTTTACCTGCTAATATTATGAACTGAAATCTGGGCTGAGAGAAAAAAAAAACAGATTCCCCATCAGAAGTATTCAATTTCACTCTTTTCTCCATACGTATATTTTAGTTCCACAGAATGGAACTATAAATACAGTAAAATAATAGCTTGATATAAGCTGATGTTATTTTCTAATACAATGTTTACGCTGATTAGAAACCTGTAATGATTTGTCTTTAGTATGTACCCTCATATAATTCGAGTCTGCGGAGACTATATTTTACACTGTTCCATTTCCTAAGGAGCATCATATTTGAACGATTCTCTACCTGGACCAGGATCTGCCTTCCCTTGACTCAATAAGGGTTCATCCTCAGGTCTTGGACGCCCCACAGGGAGTTCCGGATATTGTTTTGGTTGTTGTTTGGGACTCTTTGAAGCAATTAGGTAAATCTTCGGGGAAACCGGAGCCCTACCAAGTGAGCCTTCAGAAGTAACTGGCACTGCACGCCTCCGTGCAATCAGCGGGGCATTATCATAGTCGGAGTCGCATCCATCATCGCCCGCTCTCTGGTCTTCTGCTTCAGCTAAAGCTTTTGGAAGGTTGACAGGAAAGCCAGGCGAGGCCTGTGTTACATCAGCACCCGCAACCTTTACGTTCTCATCATCATCATTATCATCATCATCACCACCATCTGCTCCGGACGGGAGGGGCAGGAAGGCACCATGTTCAGATCGTCCAGGTCCAACCCTAAATTCTTCTGCTGGGAGAGAAAGGTCATCCTCGCCGTGATGGTCACCAGGATACACAGCATCACTGGGAACAGCGTACCCAGGCTTGAGCGGAGACAGGATGTCAGCGGGATATCCGAGGTCAGTCGGTTGTTGGTTCTCAACAGACAGCTGTTGTTGATACGAGCGACTGTTGTCACGACGTAGCGTCACTTCTTTGGTTCCAAGAAGCCGGCGACTCTTAGCTTCACGCCGGCCTGTTAGCCACATCACTAAAATCCAGAGCAGTTGCGTCAGCCAGCCGGAGACCTGAAGCAGAAAGACACACAAAGATGTAAAGCAACGTATAAGGATGGGTAGGACGTAGCCCTATGGTTAAGCATTGGACCCCTGAAAATGAAACTCCGCAAAACGTAAAAGGCAGCACTGGTGAAATCCAGGAATAGGGCAATTTCGATAGTTTCGATAGAACCTCTGAGAATCATCTTGATGTCTCAACGACAGGTCAAGGCTGCACGTAAAAGCTCAAATATAGAAGGATTATTGATAGCAAATTCTCTTATCATATTGTTACCTTCAACTCATTTAATATTTAGTGCCTTCAATAGGCTAGGGACCTTTTCTTGTAAAAAGTGGTCAGTAGACATAAGACAAAAGTAAAAACATGCTAAATGTTAACCACACCCTGGTCACCTAGTTGGACGCCTTAAGAAAAAGATACACAAGTAAAACTGTGCCTAAACTTTGAACACAGCGCGTGACCTCCTGGTGACCTTCCACTCACACGCTGTGAGAAATGGAAGCATTCTTCAGGTTTTGCAAGCTGCCAAACACCCGGTCAGTTTGAACTGGGAAAGGTAAAATCTGATTGGCTCAGTGCGTTAACAAACATGGCTGCGCCAGTGGCAAGCTTTTGCGGCACTGCAAGAGAGGAAATATGCAAACAGTGGGAGATAACTGACCACAGGCCTTACAAGCAAGTTAGTATAGAGACTGTCTTAAAAGGTGAAGATAGCATTGTGTTTGCCAACAGGGGTTGAAAAAAGTCTGTGCTACCAAGCACTTTTGACCGCAGTGCAAAGCGACCGGCACCTCGAAGAACATTCGGTTGTGCTGGTGATACCTGCAATGTGATTAGTTAAATATTACGCAGGGAGAATTCCACAGGGACAACACCGCCTGGTGGCCAAACCTGACGGGCAACCACGGTTTCTTGCAGCGGTGAGGGTAGCGAATAGTTGAGTCTAGCGTAACCTCCGTTTATGGAGCGTAAACTGCGACTTAAACCGGAAGTGATCGCCACTGATCGGTACAGAGGAGTTGCATCTTGCAGCCGGTTAAACGGAAGCTGCACTTCAACAGGCTACACAAGACGGGTGGTCATGACTAATACAAGTACACGCTGATACTAAGTCATCTGGGCATCGTTAAGCCCTGTTAAGGGCTTTATTTTCTAATGACCCACCTAAGAGTAATTGATAATTCCTTTTTACCAAGCAAGGCCTGGAATGAAAATGATCCACGTTAGTATACTTGTCCTGACTGTGCTTTATATTAATATAACGGTAGAGAAGAATTATAAAATATATATAAAGCCTATCAGGCATTTACAAAGGTTAATCTCATTCTTCAAGTAAAATTTATTGTCCCCATCTTTTAAATCTGGTTAGGATATCTGGTATACGCAGGTGGATTATTTACCATCCTGACAGAAGTCAGAGGAATAAAAAAGTGTTTGTTGACTTAGCGAAGAAGTCACGCTGGTCATAACTCTTTGGATAGGCGCGGAGCCTCCCATATGGCCCATACGCATTACCCGATGATGATGTCACGCGAACGTACAACCAACTTCATATATTGCCAAATTAAATGCTGCCCGCATCCTGAGGCACGCATCCTGAGAGCTACGCTCTGAACACAGCGCGTGACTTCCCGGGAACTTTCCTACCACACGCTGTGAGAAATGGAATGATTCTTTAGGTTTGGCAAGCTGCCAAACACCCAGGAATTTGACGCTGGGTAAGGTAAAATCTGATTGGCTAAGCGTGAAAACAAAGGTGGCTGCGCCCATGCGTAGCTCGTTGCGCGGCACTGCAAGAGAGGAAGTTTGCAAAAAGTGGGAGATAATTAACTGACCTCAGGCCACAACAGCAAGTAAGTATAGAGACTGTCCTAAAAGTTTACGATTACATCCTGTGTATTCCAACGGTGAGTGGTTATATATTGCGCATCAGGGATTCCACAGAGACAATACTGTCTGGTAGCCAAACCTGACGGACAACCGCGGTTTCGTGCAGCGGTTTGTGGAGCAAATAGTTGAGACTGCGTAACCGTTGTTATGGGAGCGTACCTCAAAAGCCCTACTTTAAGTTCAACAAGCTTTCACTCACCGGTTTATTACGCACAATAGCCGCACATAATTTCAGACATTTATTCATGTCAAATTCGTCTACAAGGCTTAAAAGTCATACAATCCAGACGTGGTGGTCACGTGATAACAAGGTCTATGAGATAATTGGATAAATTCATGTTGGTGCTAGAGAAACGATGAAACGAGAAGTTAGTTTTTCATGCAAAAAAAAACTCAGTATCAACATGCCATGTGACAATTAAATGTGCCCCATACATTGATATGATTTTATGACAATGAATTATTAACTACTACACTTAAATCAAACACTTACTGTGGCCAGCAGGAACCAGTGATGAAATCTTTCTCCATTCAAACCCCGCCAGTTAATATTCTGGAGCGCTGCACATCTAAAAATTTAAAAAAAGGTAATGTGATAAGTGCCCAGGAATAATTAATAGCTGCACGCAGCGACTATACATAAAAACCTCTTATCTCCAGCCCCGTTCTGTTTTGAATTTGGATAGTTTATAGTGTTTTGATAGACCGGACGAAACTGCCTGGATACTTCATCTGCTGTTTATATATATATATATATATATATATATATATATATATATATATATATATATATATATATATATATATTAAGAACTTTTAACTGTCCCCACGGTTGGTCTTATTTTACAGGTTTCATTGTAATAACAACAATTTGTGAAGAAGACTTTTGAAAACACACAAACCCTGCCGAACAAACATTTACTCATACACAATCTCATATATATATTTATGCACGTATGTATGTCAGAGACAGTGAAGGATGTGTTGGAGCAGTACCACAGGGGTTGGAAGACAACCAGGCCACACAGTGTGACGTCACAAAGCCTACGTGTGGGGCTTGAAATATTTGTACAGAATGATTCAATCAGAGTTGGTAGAAAGACCATACCAATTAAATCATGATTCCAATGGCAGTGATAATTGTGTGGCTATAGAAACGGTACGGCAAAGAACTGGCCGGAATAATGCGCCTGGGTTAATTGAAAGGATTACCAAGAACTTGGTTCTCATTACGGAGGAAAACATTTCAGTTTCGGAAATTCCTTTTTTTTTATGGGGGGGGGGGGGTATGCCCCTATTTTACACTCGACAATTGGTAAAAAAAGTGACAATAGATTTATTTAATCCATTAGTTATTCATAACAATATAAGCTCAAATATTATGTTTTCCACACGTGCACGTTCTTCAAATTTACATTTTCATTGGAAAAAACATCCTGGTCCACTTCTGGATTTTGTTTTCTATGTAAACGCTATTAAGTATGGAACAACCTTTACACGGTGTTTCATAGAAATAACTAATAACAATTAACTGTCAAATCCATATAACACGAGGAACCGTGAATAACTTGTTTATTATTATCGACCATTATCGCTGTAAGTATACCAGAAAGGCAAAGTGTGAAGTCCCATACGAATGACACCGTTGGTGATATCAGATTATAGTCTCTTACACAGACACACGGTGGCGCTCCACAACCCCTTCATCTATACTATTTAAAATTATATTTTTGCAACTGTGTTCGACTTTGCTGTCATAGTTACAAGCCATAACGGCATCCGTGACTTTGTAAGAGCATGTGTGATAGAATTTAAGATACAAGCTGAACTAGCATCCCTGTCGGTATTAAACTTTAAGCCCTTTTCTCCACAGTTTCCCATCTTTCCTGTACATTGTATTTTCCAATAAAACTGGCAGGAAATCAGTCTCAAACCTTGTCATGGGACCAGTCTAAAATATCTGGTCAGAGAACCAGTCAAAATTAATTTGACAGGGAGCCATTCTAAATGCAACATGGCAGGAAACCATTCCAGTTGCCCAAACTTTCTTTGGACTAGGAGAGATAAACTTACGATTCAAATCCAGTGTTGATGACGTTGCGGCAGAATATTGAGAAGCCAGTGGTCTGCATGACATTAAACAGGAGATTGATGATGAACACCACGATCTGTAAACGGAATACCACCTTGGTGAACTTCACATAGTCCGTAATTCTGAAATCAAAATAAAATCAAATACACTGCGCTGTCCAAACACTGTTTATGTTGACTTAGATAAAGTTAACATGAGTAAACAATTGAAATTTCCTGGGTTTACTAGAACCATCAGGTGGTGTTTAACTGAGACCAATCAAATTTCGCAAATAAATAGGAATCAATATGTTGATTCGTATCTGCATAAATGTTACTAGGAAGAAGACAGAAGGAAAGCTTATCCAACCCACCTTATCGCCTCCGCCAGGAGGGTATATGCGTTCATCGCCGTTCGTGTGTGTGTGTGGGGGGGGGGGGGGGGGGGTTCGTATCTTTGTGTTTGATTTCTGGCCATTTCGAGCCAATGAAGAATTGAATAAATTTTGGAGTGGATCAAGCATATAATCCGGATTCAGAAACGTCATCAAGGAGTATTCGCAAATGTACAGTCACTCATGCACGAATGTGCCTTAAATATAGATTGAATAAGTGAAGGCAAATACGGTTTTGGGAGCATCCCATAATAGGGACTTCCACAGGGCGGAGGCTTGCCTTTCTAGTAATATGACTTAATCTGCAGCAACAGCCTGACCAGACTGAGCACTCCCAGTTCAAACTCTATTGCCAGATAAATGTTAGAAATTGCCTCATAATGCATGAATAATGGGTTCAAATATAAAACGAAAAAATCCTTTGTCACCACCACCCGTACATGTTTTTAAGAGAGATATTAGTAAGGCTTTAATATGACTATCAGTATGGAATTCATTTTTTATTGAAAAATCCCTGATAATTTGTTATAAACATCAAAAGTGTTAAGAATTTCCGGTTTCTGATATCATAAAAAATATAAAAACACATACCTGTTTCAGATATTGTATTTAACATATATTTATATGCAAATGAAATATCGCAATTAAAAGAAGAAGTAATTTAATCCCAGTGATAGTAATCGTAATCAAATGAGTAAATATTAGTACATATTGAATGTATCGTAATTAGTATTGTAGAGACTTTTTTTTAGTTTTGGTAAGTAGTACTCCTGGGTTGGACCCTTCCTTTTCCTACATCATGGAAACGCCCCTGATAAGGGCAAACCCAATAGAAGTGTCATAAGTAAAACCTATAGAAATATGGAAGAATGCCAATTAAATCCAGCTATTCATTTGCCTTATCTGTAGAATATATGTGGTTTCTGGGATACTCGGTGTACAGATAAATGAACTTTAGGTATTTCTTGTTAGGAAAAGTTCTTATAATGTGCCTGTGATGGATGTGTAAGCTTATTTGTCAACAAACTTTTAGTAAACACCGTGCATGCGCCCAAGTTGACCAACAGAAAAGCCGTTTAACTTAAGATGGATGGTTGCGTATATGCAAGAGTTCATTACTTTCTTAATGCAATCAGTAAATTCGTCTGGTTTGTCGGCCAGATGTCCTCGTTGAATGTGTTTTGATTATTTTAGCGGGCACACACATGTTACAAACATGTGAATATGAACAAAATGAGCAGCCTGTGCTGGATTGAATGGGAATTTTCCTGCCTGTTTTTATTTAAAAAACTCATTTGATTATTTTTATTCAAACATCGGGATAAGTTCCTTAACTAAAACAAACGGAGCTTACACAAACACTCAGATATCGTGCAAGAAACCGTGTGCACGTGTATGAAGAAAAATTTTTTTTCCAACAATATTAGAGGTGTTTAATTCGTGCATCAACACAACTAATTTTGCTTGGCAGAAACCTAATAAGTGCAAACAAAGAAAATCTTATATCTATCTATTTACCGATTTTTAAACCCTCGATCCAGGTTTGTATGCCACGAAGATACTTGTGTGCGATGCCTGCAAAATTAACATGTCAAAAGAAAAGTGATCTTTTGCTATTCAGACCAGAACGCATTTTTTATTATTTTCAAAAAGAGCACAAGGACAGAATGTGTAAAGCAACATCGAGGCACTCTCCCTTTATTTGCAGCAGAGTGAATGGACAGCATTCATGTTAACGTGCGTTTGGTTACATGTGAAAATGACATGGGAGGAGACAGATTTATCGCTAGATGTCACAGGTTAAATTAATGTGCCACTCGGGAACATAAATTATTGTGACCTATATGCCTACCGGAATGTGCGATCTGCGACCTCATCGTGTCCAACTGAACATGCAGTCCGTGTTTTCTCTGCACCTTATACATACAAATCTTTTGGAAATGATATATTTGTGTGTGGTGGCATCCCCGCCCAAAGCGATTATGTGTCATAGACATTTTACTCATGCTTAACAGATTAAATATCAAATATTGCAAAATATCATTGCCCCTATAGTCGACATTTTCAGCAGGATCATAGTTTGCATACACGAGCATCTCTCTCTCTCTCTCTCTCTCTCTCTCTCTCTCTCTCTCTCTCTCTCTCTCTCTCTGGCGAGATTTTATCCCATATATATTAAAGGGAGATTTAATACCATGTATGGTAAGTTAAACGGCCGATAATCTTCACAGTAAGCTACGAGTGATGAATTAGCAAAAATGAATAGACGTGAACTCAAACGTTTGCAAACCAAACTGAAATTATGCCTTTATGGTACCAGGTCCTTTACTATATCGTGTACTAGTCGGCTTTGGATATCGTTCAGTAACCGGTGCGAGCCATAATTGTATTCATCCAGGAAAAAATTCAACAAATATGCAAAGTGATTTACCAATATGTTGATTTAAAACAGAATGTTCCGGCAGACGGTAAGTGTTGTTACACAGTATACTAAAGAAGCTAAAGATTGGTCTGGTTTATGTCAAGTGACAGCGTACTTGTAGACCATGAGGCTCTGTCAACAATTACAAAAATATATCCATCCTTACAGTGCGGTCCTCGCTGCAATATGTAAAAGCACTCTGACGCTAAGCCGCTGGTCGTAGACCAGATCTAATGTCAGAGGGCCTAAAAGGCGCTAAGGTGACACTGAATAAGCGTGCTTGCATTATGTGGACTATAAATAATTATCGCATGCACAATTAAAGGCAACAAAACTGCGCCAGATGCAAAATCCTTTTTGGTATTAGGCGCATATTACTCTGTTTATAAAGATGGCGCCCTAGGCATGAAAGCCATGTTGGTTTTAAAATACAAGTATGTCATATTTACGTGAAGTCACCTAGGGATAATGCCAGCACAACTAAAAATTTTGTTCCGACGGTGGTGAACCTGGTGGAAAAGTGACATTGCGTCTCATATGTTGGACAACCCAACGTTGGCAGTTACATTTTTAGGATATTTATGACCCTAAACAACCAATCGGGAGCTCCGAAGTGTACTTCTTTGATTATGTTACATTGACCTTGACTTTAATAAATGTGGTTGAGCTGTCGTAAAAAAATGTTTACCCAGTTATTGATTTTTTTGTATTACATATATTTTGCAAGGTATGGATTTAATTTAATAACAGTTAATTACGCTTATACTCTATTCCTTCAATGAAGCATATAATTTAGAATTAATCACGAATTTTATGAAAATATTGCTAAATTTCAGTTTGCACCATACCGTGGAACAATATAGCCACTACAATGTTTCTAGGGTTTATTAACGATTTTTTTTCCAAATGCTGCATAGTTCGTCTTTTTATACAAACAACTTGCACCACAGAATTGGCAAGTTAGTCACCTGTTTGCAGCCGCTTTGCATATCATGAAGGACGTAACATAAATTGACTACTCTTTGGCAGATTATTATTTGCAAATGTTATAACGACATGTACAAGAAAGCTACTTAGGTTACAGACGTGTTGATGCGTTTTCTCTCTGTTTTTCTTACCTGTTCGTTTTTTTCTTATCAGATGTTCTGAAAGAAAAAAAAAGAAATGAACGTGTTAAAAAACACAGGCTGCCCGCCACAGAACACACACACACACATATATATATATATATAATGGAACCTCTCCTAGTGGGCACCTCCATAAAGTGGACACCTCTATAATGTGGGCAATTTTTGACAGGCCCAATTTGTCTCATTCTTATCATTTATGTTTTCACCTCCGTATAGTGGGCACCTCAATGAAGTGGGCAGTTTGGCCCAGTCCGGAGGGTTTCCACATTATCGAGGATTCACTACTGGGGTATATAATGGGTTATATATATATATATATATATATATATATATATATATATATATATACGACTTGTTAAAATATACACGCCTAGTTTTCGAAATCACATAAGGACAAATCGCTCGTTTAACAAGATGAGATGAATACAGAACCATTACCTCCGCTAGGGCCGAACTTAAAACATATATGAGGAAAAATAATAATCTAAAGCAGTGTGCTTATAGGATTCGAACTGATAATCTGACCACTGTATTAAACATCTGTTTATGAAAGTTGCCTCTGTTTTCCTGTATTGTCTGCTAATATGACGTTTACCTTATTACTGAACCATTTTCTTTAGATGAGCAGTACCGCAAGATATTGCACAATTTTAATGCTGAACGCTAATAAATACTTGAAAAGGGGCAATATAAAGTTGGTCCTGCATATCAATATGAATGTTCATGGGCCAGACATTTGCATTTTAGAGGAATATGACTAAATTTTGTAACCAAGCGGAGCTTGGCACAAGCAAGACATAACAAAACAAGAGACTGAAATGGCAAGCGCTTTATCAAACCGTTATTCAAAACACAACCATATTTCTAAAGGGAGCCAATTTGCGGAGAGACAATGTCTTAATCGGCATGTGCTTCCAAACCAATAAACCAGACATATATGACCATGTCATAGATGTTTGGCCCATGGGCAATGAGTCTCAGCTGTATTTGACATACACGCAGGTCATGCATTATTTATTGATTTTATGATCTAATACAACATATTTATTAATAAACTTAAGAAACCTTAAACAGTGGGAAGATGGACTTCTCCGAATCATGTTTCAAAATAGGTTACAGTGACCTTACACTTATTTAGGTTTAAATCAAAATGTTACCAGGAACTCCATATATACTTAGGCTATTTAGATCTAACTGTTATAAATTTGTACCCAACTGACTTATCAGGTTTCAAGGAGACCTTAAGCAATAACTTTCTAGGTCCAAGATTCACGATTTGTGACCTGTATGGCATGGCTGTGACGGTGCGAAAATCGATGTTTTTGGCCCGTAGCTCGCAGAATATTGGTGACACGACCTAAATGTAGGGTTCTAAGGAGATTTGTTCAGGAGTTCCTGGATGTGAAATTGGAAGTTTCGAGTTCTCACGATTATGATTTGTGTTCTGTAAACAGACAGACGGCCGGACAGACAAACGGACAAGGGTGATCGCTATAGCTCAGATGACTCACAGTCAGCTGAGCTAAATATAATACAGACACCCCGGAGATTTAATGGGAGAAGTTGTCTAGATAAGAAGGTCATGTTGATACTTAAATGTACGAGATTATAACTTAAAGAAGTGATATTAACTTGCTTTAGTAAAATACTTAAGCGGCCTGCTACGATAAATACGAGTTTTAATCTGTTATACAGCCGAGTCATTCTAAATGATGGCGTTACCTTAGCAACAGGAAATTTAAATGAGTCTCGACAAGCGCAGGTAAAAAGTTATACATGATATATATATATATATATATATATATATATATATATATATATATATATATATATATAGCTACAGAATGGAGATGTTACATACATGGATGCACACGTTAATTTATTCCCAATGCCAACTATAATGTATATTATTTATATATATATATATATATATATATATATATATATTATATGTCGAATAAAGAAAGGTTTAATGTCCGTTTGAGATCTGGAACCATGAAAAACTTACCAACCGGACTTGTAACCAGAATTGGTGATACCCCTCATGTAGTGTAAGCAATCAAATACCATGGTTAAAGCCGTTATATAATAGTGAATAGAACAACTTTCTTGGTTACCTGGATTCAGGGTATTTGATCTTTTTTTCTCATGTTTATCGGCTCGTAATTAGTCGGCCCATTATTATTCGTGATATACAGCCCTCATTAATGAACATGTCCCTTCGAAGAGCGTTGTTGGGATGGTTTGCTTATTACGAATAATTATAAGCCGGTGACGACAAACTGGAAACCAGCTTTAGTAATCACCGCTAGACCTCATTGTCATGGACAAGGTTACAGGTAAGTCCATTGAGAGTTTACCTACGGATCGTTGGCCAGACGTTTGGGTACATATGCCTTATGTAGCATTGAAGATACCTATGAATCCCTACATGTTATAATTAATACAGACGTTTAGACTCCATTGGGACAACATTTCTGCTGAATGATCACTATGTCTGAAAGTATGGGCACTTGCTGGAAAGAATAATAGATATTACCACTTCTCCACTAGGCTCTTTGAACCTTTCGTTTGTAACAGCCAAAATCTAACTATGGGAGCAAAAAGGATAAAAACAAATTCACAGTTGGACATTTATGATATAGCTTGATACATAGTAACTTTTTTTTTATTCACTATGTGCATGCAAGAGCTTAGTCCGCGTATTTCTGTCTTTAAGTCGGAAATGAATAGTTTACACTAATGGTTGTTGATAGCCCTCTATCCCTCGTTTCTTACGTTTACTCTTTTTTACTAACACAGTGGTTTTATATATAATTGTTTGATTCCATGCAAAGGCCTGTGTCTGGCTTAAAGATTTTGGTTTAAGAGAAAATGTACTGTTTAATAATTTTCTCTCATCTGTTTTTTTTAAATAATATTCGATAACCAATTGTATGGGTAAGGCTATGAACCAAATCTACCATTGTGGAGGATTGATAGTGGCGCCGTCTAGTGTAGCTGTCAGCAAGGTCATACTCCTGGGGTGGTGTTCTATGTAAATCATTATATCCATACATCAGCCAACTCACTTTACTTCGCCGGTGTCCTCACTTCCTACGGGTATCATCTGTATTTCTTCAATGTCCTCACCTCCCTCAATGGCTTCTGGACCCTCGATTTCCTCGGCTGCAGGGCTTTCTTGGGGGTCCTCAGCGTCCAGGTCCAGGTCCAGCTTATTTATCACATCGACGCAGTACCAGAATAAGATGAAGGTTGCCAGGACAACGTTAAGAAGGAGATGCACAGCAACGATACTGTTACACGTGTGAGAGCTGCCGAACTGGACGTAGTACTCTGTCCCCCACACGCTGCTCAAGACGAAAACGTCACCGTACAAAACGCATTTTGACGACATCTTCCGCTAACAAGAGAGAAGACAGGAAACTTTATTTTCAATTGAAATCACATATGAATTCTCTCACATCATTAGTTCATTTTGGCTGTAAACAAATATTTCCAAACAAAACCAACCCGGCACGGAGACGTAAACCATGAAAATATAATTCTATTGTTGTATTAATCTAATATTATGTATTTTCCTCATACCGCTTCGCTATGTCGCGTAAAGAATTGAATTCGACCTTTTATTAAATAAGAGTATTGTTTTATGTGTGTATGTATGTGTGTGTGCGAGAGAGAGAGAGAGAGAGAGAGAGAGAGAGAGAGAGAGAGAGAGACCAGAGTTCCGATCTTGCACCTGGGCGACAACTCTTATATAACGAGAAGAAACATGAAAGAAGATAAAGAGAAGTTCCAACCTGCCTGTTATAATCTCCTACCACACTCGCACCTCCTTTAAAGGAGTCTATTCACATACCAGGAATGTTAACCATACATGAAATATAATGTTTTTTTTTCTAAAGGCATTATAGTTTCAGTTGACATTTCGTTCTTGTAAACAAGTAAAAATAAGCGGAAAAAACATATAGCATCGCGCACACGCCATCTGGTAGTCATTCGATGCCACTTCACAAATATAAATTTTTCAAGCTTTTATCGATGTTTCTTCTGTGTTTCTTCTCTTGTTTTTGGATTTGCTGCGCACGCACATGATCGGACCTCTGGTCATGCAGTCTTGTTTTGGAAAAACAGACACGTGGACTATGTTTGCTCACACACAAACCATAACAGCGTATAAAATGGTTTATAAATATTTAAATACATATGTATATATATTTGTTTGAGTGTATATATGTATGTACATGCATATATGTGTATTTATTAACTTTCATATTTACTAATCTTACGTGTATATATTTATATGGTTGTAGTGACCGCTACATGATGATTTTCTTTTGTTGACATTTTGGTATGCATGTATCATATATTATATCATATTATCATACTGTTGTTTCCTTTTTTTTCTTTTTTGTTTGTTTTGTTTTTGTAATGTTATTTATTCAGTTTTTTAATATTGATGAATATTTTGTTTAACTACATGTGATAATATGGACATATGGAACTATATAGATTTCTGAATAAAATATTCATTCATTCATTCATTTGACAGCGTATAAAACTATCGAACTAGATATAAGAAGTCTATGTGTCAGTCTGAGTTTACTGGGACACTTTTATATTCGGCCTAAAATAAGCTATATACGTGAAATATTACATATGTTATTGCAAATATTTATGTAGACTGGCCCATTCAATGAAATGGCTCTGACAGAGATATCAAACTGCTCTCACTGTGTCGCACTTAGTGCCGGTACTGCTACTACGCGGCAACTTACATAACTAATTACATCACCGCCTCGCTGAACTAAGGTCTTTCCCAGTGACGTAAGGAGTAATTATAGTGGTCTTTCACAGAATTCTTTTTTTTTTCAAAACCAACATGGTTAATTCAGTAACCGCCTATTGTGGGCTTCCAGCTAGCCATGACAACATGACACTCAGGCCTTCGGAAAAAAAAACTGATAGGGCCTGGAGTCATGATGGCAGTCACAACAGAACGCCCATTCTAAGGGTTGGATCAAAATATTTGCTGTCTGGTATTATTTGGCATCACAGGCTTATATAGTCGTATTATATGTGCTAAATATCGAAGAAAAAATGTTGTTACACAAAAATAATTACAATTATTACCTCCTTTCATCACTGTGGCACCGATTCACGTGAAGCGGTACTTCTCATTCAAAACTAAATGTGTCATGGCGCGGTCGTGTATGTAAACTTGGAAGTCGGAAGCCGGAAGCCGGAAACCAACGAAAGCAATTTAAAGCATATACAAAATGCTAACGCTTCTATACCGTTTTGTTTTTTCCCCGATAGAATAAGATCTTTTTTTTATCATTCTGTGAAGAATAATAGTTATCAATTGTTTAATATTGAATCTGAACGTATTGGAAGATTTTGTGCTCGGAAGCCATCTCGGAAGTCAGTCAGAAGTGCTTGGATGTTATCCAATGTGTATAACTCGGAAGTCACAGAGACGCACTGTGCCCAAAATGCAGTTTCATTATAATTATAGTTGCATGCATATATTAAAATTGCTTATGCATGATTCTGCTTATAATGAGTGTATGATGCAATACATGACACATAATCGGAAAACTATAAGTTCTTATTTTTTTATTTGTAAATTTAATATATATATATATATATATATATATATATATATATATATATATATATCGTCGGTGTTATTATCGAGTAAAGTGTGATAACGGAAATACTTCCTATCTCATTATACTAGTACATATTTGTTTGCTCTCTCAGTGGAGTAAATCACCAATTTATGAATTGGAAAGTAATAAATATAATAATGAAATTGCTAGGGAATAAAAAAAGTAATCTGGAAAAGAAATGAAAATTAAGAGATATTACGTCTGAACGGGCTTTCGCCCTCTATGGATGCACCACTGCATAATTAATATGGTATAATTAACCCTTGTACGGCATTAAAAATACAGTTATAAATTACGATGTCATTCAAAATAAAATATAGTAATATATTTTCCATACGTTGAACAAATATGAAAATTCAATATATCCCAGAAGGTCATCGCTGGAACAAACATACATGTATCATATGCAAAAACGAAATGTCTTTCAATATGTTAGAGTTCAACAATATTTTAAAAAAATGTTACATTTATATCTTAGAAAAGGGATACAAAAGTCCAGATAATATATAACATACTAATACATGTATTATTATATAATCTGATCGATTTACGAATTTAAGCAAATATTTTTTTTAAAACTAAAATTAATTCTTTTTCAAGTTTTTGACTCTTTCTTTCAAACTTTATCAATCTCGATATTTATATTATATTAATTTCACTCCTGATGTTTCAACATCACATTTCAACTTCAAATATATGGATATTTATTAATATATTAAAGTATGTTTGCAAATGATTGCATGATAAGGGCATATAACCAGAATGTGCACCCTTCAACTTCATATTACTGTACGATTACAAGGATCTCGATAAGAAATTACAATTTTGTTTATATAATATATATATAAATGCAACCGGACCATGAAATGTAAAATATAATTTGGCATAAAAAGTATTACATAATAGATAAGAGTCTAAGAGATTCATAATACTGATGAATTTTTTTTTTTGGTCAATGGAAGAGGAAAATGTTTTTCAATTTATACATTAAAATTAAATATTTTGTTCGAAACAACTTGTAAAAACATTAACTGGACGGTTTTTTGGTTCTGTCAAATTTTCTGTTTAAGTCTCTATGATATTATCAGGGTGATTTTTATAGGGGCACATGTATAAAAAAAATTATCAAAACCTTTATTTTTTCATGTTTCCATCAACATAAAATGCGGTAACAGCGTAAAATATTGATGAGTTAAAATAATCTTGTTTTACAAAATGAAATAAAATATCAATATAATATATTATTAAAAAAACAGCATCATGAATGTTACAAAACAGATTGAATTTATGAAAAATACATGATACTGAAGAAATTGAAAATGCTTCACACGTTTGCTGACGATATGATGACCAGTGCATTTGCCATTACTGGCTTCCGAGTTTTACACATTTGGACCATAACCGGGCATTTCCGAGCAAAAAATAGTCATTAACTTCGGGTAGATAACTTTGATTATTTTACATGATGATAAAAAAGACCTTATTCTATCAATAAAAATAAAAAGGTACTTTCCATTGATGTAGTAGCATTTTAATTATGCTTCGATCATTGCTTTAAAAAAAGTCCTTGCTTCCGACTTTGGACTTCCGAGTTTTACGCATAGCCGTTTGGAAATCCCCTACCGGAAGTTATGATTCTCCCGCTGACAGACGTGGAGACGAGTTTTTCGAGTAAAACCAGCCTCGGAATTAAAAACTGCTGCACGTTTACACGTAAGTCAACCGTGGATGTAATAATTATTATTTTCCCCAACAGAATAACGTCACTTTTTGTCTTAACTCAGGAAAATGACAGTTCGAGAAGTGGATGAAAATGAAAAAGTAGTGTCAGAAATGGCGTGCACATCTGCACATACTAGAATTGATGCGAACCCAATAGCTTGTACTGTCACCCCATCGTCTTCAGTTCATCTAAAATCGACGTTTGGGGTGACAAGCTGTCGCTAGCTTCCAGCTTGCTATTTATATTCCCATTTTATCAGTCTTAATATGTTTAGGTCCTCGGCTATTTGAGAACGGAAAGATTTTTAACACTTTATATAACCCTCAGCCTCAGTGAGTCAGTGTGTCACCGTTTATCAGACCATTGCTTATCGCAGTAGGTTTTAAAATGTGTCTCCAGCTCAGCCAATCAGCGTGATATATTGAGGTCCAAACGCGACGAACGCAGTCAAACTGTTATTCATGTACCGGCTGACTGAAACGATCACGACGTTCAGCGTGTTGGCAACTCAACAGTGGCAAAACTTGCATGTGTTACTTGAACACTAACAAATACACAGTACAAAATCGATGCAACATTGTCTACAATACACTTAAATTTGCCCATGGACCGTATTTTCGAACAGCAGAGATATATCGTAGGACACGTAGGTCCATGAATGAACTTTCTAAAAACATGCATGATTTCAGTGCGAATGTTACTAAGCAGGTTGAGCTGTCTATTCGCCACACGAACTTTACAGGGCTTTAGTGATAAGAGCTAGAGCTGAGTTACGTCGCGTCTATCGGTACATGGAATCATATTTCATTCGAAGCATTTTAGATGAGGCATTTACATCAATACACTAAAGCCCAGGCAGGGCTAATATTTATGATCCTAAAGTTTTAAAAAGGAGTCTTATGTAGGCAGCGGTGAACGTTGATCCCTTTAAAGTCCGTTATATGTGCTAGCAACCATCAGAATCCATGAACAAGAGCTTTTGTGCGTCGATAAGAATTTGTGTGCCTCTAAAGAGAGATGACTGCTTAACAATCATAGTTATTTTTGAGTCATCTGCAGTTTAAAACGACCCTTGTTATTGTATTCAGTTGTATTCAATCACTTTTATGAACTGTCAATGTGTCACGGGTATTCGTAAATCAAGGCAGGGGTTTATAAATAAATAGTGAATCTTGCAAGCAGTATGCAGTAAATCAACGTATGCCCAGAAGGTAAAAATGAATTAATAGGGCGGAAAAATAAAATACTACAGTCAGTAAAGTTATATATATATATATATATATATATATATATATATATATATATTATATATGTGTGTGTGTGTGTGCATATATGATATAGCATACGATATAAATCGAGGTATATTTTAAAAATGTTCTTTGTAACAAAATTATTTCCGTCGTTAAAATATAAATATAGAACAACTGAATTCACGCCACGCTCAATTCATATACAATGTAAAATGGACTGGATTTATACCAGCTGAACTGGACGACAACTACTAGATGTACTCGTGTTGTAAACTAAATTGATTGCTGTACACCGAGGTGCACGCTGACAGGTATATTTATTGTTTTAGCACATGGACGAAACTTGTCCCACTTGGGCAGGAGGTTTATCCTTGATGTTCACACATAGATATTCCTTCTGTGTGGAGAATAGGACATTCACTGTTGTAGGAAACAGTTTCTTCGGCGTAGTATGCAACAGCGCCACGGTTGGACACGACTTTAATAACTCGAAATAATAATTTTGAGTCCATACCCAGATGATCCGAGCTCTCTGTGAGCTTGCGGTTTGCTACAAATAATTGCAAGTTGTCTAGACGTTCCGAGTACGCATGTTTAAAATACTCGGGAATAAGTAGGGCGTCTCCGAATTAACACGAGTTAAACGGAGTTAACCGAGCAATCCCGAGCTGTGTTTCTTGAGTGTCAAAAGCGTTGTGCCCAACTCGGCAATTAAGGCCAGTGTACACGGTGTAATTCTTCCTTACAACTTTCGCCCCCCAACCCCGCCATGGTCAGACCAGTATACTTTACGGTAGTCTTAACGGAGATTGTTTACCATACCGTAATGATCTGTTTTAAAAAAAATCATGGCTGCCGTCTGGATTTGGATACCAACAACATGCTACTAGCAGTATTTAATATGTACTCCAGACGAAATATATTTGTAAAATGAATCCGAATATGCATTTCTAAACCTATAATAGGCAATATAGGGCTATTTGGTTGTATAACTATTACTTCCTTACTCATTTGTTGTGGTATAATAGACTCCACAATGCAGGTACTGATTCTACACTCGGGCCGATTTTTTTCATGCGATTTGGGCAAGCGAAATATTGGAGAGTGAAAATAGGTCACGTGCTTATTCTTGACACAAGACTTGAAATTCCCGGAGTCACAGAATACCACACTTTTGCCGAATGTGGATGTCAGCGGGACCATGTCAGTTCAAAATTTGCTAATACTAATAAACACATTTTTAAGAGAATTACATTTTTAAAATAATTCCTGCCACACAACAGCGTGGCCATGTTGTTCACGCGACAAAGGCGTCTTTTCGCCATGCTTGTCTACCCCTGAGTGATGAAGTGGCATGCGACACAGATCGCACAGTGTAACAGTCGCATACGACACAAATGCGACACAAAATCGCATAACGATCGCATGCGACAGTCGTAGCAAAGAAAAATCGCACCGTGTAAACTGGCCTAAAGCCATCGTGTGAGACTCAACAATGTTTTTGTTTAAAGAATTTCTGTAACAATCATTTGTCCATGTTTCTGTCTTAAGGCCTATTTACATGGAGCGATTTTTCCTTACGACTGTCGCTTGTGACTGTCGTATGTGACAAAATCGCACCGTGTAAACTGACCGTACGACACGACTTTCAGTCGCATGTGACTCGCTTGCGATGTCGTATGCACATCGCAGCTGCTTTCTTCCATGAGACTTTTTTCATACGACTTCGGCAAGCGGACCAATGGAAAGTAAATTAGGCCACGTGCATATTCTTCATCCCAACCTTGACATTCTCCCAGCCACCGAATACCACACTGCTGCTGGACGTGAATGTCAGCGGGACCATGTCATTTGCAACATAATGAATCAACTATATGTTGATTGGCCTAGTAAAAGATGAACGAGTGTTGTGGGATGTACACTTCCAAGACAGCCACAAGAGAAAACTAGTGGCCCATGGGCCATGACGCTCAGCTGAATTCAAGGAACCTTTAACAATGAGTAAAATGACTCGCAGTTCTGAAAATCATACATTTTGCCAATAGTCCTTGGAAATAAGTTGCGTAACCTTATTCAGGTTTGCCGAATAGTTTATATCATGTACCCCAAAGAAAGTTAGTATGCTAAAAGCATGTTCTTTTGATACAAGTTTGGATAGGGAGATCCAACTCTATCACATACAGTTATTGATGCGTGTGGCTGACAAGTTTGAATATAAATATGATGATAGGAAGTCTGTATTCACAGCACAGAGGTCAGGACCTGTCTCTGTGTAGGGTGAATATCTTACTATTATAAGTTCATGTCCTGTGCATTATCTGCATAAATTCTTAATTAGAAATTCTCTAGTTGTTGAAATGTAAAGACATCATATTTTCCACATCAACAGCAATTTCATTTGGGCAAGTTTATGTCTGTTAAATCAAATCAACACCATTACTAAGAAATTTGAGTTGAATTCATTGAGAACCAATATAAAAATGATCAATCAAGATGAAACTGGAAAACACTCTTTGGAACAATAGTGAACAAAACTTTATGATCAGACCATGTAGCCTCAATTGTTGAGGTTGTAGCATCAGGGAAGTTAGAAAACACCAGATCAATAAGACTGCTATAATCAGTTGTCTTTTCTGTTATAAGTTGTTGACAGTGTAAAAGATGAGAAAGATCATTCAAGGCTGACATATTGTTTTGTTTACTAATATGTATATTAAAATCTCCCATTACTAACAATGGTTTTTGGATATCAACATGTGTCATAAGCTGGGAAAGCTTTGACCAAAAGTCAGACAGTTTTGACTGAGGGGATCTATACACACTAATCAGTTGTAAGGAAGAGCTTGGAGTATTTACCAATAATACAGATGCATCAATGTTTCCATTAGACTGATGATGGACTTCAGTGAATGGGTAGAGGTCTTTGTGGATATAGAATGCTAATCCATAGTGTGGTCTTTTTGATGGACATGTTGAACCTGTTGTTTGATGATCATTTCGTATCAGTTGGAAATTTGGTATACAATATGAATCATCAGTATCAACAGAACACAAACGAGTTTCAGCCAAAGCAATGATATCGGTATTAAGGATATGACAATCAGAAATCACATCTTTGAAATGCAAATGAAGAGATCTTGTGTTATGGTATATTATCTTCAGTGTATTGGTTGGTACAGATGTTGGTGGTAAGAAATTAAGAGCAAGTTTAGCATCATCACGTAGCCTGGCCATTTCATTTGTTACTTGTGGATCAGTTGATATTTTGTTTTCATCTAAATTCAATACATGCAAGCCATCCATATTTCTTGCCCTGCTCAATGCAACATATTGTGCATGCCTCAGTTTTCTGGTACTTGTCATATCTACAACCACCTGATCAAGTGAACTGCCTTGAGCTTTCCATATTGTTTTTGCTGCACCGATTTTTAATGGATACTGAGAACAAGTTACTAGTATATGTCTCCTGCCTGTATGGAATGTGCGCTTGGTGAAGAATAGTGGTGTCCATTCTTTGGATATAGATGGAGTGTAAAAGGCAGCATAATTTCTCCTTGTGTCTGAGCCAATGTTTGAATCCTCAAACTGAACCTAAAGAATGCTTGGCACAGTTTTGCTATGCAGGTAGTGTATGTGCTTCAATATACAAGAACAATCATTGGTGATTCCATCTTGTACTGCAACATTTCAGGTGATATCATATGGTAAACCAACAGCAATTTGAAGCGTTTTCAGCAGTCCTGCAGTTTTTGATGGATTATCTGGTATTCTTGAAAGTATATCTTTCTTCACATCATCTGTCACATCTGTTATTACTGTGTCAGTTGCAGTAATTATTACTTTAGTTGCGTTTGTACACTCGAAAATTTGCATATTATGATTGTCGACACATGTATTGTTTGTAAACAAATGAGTAATTCCTGATGGATATGAAGTGTTATCAAAAACAAGACAAGATTTTAGGGTTTCAATGTCAGCTTTTGTATGTTGTCCTTCACGTAGCCTGTTCAAAAGTTCTGCAAAATCACGATCATTTTTTGCCTCATGATTTCAGTAAGCTCATACATATGAAAAGTGTCTACCCACAGATTGAGCGCAAGAGGTCCATAGTTTTCAGACAAGTTCTTGAAAATCCAGTTGTCCATTACTGGTTGAAGTTGGAAGAGGTCTCCAATAACAATTACATGGATACCACCAAATGGTTCTTTGTTGCCTTTAATTTCTTGTAGCCGCAAATTAATGAAACTGAAAATGCGATTTCCTACCATGCTTATTTCATCAATCATTAATACATGAAGGTGCCTATACTGTGTTCGGAGTGTATTCAGGATGTCAGATGACAATTTTCTGTATTCAAATCCTTTATTTGGATCGATTCGGAAAGCATTATGTAATGTGGATCCTTGAACATTGTAAGCAGCCTTTCCTGTAGGTGCAGTGATAAGTATCTTGCACTCCAATGGATTTTCACCTTCATTCCCACTTAAGTGACGATGTAATGCTTGAAAGAGAGCTCTGAGCAAAACTGATTTACCATCACCAGCCCCACCAGTAAGGAATAGGTGTAAAGGCTTAGTAAAACATTTTACATGTTTGATAATGTGTTTGAAGACAGTGATTTGTTTCTCATTTAGACCCTGTACTAACTGTCTGTATTCTACATCAGGTATTCTACCAGGCAATGTAAGTGGTTCTTGTGCAGTGGTTCTTGGTGGCAGTCCAAGATCAGTTGTCAAATCATAGATTCTCAGAGGATCTGACCTTTCTGGGTAAAAAAAAGCAAATTCTTCACTGGAAACTGGCTGTTGAATTGAATCTTCCTTCTCTGCATGTTCTGTTGTAGGAGCTATTTGTGCATATTTAGGTCATGGTCATATTCAACTTGGTCCTGTGCTTCTTGTAGAACATCTGCATTGTGCTCATACTGTTTTCTTTTAAATTCAATTCGTATTTTTTTCTTGTTATATTGTTCTGCGTATGTGAGTGAACCATTCAAAAGGTCTTTGGTTTCATCTCTCCATGATGTGAACAACAGCAGCCTTTCACGAAAGCAGTTTTCTGGGTCTATTTTCTCAGTATAACGAACATATCTTAGAACTCTTGGAACTTGTCTGCGAGTGTACGTTGTACCATTTGGTAAGGTGATACTGAGCTTTTCTTCTGTGTTTATATTAGCAATTGCTTCATTTTGATCAGTGATGGTGTTATCATCAGTGTTGTCATGGAATGCATCATCTGCTCTTTCCAAGCGGTATTTAATATTAATCTGTGATGCAAAATCAGCAAGACACCAATTTTCAAATGCTTTTGGTCTCTTTGAGTATTTGTCAATGATATTATTTGCTGCTATGTCTGTCAAATCATGTGGGAGATGCTCAAATTGTTCTTTACTCTTGAGTAGAAAAGTTCTTTCATCTGGAGGGGCAGTTGGTACAAATATTACATCCCTGGTGGTTCTTGTCATTGGAAGTTGTAATACCAGATATGCTGCTTCCTGAGCACTTATTTCCACAGCATTCAAAAACTTGTTTCCCATATCTCTCATCGGCTGTCTTAGAGTTTTATCCCCTTTTCTAGCTTCTTTGCAAGCAGCATCTAACAAAGCACTCATTCCCCTTTGACTTTTGCTGACATAGGAAACTATGTATGTTGCACATGCATAAGGATCAAGAATAAACTGAAGGTCATGGTTAGCTTTCCATGCAGTAAACAAAAGTCTCATGTATCCATTGGTTTTTATTTCAGATGGTGACCTTCTAAGGAATACTTTTGGACCTTTATTGGATGTACGCAGGGCCATGTAGTAGTCATCTAGAGAGAGTTCAAGAGATTTTAAGAAACCATGAAAGGACAGGTCATTGTCAACATTTAAGCTTGCAAGTGCCTGAGAGATCCTGTGGTAGTTCTGTTTGTGTTTTTCATCAACTTCTGTGTCATGCGGTGCAAGGATTTTAGTTTGTGGCATGGGTGGCAATGGAAAGATAAAACAACAAATTGGCTTTCCATTCTTTCTACAAGACCTGGAGTGTCTGTGTATTTGTAGATCTATCAGATCTTGATGGTCTGCATCATTTTTTGCAGCAGGTCACATGCTCATCAATGTATTTGGTGACAGTATCTTCTTCCTGTTGACCATATACGGGTGCATCATCAATCCACATAAGCATGTGAATATGTGGAGAGCCACGTTGCTGAAATTCAACTCTGTAAAAGAAATCTTTCAGCTTTCTAAGAGGATTAAGGTGCACTTTTTAAGATGGTGTGAATGAAGGAATGAACTCTGTGATCAAAATACCGCACACAGGTTACAGGATCTGCTTTAACCAAGCGTGTTTTATTTACCCAATCCATTTGTCTAATATCATCACTTGAATATGTTCTGCCATCAATCAGTTTTCCAAGCATGACCAGCAGGTCTTCCCAATGTGTGTCTGCAGCAGATAGAGATATAAACCATGTTGGCAATCCTAGTTGTCTAATCATTGCAAAGAGATCTTTTTTACGTGCTTCAAAGTATGGAGGGGAGCCTCGTATGGATCTGAAAATCCTGTAGCCCTTATCCAACCTAGTCAACTCATGAACTTTGCTTTCATTCTGGACATCCTGGACGGAATACTTTTTCCCTTTAGTTTTGATTCGACGAATTGCTAGGCTAACCTTTCCTGTAATTTGTTCTATTTGTAATTTCTTCATTTTATAGAAAAGATTTGGAACATTTGCAGCAACTCTGCGATCAAGTGCTCGGAGTTCCCATTTGCAAATGTCACTGTAATAAACAGAAGTTTTTCTTTCAGCATTATCTAATCTCCTTTGCCCACAGATAATTGACGGAAATGACATATATTCTGAATCTTTGTCTTGAAACAGACTCAAAGGCTTCTGTCCTTCACCAGGGGCTACAGATATTGTCATTCCCTGTGAGTTCAGTATCATCAAGCATGGTATCTAGAATTCCTCCTTGTTCATCTTCGTGTATTTCTTCAAAATTGTCATCATCAGATAGACTATCATCCACGGAATTGTCAGTTGTGCCAAGAGGTTTATGCTCTTGTGATTTTTTGAAAGTCTGAAGCCAATTGCTATTTATTGTAATGTTTGCATCTTTATACCACTGACTATGTCTCATCAAGTAGTGTAGTGCACTCAGTATTACAGCTGGACGTACATTTTGAGTGCACTCTACATTTTTGTACTCAAGTTTACGTTTTAAACTTATTGGTACAGTAGCGGTGGAGTCTGACGTACGTGGCAACATATCCACAGTCGTTTCTATCTGAGTAGGAACGTTGACCAGTGATCCCATCAGTGACAACTGTGAACCTCTAGGTAATTCTCGTAACTGCATGAATGGTATGCGTAATGCAACAAGCCTTTCCTCTAGGGGACACAAGTTCAATTCAGGTGGCTTATCAGGAAACTGCATTCCATTAAATACAGAAAGTTTTGGTGTCTTGTGGCACTTGAGAGCATCAAGACAAGTTGTGCAAAACCACTGTTTATTGTCCACTGATTTTACATCCGTAATGTGTGTAGCTAGGAAAGTGGAATCTAGTTTGTCTGGCCAGCTATCAGAATTCTTTACCGAGTGTTTGAACCATGTCTGATTACAGCAACAACAAGCATATAGGGGACCTAATTCAGATATTGAAGTATGAAATTTCTGGATACATTCTTTGAGATCTGCACCCTGTTTTCTCTTCAGATTAACTTCTTTTTCATTTTGTCTGTATGATTCATCAGTTCTTTTTTGTGCTCTTGTGGCTGTGTTTCTCATAGTCTCAGTTCTCTTATGTAATGGATCAGCTCTTTTACTCCTTTTGGCCAGTCTCTCAGTTTCTCTAAAAAATCATCTTCAGATCTTTTTCTTTTTTTACCAGTTGATTCTCTGACACGTTCCATTTGCCGATAGATTTCATTTTGTCTGGCAGTTTGCTTCTGTTGTTTCTCAGCTTCTTTCTCATGTGCCCTTCGAACCTGGTCTTTTCTTATCTTCTGATTGTATGCTTTCTCTGCAGAACGTTCTTTTTGTCTGTAAGTAACATTTTGTCTGGCAGTTTGCTTCTGATGTTTCTCGGCCTTTCTTTCTTTTTGTCTGTATGTTTCGTTTTGTCTGGCAGTTTGCTTCTGTTGTTTCTCAGCTTCTCTCTCTTGTGCCCTTCGAACTTGATCTTTTCTAATCTTTTGATTATATGCTTTTTCTGCAGAACGTTCTTTTTGTCTGTATGTTTCATGAAGTCTAGCAGTTTGCTTCTGTTGTTTCTCAGCTTCTCTCTCTTGTGCCCTTCGAATTTGACCTTTTCTTATCTTTTGATTATATGCTTTCTCTGCAGAACGTTCTTTTTGTCTGTACGTTTCATTAAGTCTAGCAGCTTGCTTCTGTTGTTTCTCAGCCTTTCTTTCTTTTTGTCTACAAGTTTCATTTTGTCTTGATAACAGTTTTCTTTGTTGATTTTTTAGGCGTTCTATATCCCTGTGAGCTGGATTCATTCTTTTCTGTCGCATATACTCTTTCAAATATACTTTTCTGTTCATTTTTAGTTGCTGATCTTTAAAGTATTCTTGGATCAAGTGAACTCCATCTTGAGAATCATTTTCATGTTCAGGTCTGCTTTTATTTACCGTGTCCATGAGGTCTGTTGTTGACTGGGCTGCAAGCTTAAGCTGAATTGGTAGACTGTTTACTTTGGCGTTTCAGTCCAAGTTTAAATGCTTTAGTGGTGACTTGGTTTATTCTGAAATATGTCACTTCAAACATAGTTGCATTCATCACATTTGCATAGTTTGATATATACTGAAAGAATTCCGACTGCAATTCAAATGCAAGAAGAACTGATGTGCCACAAGGTGTAGGATACCCAAGATGATTTCTGCTGTGTGGATTAAACACATAGTAACAATTCTGCTGATATGAAACTGCAATCGCGTTTACTCCGACTATAATAAGCCCACATTTCTTGGAAGTGAATACTGCCAAAGCATCCTGGTAAAACATATAGGGTGCTTGCACAGCAGAATGATCAAGGAAACCACCGGTGATCAAGGTTGGTTTTATCTTGAAATTATGATCAAGGGATTGTATGTACTCTGGTATTTCATCCCAAGCCATGTATCCTTTATCTGGTATATCTGACATCAATGTTCTGTACAAATGATCACCTTCAATTAATATTGTGTCCATATCATTTGTTTGCCATTCAACAACATCGTGCAGGGTGGCATAAAGGAGAGCAACAAGTGGATTAGGCACACACTGTTTGCCAACTGACTCTGATGAAAACTGAGGATCGCCTTGTGAAAGTGCCTTTTACAATCTTACTGATAGATACAGCCGGGACAGGTATAGCTGAAGCCATAGCTGGGCAGATAAGTTTCAAGTTTACAAAAAATCTGATAAAATCTTCAAAAAAAAGTTGTACTGGATGAGAGAAAGTCAGGCACAGGATCTAGAGTATTTAATGGACCTGGTTATGAAAATGAAAAAAATGAGTATAGCTATGAAGATACAGGAATATGGCGAAGATGCCTCTATTCAACAGAGCTCATAAAATGGAAATAAATGACAAACCCAAAACTCAATAAATGATAATATTTTTAATATCGTCAGGTTTATTTTTGCACTGGTTTTATTTTCTCGTTTTTTATCTGGTTTTGACCTCGTTTTTTTTTTATCTGGTTTTGATCTCTTTTTTTTAATCTGGTTTTGATCTCGTTTTTTATCTGGTTTTGATCTAGTTTTTTAATCTGGTTATCTTTGATCTGGTTTTCTTTGATCTGGTATTCTTGTTCGTGAAATATTTGATCTGGATTTGTTCTGGATTTTTCTTGGCAGGTACCTGAAAACTTAAAGAAAAAGATTACAGTATTTAAAATATTTATTATCAACTGAATACAAAAGTAAGAGATAAAATAACAAGGGCATTCATAATATGAAAGTCGTGTATCTGGTAACCTCTGACCTCATTAAATATGCATGAATTTTGTTGGGAATATAAATCAGGTGAGAAACTCTATTGGTAAATATGTATGACGAGTTTCATGAAAATCCATAGTCACCACTGTGCCACCAAAGTGAGGTGATCTCTGACCTTATTAAATGCGCACGGATTTTGCTGGAAATAGAAGAAATTGAGATATTTTATGTATTAATAATCCTGATGAGTTTGATCCATATCCTTCTTATTCTTTGTAAGTTATTGCAGCGACACCTCCGAGTGGCCTGTTCAGAGCAGCCTGGTAACCTTTGACCTCATTAAATAAGCATGAAATCTGCTGAGAGATTAATTGGGTTGAGGAACTGTATTGGTAAATATGTACGAGTTTCATGAAAATCTACAGGATATTTGTGAAGTCACCAAAGTGCCTCCAAAGTGTGGTGACCTCTGGCCTCATTAAATATGCATGGACTTTACTGAAATCAAACTTAGGCGAGATATTTTAGTGATTAATATTTCTGTTGAATTGTATCAAAATCCAACATATTCCTCACAATACATTGGTAAAAGTGCAGTACAGGAGACCTGCCCCCCCCCCCCCCAAATGACTTCCCTACCGATGCTAGTGATTGTTTATTTCTTGCTCCAGCATGGAGCTTACTTAATGATTCAATCAACATCCACAAATTTCTATATGACTGACATAAAAATAAGACATCAAACTCAATTTAAAAGAAAAATTAAGAGAGAGCAATGGCAGTTTGCAGTATGTCACCTTAAATGCACGTTTACCAATATATCTTTTCCTTTTATAGTGCATGTGTGTCTTTATTTCAGTAAAATCTTCAATCAATTATTCTATCACTGCATCACTGCAGGCAACATGAGTCCACAAAGCCAATTACCAAGTTAAGCTGTTTGTAAATCCAGATTATCACCCAACATTGTTTCACTTGTATTTTAATCAATCAAAGAATTTCTTCAAAATCAAATGAACAAAATCAAGTGTCGAAGTGGTTCCCGCTGTATCCATTAGACTGTTTAATTTGTTGAAATATGCCTTGATTATGGCTTGAATATGGCCTCGTGAAAAATTGGAATTTCCCGCCGAGAAAATAATTGAAATATATACCAACCTTGTTTACGCCTGCTTCTCAGCCACAAAGTGACAATGTTTATGTTACAGTTCACTGTAACAATACACAAGTAAAGTCTCTGCAGCTCAGTGCAATTCACAAACAGACTCGATAAACTTTGGTTTTTTTTTTTTTTTTGGTAGCACCGCCCAATAGCAATAATATGGACTAACACAACAGAGCTGACGCAATGTTTCCGCTTTGACTAAAACCCGGACGTCGGTTGTTAAAAACGCACTGGAAATACCCCTACATGGCACCGATAGTGCGGAATCATGTGTAATTCCGTAGGATTTTGGTGCCGAAATTATTTTTTTTTGCAGATTTGACATCATTCGAGATTAAAGTAAGAGAAAATTTTAGGGTCCACGTTTTTACGGGCCATAGGAACCCTTTATCCGGGTCTTTTCAAAATGACCGCCACCTAACTGGCTCAGGGTCATATCTCTGGAACCAGTTGTCGGATTTTAATGATTTTTGTGTTTATCCGTAGGTTTTCGATGGTACTGAATACGAAAATACGGGTTTAACACAGACTGGGGGCATAGAATTTGATCGTAAGGTCAAGGTCAAGGTCATAACTGAAATACAAACTCAACACAAACTACGTTTTAGACCTTTTTCAAAGCAACTGGACTGTACAAACGCTTGAATACTAAACATGTACCAAATATTGAATACTAGATGTAATACAAGCGAGTTCTATGATGTGAAAACAATATACATGAATTGAGACAGGTAAGATCCCTTTATATTAAACTTCGCACGTTTGATTTTCGCATAGCTATACGCGGATAGGCTTAAAGCTCTGTGTCATCCTCGTCCTCATTGTCTTGTCGATCAGAAAAGTTGTTACAGCCAGAGGTGAAACATTTGCAAAGAGGAGTGCAGGGCAGTTTGTTCTTGGTGCAGGGGCAATTTCCTTTGCATATTGTTCGGCATCCACATTTTACGAGCTCAAGAACTGCGCGAGGAGCAGGGGGAGTTAGACATTTCAATGGCATATAAACTCCCTTGTGAAGCAACCATCCGTGCTCCTCTAAAGGAGGAAGACATGGATTTGGAGAAACGTAGGATTGGTCCCGCATACATATGAAGTTAGTGCGAAGAACATGGGGCATCAGAGTTGTGCGAGTCGGAGGGAGCATCTCAGTCTCAAGGCTTTTTGATCGAAAGAGGTCCCATCGGAGAGCAGGCAATGTTGTTGGTCCTCAGGGTGAATACGCTTTGCAGACAAATGTTTCCAGTGCTTTTATTTCTGGTGGGAGTTCTCCATTCACCAGCTGTGAAGATGACAGAGCTCCTTTGCCAAAGTTTCGGAAACAATCGATTATGGGATCGTCTTCGAAATTTCAACAAACTTCCCACCCCAATCAGCCCCTGATATGTAGGCCTAAAAGCCCCTGGGCTTTGCGCCGACCAATAACCTGCACACATGAGCGTACATCTATTTCTCTGTAATTTGCACCAGAGCCAGTACAAAACTTCAGCTGAGTGAGAGGTCCAAGGTGACCGTTAGAGGCGAGGTCCATCAAGAGAATGAACACATCTGTATCAGGGGAACGTGCATTGATTTCTCTGCATGTGTTGTCACGCAGGCCGTCAATAACATGATGAGGTATCAGGGTGTCGGCCTCCTCGTGTCCGTGAACTTTGAAATCCTCATTAATGGTATGAGAGTTATTGACATTGACTACCGTGCTGTAAGCGACCACAACTTTCTTCAATGATCCCTCGAAATGTTCCAGTAGAGCTTGGGCCAGGCGTTCACAAAGTCCCTTCTTCGTTTTAGACGATGACAGATCTTTGAGTGGTATGGCTCTAATGCTCATTTCATTATGCACCTCGTAGCTAGCAGCAGATGTTGCTCTTTGTGCTCTTGTCTTTGCCTTCAGGCTACTTTCAATATAGCGGTCGAACAGCACTATCGTTTCATCATATGTATTTGACATTCGGCTGATTCGTTTGATGAAAGCTTCCTTGAGATGATATATTTTTGTCATGCTCGGTGATTTTTTCATGCTCTGCAACACTGCCATTACATCAAGTATCAGTACACGATTAGTGAGAACTTGTTTTGTAGAGGCTGATTCAGTTTCAGGTTGACCAGTTTCTTCAAGAACTTGCGCGAGGCGAGCTTTGTCAGTACAGAGAAATAGGGAACCATCAACTGCAAACATCGAGCGTGGCACCACAGCCATCTCAAACTCACCGATTGTGGTTTCTAGCTTTGGTACAAGCTCAGGTCGAGAATGCTGAATGACCAGAAACCGTGCAAGCAGCTGGAGCTCTTCCCTTAATTTGATAACCTTGTCCCCAATTGAAACTCGGGTCTTAATCATCCAGTTGGAGAATGTCTTCAATTTCAGTTTTTTCATCTTGTCCCAGATGGACATTTTCGATGTTTTGAGAAGACGATCTTCAACAAAATCCATGTATTGCTTTTGACCCAAGTTTGCATAATTCAGAATGTCCTCTTTTGCTTTCTGGAGAATTAGTGCAGAGGAAACAATGTTCTTCAGAGGTGTTCTGGTCACGTAGGGATTCCCCTCACAGCAGCGTTCAAAGGAATTTCTAAGTGTAAGAGCATTCTTGGTAGAACGCAGGGAGATATTGCCACAAAGTTGATAATGCTCCTGTGATTTTTTTAGCTCTGAGAGGGATGAGGAAAACTGAGCAAGAACTGACTAACGATTCGAGCCAGGTGAGGTGTGGTGTGAACAAACCTGTCCAGAGCATCTGCATCCTGAGTGAGTCCAACAATACCTCCGTGTTTTTTCAAACCCTTGATTTCTTGCTCTAATGCCTGGTCAGTAAACAAGCTTGTGAAGGGATTTCGGATTTGTTCACGACAAAATCTCCAGACTTTAAAGCTTCCACGTGGCTGGATCATTTTTTTTCTAGTGCATTCATTTGGGCGACGTGGAGTGGCATCAACCTTGCATAATTCAGGAGGTCATGTGCGAAGAAGTACTTAATTTGATTATCTAAAGCAGCGAGATAACCCTCCCAATCTCCTTGTCTGCATGCACTGATCAGTTGTAACAAGCTATCAATTTGCTCTAGGTATTGATCAAGAAACTGCGCCAGCTCCCCAGGTTCGTGCTGCTTCTCTTTCTGATGCATTTGGACTGTATAATACGACTGAATATCCTCGAATATCCCAACCATTTTACGCTCGTGAAGGGCCTGTTTCAACTCGACACATTGTAAGCGATGAGGTCGAGACTGAGGTTCAGCAAATATTGCGTCAAACTTCATCATCGAGACAGCCAAGGCATTAATGATATGATACTCCACGCCCCTTTTGAAGGCTTTGCCACCATAAATTCCTCGGAACGCTGGAGAAGAGTAGATGCTACTCTCAATGGCACAAGTGTCAACTCCGCTACCTTCAACAGTTTTTCCTAGGGCATGTAGTGAGGCGAATACAATATGCAAGACACCGGCTCTCAAGACCCAGTTCCGGTTGCAAACAGACTCCTGAATCTGGACTGCACGATTATACAGATCTAGATCAAGCGTGATTAGTGTGCGTCTCTCGGGACCGACAATGGTGGCTGATATGTTTTGTGTGAGGCTCAAAACGGTGTATAGTATGGCGTAATCAGTGGGAGAGGTCTTTATCAGGGGTGCGATAACTTCGGAGTTTGTCCGTTTGACCTCAATGTTTCCTTGCTGGGATAACAAGAGAGACTTTGTTGCCGCCCATGTCGGCATCACATCATGTTTTGCTAGCTTTTACTTTCTACCAGTTCCACAGGTCACTTGAAGGATTGGACCAAAAGCATTTTTACCATCAAGGCTTGACGCTTCCATTGAGGTAGAAGCTGATAAAGGGGGTGGAGAGAGTCCTTCACTTTGCCCTTGGTCCTCAATGGGACCTCCAGGAAAGGAGAATAAAGATTCCCCAAATTGTGATGATTCTCCAGTTGTATCAGATATAACAGCACTGTGAGGTTGAAGGTTTTTATTAGCCAAGAGGTTTGTGATCACCCAGGTGTGGGTAAAGTACTTCTGCTTGAGCAGTAGATGGTCTCGTTGTCCAAACTTGTACTCCTCAAAATGGATTGGTTTCAGCTGTATAACTGGTTCTTCAAGATTGTTGATCTCAACTTTAAGAGAATCGGGTGGAAGCTTGTCTGGGATGACAAGAGGAGTATTTAATGGTTCTGCGTTCAGCGTTCTTATCTTCCCTTTGATTAAGGACAATCAGTGTACCATGGATGTATTCTGTCCATAGGGAGTATCTTAAAGAAGATCGATGTTGTCGAGAGCAAACCAGACGTTAACACCCTTCTTCACAAAGTCAGGGAGACAGAAACCTCCTGTCTCCTGCATCCTCAGTAGTACAGCGTGTTCTATACGTTTTTCGACGCTGAGTATGTGACGGTTATCCCTGCCAACATACACAGTAGTAAGATTGGTCAGGAGGCTTTTGTCCCGCAACCAGGAATGAATCGAGAGGGGCAGCCCGATTGATAGTGGTGTTTCAATTCCGTCACTCCTAAAACCTCCATCATTCTTAGGTATATGCTTGACCTGTCTGTCACTCCGTGTGTTTTGCATTGGGAATTGACATGCAACATCAACCGTTTTTTGTACTTCAACATCACGTCTACCGGTGACTCGTCTCACGTGAGGTCCAAACAAGAGTTGGTTGAGAAAGAAGAAAAAATTGCAACATTGCAGGGTTTTGGAAATTGTTCAAATCACCGCTGAATTTCCATTGTCGATGATTCATAATTTCTTCCCTGAGTGAATGAGCCAAGCAAACCAAGGCAATAACTGAAGTACTCTGTGTTGTAGCATGTCTACTGCATGACTAACAGATTTTGATCAAATCACTTTGTCACTTTCGTTTTTACGAACTGATTTTACAAACTCAGCATTTGGAAAATTATCTTGAATTAACTGTTTCAGATGCTTTTTATGGTGACCAGAATAATGCTCTTTTATGTGGTACTCCTCCAGAATGGATATGTACTCATCATTTTTTTCATTCATACTCAATACAGCTCCACTAACGGAGAGTGACGTTTTGACAGATAGAAGCAACAACTCATCACAAATTTCCTTCGTAATCTTGTCATTGTCAACAATGTCCGCGAGTGTCCGTTGAGCATACCGTAAGCAATTTTTGTGAAAATACTTTTCTTGAGGAGCAGCATTGCCTGCCTGTTCCAAACCAGAAACACATACTCTATGATGTCATCCTTTGTTTTGCACTTGATATCAAGCAGAGTTTTGCTCATAGAATCACTCAAAATACGATAGAGAGGGGTTGTTTCAGATGTTACAAAAAACTTGCAGGGAGAAAATATACATTTCTTCTCTTTCGGAACAGTTTGAAATCTCTTTGGGCGGGTCCCCTCTGCAAATTTTCCAGGACGACCAACTCCTCTCTTTGTTGGGAATGTAGGCAGGGAAAACGATTCTGGATTATCCCGTTTCCTCTTTCTCACTCTTTCTAAATGGTCTTTGTTCACAATAGGCTTGCGGCACTCGCTATGATACCGTACATTCTCCAGCTGAGATTCATCTAGACTGGACAGACGATCTGCAGGTGGTTTAAGATTATTCTCGCCCAAAGATATACGCTCTCTACAACAGTCTAACAAATCGGTAATTTTGTCGACACCAGGTTTCTTAACCAGTTTCTTCTGCAAAGATTCGCCTGTCAGACAGACAATACAGCTAGTCAAGAGGTCCTCAGACATCGTGATGCTGCACTCTTACCGAGTCAGTTCGTGTTAGGAAGCTGTTCAAAGACCTGAAAAAAAATAAAAAATACTTTCTGATCTCAATGTTTCATGAAACGAACTATTTAAACCCATTCTTCGTTTAGATATAAATGGAAAACAATAAAAAATTTATTCCAGGGTCAACACGTCATAAGTATTAACTGATAAAATTGAACAAAGCTTCAGATATAACCAGACTCATCAGTACTAGTTGTAAACGTTCATATAAAGAAATATTTGTTAAATAGGTTAACTTTGAATGTTTGGCATTTATCAAATTTTGAAGGTAATGTATCAGACTGAACATGCAATGAACATACAAGTTGTTATAACAATAAAACGAACACTCAAACATAACAATGAACAGGGTAATACCTCTTTCAGACTCGAATGTTCATCCTGCAAATAGACAATAACATAAAAATAAAATTGAATATGTGGTTTGCAAAAATGTACTGGAGGAAAACTAGTCCACTTACTTGTCAATGCTTTCCTTTCAAAATACTCGCCAGTCCAATTTTTGTAACCTCGAACTTTGACTGCTATACCTGTCACATGCTGGTTTTGGAACAAACTGAAGAAAATAACCGGTTCCAGCGCATATTTGCATTCTATGATTTTATTGTTTATATTTGTTTTGTGAGGGGAGTGCACAATAGAGGAGGGAAGTGAATAAATAAGTCAAAGGTTTTATTTCCAGTTCTTTATTCAGTTTTTAAACGTTTACTTTGAACGTTTACACCACGCGGATCATTTGTACCATGTTTTTGTAATATCTTGCTGGCAATACGATTGTAACAAAATCTGTATTAAATCGCGGTATTATGTTTAAAAAATGTGGATGTAAGACTGCATTATCGACACTTAATATTAGCAAACAAAATATATACATCCGTTTATTACATTTTACATTGGCACTTTTTTACATAAGCCGGATGGTTATGCCCCACCCTCCTATACACATACCTTCACCTTACCCTCTAATCGATGCAGTACCCTCAAAATGTGACTCAGCGTCCTCAGAAACCCATATCTATATACTAGGATCATCATTATCAGGCAATTCCTTCCTGAGATATGACCCTGAATAGGTTCGTTGGCCGCCATCTTGGAAATTGCCGGAAAAAAGGGGATGGGTAGCCCGAAAAAATTGGACCCTAACATTTTATGTTTTTATAAACCCTAATGATGTCAAATCTGCAAAAAAATCAATTTCGGCAGAAAAATCCTACGGGACACTGTTTTTGTACATATCGACCTGCACTACGACGTCTGATAACAAATTACAGGGAATTCTTTCATAATTGCAACTCCATATGGCGCAACGATTCAATAAAATCTAAAAAAAAAACCAGGCTACAATGATAAAAAAATAGGAATGTACGGCATTATTCCACAATTGCTGAGGCGTGAAAAAGCTAGACTAGAACCCGTGTGGCCAACAGCTGAGAAAGAACCTTGCGCAGCTCGAGCGCCACCGTGTGTCCGATTAAGATACTAAACCTTCATGTGCAGACTGAAACATGGATGTCGATGATAGGAAGTCATGCTGTTTTAATTAATTATTTTTTTATCTTTCATAAAAATAGGCCAATAACATATCTGGATACCATTACAAAATTTAAAATTTTGGCTGCTTTCTAAACATAAAACGATTTATTAACATAATAACAAACAGTTATCATGGAGACATGTAGTCAAGGAAATGGTTGATACTTGCAGTAACACATATTCAGCTTCAGTTTTGTTGACTGAAGGAAACAAACTTGAGATTGACACATCATCCAAAATCCAACATGGGGGAAAAATTAATAAACATCATAAGGTAGGAAAATTCTCATTTTAATTAGATATTTTAAAAAAAAGGCATAATTGAACTGTTTCCTGTTGTCATGGTGGAATTTAATTGAGCCTAAAATCTGACAGAGATTCACAAAAACAAACATTCTTGCCATATAATTATCTTATATTGACAACTGATATCCTATTTGATTCTCCTACAGATAGACAGCTACTAATATTTGAACATTCCTACATCATTAATTTTATAATTTTTTTACATTCTAATAGAATTATAGCATATTTTGTAGACCACTGACATGACACCTTTTGTCTGATGAAGATCTTAAATATACAGATTGTGTGAATAATATATTGATTAAAGCCATGCAACTGAACATTATATACGGATTATGCTTTATGTGATAATTTAAGTGCACAAAGGATATTTGTCTGAAAGCTAAAACACAAGCCAGCATAAAAGTCTTAAGAAGAAATTTTATTATATAATGTTCCTGTGCATAAGTGTCCATCAGGCCAATTCAACCAATGATTTTTCAAGTATATTCATAAGAATTCAACACATTTAAAATATTATTCTTCTCCAAACAAACCTTGCCTGGGCCATACATCAGCAGCATTCTTGTGTGTTCCATCGGCTGTTCAGTGTGGTATCTGTTTTCTCTGCTCGAGTTTTCTTCAAAAAGGCAGTAGTTATTCAGACACGAGCTTTTGTATCAGATTCTTAATTATGCTGGGGGGTATTTACAAACCCAATAAGTTAAAGGATCTGGGTAACAGAGACCTTATTTCAGGTTCCCAAGGAGATTTTTTAGTGTACCTCCCTGCTCGTCAAGTAAGAAGATTCTAGGTCCAGTGGTTATGATTTGTGCCCTGTTGACAGACAACTGTTTGTTTAAAGGTCTCATAACTAGCGAAAAAATGCGTATCAATTAAAAAAATAAAGATGGTGCCACCGGTCTGCAGGAACTGATGAAACCCTCAATGATCACAATATGCAAGCAAAAATCATGGTGATCAATGCATTAGTAATTCAGATACTGGAGTTTTTGTATCAAATTGTTAATTATTCTGGGTCGTAATTCTGAGCCCCATTTCTCGGAGGATATGGGTAATAGACACCTAATTTCAGGTTTCAATGGAGATTTTTCATGGGCCTCAATTTTTTTTTTAATTAGAAGATTTTAGGTCCATTGGTTACAATTAGTGCCCTGTTAAGAGACTTCTTTGAAGGTCTAAAAAATTCAGAAAAAAATGCGTAAACATTTAAAAAAAAATCCATGTGGTGTGAGCAGGCTGTTGGACTAAATAAAACACTCCATGATGATTTCAGGTTTCCAAAGAGATTTTTCATGGAACTCAAAGGATGTCATGGTGATCAATACATTATTCATTCAGATGCTGGAGCTTTCGTATCAAATTTGTAATTATTCTGGGGGGTACTTCTGAGCCCCATAGCTTAGAGGATATGGGTAACAGAGAGCTACTTTCCGTTTTCCAAGGAAATTATTTATGGACCTCCCTGGATGTCAAGTTAGAAGATTCCAGGTCCGATGGTTACGATTTGTGCCTGGTTAACGTATCACTGCATCTTTGAAGGTCCCAAAAATAGAGAAAAAATGTGTAAAAATTCAACAAATCCATGTTCTGCCACCAGCCTGCAGGGACGAATGAAACACACCATGATGAATATCCACGCAAAAAATCATGGTGATCAATGCATTAATTGTCCAGATAGTGCAGCTTTTGTATCAAATTTTTAAATGTTCTGAGAGGTACTTAGGAGCCCCATAGCTCGGAGCATATGGGTAACAGAGACCAAATTTCAGGTTTCCACACAGACTTTTCATGGACCTCCCTTGATGTCAAGTTAGAAGATCCAAGGTCCAGAGGTTACGATTTGTGCCCTGTTAACAGATGACAGTTACTTTGAAGGTCTCAAAAACAGAGAACAAAATTTGTAAAAATTTGAAAAAAAGCAGGTGGCGCCACCAGATTACAGGAACTGATTGAACACTTCATGATGAATATTCATGCAAAGAATCATGGTGATTAATGCAGTAGTTATTCAGATAAATGAGCTTTTGTATCAATTTTTTTATTATTCTGGGGGGTACTTCAGAGACCCATAGCTCAAAGAATATAGGTAACAGAGACCTAATTTCAGGTTTCCACAGAGACTTTTCATGGACCTCCCCTGATGTAAAGTTAGAAGATCCCAGGTTCAGGGGTTACAATTTGTGCCCTGTTAACAGATGACAGCTTCTTTGAAGGTATCCAAAATAGGGAAAAAAATTCGTAAAAATTGGAAAAATACAGGTGGCGCCACCAGGTTACAGGAACTGATGGAACACTCCATGATCAATATTCATGCAAAGAATCATGGTGATCAATACAGTAGTTATTCAGATACTTGAGTTTTTGTATCAAATTTTTTATTATTCTGGGGGGGGGGGGTACTTCAGAGACCCATAGCTTGGAGAATATGGGTAACAGAGACTTAATTTCAGGTTTCCAAGGTGAATTTTCAGGGATCTCCCTGGATGTCAAGTAAGAAGATTCCAGGTCTAGCGGTTACGATTTGTGCCGGACGGACGGCCGGACGGACGCACGACGGACGAAGAGTGATCGCTATAGCTCAGATGACTTTCAGTCAGCTGAGCTAAAAAAGGGTAACAGATGCATTGAGAGTTTATGGTAATTTATGAATTATTGTAACTAAAAATAAATAAATAAAAACTGTATAACATCGTTCCATCCACAACATCAGGAATCACAGGATTTTAATTTATTAACAGTGTATAGGTGATGGTATTTAACTGGGAAAAGGTTAATTGATGATATATAATGAGGGTATGCTTTTATACACCAATATCCATTGTATATACATTTATAATGAATGGCATGCATCACAGTCTGAAAAAAACAAGTGACACATCGAAATCACATACCACCTTTTTATTGAAGGTTAACTGAAAAAGTTCTGGGTAAACATTAAGTAAATAGGGCTTCAAATTTTGTGGCGTAGGCGTGTGAACTGATGGCATTTGGACAATTTATCGTATATTAGAGCATTTTGAGTTAATAATTGTCAGCTTAAAGCAAAATCAAGGGCAAATTTGCTGTACGGTTTGCAGTTCTATCCCTATTTTATTTTTATATGAAATCACGAAATTGTTATGATAACCATAATAAAATCTTGTATACAAACAGTCCTGCCATATCACCCTTGCAACATTAACATCCGAGTGATGAAGTCCCATGCGACACAGGTCGCACCATGTAAACCGACTGTCGCATGCAACACAAATCGCATGCGACAGTCGCAAGGAAAAATCGCACCGTGTAAATAGGCCTTTATACACACAAATATACATACATAAATTCATTGGTGTATTTACTGTGAAGTATTGATATATATGCTCACCGTTGTGCTGAAAATACAAGCGGCAGTCAAGCTCCCAAACGTCACAATAAGCAGGTAGAGTAATGTAAGAAGGTAGAATTTGATCCTCATTTTTATCAATATATAATCCAGCCAAAGATTCCAAAAGGCTTCATCAGATACATACGTTTGAAGGCCCACAGAGCAAGTTTTCTAGGACAAAATCACCTCTCATGGCAGCCTTGAAAAAAATGGGGTTACGTGCAACACAACAGCATTGAGCGACCAAGGTCAGACTTTATCTCCAGGACAATAATGATCTCTCGGTCTGGCAAAAGAAACTTCTAAACTAAACTACACTTGCTGGTGACTTCGGAAATGTTTGTCATGTTGACAGCTGCAGCGTTCCAGTGAGTTGTCAAGCGACACAAAACCGAAAACGAAGCCCCGTTCAACTTCAAAAGCAACCCGCACAGGTTTTGTTCATGTCCCGTAACTAATTCCCTCATTTAAACAAACCTACTTGTTAGGTTAAGCCTCATTTATAACAGACCATTATGATATGGAACGCCCAGCTCATCAGGTGTATTTGAGTATTTACTCCCGTCACGGGTACACAAGAGCGTACCGCAGTCAGAGGATATGATATGCAAGACTGCACATAGTAATTACTTATACTTCTCAAGCCTCCGGGAGAGTCTAATAAAAAATACAGTAAATTTACATAAAGCGAGTGAATGCAAATGAGTTTGCACAAATGATGTGACAAATGACAATGGCTTTGTCATTTACACCTGTATTTGTCTCTCTTCTTTGACAGATAACGCGAAACGAGTCATGTTAGTACGTGATCTTAATGATATTAATGTAAAGATATTAATATAACCAATATTCTGAATAAGCTTGCACCTCAAAATTACATGAACTTATGCACAAAATACAGCGACGTTCTATAATATTCGTTGTTTTTCTGTGTTTCTTCATGAGACACAGAAGTACAACTCGACAGTAGTTTGCACGTGTTTTAAATCTTATATACTTCCAGACATCCGGTTACCTGGATGTGTCTTAGAGGTGGGAGTCGGTTCTTTTTTCATAATCAATCATCGGTTTGAGCAAACCGACCGATGATCGATTATTAATCGTTTCAGACAAATATAAAGAAAATATGCAAATATCTGTTAAACTGTTCTTTCTTAACCCAGTCCGCATTTCTTAGTAATTCTACCTTAAGAAAAGAAGTCTTTGCCTCTTTTATATTTACCTATTATTACTAAGATATGCTATTCAAAGTATCATTTAAATGAATTATAATAATCAAGAATAAAATTATCACTCCAGGACCTGTTCTTGCTGGCCTTCATACTACTGCGTATTATTTTAACATCACCACCAGCAAGGATTTTCTTTTTTTAACAATTATGACGACTGCCGACATAAATACTGTTTTTCACAGGCCCGCCAGAAAAATAACAGGCCCACACTTTTATGTTTAATATTAAAAAAAGTAATTGGAAGCTAAAAAAAAAATATAAAAATCACGTATGATCTATTTGTATTACGTTAACTGCTAAAGGCTTGGGGTAATTATTTCTTTTTGTTTTTTTGTTTGAAAAACTAGGTCACTTTTGTTTGATTTTTAGTGCCAATTTTATCATAATAAAAAATGTCACAAACATATATAATGTAAATCATTGTTCCTTAAAAACTATTTTAAGGTTATTGGCAACCGTTTATTTTGTTTCACAGTTATTGCCAAAAAAAAAATGCAGGTCCCCAATGTTTTGTTGTTTTATCAAAGTTATAATGAAATTTGATCTGGGCTGGTCAAGTTTCGATCCTGTGGTGGACTTATTTAAAACTGGACTAGCCCAGACCAGAATCCTAATCTACTCCTAGACCGGCTTCACAATATATGGCGCTGTGCTTGTGGCACGAAATTCATACACCGGTGTATGCATGTTTACCTTGAAGACCTGGGCAATGATGATGTTTACATTTGCGAACCGGAATGAGCTTTTCGAATCTTCAACTAGTTACATATATTATTTTTTTGATAGACCTATAAAGGATAGATTGATGTAAGGAAGAAAAAAGTATTAAATGAATTAAATGTATATTTTAAGGCAAGAAACGGAATATGCATACCTCGTTAGTTGCAGAAGCGGAACCAAGGGGGTCCGGGCCTCCCTCCCTCCTTCTTTTAAGCTGTCGCTTTTTTTTTTTTTTTTTTTGCGGGGGGGGGGGGGGGGGGGGGTTCAGACCAATTTGTGGACAACCAGTCCCCCCCCCCTCCGCCTTGACTCCCCTTTTCCGGACCTTGGGACTTTTTTTAGATTTGTTTCGTTTAAACATATATATTTCAGCTGGATCGACCAAGTTATTTCATAAAGCTAGAAGACGGCTTCTCCAGTATAAAGTAGATACATAAACAAGAATTAAATACAAGAATACATATATACAATACATAAGGATGACCGAAGTAGTCATGTAATTTACAAACATGTATTTAACGCACATCATATACTGAAAAACGAAACATAATTTAAATTATATGAAGGAAACAACTAAGTAAAATTAATTGAATTCCGATTCGTTGTTGTAAACTTAATTTGTAGGGACTAAACCACTCAAAGTAAGGAAACAAAGTTCAATTGGTGAAGTCTTGATGGACGGCCTGCGTGGCGGAGCACTGATTATCTGTATAATGCGCTGTTTCTCCCTGACTGTCGGCCTGTATATGTTTTTTTCCCAATAGATAATAGAAAACAACACAGGAATTTAAGTTTAACATCACCAATAGATCAAAAACCTGTCCGAATTGAGAATGCTTATTACTCACATGCCAAAACAATATACTGTCAGTCAGTGCATAGGATTGATGTAGGCTTTACTACAGATACGGAGGGTATGCTTCGGGTGTACGCTTTACTAAAGATCTGAAGGGTGACCGGTTACTAAACTTCACCATTTCCTTTACAGGCTTCACTTCCTTAAACATACGTAGGGACCCCAGCTAATACCTAAGGGACTTCCCTGCGGGCCCTGGAGGACTGATCTTATGCCCTCCCCTTCAAGTGGCCGTGATTCCTCATCGAGCATTAATGGTTGAGCCCACTAATAGTGTGGGGGTGAAGGTTTATCTATTAGGAGTATATGGAATATCCTACAGGCCGGGTAATGTCCTTGCTAATGGTATGTCACATTTTCCCAACAAACGGTCTATCAATATGAATGTCAAGGATCAACTTCCTGCCCACATATATTCACACAGCACGCTCTTACGCCAAAACCTGAGGAGTGTAATTATAAAAATTAAGTAATTGGAGCAAATATAGAGTTACATCGACAACATCCATGCCAAATATAACCAACATAAGGTATTTGCCCGTGAAAAATATTTTTATATTGATATACCAGTGGATCTATTTTGCGGTGTAATATCCGTGACACGGTATAATCAATATAAACAGATCTTATGCACGTGCTTTCTTGGATAGTTTACGTGATGCAACTGTTCCCAGAATTGGTGATATAAGATTTAAATGCTAGGTTCAATATTAAGCAAAAGCCATTTTTGCTTTCTGACATAAGAACTGAGTGCCAAGGGATCTCGAGACACGTTTTTTTTAACATTTACTGACCATGTACGTGGATCAGAGATTGGGTCAAATGTCAGGCCAAACATGTTCTATTCCGTCACCGACAGCAGGGGTTATTCATGTGCACAATATACCTTTATCCTTCGCTGGAGGTTTCTGTATCAGGTGGTGATTGTGTAGGCAGGGATTCCGTCATTGCCGAAGGCAGTTCGGCTGTTCTCGGTGAATGGTAGCCTCCATGCAATTTTGAAACCACGAAAACTCACTCAAAATGATGTGAGCATTCAAAATTATTTATTCTCATATCGGCCAGGTCACTGCGGGAACAATAATATTAAAAATGTGGTATTTCACAGTGTTATTTGCAATGCGACTTTAGAGAACTATGAGAACAAAAAAAGTGGACCCAATTTCTTTTATTTGTATCAGATTTTCAAAGAAAATATTCCTTGGTCTCTTGACACTGATGATTGAATGAGGATGAATGTAAATATACGAATAGATTCCAGGAGGTAAACTCGGCCCATGGACATCCCGTCCTCCGGCTATCTCCACCAGAGGTCACTACCGCTACGATAAAAGCGTAGTGACCTCAGGTGGAGATTGGTCCCCAGGCGTATAAATGTGGACCTGCTCAAGCACAAGAGCGAGTTTTATGCTAGCATAAACAACACAGACATTGCACCGGCACTTTTTGGCTTATTTAAAAAAAAGATTTAAGAGACTTTCTTCATTAAATTTCCCGTCAGTTTTTGGAATCGGCCCTTTATTAGGTTTATCAATAGTGACGTTGGTCAGGTAATTTAGTTATAAATCTGATTCAAAGTGACATTGACAACACAGACATTGCACCGGCACTTTTTGGCTTATTTAAAAAAAAGATTTAAGAGACTTTCTTCATTGAATTCCCGTCAGTTTTTGGAATCGGCCCTTTATTAGGTTTATTAATAGTGACATTGGTCAGGTAATTTAGTTATAAATCTGATTAAAAGTGACATTAGCCCCATTTACACACGTTTTTCTGGAGCGCTTTACATCGTTTAGCGCGCGCCAAGTCCTCCAAACGCGCCAGATTTATGGTCTAGCGCGCGCCACATTTTTCTAGTGTAAATTTGGCTTATATAGCGCGCTCCAGCAAGACTCGGCTGTAATGTGACTGGGTTTTACCCGTGCATGCAAGGGGGAATCCATTCTAGACCGCGCTAGATTGCAGTATTTATCTGCGTGCAAACGCAATGCAAATTCTAGACCGGGCCAAGTGCAATGCGGCCTAACCTGACAGGGTAGCGCACTCTACATGTTCACTTGGTCCGGCACAGTGTGAACGCATCGTAAATGTAGCCCGCTCCACATTTTTCTGGACCGGTCTAGCGCGCGCCACATTTTTTCCAGTGTAAATTGGGCTAATATGTACAGGTCACATGATACCTTAAACGTGCTTATAAATAGTGACATTGTGCAAAGGTCACGTGACTCCTTAACATGCTTATTAATCGGGATTTTCTTACAATGTTTATTAACAGTAACTTGCTTATGTTCATGTAACAATTTGAAAAAAATAATAATGAGCATATTCATTGCATGATTAATTATTATGTAAGAGAATATTTTCTTTTTATACACAACAAAAAGTTTCTAACATTTTCTAAGCATATTTGTTTTTGCTCAGTAAAGAAACTATGTACGTAAGTGTTGACTTGGACTCTTTTTATCGGTACCGTCAAGCTGTTAAAAAGACGTACCTGAACGTTTCTGCACCAGACATAAAAGGAGGATCCCTAAAATGATTTTATCTGATCGAGGTGCTATTCCGTGTGGGGAAGCACATGTACACGTATCTCTTAAAATAATTCATAAATCTAAATGGTCCATTTAATCCCTTTGATTACAAAAATTTAAACTTCCATCTTGTGTAAAATTCAACAAATATAAAGTGTAAACAAGCATATAGGTTAATTAAATAAAAAAAATACCAAAACATATTCATAAAACTTTTATTTCTACGGTCCTTGGATCTTTAGATCATTTATATATATATATATATATATATATATATATATATATATATATATATATATATATATGAAATACAAGTTGAAAGTGTGGAGTTTTTCGTAGACCCCTGCATGTGCGAGTATTACGATTGAGCTGTATGGTTTACTGATTGATATATTGTGCTTATCGCTGAAAAACGGGAAAAAAAACATCCTGTTATAGGAATTCAGCTTTAAGAGAAATATACATAGCCCAACAGTGATTCATTATACAGGTATAAAGATTTCCTTTTAATTTTCAATATGTTCAGATTATAAATAAGTGAAACAGGACGATTAATAATTTCACAAAACAATACATATGGCCCTCAGTAATGTAATGCCCAGTTTCAAGCGGTTGCAGGTTACACATGCCCCAATAACACCTAGCAAAGTGATTATCAATGCAGTTAGCAAGGTGAAGTATATAGTTAAAACTGAATTTTTGCTTTCCGCGTTCAACCGGTTTTATATCTGTGGTGTATTTTAATAATTACAGCGGTTATAATTTACCCTATTACCTTTACTGTTTTTCAAAACCACCTGGCGGTCATTCATTGAAGCAGCGGGTCCCATGGCAGGGTATTGTTCATGTATGCTGTATGTTTGTATGTTCTAATTGAAAGGTAAGCAGCCGTACAGTTTCGCGCAATATACATTAAAAAATAACAATGTAGTTACATTTAACATAAATATTATAAAGTTCAGTTAAAATACTAGAGAGTGCTGCCTTTATAATCCAATTCAAATGAAAATTAACAAACAATATTTGCTGATATTGATGAACAGTGGTAATAGTACTGTAAATAATGCGTCAAACACATGTGTCTGTCTTTATCAAAATCTGAGCTAATACTGTAGAGATAATAAATGGAGACTTTTTTAGACGGGTCAGCGTGCCACTCTTTTTCAAAGAGTGTATTTTACAAAATTAAAAAAAAACTAAAAATTGTAAGTTCCTCCTCAGTCTTCAGACACACAGTTTGTCCGAGACATCGTGCGTTTCGTCTTTTGTTGCATGCCTTCATTTTCAATGTCTTTCTCTTTCTGCTTAGCTATCTTAGAGTCCTTTAACAATGTCAACATGTTCTGTGACCCCCTCTTGCTGGCCTCATCAAATGAGTTCATACCAAATACATCCTTCAAGAACGGGTCTGCGCCATTCTCCAACAAAAACGCCGCCGTCCCCATATGACCCTTTGAGCAAGCCTGTAAATTAAAAGTAAAATTTCGACAACCTCAGTTTGGCGACCACTTCAACATAACGATCACTTGTTCACGGTCCCGATTATTTTTGCTTTTTATATCAGACCTAGCTTAGCAATCAATAAATGATTTTAAATAAACGAACATATTCAAATGAAAAACAAAAAACAAAAAAAAAAAAACACAAGAACTTAACATTTACCATATACAGTAAAGCCTCGTCCCACGACCACCTCAGTCTATCGACCACCATAATTTTCGTCGTAAATTCAAGGTTTTACTGTATTACTAATCACATCGGATAATATATTTAGGAAATATTTTGATATCACCAACAGTCTCAGCGTCATATTAGCCTATATCTTTCCCAACAATTTCTCAGGAGACTACAATTTGGATGAGCAATCAGGTATCTGCGGGGAAGGGGGTGGGGGTAATATGACACAAACAAACTTCGATGTGAGGTGTTATTAGACACTGTATCTTGAGCACATTATGTAACTCTTGGTAACAATACTCACCACATGCAATGCGGTTCTTTTATCATAATCTCCCAGATTTATATCAGCGCCACCTAACATCCACGATTTTAGGTGTGCGGTATTTCCGTTAAACGCCGCTCTGAAACATAATAAATAAATAAATTGTGCATGAAATTATGTAAATTGACAATGTAAGGATATAATTCGTAGTATACGCTTATTTCGGTTTTCTGTTAAACCGAGCTACATATTTCCAAACCCAGAAACCTCAATTCTCCGAGTGATGTGTCCGATTAGTGATAGGTGGTGCCATCTGTTGGTCTCAATATACACTGCCTTATGGAATGTGAAACGCAACCAAACTCCGTACTTCGTTCAGAAAATGGGTCTTTAATTAATAAATTTTCACGTACAACATACTAATATTACAGCGAATAATCCATTAAAACGTTTTCCAACGTGTGCGAAGATAATTTTATCATGAAAACATCACGAGGACGAATGTAGACTGTGAAAACCTGTTTTTCAACTTGTCCCGATATGGATACGGTACTATTACGGCGACTGTCGGTACTAAAATATGATACAACATAAGTATAAAGGTAATTCCACATGTACGGGATACGGTGCCCAGTTTAGGACTCGGCCTGTATAGTGTCCATCCGGCGCTGTCTACAACCCTGTATATCTATGTACATGTGGTCAGTGATGTCATTTTTCAGAAAAAAACCGGACGTACAACAGCTCTCAGGTATATATAATAAAAATGCTTTTAAATTATATTACAGTCAAATATAAGGGGTTCTTTTCATATGATCTTATAAATTTGAACCCGTAAGTGCAAATACAATGAATGTATCGGTAATTATTCGTACCCGTGTCCGGACGCCGAAATCGAATCGCAGATTAGTACATAGACCTATCAAGTATCATATCAAAGTGATATTTTTCTGCGTTACAAGGCTCTTCGCAAATGTGGCTTTTTATCTCTAAGGAGGGAAACTAATATCTATCACAATAATGAATGGCTCCGTTTGTATATATGAATATGACATATGTAATAAATAATACGGTAATAATAATAATAATAATAATAATAATAATAGCTAGAAACCTGCACCCCAACGGATATACGACTCCACCAAATGGGGGTCACTATTGTGGGAGGCCCCCTTACGGGTTTGTGCATCAGCAACTTTGACGAGAACAGGCCACATGCACTGCGTGGCACATGAGGCTGGACCTTGTCTGCATTCCCTTATATTTTTGCCCACATTTTACTTAAGTGGCCGTATATTGATAAAGTTTCCTTGATGACCCTCTAGAAACCAGATAAGCTCTAGAAACCAGATGTACACCAAAATCTTATCAATTCTTTAAAAACACATTCCTGAAGTGGCTTGAAAATTTCATGAGATTCCGATCATGATTGCGTGAGTTATATTGCGAACACACACACACACACATACACACACACGAACGGGATTGAACGCATATTCCCTGGCGGAGGCAATAATAACACTTACAGACATAACTCAATTCCGATCCTCTGTGGCGGTATCATCAGATGAGCCCCGGCTAATCTTAGCAGATCAATGACCCTGTAGTTGTTTTGCCGGACAGCGCTGGCGAGTGGGGAATCCCCATTCATATCCCGCAAGTGGACCGAGGCTCCATTCTCCAGAAGGTAGTTTACTGTATTGAAATGGCCCCTAGATGCCGCCACATGTAAGGGACTGCGGCCGTCATAATCCGTCGAATCAAACACCCCTCCCTAATAAGCAAGCGGAATTAATATAAAAACAGTAGGTACAGCAAAATACACAGAGTATTTAAAATCAGTTGATCACAATTTTCTTGTTTATTAAATATATTTTTTTATTGTTTAAAAAAACTGAATGAACATGATGACAAAAGAAAGATTATAATTTAGTCGAATGGAGAAAATATTTATAACAATTGTAAAGTCTTTATAGAATATCTATGGACATCTATCACAGGCATTAAAGCCTCGGTGGTCATGAAGATTTGGCGATAGCCTACCCCATTTATTTGTAAGACCGGGTTATAATGCTATTAAATGGACGGAAATATGTATATTTATGAAAATATATGTTTTAAAAAAGGTATAAGGAAATGTGCCTATTTGTAAAATTAATTTTAAAAGTCTTAGCGTTGTCCTTCGGCCTATGTCATATATTTCGCCCCCAGACCCTCCACGTACCTAGAAAAATGATGCCCCCACGTCTTTGTACGTTTATTTAAAGTGCCCTGATGTACAAGCCTCATGTTTTAGGGCAAAGGTCAGTATCCAGATTTGAAAGGTAAACATGATTACCGTTCTTTTCAGTGTGTCCAAAACTTGCAGATCCCCTGCCTTGGCTGCAGCACACATCAATGACGGGAACACGGCACTTCTTAGATTTCTGATTTCCTTCATTGAAAAGAAAAATACCAAGCAGGTGTAGCCAAACCTTTTTATAACCAGCATGTCAAAAATAAATAAAGAAATTAAAGGGGCCCACTCACCTATCATAATAAATTAATTAATTAAAAATAACCCATTCATAAACCACGTGCCCGCATGTTTTAAAGTATTTTAACCGATCCATTACGGTGAGCGATTGAAACGTGCTGCATATTTATAAACGCATACGTACTGCATAAATTGAATCATTCCAAGAGAATATGTTGTTTCCAATTCCTAACTCATTACGCATACGTACTGCATATGCATACATGGAATGTCACAATAAATCATCACAGCACAAATATGAAAAGTACATACGGACTTTGAACTGAGTTTCATTGCTTCTGTTAGATGTTCAATAAGTGAAAAATCCGCCATGGACAAATCTTTCTGGATCGACACCGTCATTTCTCCCCTCAAGTTAACACTCAGCATCTGAAAAAAATGCTTTTTTATATTATTAAATTCAAAATTTCAGAAATGTGATTATGTATAAAGGATTATTTGTGAGAGAGAATTAAGAGATATTCAGGGAAAAAAACTAAAATTGTAAAGGAAATCTTAGAGAATACGCGTGCATAACCGTTGTATTTTAGCGCTTCTGTTTTAGTTATAACAGAAAATTAATGCCGCCGTTGTAATTTCCTTTTTCATGGTACCTTTTTCTTCATCACGTGACTCCATTCAGTTTTCCCTAGGACGTACGCCAGCTTGGTGAGCGCGGCCTCCGGGGTCATATCAGACCCGGGTATGACACCCGCATCGATGAGGGCCTGAAAAGGGGAAGATTGCGATCGATGATAATTGTTCTTTTAAAAGAAAAAGCGGTGTTGAGTGTAAGATGTATTTGTTTTAGATTTGGCCGGTTCTTCCTCCAGTTATATCCGTACAGGCATATTGATCCACAATACAAACCTGAAAACAAAGATTATTTTATAGTATTGGAAATCCAAGGACAAAGACATACTAGAATGCACTGTTACGGCCCCAATTGTAATAACGTCACCTATTGTTTTAATTATTACATTACAATATGAGACGTTATTACATTAGGGGCCGTAACAGTGCACTTAGACGACAAAGAAGGTTTGCAGGCTGCTAGTTTGTAAAACATGAGAGATAAATATATATTGGTATGGGGTAGGCCATAGCGACAGAACAGCCGAACGATCTTGTTCATTGCCTTCAAAGACAATTCAAGGCCTTCGACCGTGTGAGCTTTTGTTCAAGTCAGGTTTTCTCTCAATTTTGAACAGTATTGTGACTTCAACCCATGACAACGTGAGAAGGACGTTGCCTCAAGCAGACTAGATGAACTTTTATGCAAGGATGGAAGAGAAACTAATAATTTAATCCTGAACCGCCTGAAAGCCAAGAGTAACGCTATGCATGTCCGCTTCAGTGAGCTTCTGTTGCTGACTACGCAGCACTGACTGCGCACTCAACAGAACAGCTGCAGCAATTGATCGACCATTTTGCGATGGCCTTTCTTTTAAGCCGAATACCATAATAAAAAAGAAAATTTGTGACGGGACGGAGAGTTTAGACCCAGCTAACGATCTGCATCGGAGAAAAAGCATGTGACTGAATTATATACCTCGGCTCAACTATAATCAGCATCCAATCACTGAATGCTGAACTCGATTTGCGCACCGCGATGGCGACAACCACCATGTTAAAGTTGAAACCAAGAAACCAAGCTAAAGGCGCATCAGGCATGTGCCCTCAGCAGATTGCTGAATGTTAGCGATTTATGGACAACATGTGCTTTCATCACCGCTGCATTCGACAAAACCCAGGACAAATAACCAGAAAAGTCGGCTGCCACAGTGTGCACCTCTCTGTGTGCAGGAGACGACGTGGCCACGTGCAGGATGACCGCAACCGAATAGACCTTCTCTATGGTGGTCTGGCTGAATGATCCAGAGACGCCTGCTTTGTAAGATAGAGAAGCCATGCCCCAGTACATATACTGGCGGTGGCAATGACGATATTGATGATAAAAGATTAATAACTCGAGCATAGAGAAGTATAAGAGCCAGTTCTGACCTTGCCCGTTTCGTAGGAGGGTGTGACCATACCCTTGCTACACTGTGTGATGTTTATGATGAGGATGCCGCTGTCCGTAGCCTCTTTGAGCGCGTCCATCAGATCCTTCCGGTTACTGGGAGCGTTACCGGCTCCGTATGTCTGCAGCACCGCGCCTTTCATCGGGGGCCGTAGGAATGCTTTAACCTGACAACCAAAGGATCATACATCTGATGTGTTTATATAATATCTATGAGTCTCTCTTTCACTTTTCCTAGAAGAAGACATGCTCCAACAATACTTCGTAAATGCAACATACAAAATATTTGTACAAAGGCTTTAATGTTTTAAATGTTTGTTTAATATATATATATATATATATATGCTTCCAAGATACGCGTTCCTCGTCCAGCCACCTACTCCTATTTATGTGAAATACTAATAAACCTTTCTAGCCAATCGGATCTTAATAAAGATAATAAAACAATTAAGATAGATTTTGTGCTTACCGTTGCTGTGGTTATACTTGGAAATAGCCGTAGGAGACCAACGTTTGGTGACAGGTTGGCTTGAACATGGAATTTATGAGCGCCCGAGCTTTTGTAAATCGACTCCCAATGCACTGTGATTGAATATTAAAAAAATATTAGGAAACAGCTAAGGTAAGCTACCAGTAATATATGAATGAGAATATAAGTTCTATAGAGTCTCAAGAAGTCTCCCTAAAAGCTAAGAGCAACTCAAATCTGAATTGTACAATTTATATTATGATTGATATCAGTTTTGCCACTAGACTGTTGTCATTGCAACTTCTCTGTGAGCAAACACGGTCCACGTTTGGCTGTTTACCCTAACAAAGCCGACTCAACGGACGTCCGATATGCGCCCGCAGATCTCAGACTAGGACATTTTCAAACTAGTCTATTTAAATACATAGAGCTCCATGTTCTCTGATATATTTTTGCTAGATGGACATTGCGGTCCACTGTAGAAGTTGTCGTAACAGATCTGTACGATAAGCCTAGAGTCCTCAGTTGAAATGACATTGTGCGCCCGTGTATCGGGTCCCTGAGCCACCGCACCACAAGATGTTTCACTCAACTTTGGGCCAAGTCAGTCATGGTTTCTCCTGATGAACGGGTGTTGAAAAAGAAAATTAATGCTCAACAATATATATATATATATATATATATATATATATATATATATACAATTGGATATACAATTATATATCCAATCATAAAAACTCAAAGCTACAGTCATATCCAGACTTCTACGAGGATATATAAAGGCAAAATATTTTGAGATTAGTTATACATGTTTATGGTAAAAATACACTTACCATTGACATTAATCTCCATGGTCAGCAGGGGATCGATGTTAGGAGAGACGAAGGCAGCGAACGCTTCGGAATCTGCTTTTGTGCTTCTGTTTCCCCTCAACAGTTTATTGTCGAAATACAAAGTCACCTAGAAAAACAGCAGATGTTACAGTAGATGAACAATTCTTATAAGGCCCTCATGAAGGATAAGTGAACTTTTTTTATCAACAATATATTTGTAAACACAACAATGTTGACAAACGGGAAAACATGTAACCTAAGGTAGTAAGTTGCATATATACGGAGGTAGAAAGGCCACTTTTTGCAAAACACCATAAGCAAAGCTCTAGCTTATTTGACTTGCTGCTAGATGCCGATGTTGAATTTGCTTTGATTATTTTGGCGGGCCCCTACATATTATAAACACGTTGATAAAAACATAACAAGCAGCATGAGTGCGGTGATATCCAGGTTTTCTGGCCTATTTTTATGAAAGGTCCAAGGGATTACCTTTATTTTATAAAGGTAAGATAGGTGATTGGGCCCCTTTAAATATTATAGTGTACGTGTAGAATCGTAATGTGTTGCATCTATTGACACAAGGGTGGTGTGAATGCGTCTAGTCAGTAGCGTAGTGCATATAGTGCTTGCTAACTCTCGCATTTCAGCTGCTACCGCAGTTCAGCAGTGGTAAAAAGAGAGCCGGGTGCCTAGGTCTCCCCTGACAGTACAAAACCTCTCCATCACCAAACTCCTGTAGGGCCTCAACATGATGCTTTATTTCGACTTGATCCCCACAAATTCATGCAAAATTTACAGGGAATCTCGTCGGAGCCCGTAGACATGAACTGGTGCTCATCAACACCAACTATCGGTTAAATAATTTGACAGGTGGGTTCATAAACCATGTTCGGTAACCTATCTATTGACAACAAACGTCGCTAGAAAAACCATGTGCAGATAAGACTGAACAGCTCGGACCAGCATCTAAGATAAATAAAACTATAAACAACTAGAATATCAGCAGAAGCTGACAAAAGCCCTCAGCCAAAAGAACAGTGTTTAGATTGGTAACAGTGACAAGTACTAAATATCTGTTCTCACATGGATGTATATCTGTACATGTCTCAGTTATAAATTTAAAATGGAGAGGTATGTACCATGACTAACAACAATCCATCAAATGCTTCCTGAAAATAAGCTTCTAAGTTTTATTCTATTATAAGCTCTGTGACCTTGAAAAGCGGGTCAAGGTCACCCATCTTCGAACTTGACTGAGATTTTGTTGATATGCATCTTCACCAAAGAAATAAAATTCCTATTGTGAATCCTTTTAGAGATATCCTGCTCACAAGGCCAAAATTGAAAAATCCAAGAAAAATTCATTTAAAATCAGAAATTGCAGATGGCGCCCCCAAACTTGTGCAGCAGTTACAGACCATCAGTCCCTATGATCATAGTAAGGATTGTGAAAATCCATCCAATGGTTCCTGAGAAATAAGCTTCTAAATGTTTTTTCTATAATCAGCTCTAAAACGTAGAAAAATAGGTCAAGGTCACCCATCTTCGAACTTGACCGAGATTTTGTCAATATACATTTTCATCGAAAAAATAAAATTCCTACTGTGAATCCTTTTAGAGATATCCCGCTCACAAGCCCAAAGTTGAAAAATCCAATAAAAATTCATTAAAAATCAGAAATTGTAGGTGGCGCCACCAAACTTGTGTAGCAGGTACAGATTATCAGTCCCAATTATCATAGTAAGTTTTGTGAAAATCCACCAAATGGTTCCTGAGTAATAAGCATCTAAGTGTTTTTCTATAATCAGCTCTAAAATGTAGAAAAATAGGTCAAGGTCACCCATCTTCGAACTTGACCGAGATTTTGTCGATATACATCTTTACCGAGGAAATAAAATTCTGACGGTGAATCCTTTTCAAGATATCCCGCTCACAAGGTAAAAGTTAACGGACGCCGGACGGACGGACGGACAGCTTGGGTGACGACAATAGCCCATCAGCCTAAGGGCTGAGGGCTAAAAACCAACAGCTCCCTGTTCTAGAAAGAGGTGACGGAAAGGTATAGAACCCGTTGAAACCTGACCGCAGAGGCAGAGGAGACAGCAAACAAGCAAGTTTAAGGACCCTTTAAAGGGTTACATCAACACTAAACTTTGGTCACTGGAACGCAGACCCCCCAATAAGAAAAACACAAGGCCAGTATATACACTGAAGAACTTAAAACCAGAAGGTGTGGGAACATTTTGAGATTATAATAACCAGAGAGAAACCAAGATTATGGACAGTCATCAAAGAATCAGAGCAAGACTTTGGGATTAACGGAGCAATTCCAGGCATAGCATTAGTAATGCAATCGATCAAAGCATTCAAGATTACACAGCATCAGAGGCAGACAGGGTGACAGCAGAAATAATGAAAGCAGATCATCAGACAATCCCAAAAGTCCTTACAAAATATTTGCAGACGTATGGGAGAAGGAAGAAGCACCTGAAGAATGGAAGATGGGCCTTATAGTAACAACTGAAAAAGAGGCGGTCTTGTTAATTGTAGCAACTGGAAGGGTATCAGACTACTCTCCCTCACCTGTCAGGTGTTCAGTAGATTTTTATGAATATGATACGGATGCGGCAGAACATCAGCTGAGACAAGAACAGGCGGGAATCAGACGGACAGAACCATCTGTGGATCAGATCTGCATTCTCAGACATATCCTTAAGCTTCGAACAGGACTTTCACAGTATTCTTAAGGAGTGTTAATCGAGAAAAACTATGAGATTGTCAAGAAGCTTGTCAGCCTTACAAGAACCATTACTTTAAAATACACATGGTAATCTAAAAGTGCCATTTAATCTCTGTTAAAAAGGAGATGAGTATTAGATTCGGACTCGAACTTGTACTCGGCTTTTAAGTGACTTGGACTCGAAGGAGTTGGATTTTTACTCGAACCTAAAGGACTCGGACTTGGCATCTGACTCGAGTTGCCTTGACTGGGACTTTGACTCCGACTCGGATGTTGTGGACTCGACTACATCACTGCCATGTGATGAGCATACTACTGCATGGGTCAAGAAGATGACAAATCAGTCACCCATTTGAAGGCTTGCAGAATAGAGGTTTAAGGTGAATAATTAACCTTTCTGGTGTAACAAGATAACAAATGAAGAATTACTGGAAAGAGTAAGAGTTGACACCATCACTACAGAGATCAGAAAAATAAGATAGAGATTGATAAGGCATTCGATAGGACATGTATGCCGTACTGAAGCAAATGCCATCCAAAAAAATGCCGTCAAGTGGACTCCGCATGATTGAAGAGCACGGAGGAAAATCCAAAGAAACGCTGAGGTCAGTGGAGAAGGAGTTACGGGAACAAGGAAAGACCATCATCAAAAATACAGAAGACATGCAACACGAAAAGGATTAAGTGGATGTACTGGAAGTATGAAGACAGCGATGTACTGAAGATTAAACTTTAAATAAGATGCTATATGATTAAAAAGGTAAATAGAAAATAGGTCTTTTATCGTTGGGCATATAGGACGTGGGATTACAGGATCTATTGATCCAAGCAGATTGAAGATGAATTGTAAACATGTGGGGAACCCGGATAAACAATGAGTTTGCACTTTATACCTAATATTTCACATGTATACACGCTGCTATAAATAAACAAATCCTTTGTGTTTAACCTGAACGATACAGATGGTCGCCATTATATATATATATATATATATATTTAGTCTCATGAGTTGATTCAGAAAAAAGTCTTCGATTGTGCATGAATGACTTTGACTGTTAGACCGTTTGATTCTATGACTCTCATTGGGAGTTATCTATGTATGCTGATTTCTTATTAAAGCATTAGCACGGCTGTACACTAACATAACATGTTACACAAAAAGGCCACACAAAAAAATTGAACTGTTCAATCGATTCACCTCTCCTGTTTTATCATGGAACAGGAGGGACCGTTTCGAGTTATAATACGAGTGTCCGTTGAACAATATACGGTTTGGTGTGGCCTAAATGTCAATATCTAGCAACACCTCACCTCAGGAATGTTATAATGTCCGGCAATGAACAGAGCACCTAGGAAATTGTCCCGCCCATCACTCCGAGTCTCAAAAATTGGAATCTGAAACATAGTTAAATTTTTTTGCAGATTGTTAAACTTTCATTCCGTATTTTCCTGACGCTCGGACGTTCATTTTTTAGACACTGCTTTCACTGCGTCTGAACAAAACAGGTATCTACTGAAGTCCCGGACTCTGTAATATGGTATATAAATTGTGTTTACCTGTAATTTATAATTTATGCTCAGTCTCAAAGGCGTCATGATTCTAAAAATCGCGTAAATAGCCTAGTTTATAAAGATAATATACTGATATTTGTTTGTTAGAAATGTCCAATTGGAATACTGAGAGTTTGCAGGTTCACAGATTTTAATTTAATTCTATATATGAGGGTGTTATGGTTTCTTTTTCTTCGAGCTGTATTCACTACAGAACATCTTTGAGAGACTCCGCATAAATGACTGATCAACCAAAGTCCTCCATCTAGAAATGTTTGCTTATGTCAGATTCGTGTATAGTTGATGGAGTTCATTTATCACTAGCAGCAGAAAATTGATAAGGGCGCGCATCAACCTATCAGATGGACTGCATTGTCAATTGACATGTACCCCCGTCTACCTGTGCCAATTGTTCCAGTCCCCCGCCCACCCCGTGTGTATTAGCGTTTATCTTACCTGTGCATCCTTAAGTATTATAGATTATACTACCTTTACCCCCGTAAGTGTTACAGACCTTGCTACGTCTACCCCGTACGTATCAGTATGGTATTACCGTTTACTATCTATGTCCGTATAACTAATGCAGTTTTCCTACCTGTGCTAATTGTGTTCCTACCAGTACACCCGTAAGTATAATTGTGTTCCTACCTGTACACCCATAAGAATAATTGTGTTCCAACCTGTGCATCCGTATGTATAAATTGTTAGTACCATCACCCATATGTATAATTGTGTTCCTATCTGTACAGCCGTATGTATAATTATGTTCCTACCTGTACACCCGTAAGTATAATTGTGTTCCTACCTGTGCACCCATAAGAATAATTGTGTTCCAACCTGTGCACCCGTATGTATAAATTGTTTATACCATCACCAATATGTAAAATTTTGTTCCTATCTGTACACCCGTATGAATAATTGTGTTCTCACCTGTGCATACGTATGTATAATTTGTTCCTACCATCACCAGTATGTATAATTGTGTTCCTACCTGTGCACCCGAAATTATTACTTTGTTCCTACCTGTGCACCCATAAGTATAATTGTATTCCAACCTGTGCACCCGTATGTATAATTGTATTCCTACCTGTACACCCGTATGTATAGTTGTGTTACTATCTGTGCACCCGTATGTATAATTGTGTTCCTACCTGTGCACTCGTAAGTATTATTGTGTTTCTACCTGTGCACCCGTAAGTATCACCGTTTTTCCTAAATGTTCCAACATGAAGGAGAGAGCGGAGGCCGTGTACGCCATCGTGTCTGTACCATGCAGGATGATGAACGCGTCGAACCTGTTATAATTGGTCTGAAAAAATGAAATTAGGTTTCGTTGTATTTGTTACCCTGTACTCATTGCACTTGATATCAATATTATCTGACCGAAGGGTCATCACGCTCAGCTGGTGGGCTGGGTATAGACATATGCAGAGACCAGACATCATATCATGGATAAAATTCAAAGTGCATTCAGATGAGACCATACTTCCAGGATATTCCAGATAGCCATAGGAACTCTTTTTTTCTTTGGATACCATGTTTGTTTGGCCAAACTACATATTCATTTATAATATTGTAGAAAATCTGGATGGTACCATCAACCATACGTACTGGAGATAGCTAAGTATTCAACCTGAAACGGGTATTACGCAAAGTGCGAGGTACCGACATAAACTAATCATTAGCGACAGGCGCGGTGTGTTGTACCTGTGTTACGGACTATTTATATATACCGTCTTGTTTTTTATCTGTGCCAGAGAAGAAGTGTTGTGTTGTATTCATTGCATTCCATGTGTTATTTCCTCACCCATCTGTACACAAGCCAGCATCAAGGTCTTATGTGCCTGTAACTCTTGAATGCATGAATGCATTCCCGGGCTTAATCATTAATGATTGTACTATCATGTAAGACAAAAAATTCACTTAATGAACGAAAACATCATCACGATTTAGCACGGGCGCTATCTGTGGCGCCATTTTTTTTCCTTCTGGCATAAGAGAGTCTATCAGGCATGCTCACCTGTCCAATATGAATGCCTTCTAGTACGTGGTAAAATAATCGATTATACCTATATCATTTTTACCTAATCGATCAAAAACAATTATGTTTGCACATCAAAAGAAGTCATAATTTCCCGATAAAAGTTTCTTATTATACCACAAAATTAAAAAAGACGGGCACAAGACAGCGAACAGCATTGAACCTTATAACCTTGTGCAATGAATAAGCGTCGACAACCCGGCCATTACCTCGACCTTTCGGCATGATGAACAAACGCAAGCATCCAATAATAGGAAGCCCCCCCCCCCCCCCACACACACACACACATGACAGAGGCTTGCATTCCTTAAAATTCAGATTTCTAGTTTCATCGGGTTTAAAAAATTTTGATGTCTAAAAACCGTCGTGGTCCCATTGATATAACTGACGATTAAACGATTAAAGAAATATTAGATTTCACATTCCATAACCATCATCATTAATCAATACTAATCAATGAAAACAAAGGACTATACCAGACAAAGTGAGGACGAGTCATTCTTGGACCCCCTAGACTTATTGACAAATGAGGTTATAAATACTTTACGTACTTTATTTTTGAGGTTATAAATACTTAACGTACTTTTTTTGGAATCCCTACACAAAAGATCGATTTATGATAAACATACTGTAATTTTACTTGAATGAAGTCAAAGGTAGCAGAACTGGCAAAAACCCCTATATCTATAATCAATCCAAAAGTAACATGTTTTAAATTTATAATAAACCCTAAAAAGTATGTTTTATTTAACCTGATACAGTGTTCTTTCTGGTATACATATGTTTTTATTTATTTTACATGTTTTGCAATATTAACAAAAAAATTTAAAGTAGACTATTTTTAGTACCGAGTAACAGTAAGCCTAGCTTTCGTTGACTAATATTAAACTATATGACAATATCTCAAAAACTTTTTTATTGTTTAATTTTCTCTACTGTACTTCTCTCTTGTTGAAAAATGATATTTTTAAATTTTTAGTGAATCAAAATTCAAAATTTCAGTTTAAGGTAGATAGAGACATGATACCTAGAGGAAAAAACGCAATTGAGATACTATCATGTGGTTTAAAATAAGCCCGCTAAAACGTGGCTTGCTGTTACTGGGTGCTTGAAATAGCATGCTGTTAAAAAATAATAAAAAATATAAATGTTAAAATATCATATGAAAATGAATGCAAACTTATAAATAACAAATAAAATATGTAAATATCAGAAAGAACGCCTAACAGGTTTAAAACAATGTATACTATATGGGTCTAATACGGAGTTAAAACACCTTTTGAATTGATATTAGATATAGGGAATTTGCCTAGCTAAAGGCCAAACAAATAAAAGGTATGGTTCTCAGTCACCGCGCGCATTAATTTTAAACCCCAGCATCAAAACTTTTCATTTTGATTTTCGATAGAAAATTATCAATTTTGAGCTCTAGCCGCTTCGGACATTTCTTTCAAGAAGATAAAATAATACAATTTTGATAAGATTTCCTTTGTAATGTAGTAATTTTACCTGTTTAGCAAAAAAAATCTGTTATTATCATGCTTTTTCATATGACATTTTTATAGAAACATACATAAAAAGATAAAAAAAAATTGCCCGCCCGCACTGAATAATGGAAAAAATTGCCTGAGAACCGAACTTTTTTTGCCTAATGTAGATATTTTTCCTAGGATTTGTGTTATCTATATACCTGAATGTCAACTCCTATTCTGGCGTAGTCTGTCATCGTCATGTTGCACGAGTCCAGGAGTGGTTCGTACTCGTAAATGTAGTAAATCACACGTTTACCGTCCTTCGATAATCTGAAAGACAATATATGTCTGAGAATCACTCTATAACTCCTAACTTATAGATTACCTTTAACAAATATGTTGCAAGTTATATTTAATATATCCTAGTTGATCTAACCATTTAACGATGGTAATTTTATTCAGTGTTAGAGGTTGTTCGTTTAATATTTAAATTTATAAATGAAGCTTTATGTAGACACAAAAATTGTAAATTATAAAAAAATAATTGCGTACTTATTTTTATCAAGATAGTAAATAAAACGTACTACCCCCCCCCCCCCCCCCCGAGACAGCCTGCCGCCCCAAACGTCGATTATTGATGAACCGAAGATGATGGGTGTCAGTTTATTTCAGAAGCCTGAGTGTCATGTTGTCATGACCAACCCCCCCCCACACACACACACAATACACAAACACACACACAAGATACCAAGGGGAAGATGGTCACTCAGTATGCGTGATGGTACGTGACCACTACACCTAGCTAGCTGCACGACCTGGTATAGTAATACAAGATTAACAATGTTGGTATTCTGAGATCCTGAAAGCTCTTTGTTTGTAATATAACCTAACAAAAAGGTGTAATATGAGTGGAACTCCTGTGATAAGGCCACCCGTGGGGCTAACCAAAGGTGGTCTTAATTCACAGGCGGTCTTATAACATAGGTCATTTATAAACAACGTGAATGCCCATGGTGCATTCAAAGTTGGTTTTATATAGGCAGGTGGTCATGTTAGACAGACCTATGGTTTTTCAAACAGGTTCCAAATTATTAGAATAAAACGGAAGAGTACTCTCTCAGCACGATATTAAGTGGTTACTTTATTTATGTAGTTGTAAATAATCAGGTTGGCAATCATGACGAGTCGTGCGGAATCGTTTATCAGAACAATCGTTTATCCGAACAAAGCCCATGTTCCCCTGTCTTTTTGGATTAACGACGCTCTACTGTAATATATTTCAGTTTCTTGGCAGAAAACGTCAAGCAGGTGAATAAATACAGAATATTTGTTTACGTATGGTTACTCACGGCATGACCAGTGGCCTGTATTCTTCATTTTCAGTGAAGTGAGCATCGGCGTATTGTTTATCGTAAAACATGGGCAGCTTCCTCAGTTCGTCTACCAAGAAGTTTGGCTCTGGTTCATAGGCTGCATGTGTAACGAAACACAATAAATAAGGTTAAAAAATAACAGGTATAATGCTGAAATGTTGACTTCAAGGAGGTTATGCTATCATCCCTGGTTGTTTGTTTGTTTTCTTGGTGTTAGTTTGATTGTTAGCCGGAATACGCAAAAATCGTTCAACCGATTTCAGTTAATCTTTGTTAAGGGCTGCGTACAGAAGGGCTTCCGACGACTCCTATATTTTCTGAATATTCGTATATTTTTCTATGAGAAAAATGTCTCCGATAATTTCCTATGTTTCCCAGCAATTGCAGGCCTAAATTTCCTACATTCTCCAATAATTTGTTTCACTGCACAATCGTGTTTCTAAAATGACTGTTAATACTGAAAAATTATTGTTATATAGACCTGTTATTATTGAAAACATTCGGCTTTTTTGTATACCTGTTCATTTTGAGTGTTAGAGTCATACATGTACAGCTATCATAACCATTTATGCAACATTTAGATGTTGGGAGAACTGATAGTCAGGGCAAATGACAGAGTTAAACACGATTGTTCAGTGAAAACTTTTTTCTTTGGGAGAATTCGTTTAAACTTTATTTATTACTCCTCGTGTTGTCCTATGAAATTCCTTTATTTCTTCGAAGTCTGAAAAGAAGACTGGACATAGGTGAGGTAAGATTGAGGTTATATAAGAGTAAAAACTACATCCATACACTGAATTATTCCGAAAGGGCAAGCCAAGATGACATTTTCCATAAATGTCGTGTAGGAGGAGAGATATCGGATAACAAAATAAAGGAAAACAGCAACTGGTACTTTTTACTGTTTCGTTGGATTAACTGAGACTTTATGACGAGAGAGAGAGAGAGACAGAGACAGACAGACAGAGACAGGGACACAGAGAGAGACAGAGACCGAGACTGATAGACACAGAGACACAGACAGAGAGACACAGACAGAAGCAGAGAGAGAGAGAGAGAGAGAGAGAGAGAGAGAGAGAGAGACAGACAGAGACAGGGACACAGAGAGAGACAGAGACAGAGACAGATAGACACAGAGACATAGACAGAGAGACATACTCACAGAGAGAGAGAGAGAGAGAGAGAGAGAGAGAGAGAGAGAGAGAAAGAGAGAAAGAGAGAAACAAACCGACAAAGATATTTAAAATACTGAAAACTAAGTTTACAAAAAAGTGGCAAATGGACCATGACATTCAGGTGACTTGAATGTATCCTGCGTACGTCCATCAGTTCAGGCCTGATATACACGGCCCAGTTCATGGCTTGGGATCTGTGTGCACTTGGGCCCTTATAAATACAGCCATGGTACATGGTACAGCCAAACGTGTCCCCCAGCTGGGACTCAGCAGACGCATTGATCATTGTGAACTATATAATAGATGTATATGTAGTTACGAAGACAAATAAATGAGGGGATAATCCTGGGCCGATCCGGGAGTCGAACCCAGGTCGGTGGCGCACAAGTCCGGCGTACCAACCGCATCGCCAGCAAAGCAAGCTTCACTAGCGAGACAGTTCGGTCCACTTTTATATCACCCCGTAACACATCCCTGCTCTGCTATTAGAATAAGACTAATTATCCCAGGAGTGAGCTTATTCCCTGGGCCACAAAGTTAACCGTCACGTTAGACGAGCCCCCATTTTGTTACGAAGACAAATAAATGAGGGGAAAATCCTGGGCTGATCCGGGAGTCGAACCCAAGTCGGTGGCACTCAAGTCCGGCGTACCAACCGCTTCGCTAGAAAAGCAAGCTTCACTAGCAAGACAGTTCGGTCCGCTTTTATGTCACCCCATAACAGTATATGTATGTATATATATATATATATATATATATATATATATATATATATATGTATGTATGTTTATATGTGTGTGTGTGTTGTGTGGCCTAGTTCTGAAGCGAGTCCAAGCAAAATGAAACATAGGAGGGACAAACATTTAGATTTTGCTTTATCAGTTTTTAATCCGGAAACGAGTGTTATAACATGAGTTAAGGAAAATGCTTTGGAACAGGCGGTCAATTGTTTACCATATTGTCTTACTTTTAATGTACAATTATCATCCCTGGAGTTTTTTAACTTAAAGGTCCGTTCTCTTCAGAATTAACCGCGGTGGGTTCTAAACAAGAGCTTGTTTACTGGTATATCATATACGATAAGTAAAATTCAGTTTTCCCATCCACAAAAAGGAACTACTTGTAATTTATTAAACTTATATATATATATATATATATATATATATATATGGGTGTGTGTGAGGTATGGTGTGTGTGTGTGTGACATTAGGACATTACGCAGGGGAGGAATACTGGATCTAAAATGAAGGAGGCGGCTCAATACCGTTGCACAGGTCAAAAATTGTGCCGGAAGTGCTGCCTGAGTCTGATATACAGGAGTGGAGGGAAGTTTAATGGCCCTGGACGCTAATTACGACATGCACTGCTTCGGTACAAAGGGCATTATATTCTATTTCTCATATTTTTTCGGGGGGGGGGGGGGGGGGGGGGCTGCGGTTCCCTCCTAATCCGCTTCTGTTAACCACAAAGTGTGTCATTAAAAGACTCCTTCTATGTATGTTTGGTAATTATTAGTAGATATAATCGGACAGTAGTGATGGTTATCTAGTATTGCCATATCAGCATTAAATAAACATAGATACCGGGATACATAGAGAACTTATAGCTACCTGCTTACATAGCAATAACGAATTTGATCAGTATCTAGGTATGACTGGCGAATGGGATTGAATCGGCCAGTATTGACGGTGAGTTAACGTTGCCTCATACACTACTAGAATACTATACTGAACCTGAGGTTCATGGCACACGTACTGGTGATCAGTTAACACAGAAAAGACCCAAGGTGGAAATGCCAGGTGTCAAGTTCATCTTGTGTTGTGTTGTTTTGTTTTAACTGGGATGGCGTCAGAACTAAATCCATCGTAGTCCTCTCACACGTTGATTCTTAATCTACAGGTCCTGACCTTCTGACAAGTGTATATATGTTACCAAACATATGTGTGCACACATAAAACATGATATCATATGTTGGTGTTGTCCTGTATCATGACAGAGGCGGGCTCTGACTCTTGTGTGAATGTAACGTGTTCAAGGAATGTCAACTTGTGACAGCAATTCACTGTGATACAAGTATTCATCGGAGCGAAACGGTCAAGTATGGAGGGCAAAATATTCACCAAAACACGTCGTCATTCAAGGCGTTAGTATTTGTCAAGGTCAAACACGAGTAACAAGTGTAATGAGATCAAGGTGGTGACAAACCTATTCACTTGTTACAGACTGGTGCCCGTTAAGCACCGAAAGGTTTACGATCGGATAAGCCAGCATGAACCGAAATACTGACGTATATGCACTAGTCAGCTGTTACGTTTTCGTGACGTACATTCATCTCCTTGCTTCTTCTGCCCAGGGTAGGCACCGAATTATATTTAGACAAACTGAGGTGGATTGAGACCAGTTCAAGATACACACCTCATTCGACATTTTGTTCATAATGGGGTAAAATGCTAAATCCTTCCTCATTTATGAACCCTCGCAGGATTCAAGTGAGGAGAGGAAACAGTGTTAATATATTGCATAGGCCTACGGACGAACGGATATCTATTCTCATAAAAGCTGTCGCATCAATAATAAACTTAATGTGTGGCTTATGCCAGACTTAACATAGTTCTTGATATTGGCATAATTACAAAACTTTTCTAATATGTTAATCGTTGATATCAGTCAACATTTATAAAAGTCTGTTTCCCAAGGTATAGGTTTATTATGAATGATTGGCACTCAAGGACTGAGCAATGGGTGCGCAATCAATAACAATACAAAAAAAGTCTTATCCAAACGCCCTATATGAGAGACAGACCGTGAAATACATTCTGAAGGACGTAGGGACACATGGGAAATAGGCGACATAGGTTATTTTATATATGCTGCAATATCTTACAAATGTTCTTTTTTTTATGCAGAGATCATAAATATCAACGAGACCAGTTCTTTCATGCGTGGCACATGACCAGTATAGTCTTTAATTTGTGTTTCCAATATCAAGGACATCTGAACTCGACCTCTTCAAGACAACATTTCATTTTACAGCAGTCTGACGTTTACATGAAGTTGTACATATGACATGTTGAATTATATTAAACAAGTGGATCATAGGAAGGGTCCTAATATATTGGCAAGTATAGAAACGTATAGTCGAACAGATGGGGCAGCAGTTACGTCGTACGGGGGCTCAAAAAGCCCAAACGGGGCCCGGGCAGGCCAAGAATTTGCTTTAGGAACCAAAAAATGTTTTAAATTGTAGTTCTCATTTATTGTTATTATATAATTTTGTCAAGAGAGCCTGAAAGCACTTATAAAACATGCGAAAGTTTCGTTTTCCTTTCGTGCTCTTCTCCGGGAATTAATGTGTTTCCTGTATATGGTGGCTAGTTAAACGCCTTGATAATTTAGGTAGTCTTATTGGATATTTGTATTAGCTTATGGCTAAAATACAATTTATAATCGGGAGTTACCCGAAATAGCTCAAGTGGGCCCTTTATGGGCCGGAACCTCTGGGAAAAAGAAATTGCTTTAAAAATTTAGTCTTGTCTTTTGGCTTGTGTGGTAGCTTTTCTCGGGGTGGGGGTGGGGGTCGATTATGGAGTTTCCTAGGCCAAAACCAAATACTTGTTTAGATATAATAATGAGTGCTAAGACGGGACCGAGGAGCTTAGGCCAAAGAGTTTCCAAAGATACAAGAAAATGCATGAATAGAAACAGTAAATCTCATTTGCCTTAAAGTCTGTTAGCTAGCTTTATATATCGGTTTTAATCCAGTGGGCACACATGACCCAATAAAAATCCTTAAGCTAGCACATTTTTATCGGATCGATTTCTAGTATGTGGTAAGACATATCCGTGGAATAAATTACCTAAAAATTATATTTATTTGCAATAATCGTACAGGGCCAGAAGAGCAGTAGATAAAAACATTCGTTTAATCCCTTTATGCTCCACTTATGAGCTCAACAAATGATTGATATTAAACGGGCTCAACCGTACATGGTTGTGCAGACTACAAGAAAATGCTTTTTCATGCTTAAGTGTCATTTGATAATAGTGACGTGCCCAAGTAACATCTATAACAGAAGCCAGAATTCCACACCCATATTTTTTAAAACCTTTCCCAATTATGACAGAGACTTACCCCCGTTATGGACACGCATGCCGATGGTCCCACCAGTGTACAGAACAAGAACCCGACTTTCAGTCGTTATGTCAAATTCCGTTCCATCAGTACCAGTGTAGTCTCTGGTGTAATCTTTGAGCAGTTTAGGTTGGTATGATGAATCGTAGTGATTTAGTGTTTCGATACTCTGTTGGGATATGAAAAAACTGGCTCGTTTACTGGCTGCCGACTTCTTCGAAGCCATCTTGGCTTCCTATACCTGGAAGGGCTGTTAGCAGGTACGCGCCTAGATGTTCTCAACACGCTCGTAGGAAAACTGCGTTCCGCTCTGGTCCCGCTATAGAGATGCTCTGGATTCAGCTGCTTGTTTCTCTAGCGGCGCTGTTGTTGCAGTCGTGTCTCGGGATTAACCTACCGTGTCCTCATTGCTATCAGGTACGGAGCTTGTCCTGTAGCGGGCACAGCCCAGTTAACCTGTATAAAGATAACAATACGATGAGTTATTAAGCCTCTCCTCGTATGGGTGGCTTACATGGGGTGATGAGTTTATAGGTACGTTACCATTCCTAATAATATATATGCATTGTCTCAAACCGTTAGTTCATTTTTGCTGAATACAAAGGTTTACCAGCAAATACATGCTACACAGTCTCCTATACACGTTTAATACATTGCTATGTGAGTTTGCTACAGTCGACAGCGCTGACATATAGGGAACAAGTGTCAAGCGCTGCAGCCTCCTTCGGGGAGAGTGTATACGATGCGAATTGGCACGGATCCATACAAACCCTCAGATACAAAACAAACAAACAAACAATAAAAAACAAACAAACAAACAAACTAGATGACCTGAGGTCACGCGCTTGCCAGAAATGATGTAAAGTTAGTCAGATGAACGAGCAGTATAAAAGTGAAAGAAAATAATCCATAGTTTGTGAAGAAAGAACCAATATTAACAAAGTTCTAAAGAAAATAAGATTTTGATATATTTTGATCACCTTGTCCTTGACCTTTGACTTATTTGAATAATAAACATAGGACTTCCAGATATCATCATGATATATGACAAGTGTAATTTACAAAACGATCCCTTCAAAACTGTCCAGTAGAATGCTACATGTGAGACGCAAGCACCTGGAAGCAGGCGAAATTGAGGACAACTGACAAACAGACAAACATACTGACAAACTGACCCAAGATTGAGACCAGTTGACTTAATCATGTGATGGAGAAACCTCAGAGGAAGATAATAAGCTATAGTTTATGTAAATGAGGTTAATACTTTTGGAGATATGGCCAAAAAATGATATGTTGTGGAAGTTTGAGTGCACCACCCCCTAGCGGCCTTATCTGGAAAATGAAAAATTCGTTTCGAGATTTTAGTGTAAGACATAAGATGTAATAGTTTTAAAAAGGATTCTTTCAAAACTGTGGCCTGTAGAATGCTATATGTGAGACGCAAGAACCGGCAAGCAGGCGAATTTGAGGACAACTGAGAAACAGACGGACACACAGACAAAGTGACTCAAGATTGAGACCAAATGAATACACCAGGTTTTTGGAAAGACACAGAGGAAGAAAATAAGCTATAGTTTATGTAAATGAGGTATATAGTTTTGGAGATATTGCCAAAAAATGATATGCTGTGCAAGTTTGAGTGCACCGCCCCCTAGCGGCCAATTCTGGAAAAGGAAAAATCCGTTTCGAGATATTAGTGTAAGACATAAGATGTAATAGTTTTAAAAGGATTCTTTCAAAACTGTGAGCTGTAGAATGCTATATGTGAGACGCCATAACCGGTAAGCAGGCGAGTTTGATGAAAACTGAGAAACAGACGGACACACTGACAAAGTGACTCAAGATTGAGTCAAAATGACTCCACCAGGATTTAGAAAAGACTCAGAGGAAGAAAATAAGCTATAGTTTATGTAATTGAGGCTCACAGTTTGGAGATATCGCCAAAACATGATATGTTGGGGAGGTTTGCATACAGCGCCACCTAGCGGCTGCATTCAAAAAATGGAAAAACTGTTTCGAGATAATAGTGTAGGACTTACGCTATGTCAGTTTCAAAAAGATTCCTGCAAAACTGTGACCTCCAGGGCAAGATTACTGAAATCTCGAAATATCTCGTTTGACGAGATATTATACGAGATATCACGAGACCTGTAATAAAATCTTGCAGTACTTGTTAAATGCTACCTGATGCAAAAAACTAGACCTCTCTAGCTGTAAAACTACCAAAGTTAGAAAAATAAGGCCCCTTATTTTCGAATATCATGACTTTTTCCCAAAAATTCGTAACCATGGTTACGGCAAATTTGAGTCAGCTACACACCAGATGACTGGCCTTGGAATGACGTTTAAAATGAGCTATGTTTGAAGAAGATAAGACTAATAGTGACAAAGATATGAAGAAAACACCGTTTTGAGAAGTTTTGATGACCTTGACCTTGGACCTATATTGACCAAAAACAATAGGCTTCTTGCATTTTTGATTATCTATAAAGTGTGTAAGTTTGAAAGTGATTGGTGCAAAATTGAGACCTGTAGAGAGATGACAGACAAACAGACAAACAGACAGACATCCGCGACTGACCAACCAGCTTGCGAAAATCGAAGATTTCCGGCAAGCAACAAACAAACAAAAAACACATTATCATTGTTACACATGTTATGACTCCGTTGGGACAAAAACTTTGCTGAGTGATCAGTATGTAAGAAAGTATTGGCACCTACTCTGAATGAAATCAGATTGAAAGGCATGGCTGGGAATAGGGAACTGCTGTAGATTAATGGCAAGAAATGACCTCAGCGCTCGAAAGGTTCAAACATGTGTCGACATAAGGCGAACCTGTATGGTCGTACAGCATGCTGCAATAGTTTGAAACTTACCATTAGCACTCAAACGAGGACTGGCTGTATAACTAAAACAAGTGACCCATGGGTCATGACGCTCAGCTGACTGGGAAGAGATTCACAAAAGGAAATTTTATCACCAGAATGGTAGTATATACCCATTCAACTGAAGCATCAAACAGATTAACCAACAGGCCAAGATTTAGTCTGTATTTATATATCTCAAAAATAGAGAAAAATGTGTAAACTTTTAAAACTAGAATACGGGTAACCGACAAGTGACTACATGTATCTGCCAAAATCGGATAGTGAGGCATGGATTGAGTGGCAAGGGGAAATAGAGTGAGGTATGTTGCATATTAGCATGGATGTCTGCAGCCTAAATGTGTATGTAGGTTGTGCCACCTACCACAAATCCAGAAATCTGTCCAAGTTGTATACACCTGCAAAATTTTAGGCAGAAAAGTCAAACCACTACATGTATATGAGCGATTTTTGCCCATGGCAGACAAACAGACAAACACCGTGCAAAAATCTTTGCAGGTAACCCCTCCAGTTTTGTGTATGATAAAGACCTATGTGAGATCTAAACACATGCACAATTTTGGCCCAATCGGTCAAATGGTTCCTGAGATATGAGCTTGGATGTGTCCAGCGTTTACTAAAATGTAGGTGGCGCCACCTGTCATAAAATCAAGAAAGCTGTCCAGGATGTATAAACCTGCAAAATTTTAGGCAGTTATGTCGAACCACTACACAGAAATGAGTAATTTTAGGCCACGGCAGACTAACAGACAGACGCTGTGCAAACATTGTTACAGGTGGCGCCACCATTTTTTGTGTATGTTACAGAGCTATCAAAGGGCTACATTTGTATAAATTTTATTTCCTGATCGGTCAAACGGTTCCCGAGATATAAGCTTGGATGTCATCAGCGTGAACGTGAACATAGGTGGCGCCACCTGTCATAAAATCAAGAAAGCTATCCTGGATGTATACACATGACGAATTTCAGGTGAATTTTGTCAATTCACTGCAGAGATATGAGTGATTTTAACCCAAGGCAGATGAACAGATGGACACTGTGCAAACATGGTTACAGGTGGCGCCACCATTTTTTGTGTATGTTATAAAGCAATCCAAGGGCTACATTTGTATCAATTTTATTTCCTGATCGGTCAAACGGTTCCCGAGATATGAGGGTTTATGAGTGGAAACAGACCCACAAATGGACACTGGATAGAGAGGAAAGGTCAGAGGTCAATGCAAATTGGTTAGGCACCAGTTCACATGTGACATGATAATAGGTGTAAGTTTGGGAAAAATCGGTCCATTAGTCTCTGAGGAGCTCTCTGGAAACGAACGCCGCCACGGCGGAGGAACTCGGTCAAAAACATAGTATCCGCAAAACTTCGTTTTGGCGGATACAAAAATACAGGTGGCTCCACCAGTCTGCAGAAACTAATAAAAACACTTAATGGTCAATATCCATGCAAAAAATCATGGTGATCTCTGCATTAGTTGTTCAGATACTTCAGTTTTTGTATCAAATTGTCCATTATTCTGAGGGATACTTCGGAGTCCTATAGCTTGAAGGATATGGGTAACAGAGACCTAATTTCAAGTTTCCACAGGCACCTTTCATGGGCCTCCTTGCATGATAAGAATGAAGATTCTAGGTCCAGTTGTTGCGATTTGTATCCTGTTGACAGATAACCACATCTTTAAAGGTCTCAAAAAAAAGAAAAAAATTCGTAAAAATTTGAAAAAAAAATAGAGGTGGCACACCCAGTCTGCAGACTGATGGAACAGCTCATGATCAATATGTATGCCGAAAATCATGACCATCAGTGTTGTAGTTATTGAAATACTGCAGTTTTTGTATCAAATTTTCCATTATTCATGGGGGGGGGGGGGTATTTTGGACCCATACAGCTTAAAGAATATGGGTAACAGAGACCTAATTTCAAGTTTCCATGGAGACTTTTCATGGGTCTCCCTGTGTGTCAAGAATGAAGATTCTTGGTCCAGTTTTTATGATTTGTGCCCTGTTAACAGATGTTCATATCTTTAAAGGTCTCAAAAATACAGAAAAATTTCGTAAAAAAAAAACGAACAAATACAGGTTGTGCCACCAGTCTGCAGAAACTTATGAAACACTCCATGATCAATATCCATGCAAACAATTATGGTTATCTCTGCATTAGTTGTTCAGATACTTTAGCTTTTGTATCAAATTTTCCATTATTCTGAGCTGTACTTTGGAGTGCCATAGCTCAAAGGATATGGGTAACAGAGACCAAATTTCAGGTTTCCATGGAGACTTATCATGGGTCTCCCTGTGTGTCAAGAACGAAGATTCTAGGTCCAGTGATGTAGTTATTGAGATATTGAAGTTTTTGTATGAAATTTTTTACTATTCTGGGGGGTACTTTGGGGCCCCATAGCTCAAAGGATATGGGTAACAGAGACCTAATTTCTGGTTTCCAAGGAGATTTTTCATGGACCTCTCAGTGTGTCAAGAATTAAGATTCTAAGTCCAGTCTTTATGATTTGTGCCTTGTTAACAGATGTTCACATTTTTAAAGGTCTCAAAAATAGAGAAAAAAATTCGTAAAAAATCGAAAAATACAGGTGGCGCCACCAGTCTGCAGGAAGTGATGTAACATCTCATGATCAATATTTATGCCAAAAATCATGACCATCAGTCAAGTAGTTAATGAGATATTGAAGTTTTTGTATGAAATTTTTGACTTTTCTGGGGGGTACTTTGGGGCCACATAGCTCGAAGGATATGGGTAACAGAGACCAAATTTCAGGTTTCCATGGAGACTTATCATGGGTCTCCCTGTGTGTCAAGAACGAAGATTCTAGGTCCAGTCGTTACGATTTGTACCCTGTTGACAGATAACTACATCCTTAAAGGTCTCAAAAATGGAGAAAACAATTCGTGAACATTGAAAAATACAGGTGGCGCCACCAGTCTGCACAAACTGATGAAACATCTCATGATCAATATGTATGTCGAAAATCATGACCATCAGTGATGTAGTTAATGAGATATTGAAGTTTTTGTATAAAATTTTTGACTATTCTGGGGGGTAATTTTGGGCCCCATAGCGCGAAGGATATGGGTAACAGAGACCTAATTTCTGGTTTCCATGGAGACTTTTCATAGGTCTCTCAGTGTGTCGAAAATGAAGATTCTAGGTCCAGTCGTTACGATTTGTGCCACGCTAACAGATGACAGCATCCTCAAAGGTCTCAAAAATATAGGAAAAAATCGTAAAAAATCAAACAGTACAGGTGGCGCCACCAGTCTGCAGGAACTGATCGAACATCTCATGATCAATATGTATGCCAAAAATGAAGACCATCAGTGATGTAGTTATTGAGATATTGAAGTTTTTGTATGAAATTTTTTACTATTCTGGGGGGTACTTTGGGGCCCCATAGCTCAAAGGATATGGGTAACAGAGACCTAATTTCTGGTTTCCAAGGAGATTTTTCATGGACCTCTCAGTGTGTCAAGAATTAAGATTCTAAGTCCAGTCTTTATGATTTGTGCCTTGTTAACAGATGTTCACATTTTTAAAGGTCTCAAAAATAGAGAAAAAAATTCGTAAAAAATCGAAAAATACAGGTGGCGCCACCAGTCTGCAGGAAGTGATGTAACATCTCATGATCAATATGTATGCCAAAAATCATGACCATCAGTCAAGTAGTTAATGAGATATTGAAGTTTTTGTATGAAATTTTTGACTTTTCTGGGGGGTACTTTGGGGCCCCATAGCTCAAAGGATATGGGTAACAGAGACCTAATTTCTGGTTTCCAAGGAGATTTTTTATGGACCTCTCAGAATCCCAAGTTACAAGGTTCTAGGTCCAGCGGTTACGATTTGTGCCTGGTTAACGGACGGACAGACGGACAGACGGACAGACGGACGACGGACAAAGAGTGATCGCTATAGCTCAGATGACTTTCAGTCAGCTGAGCTAAAAATACGAAAACTATGCCATGGGACAACCAGAGTGTAAAGAATGACACAAGTGTGATGACAAATCATCGGCCCGGAGGTAGGCCTATATTGTGAGAAAATGTACTAAAGTATTGTACTTATTGACACAGGTATTTGCCACTATTGGTTTGATGTACATGAAATGTAGAAACTGTAGAAAATGTTACTTGGAGTGTATCTGTTAATAGTAAAGTGCTAGGTTAGCATGAACTAACTGTATAGAGATAGAGCAGTGTGCTAATTAAGTTAATGTAAAATGAGGTTTAAAAGTTGTTATGTCAAGTTAGCGTTGATATGTGTGTGTATATATATTGTAAGGCTTTATAGATCCTATTTTTCGCGATGCAGAACTATATAATTGTTATGTTAAATAAGGGGACTGGCAACCTTTCATTTATTAATTATTCTGATAAAGTGCTACATATATAGATACAGTGATAAAGTGCAACTTTAGTTTAAAGTTGACAAAAAAAAAACGAAAAATGAGCAAAATATTGTTATATCAATATGTCCCATTATTATAACATATAACAATCATTTAAATAAATAAATGTTAAAGTAAGCATATGATACAGTCTAAATATAATAGTATCATTCTTCATATTTGTGTATATCTTTGATAGATCTATTAGGCTGGTTTCAAGGGTTTAATATGGTGTTTGAACAAGATTTAACAATTTATAACCTTTAAAAGATGTAAGCACATAAGCCTCAAAATTATAATTAAACAGATTTATCTTTAAAAAATACACATGATAGGAAACCACTAAGAGTGTGTGCACTCGTATCTGAATAACTGTATGTCGGCTGACCCTGTAAAAAGTCATGAATGCGAAGGCATGCATGTAATTTTTCTGTCATTCACTGGTCGGGGCAACAATTAGTGACATGTTTCATCAGATATTCAGTTTGCTCACATGTTACAGGGCCAAGCAGACAATATTTTCATTCACTGAACTCATAGGAGAAAAGCTTATTAAAAAGTATACTATAAAATACAAATTTAATAAGGTACATTCCATAGTTATTTAAATGCTTAAAATCATAATTTATATAACAAATAAAATTTGATGTTAGAACAAATAAAACCAGTAATTTCTCACTTTAAAATGAAATTTATCAACAGATTAAAAGCGAGCACCAAGATCCAATAACATCCATCTGTGAAAGTAGTAGTGATACCAATCTTGTAGTAGGAGTTTAGGAAATTAAAATAAATAAAAATAAAAACAGAAAAAAAAAATTAGTTACCAAAAAATGTACAACTCTAAGGCTGAAATGGATAACCTATAATTTGATACTAAGTGCAGCTGCAGAATTTGCCAAGGTCAGTACTCTTTAGATTTATATCGTATTGGGTATTTTTGTGATGTTCAAATCAGTCATGTAAACATTTAATGAAAACTCTTAAGTGGTAAATATTACTTAATAATAAACCAGACATAGGCGTTACACTCGGAATAATATATATTAAATTAACGTATCTAGTTCTCTCTGAGATACAGTTTAAATATATTTCTGTTTTGCCTAGAAAAATGAAGTCCTTAGTTAACACCTGTGGCAACTGAAAGAGGTATTTGTAAAGTCAGTCAATAACTACATTGAGAAATCTATCACATGTCCAGTCATGTGTGTATTGCAGTGAGATAATACAAGTCACAAGTTCAGGCATATTTGTCGGGCCTATATACTGGTATCAGTAACACACAACGGCCACCAGCCCTTGTGACTTCCAAACATTCATAATCGCCATCCTTTATATCAGTGGTCCACAATTGACACTATATAATCCTGTATATATAACGTCTGACATCTACCAAACACCTGGCCTTATGTCATGTCTCTGTTGCGTATAAGCACTCGTCTATCAAAATGCTTATCAGGTACAGCAGCTTTGTGTACCTTTCGAAAGTAAGGAAAGACTGATAAAGTCAAAGTAATCCCAGATCAGCTTAATCTTGCTGAGAATTATGCATGTTTGCTTGATGTCAAGTGTGTTGAAGGGGACATTTACGAAACAGGAATCATATTGTTATGTTTGGGGATGCCACCTTTTACACAGTTTAATAATAATTCAACATATGAACAATTAAAATTAACAGCTCATTTCTATTTCTAGTAGGACACATTTTAAATTACTCATTTAAAGATTAAATGTAAGCAATTAAATCTAGTAATACAGATTTTCTAATTTAGGAATGATACCTAATATATTATTATTTGCTTGTTTTTAGCTGGTTTACTCTCTCACATTAAAGATTTGAATAAATTATGTGATCTTTTATTCATAATTCGACCAACTGTTCTGCTGGTATCTCTGCAAACTGATACAGTTATCTATTGGTGCAGCTTACGGTGTAAGGGTATTTAGTTTTTTCCTATTAGTATAACATGACCTGCATAACCGCATTAATTATACAATTAATTATTAAAACATTTTATTATACTTTGAGTTTAATTGTTATTCATGCAAGTTTGCATCCTTTTAGGTACATATAAACCCTGGTAATGTATTGTTATGACCTGACCGTATTCTTCATTCAACCTGTTTATGAAAATTTTTACATAAATCAGATCAGTATAGCATGTCAAGTTATTCAGACGTGTAAGCTCGAAGCGGTAATCATTAAAAACAAAATTACATTAAATTTTAAGTCAGAGTTGTTCATTATTGTTATATGTTGTGATATAATTTGTGTGGAATATATACTGCGGCGTTGTTTTATTCTTTGCAGGAGAGACGTACATGTACATGCACACACCAGTATGTTCAGCACAGCTACAAGTTACAGCACGGGGGATACAGTTGATGTTGCCAAGCAGCAGTGCTCCTAACATATATATTGAAAAATTATAGCAATACAATAATTAAAAATCTGCCACCTTGTGCAAAGTTTAAAAAAAAAACTTGTGAAGACTTTATTAAATGCAAATGCTCAGTAATTAATGAGTAAGACTGTCTTATAATTCTGTGCTATGCTCACACAGTGCAGCCGATTTATGCAAACTATTTTGCAAACATTAATGTTTTAATGACGCATGCAATGCCATTCTATGTTGTCATCATTCCATTACTATCTGATGGTTATTGAATAATTAAACTTACCAATATACCAAATTGTTGGAGGGGGAACCGATTAAGATATTACAGTTATATAAAATAAATACTGCCATATCTTCTCTTGTCCAGCACAATACAAGCTCTAGGTTTTTCCTGGGAAATCTGTCCCAAGGTTATTTCACTTGGAGGCTGTAATGTGCGTCTGGTCAACACTGCTTTGCTTGTATACTGCCAAAATGTCTTCTTTATTTAACACACGAAAAAACTGCGTTTTTTTTCATAAAAGGAGGAGAGAGTATAAGACATGAGGCCTATACTTGCCATCCCTCGTCTATATTTTAAATGACCAATTAATAGGTCATCTGATTGTGAAGTAGGCTGGCCCTGAGGGCCGGGTGCAAAGATAGCCCCTCTTCTGCCATCGGCCAACGTCTGGTCATTACTAGGTTTAGTCATTTAGACGTGTTAAGGGGCTAAAGGATAATCGACGTAAGGCGAAGTTCAGTAGCCTGCCGCAACCTTTCTGGCTCTCCGTTTAACTATCAGACTGGCAGTATAATGTTAAGGACAAATCTTTCGGCCATGTGGTAAATTTTAACTTAACTTTCTGTTGTTTTCTATTATCCGTGGGAAAATCCTACAAGATATTGCTTCGTCAGCGTCGGGCATATATGAAGCTCTCGCATGAAAGGATAGCAACTGCTGAACTCCGGGAGTTCAAAGGATAAAAACATCTACAATCACATATAAAGGTCATATATCGATATAATTTGATGCATATTAAGTTTATTTGCATATATGAATAAAGGATTACTTTTGTATCGCACAGACAAGCACCGGTATTTCATGTTACAGGTCCCTCAAAGTACCACAGGGTGATCTCTCCTTGTCGGACGGTCGGACTCCATCGCCATCACGTGTCGGGCCATGTGTGAGTAAACACATTCCCCGTGTTTGTTTAGCATAAAAGACCACATGACCCGAGGTCAGATCTTGCGCATGCGCGACAATTCCTGAACAAGGAGAAGTACCTTGATAGAAGAAGCGCGTCTTATCGAAGCTTGAAAAATCACGATTTGTGAAGTCGTGCGGTACGGCCACCAGATGGTGTGCGCGCTACGTTTTTATTTACACATTTTAAATAAGCATTTAATTAGTCCAGAATGTCATAGTCCTTGTCAAGTCAAAGTCCTTGAATTTTGATTCCAATACGCCATCAACGAATCTGAGTCCTTCTGAACTTGAGCCAGGTCTTAAATGTTTTTATCAAAAAACATATCAAAATGGGACTTTTATTTTTATTATAAGTTGACACACGCTTTTTAATTAATGTTGAAATACACTTAACTCAGGATAAAGAGGAGATGTTTGGTACATATATTCTAACCATCTTTTATTCTATATCTGTCTGAATTTTTTTGTAAATTTCTTAGGATAGCTCGCATATATAAATCTTTACAATAGGTTTCCAATATGGAAAATCAGTCCTTTTGGAGACGGAGGAATCTTCTATTGGACTCTAGATGGTCTCGGCCTGTATGTAGAGTCCTGACTTCTCGGTCCGAATCAAGGACCCCGGAGTCCAAGCCCGATTCCCTGACAAGTTTTTACGACTCCGGACTCGAGTAAAAGCAGAACTCGAGTCCGACATCACTGATAAAAGGAACATCCACGAATCTACGTGTGTTTTTATCAGTTCGCTTAAGATCTTTGCTGATCCTGACAAATCTAAGATTTTAGTGAAAATGCCACTGAAATTTCCTGTAGTCTCAAAATGCAACGGGGCATCAGACATAGGATATGTACCATCTTGTCTTCCCAAGTTTGTATGCCTACACGAGGCCAGTATCAATTAACAAATTAGGTCAGGATATTTGCAGGGTGATAATATACGTTATTCAAAGTATTGTCCCCTCCCGTGCATTTCTTAACGTAATAAGAATAATTTATATTATTTATAAATACAGAAAAAGAGATCTGTACAAGGCTGAATTCTCATTTCTGAGGTGGTTTAATAAATGGTGTTTTTGTCAATAGCTTACGTTTAATTCAGAGTTTTTAAATTTAATTCAGTACTTTTTTTAATATATCGCACACACTGTTACCACTACTCTCTTCGATATTGAAGAAAACTAATAAAATTCGATTAGTAGATAATCGTTTTCCTTAAAGTCTGTATCATTTAATCATTTTATCCTATACATTTATTTCCACCATACATTTAAAAATAATATTTTGACAAATCAAGACAAGGCAAGGAGGGTCTTGGTTGTAAATGTTTTATTCAGTGCAACAGAACTGCAAACACACAGTATCCAAGTGTATATATAACATGAAACTCATGCATAATGCATGAAATATACTGCCAGGCAACGCCGGTTCAACAAGCTCAGTCAGCTAAGTCACCTTCACAAGCTACATTTCTGAACGGCCACACAAACAAAACTGATTGTTCAACGGATTCGGGGGGGGGGGGGGGGGGGGGGGGGGGGAGGCATATGTAGCTGGTGGCCAACTTTTAAAATTTTTCCTATAATAAACGCAAAATTTAGTCAACTTTTATACACTTAGAAAATTCTTTGAAGGATTCAAGACGAAAACACAAATTATGATCATTACCCAAGACCTGGTCCATACTTGAATAAACATGATCCGACAACAATAATACCGGCGAATCCGTAAAACAATTCAGTTTATTTGTGTGGCCTAAAATACACAACGTATCAGGCTAGCACAGTGAGAGTACTAGGTATTATTATTAATATTCGGTGAAGCAGAAGGACTTGTATACACACTATAAGAATGGATGGTCTTCTAGATAACAAGAGAAAAGCGTGTAAATGAGATCGGACGATATTATTATAATATGATTGATATTAGATATTACGGGCAATAAATACCCAGTGAAGATTAAATTGTGTCGGTAACATTGATAAAGAGCAAATATGTTTGGCTATGATTTGAGGTAATACATATATGTGTTGATAATAAAAGGGATTAAGAACCACAGAATGCAGTTATTAAGATGAAAGATTTAATATACTAGTGTTCAGAAGGATGTTGGCATGGCCAAAATATCGGCCGCATTTATCAACATACAGGCAGGAGGGTTAAATTTTATGAGAAGCCAAGAAAAACCAACAAATTTTGAGAAAACTGCAAAAAAAAAAAAATAAAATAAAATAACACGAAAAACCCAATTTGGTCTCCTTTCCTGGATCTTGATCAAATGAAAACATTGGCAGCTTACATCAACGTGCCACCCATGATGAAATCATCTATTTCGGCATCAATGTTTCGATGAAAAATTATGCCAACATTTTTAAAATATATTTCTTTTGAACTTCAGAATATAAATTAAAACGTTTATATTTATTATATTCACTTCTTTCACTAGGTCACAGGAGAAAAGATAGGACATAAAAAAAGAGATAACAATTTATGATTTATTTATTTTTTTGGGGGGGGGGGGGGGTAAAAACTGTGGGATTGCTTTTTCGTCAAACCAAAGCTAAAATGGTTTAAGTACTGTGATTCACCGGAAGGTTTTTGAGACAGGTACAGGTATATAAAAAAGAATTCCTTCAAATTACTATGCCCAGCTAAATGGCCTCTTTTCATGAAAGATACTTCATGCATGCAAGATCAAATTATAGTACCTTTTATATAGATTCATATATACAGGTAACAGCAAATTATATTTATTATTAATATTATGTTTATCTATAAGACATATTCACTTTTTTCAATAACTTGGATAATATGCCCGTTAATCACGCGAAGCCGAGTTTTATTGTAAACGTTATCAATGGCACCGATGACAGGTCACTGAGTAAAGTTTAGCTGGAAGACACTACAATAGCCCGAATACCTTTGTCCACGTTTCACTGCTGATATCACTATTATTTCCTATACCTCTGATATGACAGATACGCCTGCATGATAGGCAAGTCCCTGCGTAAATCTCGCACAGCCTATGATTGCACCTAATGTTATTTAGACTAAATCACATTATTCTTCTACCACCATAGGCATGTCAAAATACTTAGTCAGGAATAATTGTAGACGGCAACAAAATTATATCACTACTAGTGGAATAAACAGGAAAACTGTGCACTATACACTCGTGGCATATAGAAACTACCAACCTTTATAAAGGTATAATAAAAACACATACATAAAGCCAACCAATATTGGCACACTGCAGGCCTGTACAAGGTATACCATTATAAAGAGCTGACGTATTATCAACACACTATAGGGTCCATAAACCATAAAATTACCAGTACACTAATGAACTCATGTACTCCCCCCAATATATAAGAGTGCTACCGATATATCAATCGATAAACCTGATAAACATTGATTTATTGAACTGGCGGACCAAACTGACATTGTACTTTACCTGGAGGAAAAAAAGAGTATACCAGCATAACCGTCAGAAACTGTTTTAGGAGAGCTTTTTGGGTTCATTTTCTTAGATTGTTGCCTTCCATCCATTGTGCGGATGCTCCTATCTATATTTAATTTCTACAGTCAGCTGCTTACTATTAATTAACAACGTTATTTTAAAGGACTCCAAGGATTGCAGCTATGTGACCCATGGATCATGGCACTCAGCCAAACATCTCTAAAGGTTTGTCTGCAAGCAATTTACATCACCTGTGGTTACTACATGGACGGTGTGGCAACTGCTGATGCAGTATTACTGTAGCATTTTTTGTTTGGTACGAGGTGATATTAACATGGTCTCTACTTAAATATCTAAAGAAAATAATACTGGAAGTGGAATTTACAAGATGCCAAAGGATGAGACTGCAGCTCCAATACTGCTTTCATGTTTTTCCATTTGAAAATCATCTCTGTTCTATTGAAAATCATTATGCAATTTAATTCATCCTGATACAAGTTAACAATCCTTAACAGTGTGATGCACAAAAGCTATGGAACATCAAGGTATACTACTTGTTTAAAGCAACATAAAGAATATGTTATCAGGGCTTCAGCACATTTTTAAGGTCATGTGTAAGCCAAGTTACGATATTGGGTAGACCCGAAGGGGGGGGGGGGGGTTAAAACACCCCTCACCTCCTTTCCAAAACCTGTACTTGTCCCTGGACAATGAATGCCTGTCTGTGCAGGTGTGCAAACCAGAAACCAGAAGGCTGTATATTTTAATAACAGTGAAGTATTCAGAGAAACCTCTCCCTATCGGAACCTTAATATTGCAGACACCACCTCTCTGTTACGAACAATGAGGAGGAACTGATAAATACAGTGCACCTCTGAGTCCCTATTACAGGAAAAAAAAAAACAATGTTCACAACTAGAATACGGGTAGTCGACAAGCGACTACGTGTATCCGCCAAAATCAGAGAAGGACGGGTGAAGTGAGGCATGGATTGAGTGGCAAGGGGATATCCGCAAACCTTCGTTTTGGCGGATACAATTATGAGGTTCAACTGTATACATTATACACTGTAGGGAGATACTGAAGGTTCTGCCTGTGACTAAAGAGTGATGGACGCGTCTAAACTGGAGGTGCATATATAAATATCAAACTACAGACATAGGCACTGGCTGAATTATTTGTGCAGTGTTAAAAAAATTGATATTGCATTTGAATTGTCATGGCTGAAGAAGCTTTGACCTGGCCATTCTGCTAAAGCCACAGTCTAAGGTAAAATAGTCCCATTGCCTAAAATAATAATTTAATAATTTAACTTCCAGCACAACTATACACTAATATACAGCTGGACTTCTATATACATGTACCGCTCAATTATATACACATACAATATCCACACACATCCATCAAGTATGAAAAGGGTTCAAAATCCTTATCTTTGCTTCAATCAGCTTCTTCCATTATTAAAATAGCAAAATATATGAATATGTGTCTTAAACTTTAACAGACAATAACATGTGATAACCTTTTGTACCTTAAAATTTTAACGAATATTCAACACAACCATCAGCCTCTGCTCAAGAAAAAATTAATTCATTAATTTTTAAGAATATCCTATGGATGCTTTAGGAAAAATTGTTTTGTGCTTGTAGAATATCTGGAAAGCTCCAGATTTAAATCAGAATATCTTAAGTTTTAGCAATTGACATATTTAAAAGCCCATACCATTACACAGGGATTTTGGGGGGGGAATGCTCCCTTTCCAGTGCAAACTCAAACGCTCTCAATAGAATAGGCGTCTTGTATTAAGATAACATGAGGATATCTGCATCGTATATCACACTAAGCCAACAAGGCATCCTAACATTTGTTGAAAGACCTGCAATCACTCCACACCCCTCCATCCGATCTAATGACAAATAATAACATGGAGCTTATCATAAACAGATTAAGCCTATATATGTATACATACATATATACAGGTGTATCACATCTGTGCAGTGACACCACATGATAAAATGTATACAGCTAATGCTGCCACAAGCCAGACAAAATCACACTTATTACATCACATAAAGGACTAAAGAAAACTGGCTATAGCAGATAAGTGTTTGAGTTTATTTGTATCAGGAGATGCAAAGTACTGATCAGAGGCAAAAATCCATATAATTTTAGAATAAACCCATATGGTATATTCCAGTATCATCAATGTATAATTTTCATCACTCTTGACCAAGATGGTCCATACATGATTATTATTAATCTTTCCCTAGATGATCTGAGCATAATCATTATCTTTAAGAGGATAATCTGTACATATTTATTATCAATTAATCTTCAGCAGGAAAATCCATACTGAATTATAATCAAACTACTCTATACAGAGTTGTTATTGATTTCCCCTGTAAGGATTAAAAAATACATGACCATCATTTATTCCTCTGTATCAAAATAAAGCTATATTGAAATATGTATATATACATTTACATATATATACATAAATGTGTGTGTGTATATATATATATATATATATATATATATATATATATCACTGTTAACTAAAAGAAAACTGATATTTTTGTTTTAATTCCTTATCAGCAGTGTTTCCACAACAAAATTTTCTTTTTCAAGCTAAAAAGTTAGTATATAATAAATATATATATCATGATCGCATGATGGTCCCATATTAAAGCATCCCAATCTCTAACATGATTTTCTTCATCAGAGGGCGCAGCTCTACATTGAAATATTGATGGTGAAATGCTTTGAAATCTAGCCCTTGCGTCAGCGTCAATTAAAAATGTATGAAAACAAATTTGGATCTTAAATCACAAAAATGGCATAACCTGTTATACTAGGGAAAAACATGTTATCTTTGGACATAAACTCATCAAAAAACTTCATCACAGAGCTCTTTTGTTCCTCTCATTGTTCCCATGCATGCAACCAAACACCAGAGAAAAACTCTACTCAAACTAGATACTTCTTGGCACAGCAGGTGCCATAGTATCCCCAGACAATTAATCCCCCCCCCCCTTAAGAATAGGCCCCCAATCTTCAGCAACAATTAATATCAGACCACACTCATAGAAAAGGTCACTCTCTTGGATAAGGTCATGACCCCAATTTCAATATACATCATCCCCTAACCAATGTCTATGTATATGAATAATATGAAAGAAATCTGTCCATTAGTTTTTGACTTATAATGCTCACAGTACTGTTTTGAGTTATCGCACCAACAAGATTTATATGCGGCAGCGGTGATAGGACCGGTGTGAAAACATAGTATCCCCTGACTTTGTCTGGGATATAATGACCTTCTTCCAGTTAGGGTCTGTAAAACAGCCAGAAATACTGACATACTTATAAATTAGAATTAACAACCCTAATATTAATAATCCCCAAACAGTATGTAAATTACAAATTTATATAGTAAGATTATTATCTGACATTCAAATATTTTTTTCTTTGGTCTGGTGAAAGAAAACTACAAGTTCATTTGGAAAAATGTCTGCAGGGATGGTTGATTGAGACTTTTGTTCAGATACCCCTTGACATCTCTCCAACATTTACCATACTGGAGCGACATCTGGAGACTGAAGGGACAACTATTCTACTCTTGAAGCCCAGCATCTTGTGTGCACAGATAATTATTATCATAATCTAAATAAGACAACTCTGATAATATTATGAATTCTTAATACATTTTACTGAAGATCTTATGGCTTCCAGAAATATGGATGTTCAGTTATTATATATTATAATTATATATACTATAATTTATGTATGCTGTAGATTTTCACCGGAGATTCCATAATGTAAGTAAAAATCTCAACTCAGGGACTAGCATTTATGAAGTGTTCTTTATTATAGAACTTTGTGCAGAAAAACAGCACTATCTGAATTACCTGAAAGTACTTGAGATGTACACCTGAATAACTCCTAAAGGTCAAAGATGTGGTATTAGAATTCTGTGAACTGTGAACATGGATTAAGAATACATAGAACTGTTAGATTTTAACTGAGATCAATTTGTATAATTTCATACAATGTGAAAACGGAAATATATATTCACTTGGTGAACTGACAAACAAACATTAAAGATGGTTCATATATTGATGAATAAAACAACAAAAACTGTAAGATGGCCACAACTGTTCTGGCTGTACCTAACTGCACTGACTATGATAAATCAGACTTATGACACTAATTATATCTTTGCAAAGTCCTTGCACTGATTATGACATTTATTCAAACCTCATCGGACTCATCAAACTGATCGGACTCTCATATACTTATCAACATTGTCAAACTGGTTCATATTATTAATATATATATATGTATAAATATATATATATATATATATATATATATATATATATATATATATATATATACCGTAAAACCTGTCTTGTGAGACCATAAGTGGGACTGGCTAAAAGTGGTTCACTAACCCCAATGTGTATCTGTACACTTCTTATTGGGACTGCCTAAGGTCTATTCCAGCCACTTAATTTGTGTGTTGGTTTGGGTGGTTGCGTGTTTAACTATTTATACACATTACTTACAATACTACAGTCTCTGAAATTGCACTGAAACTAGTATAATCAATTTCCTAATTCAAAATTCAAGATCTCAACATAATTGACAGTTTTAATGAGTTTCATGCCTCATTATTAATCATACCACATCTTCTCATACAATTAAACTTACTGCTGAATTATAATAAATAAGTTAATATCTACAATGCTCTCTTTCATTCATTAAAGATAAATCACTTGTATGGCACACTGACATATTGGGTCCAAGTTTTTTTTTCTATAAGATAACTACTCTGTATACTCCCCTATACTAAAACTGATGCTGAGCTACCAATTTACTTGTCAGCTTCCACATCAGCTGTGGTCCTCTGCTTTTGTAAGATGGATACTATTTCTGATGAGTCTCTTTTTCTTGCCTCGTCATATGCTGTCAGACCAAATGAATCCTCTTGGCTGGGATTAGCACCTTTCTCTATCAGGAATGACACCGTTGATGTGTGACCGTGAGAACAAGCCTGAAAATTAAATCAGATTAAAGTTCACCCAACAGCAGTAGTTTCTCTTTGCATCATGTGTGTATTTATTATATATGTTATCACATATACCTTGCACAAGGACTATTGTTATTGGTAAGTGCTGAGTATGTGTGTGTCCCGAAAATAAATACTGATTTCATTGAAATGTGACAAATCGGTTAAAATTTTAAACATCTCAAAGTGATTAAATTTTTGTGTATAGCCCCACTGAGATAACTCCTGGATAGGCCTTCCTTGGGGTTTGACAGCAAAGTTTTTGTACAGAAGTAATTGATTGGCAGAGCATCATAATATGCAAGCTTTGTGTTTTAAAGGTGTTTATTCTGATATCTGACATCTATTAAATAAAGATAATTTCTTGGACCTTTCATCCCAATCCCACAGGCTGTCTGTATTGTTTATATCTACATATTTATAACATGGGGGCCCCAGGAAAAAGGCTATCAGTCGTTACCTATACATGTCCATGAAAGGCATTGGGCATTTCAGACTAAAATGAGTTTTGCAAATTTATGTAAAAAAATCTTCATATATACTCTTCTCATATATATATATATATATATATATATATATATATATATATATATATATATATATATATATATATATATATATATTTTATTGTTATTATTATTATGTTTTATACAATTAATGGTTATACATAGGTGATGTCTATATTTGCTTACCCCAAAACAACTCAATTCAAATTTAAATATTCAAAAACAATATCAACATATACTTCATATAATAACATGAACTACACTTATAAATTTCAGATAAATAAAGAAATAATCCGTTTTATAAAAATACAAATAATCAATGTTTTGATGAACTATTATTCATGAAAATAATGATGTATATATTACTGCTTTTTATATTGTTGATATAAAGTGACTGATAAATTATGTATAGATACAATATTCTTAGTGTTACTTCGGTACTGTAGCAGGTTTTACTTATGATCAATAAACTGAACTAATTTAAAATAAAGTCTTATATCAATTTTAATATAATTAACATTTTTTTAGAGGGAGACTTTTTTTCATTCAAGTAGATACTGATTGATTCAGGTAGGGGGGCTTTTGACCAAGGGGGCTTTTGTCAAGGGGGGCTTTCCACTGGGGGGGCCCTTTTGTCTGGGGGGGGGGGGGGGCTTTGTTCCTACCCTGATGAATCATATGTTTATTGTGGAAAGACTAAACTTGTTACCATCTGATTTGAGAAGCCCATGGAGGGGTTGAGTGTCAGAGTGTTGTTTACATTTTGACATAAAATTCCAGAAAGGCCCAGAAGTTTCCCTGTGTGTGAGGGCCAAAGGGGGTAGGTCTTGGATAATCTAAAATGCTGGGTCATGGTTTAATATAAAAGAAGCTTAAAGCTGTGCATTACAGTTAATTGTACAGTGGGCAAGACTTTTGACATGAGAGGGTGAATTAAGTTTAGCATCTGTGGAGAGGACCATTTTGCCTTTGACAGGGAAAAAAAAGAATTGTTGTTTAAAAATAGAACAATTGGATTAAGATATAGTTTCAACACAGGGTGGATGTTATATATTGTGGACAGTGTTTGCTGAGCTGGTGCTTATCTCTGGTGTCTTTGATGTATTAAAAAATGCAGACGCAACTATATTAATAATTCACATTACCCTTAGAATTTTTACTTCATTTGAAACACAGTGAAATGGACCAAGAATATATATCATTGCAAGAATTAAGATACTGATGTTTAATAGTAGTACTCACAACATGTAGAGCAGTCCTCTTGTCGTAATCACCAGCATTGACATCAGCTCCACCCATCAACCAAGCCTTGAGGTTATCTACATCTGCATGGAATGCTGCTCTGTAAAAAGGACCACGAAGATTACACCTGAGACAATAAGGCAAGACCAGAGGTAGTGTTGGCACATCATGGGAAAAGATACATGAAAGAAAAGGTTCAAATGTTCAACTATGTTCACCAATGGCAAAAACTGAACTGGGAGGCCAACTTTCTGGTATTATACTTGCCCAAGACTAATCAGGTACAAGGGTGGTTATATTGTAGGATTTTCTCCACAGATAATATAAAACAACACAGGAATTTAAGTTTAAAAAAGGTCTGTCTGAAATTGGAATGCATTGTATTACTAAGCCAAACAAATACCGACAGTGTTATTTGTTAAACGTGATAATCAGGGAGCCAGAACAATCAGGAATACTGTAATTTCACTCAATGCTGATTAATGTTTAGCATCTAAACACATCAAAATGACTTAACCAACTGCCATTCCAGACCTGAGCTCCTTGGTCCATGTCTGGCCCCTAATGCAGCAGAGAATAATCAACTCTTTTGCACCTTGCCCCAGGACAGACTACTTTACCACTGAGGGGTAGGTTATAAATGGGTCAGTCCACTTATAGTTAAGAGGGGTGGTAGGTAGTTCTGATATCTAACAATATCACTCAGGAAATTGGAGCTTACAGGCTATGTAAAAGCATGATCAGTCTCTCCAGGGGGTATACCATTGAATTGTACCAGGGTTGGCTGGCCTGGTTAATATCCAGGACATTATGCTCACAAGTAAAACTCAACAGAGAGCCTATAAAACATCTCTGGCTTAAAAAGAAAGCTAAGCTTTCATATAGAAAAAAAACATGATTAAAATTGATAAATAATTCATAAAATAGCATCAATGCTTGTAGCTACTTTATTCTAGACTTTCTTGGAACCTTGTGTCCATAAATATTCTTCTATTTTGCTTTTCTTACTTAAATGTTGTTCTTACATATATATTTGCAACGAAATATATTTACAATAACAAAAACATACACTGTAACACGGGACCCTGTAAAATCAAATACAATTTCACAGATATTAAAAGGCCATTCCCAGCCAAGTTTAGAACAATTTAACATAGCCAGGAGGGCTTATCAGGAGTCTCCAACCCTAAACCTTCTAGGTACTTCAAAATAGAACTTACAGACACAACTCGATACCAATTCTCTGTGGCACCATCATTAAGTGAGCACCAGTCTGACGTAGCACCTGGATCACCCTGTAGTGGTTGTGACGGACTGCGTTTGTCAAGGCAGAGTCTCCGTTTAGATCACGCACATGCACTGACGCACCGTTCTCGAGGAGGTAGCGGACTACGTGGAAGTGACCCTCAGCAGCAGCAACATGGAGTGGACTACGGCCGTCGTAATCGATGGAGTTAACCAACCCTCCCTAAAAAGGAATGTCTACACATTTGATCATACTGATTAACAGAAAAATGTGAAATTTTTATAATTTTATAGATACATATATAATACCTATTTAGACTGTTTAAGATATGTGACTGATTAATTCTAATTATGCTTCCTTTAAAGTAAGTATGTATACATTTTTATTCCTAAGAACAACAGGGTAAACCAGTATATCCTGATCATGAAATACTGAATTTATAATAATGTATTTAGTCACAAACATGAAGCGACTTTGTTATAAAGCTTCCACTGGTATATATATATACAATTACATGCACCTAAACAAATATATGATATAATATTGCAAATATTGGATCAACTTAAACTGTCAGCAAATTAGCCGATCTAAGTTCATGATCCAGTAAAGTAATTTTAAAACTGTTTCATTGACTAATCTTATATAAGCTCATCACAATTTACACATTTTTCTTAGAAATAAATAAAAAAATAAAATAACTTGGGACATACAGAGATATAACAAGATGTTGGAAGCGAGCTCACCACTCACTTAGATCACCATGACAACTTCAACCAGCCACCTGAAAGGATCACTTGATTAGATACCCTAGGTTTTACCTGATCTCATTAACATTACCAGGTAAACATCAGGTAAGTCAGTTCCGCTATTATCAAGCATGAATGAAAAATCTAGCTTGATTTTATATACAGAGTGCATTGGTTGGCATAAAAATTATACACTACAGATTTTTTCAGTATTCCAGCATTAATGATTTTATTATCAAATTAATTCCAAAATATCAAAATTTATGTTTTGCCATTTTCATATTTTTCAAGTGAAGTATTGGTGCTGTTATGACTATATTATAAAGACTGGGTGTTGCTGTATTATTTCACAATTCATGTTATATGCTACTGTTCCAGTTGACAATGACATACATGGGTTTCTCTGTAAATCTAAACTGTTCAACAGCAAACAGCAAACACTGATCAAACTCACATACATGTTATCAGAAAAGCTTAACAAAAGCCACCACATATTCCATGCTGCACTTGTGTGTCTTTTGCATTAACAATCACTGCATACAAGCTTCAGTACATATATTATTATTATTATTATTTATTTTTTTTATGCAAATCATTCTTTATTTTTTTAAACCATATACTGTAATTTTTTTTCTTCTGAATAATATAAAAGTATATTATCTTATTTATGATATAACCCCCAAAACCTAAACTAAATTATATAGATATGTCAAATTTTTTGTAAGTTAAATGAATCTTTAATTACAGAATCACAATTTATATTATAAAGGTACAATTTCTAATTTTTTTGTGAAATCAGGCAGGTCTATCCAAATATTTCTACATTACCTCCATACAGGTGGTTTTTGATGGTTTATTTGTCTGCTAGCAGATAATAATTACACCGAAAACTTTGCTCTACTGGGTGCCATTCTAGTCATACATCAAAATAACTTAAAGAACATAATCACCCAATGCTAAAAAAAACAATAACACTTCCAGGTCATAAAATTCACAAATTAGAGTTATTTATTCACAACCAACCAGAAATTAAATATTTTACATATATTCTGATTATAAAAAAGTATACAATTATCTGACAAACAGAGACCCTTTTCAGAATTTTGTTGTTCACTAGCCCTTAGTTAAGGTTAGTATACATTTTGTTTGTACCTAAAGCAATTCCAACCATATTTAAATGCTAGATGTGATCTAGCATCCAGCTCCAAATATGTTCATCTGTATCATGATTTGATAAGATCCAAGAAAAATGATCCCATTCAATTTACTGTCATATGGGTACAGATATAAGGGGATATCATTCGAATATACTGATATAATCATTTTAAAAACAGGTATATACACAATATACACAAAGTTAACAATCTCATCAAATCACAAACAATAATGTACAGTAATTTTGGTTCATGAGACTGCATGTAATTATTTGGGTTTGTGTGATTTTATGTGATTTAGCCCACCTGATTTGTTTTATATATTCACAATGGGAATTATTCATCATGATATACACGTGTAGTGTAAAAATGACACACTAAGAACTAAACTGGACAGTAATAGGGACCTTAAAAGGGCAGAGTTTCACATATAAATCAGGGAAACATAGCCTATTATTCCTAACTGTATTAATTCAGGGATCAATGCACCAAGGTAAACAACTGCAGCCACAACCTTTCAGAAATAAAGACTAAACTACTTTATAATCTTTTGTAGTAAATCCTCACCGATTCTTTGAGTGATTCCAGCAAATGTAAATCTCCCGCTTTTGCAGCAGCACACATCAGTGATGGGAAAACTGCATTCCTCAGTTGCTGGATTTCCTGTTATCAACAAAGTACCAATCACAAACACTAAAAAATTCACAAACTATAAAAAATGTTTCTTAAGATTATCACACCAAAATAATTTGGGGTCTCTTGCAATAAAGTGATTTTAGTCATGTACTTGACTGTGTGAGTTACTGTGTTACCATTTATGACATCACAATTATAACACAAGTGACCCAAAAAAGTATTTAAAACCTAGAGCAGACTGACAGACCTAAAAAGAGTTTTGCAGTAAACTAATCATGTTTTGGTTATGATTTGGCCTGTGACAGATTATAACAGTGTTTAGATAACACTGAAAATATATGAACCTTAATATATTTAGCAACATTCAAAGAAGGCAACTAATTCCAAATGAATCAGATGGGCTTAAAGCCAGATATGCACTTGTCTGTTTGTAGAATTTGTGTGAATTCTGGCCTATCCAGAGATAAATGTAATTACACATTCAAGTAGAAAGCATGTTTATGAATGAACATAAAAATACACAAAATAATGTCAAATATCCCTGTTTCAAATTCTTATGATAAAGAGATTTGTATTGGACTTGGATTCCAGTTCCATATGACTTGGACTGGAACCTGAAGGACTTGGACTTGAGTGACCTGAACTAAGACTTGCACTCGGACTCAGATAGTGTGGAATCGTGATGAATTTTGTCGGCTGATATTATGTTTACCTCTTTTGAGCTGAGTCTCATAGACTCTGCAAGATGTTCAATTAGTGAAAAGTCCAACAGTGAAAAATCTTCTTTGATGGCCACTTTCATTTCTCCACGTAGATTGACGCCCATCATCTGAAATGACAGCAAACATAAATTCCTGTAATGAATATTCTGAAAAATTAAATTATGTATCCTGTTAAGCGCCTTTTCTATGCATGAGGAAATGTGTGCATTTCTGCGTGCTGAAAAATATGTGCTGAATTGAGCTTATTCACGGTGCACAGTAAAAGCATTTCCGCGGAATACCCATTCCGCGTGACATGTTTTAACAAGAGATTCCCCTTCCTCAAGTGTTCCCATTCCTGGCAAACATGTCAAGCATGTATCAGTTATATGCAGTTCACTGATCCATGCATGCATTTAAATTTTTTTTTTATATTTGCAAGAATGTATAGTTTTTATTGCAATAGTGTGCTATTAACCATGTGGGTGGGGAGTCACAGTTGCTAATAAAATATTTAACACCCCCATACACATATATATATATATATATATATATATATATATATATATATATATATATATATATAATTGCGATTGCAATCCCGGCTGGCCAGATCTTAGATCTTACCAGCCCAGATTGCAATTGCAGTTTAGTCCGGCCAGATTGTGATCATGTTTTTCTTGTTTCAGGATCACAATCTGGGCTGGACAGATCTTGATCTGTCCAGCCTAGACTGCAATCCTGCACTTGACCAGCCCATATTGCGATCCATGCTTTTACTATCACAGGAGAGAAACATTGAATTTTTTACCAACTCATTTAGTATTGCATGGTTCCATTTACCCATAATAAATACAATAATACTACACATCAGCAGTTAATAGTAGTTGGTTAGCACCAATCTGTTCAGCCTTGAAAATGGCCGTTGCACCAGTGCTTGAAGTGTGCTCCATCAACACACTTTTCCCCTTTGGAAGTCTACAATGGTAGCAATAAACAATATGGATCTCTGTACATGTTTCTCTGCTAAAATTTTATGTTTTAATAATTAACACTGTGAGTCTACTTCTTACAAGGTGGATGAAAACAAACATCTCAAGAAAAAGAACTTATTTTTTAAGCATTTTCAATAAGGGCATAATAAAAGTAGCATAAAAATGCTGTGCAACTGCCAGACCTATAGAAATAAGAGTGGATCTGAAATACTGTTTATTCATGTTACAAGGGGTTGCACTAAACAAAGTGGTATACAAGGTATCAAACAGTATCTCAATGATTTGAGTTTGAAATATGACTTCTGTCATTAAAGATCATGAAATGGTCTTTATAAATTTCAAGAGTACCTTACAAAATTGGGCCACTTCGTTGCATGTAACCCATTGATTGTATATTATCCAATGCACTCATAAAATTACATGGTTATGCACTTATATATAAATATATAAATATATATATATATATATATATATATATATATATATATATATATATTATTTATATATATATATATTTGTATATGTAATATCATTAAGGAAAAGCAGAGCAGCAATAAAGCATTATCTGCTACATGATATATCCTTGGGTGGCTACAAGAAGACTGTATTCGCATAATTGACCTGCAAAAGTAGACTCACCAGCGTGCGTTTTACACATGCATAGAAAAGGGACAATTGATTTACACTGGTACAATTTTGCAGCAAGCTGATATGCATGCTGAAAAGTTTCACAACGAACAATGTACATTTTACATGCATGCAAAAATCACGCATTTCTGCCTGCTTGGAAAAGGGATACATGATTTACAATTGCTTGAATTTTTTTTGGCGAGGAAACAAGCATGTTTCTGCATGCATGGAAAAGGGCAAGGGCCCATAGATGTACATCATGCTGAAACGTTAGGTATTGTGGGATTCAAAATACATCAAATGCTGGTAAGCAAAGATAAACTGGAAAGTAACAGGTAGATAATGACATTAGCAGGTCTGACTATGAATAGGCATTTATTCCTACAACCACATGTTTACTAGTAAGGATTTGTGAAATCATATATAAGTATATGTAGTCTACTGCTGGTATTTACTGTTTGTAAATTTTTTGCATGTGAAATTATGCTGAATACATGGACTAAGACAGAAAAAATAGGGAGGGTTCCCCAAAAAGTGGAGTTGTGAGCAAAGAATTAACAGGGCAAACAGTATCGTTTTAATGATGCACTGCTGGCAAAATCCCCTTGAATAAAAATCAGCTAATAGTCATTTGAAATAAATATTAAATCCATAAAGTATATATCATTTTAAACCTGATGTAGTGTCCTTTCTGGTGGTATATGTATTTTTGAAATTCACATTCATTTTCAAATAAAATTTCAACAATTTTAGAAATTTTAATTATGCACAAATTTAAGCAACTAGTAATAGCAAACAAATTTTTGGGTGGGCTGAACATGACAAATTCTCAAAACTTATAATGTTCTGGTACCTAAAGTTAAGGTCCATAACTTTAACAAATTTTGCAATGTTGACCTAATTTCTGTCATTTACATAGTAAACATAAAGTGGAACAAACGGTACCTGTGGTTTTGATATTCAGCAGTCTTGAAGTGTATCAATAAGTTTTCAATAAAAAATGGATGTTTTTTCTTAATTACTCATAAGAAAAATTCACAGTGATCCAGTTTCAGGTTTAGTAGGTCAAATTTTGGCTTTATAGGTCCAATGGTTTCAAAACATGCCCTGTTAACAACAAGCCCAACTAACAAAGGACCATTGCTATAGCTCAGATGACTTATATAGCTGAGCTAAAAATGAAGGAATTAATAGTCAAAAGGATTAATCACCAACTAACAAACACCTTTGAAAGACTTTGACCTGTGATGTTGAACTCTCTAACTTTCTGCCCAATTATTTGAAGGATTCCTCCTTTTGCGATGGGTCATTTGTATTTATATCTGTGTCACACTCTTTGTCATAGTGTACCTTTTTTCTTTTTGCATTACTCCAGTCCTCTTTACCCAAGACGTACGCCAGCTTGGTTAACGCTGCCTCCGGCGTCATGTCAGATCCAGGTATGACTCCAACATCAAGGAGCGCCTGTAACAGTTTCAAAGACTGAAATTTTTTCAATCCATTAAAATTTTATAATTAAAATCCAAACATGAAAGCTGCATGGTAAATAAAGAGTCAAATAAAGTTAATGGCATTTTGAAATATAGCAATCCATGAAGTATATCTTGGTTAATCCCAAATTTAATTCCATGAGCAACATACTAGGTGACACAAGGAGTCTCATAAAGTGGAAAAAGTTATCCAAGATCAATAACCGTAACAAATTTCAGGACAATCCATTAGATCTTCAATCCCCATAAATTTCAGGATAATTCATTCTGACATTGCTGAGAAAACTTACCAAATCATGTGGTAAACATAAGATTACAGTTGAGACAGAAAACAACACAATCCAAAGTCAGTCAAGAATACATTGTAAATAGGCTTAGGATCTAAATAATATTTGTGCACTGGCTCAAGTTAAAAGAATTCTGTAAATTATGTTTTTAGTTACCCTGCAAGAAATGAAAAACACAAAGTTACTTGAAGGATACAGGGCACCCTGACTTAATTTTTTTTAAATTTCACAGGCTATCTCATCCAATCGTGTCTGCATTACGAAACTGTCTACGTCTAGCAGTTATGATTTGTGCCCCGTTAACCTGCAGAAAGACAGGCAGTATGACAAGAGGATTGAAAAGGGTCATCCCTGTTGCTCAGACGTCTTTCTGCTGAGGACTGGTGCCTTTCACAATAACTGTCAGAATTGAACTGTTAACAGACCTTGCCAGTACCATATGCTGGTGTGACAGTTCCTCTCGCACACTGGGTGATGTTGACGATGATGATTCCTTGGTCTGTGGCCTTCTTAAACGTTTCCATCAGATCTTTTCTGTTGTTTGGTGCATTTCCTGCCCCGTACGACTGCATGACTACACCTTCCATGGGAGGCTGAAGGAATGCTTTAACCTGTGTAGTAGATAAAACAACAAAGTTTACAAACTTGCAATCTATATCTGATTTTTTTTTTGTGCAAAAGGAATTAGTTATGTTCTTACAGAAATATATGACTGAAGAAGGCAACAAGACCGTTCTTCCACAGAACAAAAATTTATTCCAAAAACAACTTACAGACAACACTGCTGAACAGAAACATACAGTGTGCATGTCATCACGACACTAAAAACCAGAGAAAGATGACAGTTCTCACAGACTGCTATTACAGAGCTCTTCATTCAACATTACAGAAATATAAAACAGAATCCATAAATATTAAGTTTGGTGCCATTATTATCCACTTTGTCATTAAATTACTTTCAAATGTGGGAACATTTTACTGGTACATCGGTTATGTATTTAAGTTAAACATTTTCAAAATTCCTTCACTGGCAGTACATCTCACATGTGGTCTAATGTTAAATAATAAATATTATAAAATTCATTGTGCATCTACAACATACATTATTAAATATATTAGTTACACACATTAATTGCCACTGTTTTGAAACAGAAGTCAGTTTGTCATCAACAGAGAGCCTTGTCACCTTAGACAAATGTCAACAAGGGACCCATGGGTCACGGCGCCCAGCTGATCGTGATTGGACTATAAATGTTTCTCCACTGTGATACTATATTGAGTCGATAAAGCATATGATTATCATGGACATGTTTGGCTATTATAAAGGAATGTAATGTAATATGTGAGTAAATGATAAATGAAATTACCTGACTGATGGATTAACAGAGTCAAATATAGTGGTTTATTTTTTATTTATTTAGGAGGGGTTGAAAATTGTGATATATTTGAGCAAATATGAATGCAATGACAGCAGTAATAAGCAGTAGTAGAATGATGATAAGGCTATTTGTTGAAGGATTTAAAGTGTATGGTAGTCTGCAAGCTTTCAATTTGACAGATATGATGTTATGATTAACTATGCTGATGAAGTGATTTATGAATTTGTGACTGTATGACACAATATCTCTTTAGTCTTGACAAGGTACATTATTGTGATGCCCACTATGTCTACATATTACCCAATATTGACATAATTTCTGGCATGTACATAGGTACCTAAGGACGAATAGTTATACAAAATATTAAAGTATGAATATATCTGATTCATCTTGTTCTTGCTTACTGAGGCTGACTTTGGGATGGGGTTCGGAGAAGGGATAAGTGAGGGCAGCACGAAGGTGGATGTAGAAATATTCTATTGTAATGTTTTTCATTTATATAAGAATATGAAAAGCTAAAAGGAAAGGGGCCCTCCTACTTGGTTATAGTTTATATTTTATTATTTTTAAATCATAAATGTTTAAACTGAATTTAAAAGAAAATAATGCCACAACATGGCATCTACAAGAATATTCCTTGAATCACTATTAAAAAGTTTTGCACATTGGAGTTTTCAGTACATGCTTAGTTTTATTCACCAAAATAAAATAAAAGTAAATTTGATAAAATAAAACATCTTTTCAAATAAAGTATACACACTGTTGGTTGAATGAGGGACAAACAATATCATTGTGCTAATTACTATCCCAGTTTTAATTTATTACTGGAATTAATAGTCAATTTCACACCTGGTGAAGTTTTTACTCTTCTGAAGTAAGGAATTACTTATCTGATGAACATCCACACTTTCATAGCAATACACCACTTTGTGGACACAATTAAATGTACACTTTAATCATTGTAACCCTGGTGGTACAATACAAAATCTAAAATGTAGCATAGCCTAGAATAAGAATGAATCAAATACAGAAAATAATAACATTCATCTAGTTTATGCACCATCTGGGAGGGGGGGGAGTGCAGGGCAGAGGGGAAGCCTGCTGGTAGTGGCCAGGCTGACCCAAGGCAAGCTGCCTGGGGTGGGTTACATAATGCAAGTGAAGGCTGTACTACTAGGTGGGCTAGATGTAAACAACACTTGACATGGTGTATGAAAACATGAATAAAAGCTATTCTTTCCAATCAATTTCTCTGAAATTTCAGATTTTAAAAGATTAAATCCTTATGTATATATGCTGTGAAAATTAAATCAACAGTGCCAAAGTTGGACAAAATTTAAGGTATTGATTTTTTATTTATGCTAATAACTTGAAAAATTTGCAAAATTCAGATCTAATTTTGGGTAAACAATCGAATCTTGATTAAATAAAGTTATATTCCTGAAATAAAAGTCTCTAGGTTCAGCAATTCTCATGTTAGGTGAGTGAAAATATTTCCTGATTTAAAAAAAAATTGCATTATGTTTTGGCCCATAACTTCAAAATAATACCCAATACTGACCTAATTTTTGGTATGTTCATAGAAAATGTATGAAAGAATGTGAATACTAAATAAGATCAAAAACAGATCAGTGGTTTTGATATTAGGCAGCCTTGAAGTGTAACAATGGCTTTTTTTTATGGAAAACAGAGTTTTTTTCCTTTATATCTCGAAGGAACGAAGTCCTAATGACCCAATTTTCGGTGTGGTAGGAGATTTTGGGGACATCTAAAATTATGCCAACAGCCTGGGGAGCATAGAGATGTGCACTGAATGACCTACAGTCATCAAAGTGGACTGCTTGACAATGTAAGGGAATACAACAAGAGCCTCCAAAAAAATTCAATAACTAGCCTAATTTTGCAGCTTTTTTTTTAAAAATTCAGATTTGAACAGATTAAATCCTTATGTATACATGCTGTGAAAATTAAATCCACAGTACTTACAGGAAAAAAACGTGCCCTGGCCAAAGTTGGGCAAAATTTAAGGTACCAATTTTATATTTTTGCCAATATTTAAAAAAATTTAACAGATTTTGATCTAATTTTTGGTAAACAATTAAATTTTGATTAATTAAAGTTGTATTACTGAAAAAAAGTCCCTACCTTTAACACTTTTGGTCTTAAGTGACCAAATATCTTCCTGATTTTTTTATAAGTCCATTATGTTTGGGCCCATAATTTTTTAAAATTATATAATACTGACTTAATATCTGGCATGTACATAGGAACTATATAGAGGAATATTTATGGTAAATATGAAGAAAAACCAGATGAGTGGTTTTGATATTAGGCAGTCCTGAAGTGTGAAAATAGATTTCTAATAAAAAATTAAGGTTTTTCCTTAATATCTCGAAGGAACGAAGTCCTATTGACCCAATTTTCGGCATGGTAGGAGATTTTGGGGACATCTAACTGTATGCCAAATTTCAGATTCGTAGGTCCAACGGTGTCGAAACATGCCAGTCTTACGGACGGACATCCGGACGGACGACGGACAATGGACCACGACTATAGCTCAGATGACTTATAGTCAGCTGAGCTAAAAACTTTAATATTATGTAGAGTTTAGTTCTTACATGATCTAAATTTCAAAGCAGATCGCTATTAACAATTCTGTTTTAACCAGTAATTATCATGATGACACTCGTTCCTTGTGATATAACAAGAAATTTGTAAGAATCTAGAATACGTACTGTAGCCTGTGTTATACTTGGGAAGAGGCGCAGTAGGCCTACATTAGGGGACAGGTTTCGATGGACCTGAAACTTGTGGGTACCAGATGGCTTGTGGATGGAGTCCCAGTGAACTGAAGACAACAGAACAAGTGAAAACAACCATACATTATAATACATAATCCTGCTTACAGGGCTGTAAGCAGGGGCTACAGGGCTGCAAAACTGTCAATAAAAAAGATGAAAAAGAATTAATCATTGCCAAAGCGTGAAACCATTTGCATAATTGTGTCATACTTTCATTCATTTAATATATATCTGACTTTCACTGATTAGAAAAAATCAGTACTATCAGTACTAGCAAAACAATCTGCATGACATTATTTCCCAACAGTGAGCCTATAAAATGTACAAAAGAATGCTAGAACATCCCACTGACTATATATTAAAACATCAAATATTTTCTCTAAAGGCTATATTAGTAATGCAATGAACGGTCATTGCATGGTTCTATAATAAGAATTCATGTATGTTATAAAATACTCACCATGAATTGAGATCTCCATGGTTACTAATGGATCTATGTTTGGAGAGACAAAGGCATTGAATGCCTCTGCATCAGCTTTTGTGCACCGGTTGCCACGCAACAGTTTATTATTGAAGTATATTGTCACCTGAAGAGAAGAAAAAGCTGCTAGAAAACATGAAAGTTACAAAGTGTACAATATAATACAATATCTTATCAATGTAAATTTGTGAAAGAGACTAAACAATTGACCCTGTATAGAAAGAATGATATATTTTATCTTATCTTTTTTAAATTTATTTAAACCAAAGCCTAAAAATATCTCAGCTTGATAATACTTTGCAGCATTTTTCATGACAAAATACATCATATATATATATCCCCAATTTGGTTACATTTATGTTTCTGATAGTATTCCCTTTACATAAAGGACTATGGTATGTGGTTGTACAGTTAACTGCACAAGAATTAAGGTACATACACAAATGTGATGGATGTGCAGTTTGTAGTTAGGCCCTATATAGGGAAGGGACAAATGGTTGAGACAGAATGATCAAACAATCAAAGCACTTGTTCAGGCTGTGACTCTGAAGACCTATCCATTCATTTTTGTTAATAATTATTTTTTTTGGTGGTGGTAGGTGCCTCAATTTTTTTAAATTGCTCACTTTACTAAGATACTAAAATTTCATAGGTACCACGTGGTTGGGATGTCTCTGGTCTGGGTGTGACTTATATTATGGACTTTTTGTGAAACAAAACTTTAACGGCTATTCCCCAGGTGGATTCTAAATGTCATGGTGTGACTTGTAATATGGATGAGACTTCTGCAAGGATTTTTTGGGTATATGTACATCTGCAGTATTCCTTTTCAGCTTGGGACTACTGACAGGAAGGAAGCACATTATATCCTGGTGTTAAACAGGCTTGGTGACTATCACACCTGTGGGTCTTTGGTGTGTAATCAACCCCATTGCTGGCTGAAAAAAACACGGACCCTCCTAAAGGAACATTTATTTGTGAGTCACAGCGAAACATCGCTTACTTTTCAGTAAGCCTGTTGCATCAGTTCTTTACCATTCATTTGGATGACATGACACTGATTTTGAGAGAGAAACTCTCAGTTTTTGTCAAACTATTATTACCCAAGAGAAGGTCCCACCTCTGTGTATTATCAGAAATCTGGTTCCTAAGTTTTCATTTCTAATTTTGATATAATTTACCCAATACCATCTGAATGAATTCAAATTAAAAACCAAACTAAATACCAATGTGTTGACATTTCATATATATTATTGGTTAACATTCTAGTAACATAATTTACAGTTACAATATATGTTTGTATGCATCAAAGAGTATTTTATTATCTATTTAAGGTCAAAACAAGGTTTAATTCAGACATCAGGGTAGGTTAATATCATTACAGTATCAGATTATTTGAAGAATAATAAACTAAGACACTATCAATTAATACAGAACAACATGTAACAACTGGTATTCATTTTATATCTACACTTCTCACGTGGTTACACACTGCAGTCATTCCAGATCACCTTACTTTTAACCTCTGCTTTGCATAGCCAGATTCTCTGGGTTACACCACCAGGGCTTATAAAGAGCAGTTTTGGTAATGGTGTAGTTGAGGTTTTTTTTTATAAAAGGCCCTTTATTACGATATTTAAATCAAATTATAATCAAAAGTAATATTATATAATATAGAGATGTATAGTTTTCGAAAAAAAAGTTATATGATGAAAGGTGGTCTTGTTTGAGAGTCATTGTGGCTTAAAGTCAAATTTAATGGCTCAAATTTTGATCTTCCGCCATGATGTTATGCATGACGTTGATGACATCGCAAGGAAAACAAGCTATATTTTAGCAATTTATGTCATTATATATAAAATATTTTGGTTATTAAACTATATATGCCTTATTCTTTTATAAGAATACATTTTTTCTTATTATAGTACCACACAAATTTGGAAATAATGCGTTAACAACTGGTAATATAGGCCTTTTATAAAAACCCCCTAAACTACACCATTACCACAGTTTTAATCAAACAAATGACAGCATGGTACATTGCACACCCAATTCTAAATTGCAAATCTGAGACACCCCATCCTCGTTTGGTCTGATTGTTGGCCTTGTGCCAGTGAGACCCAGAAGAATTTGCTAACCAAAGCAGAGGTTAAAACAAAGGAGATCTGGAACGACTGCAGTTATAATTGCTGCGTGAGGAGTGTATATTATATCTGGAACTGGTGTTTGTGTTTTATCTGTATTTCTCTATTACCTCAGGAATGCAGTAATGCCCTGCTATAATCAACGCTCCAAGCAGGTTGTCACGACCATCACTGCGAGTTTCAAATATTGGAATCTGAAAAAAAAAAAGAATTATTATGATTGAACATCATCGTGCAATTCAAACATTGAAATCTGAAAAACAAGGCCTACAGACCTAATGCGAACTTGTGCATTGGGAAATACACCAGGTAAAATGCTTCAGTGCTGGACCATTACTTCTCATGTATATGAACAATGCAGGTACTAAACATTTTGAATATGAAACAATTACACAAACATCACTGCTGAAATTCTCATATGGGTGCACACAACACAAAAATGATTGTAGCTGGCACCACCAGTTTTGTATACAACAAAGCTATCAGAGATATATACATATGCCCAATTTCAGACTGATATATCAAACCCCTCCTGAGAAATAAGCAGGAAAACACTGTGCAAAAATTATTGTAGGTGGCAACACCAGTCTTGTATATGACAAAGCTATTCGATATGTATAAATATGCCCAATTTCAGGCTGATTATGTCAAATTCCTCTGTAGAAATAAGGAGGCACATACATTGTGCAAAAGTCATTGTAGGTGGCGACACCTGTATTGTAAACAAGAAAGCCATCACAGACAGGCAAATATATTAGGCCAATACATCAGACTTACCTTGAGTCTGATGCATGGGGCTGACCAGGCTTAGGTGAGAAAGGCAGTTGCCCCAAGTGAACTGTGACAAATTGCTAGCTCAGGCTACTGCACTGAGTGAACTCACGACCTGCACCTGGCTAGACTGAGTGAACTTTTGACCTGTACCTGGCTGCACTGAGTGAACTCTTGACCTGTTGCATAATCTGACACAGTGGGCAGTCTACCAAAGCTATAAATAGAATGCAGCTACTGCACTGAGTGAACTAGCTAGACTGAGTGAACTTTTGACCTGTACCTAGCTGCACTGAGTGAACTCTTGACCTGTTACCTAATCTGATACAATTGGCAGTCTGCCGAAGCTATAAATAGATCCAGACTGACCTTTGGCCTGTTGCCAAATCTGAAATAGTAGCCACATCATTGCATAAGCTCACAGATTGGCTCCACATGCAGCCCTGAGGGGCATGGCACCCATGAGGTGATCACATGATACTCATGAGGTGAACACATGCTACCAATTAGGTGATCACATGCTGGCCATGAGGTGTTCACATGACACCCATGCAGTGATCACATGCCTTGTGCTTGGCTGCACTGAATGAACTATTGATCTGTTGCAAAATCTGAAACAGTTGGCAATTTTTTAACCTATTTAATGATACAGACACAATCATGCCTGTTGGTAAATCTGTTCACACATACTGAAAGACTTTGGCTAAAATGCTTTTTTTTCAACTGACATATTCATAAACTTTTTACCAAAAATATCTAGAATAATAAAAGATGCAGTTCTTTCATTGCTAAAGGTCCAATAATTCTGCCAAAAATCATTCAAGTAAACTTGAACAAAGGCCACCTAAGAATAATTTTTGTGCAATGTCACAGAAGTTATAATTGAAACAACAATTTTGTAGAAGAACACTACTGCAGTCCTTAGTTTAAAATATAGACATAATAATGGCCATAAGACCAACTTAAGCTTTTCACGACTCAACCAAAAATCAACAAACTCAATCTATTCTTATATGATTGAAAGAACCATGTCCTAGGATAATTCTTTTGAAAAACTGAACGATTCAACTTGACAGTTTCATCATAAACATTATCAGCTGAAAGAGGTTAAAATTATGAGGTTTTTGCAAATAAAAACAAGGGACCTATGGGTCACGGCGCTCAGCTGTTATATATGATTAAAAAATATGATTTAGGAATGAGGCATATGCTGGTTTGGTGTGGTAATAAATATAAGCTTTATTATGAGTTGTTGGTGTTTAGCTTATGTATGATTATGATATTATCTTTGGAGACAGGGAAGAGGATTGATTTCATTTATTTTATTAACAAATGGAGTACTATTGTCACACAGATTTTGACTTGGCCATATAACTTATAAGCAGAACATATGATGTAAGAGTTTAACTATTTATTTAAAAAAATTACAAATATTGTCCCAAATATAATTTTTATTAAAAATAATAAGAGAATCTTATGATTTTTTAAAATGAAATATAACTGAAATGATTATTAAAATAATATTAAAGAATATATTCATGAATGCATTCATGAATACATTTTGAAAGTATTTGCACTGGTATTCATATACTTTCATTTTTACCTGAATTCCAATTCTTTATGCAAGACATTTTATAATGGAGTACATATTCATATTTGTATTTAAATACAATTGCAAAGTTTTCCCACCATTACTGGCATTTATTCAGTTTTCACCAAACAATTATGTTGAGAATCTAGAATATACAAAATTCACACATTTAAATTATGATCAAAAGTACCTCGTTTTATGGCTTTTATTTATATTAAAAAAAAAAAGTAATATATTCATTTTGGACTAATTTCACATCAATGTGCACACTAGACACAGTAGGAATCTAGATTAATAATATCAACTGCATCTTTGTCTATCATTAATTTCCTTCATATGATCCCTAATGATTAGTAATGAATAATATGATTTACTTTTTTATCATTAAAATTGAACTGAAAAATACCAAAGGTGACTGCATGGTGTTATTTGGAGTACGTGACATTCTATCCATCGATACAAAATTCTTTTATCATCAGTAACTGCAAGTTGATTTCCTGTTATTATAAACTAACAAATTCTTTTTTATTTTTCTTTAATTTGTTATTAAAAAACAATAAAAATTTATTAATTTATTGTTAATTGTTATGTTGTTGGTTAAAACTACTAGATGAGTTGGGTTGGACACCTGGATCAACTGTGGCTGGCCATAAGCTGCCTACCTGCAACAGTGTATGGCTCGCCTCAAGCATGCATAATTTGCTGAAAGTTCAACAAGGTCAACATACAGGTGACTCAAGAGGGGCTGGAGAGAGTTAAGGTCTGACATGGTCTCATAAAAACATTAATAAAAGCTACAATTTTTGGCCAATTTATTTCAGCTTTCTAAACTAAAAAGCTGAAATCCTTGTGTGCATGATATGAAAATTATATCAACCGTGCTCACAGGAAACAAATGTGCCATGGTCAAAGTTGGGCAAAATTTAAGGTACTAATTTTATATTTATACTAATAACATATAAAATTTGAAAAATTCAGGACTTATTTGGGGTATTCAATTGAATCTTGATTAAATAATGTTACATCCCTGGCAAAAAAACTCTAGCTTCAGCAATCCCCTTGTTAAGGGAGTATATATATTTCTTGATTTTTTACATAGTGCATTATGTTTGGGCCCATAACTTAAAACAATTACGCAATACTGACATCATTTCTGGCATATGCATAGAGAATGTAAAGAAAAATATGTATATTATATATGATTAAAGTCACATCAGTGGTTTTGATATTAGGCAGTCTTGAAGTGTAACAATGGGTTTTTAATGGAAAAATGAAGTTTTTCATTAATATCTCGAAGGTATTAAGTCCTAGTGACCAAATTCTTGGCATGGTAGGGAATTTTGGAGACATCTAATTGTATGCCAAAATTTTGGAAATGAGAGCTGAAGCTGGGGAGCTGAGCTCTTGCAAACTGCATAACACTAGCTTGATGTAAACAATTTGTTACATGGTGCTTGAAAACTTGAATAAAATCTACAGTTTTTGATCAACTGGTTTCAAATTTTTGGTGTTAACAGACAAAATGCTAACAAAAACATGCTGAGAAAATTAAATCCACAGTACTTACAGTAAAAAAAACGTGCCATGGTCAAAATTGGGCAAAATTTAAGGTACTAATTTTTTATTTTTGTTAATATTTTAAAAAATTTAAAAGATTTTGATCTAATTTTGGGTATACAATTTAATTTTGATAAATTAAAGTTATATTACTGGAAAAAAAGTCCATAGCTTTAACAAGTTTTGTGTTAAGTGATCAAATATCTTTCCTGATTTTTTACAAAATGCATTATGTTTGGGCCCATAACTTTTTTAAATTATATAATACAGACATAATTTCTGGCATGTACATAGGAACTATATAGAAGAATATTTATGGTAAATATGAGGGAAAACAGATGAGTGGTTTTGATATTAGGCAGTCCTGAAGTGTGAAAATAGGTTTTTAAAAAAAAATTGAGGTTTTTCCTTAATTTCTCAAAGGAAGGAAGTCGCAAAGACCCAGTTTTCGGCTTGGTAGGAGATCTTGGGGACATCTAACATTATGCTGAATTTTGGATTCCTAGGTCTTACGGTTTCAAAACGTGCCACATCTACGGACGGACGGACGGACGGACGGACGGACGGACGGACGGACAGACGGACGGACGACGGACAATGGACCACGACTATAGCTCAGATGACTTATAGTCAGCTGAGCTAACCAGGTCAATGTAGGTGGCAACACGAAATTTGCAACTTCAAATATGAGTCATGTGACCAACATTTGCACAATACTTGGTAATGCTAGGTTCCTTTATTTCTGAGATTACTATGTCAGTATGCTTACCTGGCCAAATAACTAAGTTCAAATTTGTGTAATCCCGCTAAAATTCATCATATGCAAACCATTTGAACAAACTTGAGAAGGCTTGCCTCTGGGATCATTTCTCTAAAATATTGAACAATTTGGCTTGACTGTTTACAAGTAGAAGACCTTTTTAAAGGTTTTTCAGCCTTTTCCCTATAAAATTTAAGTAAATGCAGATAACAAAAACATAAGCTGAATCCCACAACATTTGATATGTGAGAGATTATTGCATAAAATCTGGGGATGTTAGCCCTTGCTATTCCTGAGAAATTATGGGTTAATATACAGATGACCAATGACCCCAGTTCAAAAAAAGGTCAAGGCAGGTGGCACCACCAACAATGTGACCAACACTGGCATAAAATTTGGTGATGAAAGCTCCGGCCTTTTCTGAGATTGTCATTTTAGTATGCTTTTTTAGACAGATAACTAAGTTTAACTTCTTGTAACTTGGCCAAAAATCACCAAACTTAAACCATTTGAACAAACTTGAGAGAGATTGTTCCAGGGATCATTTCTGTGAAATATTGGACAATTTGGCTGAACAGTTTCAGAGAAGAAGATTTTTAAAGGTTTTTTAGCTTTTTCCCTATAAAATCTAAGAAGTGCAGTTAGCCAAAAAATAAGCAAAATCCGATGGAGTTTTTTAGATGACTAATTTTTTGCATAAAATTTTGTAATGCTAACTCTTGCTGTTTTCAAGATAGTATGGGTTAACGTACAGACGACGGACGCCGGACGACGCCACACCATTGCATAAGCTCACAGGTTCGCTAAAAATACACTGCCATAGTTTGACAGTACTGTCTGCTGAAAGTGAACCAACAACAAATACAAATGATAAAGTATTTCAGGACAGTGTAAGATATTTACACAAGTATATATATGTTACCTGTAGGGATGCATATTGAAGAGATTTCAATAGTCTCAGTTTAATACTCCTGACCCTAGATCAGTGCTGCCACTCTGGGTTTAACAGAAAAAGGTATAAACTCTTGCAAGAAAAAAGTATAAAATTTCTATAAAAAAAGGAAAAACATATGCCAAATAGCACAATTTTGGTACAATTTTACAGCATCTGATACTTCCTTACAAACTAAGGTATGAAAGTATATATATTTTATAACTATATTCCAATATTCCACATATCCAGTGATTCTGAAAACATTGGCAAGATTACAGAAAAAAATCATCGCTATTAAAGTGCCATTACTATGAAATATTGGCAGAGCTGATGTCTACTGCACTCAAGTGGTTCAAGTAAACAGCCTATAATCACCACCTGATGATGATGATTTTAGAAAAATAGTATAAAAAAAGTATTAACCGCTGAACAAGAATGAAAAAGTATAAAATGAGGTCTTGCCTGAAAGAAAAAGTATGTTACTTTTAAAAAACTGTTTGAAATCTTGCTTAAGATACCTTTAAAATTTATTAGGCTCTAAATGATTTTAGAACCAAACAAAATTACTACCCAGAAAATGAAACACAATAAATACTGGTAGATATCAGTTCAGTTTCCATGCACATCATGCATTATGCAATTTTTCAGCATGCGAAATTGTTTGTTTTTATAATATTGTACATCATGATTATTTTTTATCATCTTCCTACGATTAGAATATTTTATTTTTAATGATAATATGACCAGTTTGCATGTGCATACATTATCATTTTTGATAGATTTTTAAATATACAAATGATTTAATTTTTTATGAAAGGAAATGATCAATTACTGATATAACTGATTACTACTAATAGCTACCTGGGATCCCGTGAGTATAACAGGTTTTCCTAAATGTTCCAGCATGAAGGACAAAGCTGAGGCTGTGTAAGCCATTGTGTCTGTACCATGCAGGATGACGAACCCATCAAACATGTCATAGTTTGTCTGAAACAGATTAAACACACAGACGTACAGGTCACAAGTGGTAACAGTGCATGACTCATTCAGCAATTATTTGAAAGGGTCTATTCCGATATCTGATGTCTATTATCTAAAGATAATCCGGTGAACCTTTATAAAAATAGTCCAGAACATTTATCGCCAAACTATCATAATTTATGAATCTGACATTCCTACCAAAAGCAAGTCTTATGTATAATCAATACTTCTGATGATATTAAATGATGTAAAATTCAAGAAGTCAATCAAAACTAATTATTTACAGAATGGGGCTGCACAGATCAGAGAAAACCTGGCCTGTGAGGCCTATATTTCATATCACATTCCCAGACTCTAGCAGTAATGTTGCTCAATGGTTTGAGCTTTCGACACAGTGTTTAACTGATTGTTCAATCAGTGGACCAGCTAGCCTGGTAGAGACATTTGATTTTTGGTTTGTTTGCAGACCTCCATGTGGGCGACTCGTCATGTCCCCTCAACATGATGCAAACCCTACACAAAAGGGTCTTTTTTTATGTAAAGGAACATTAAAAGAATATTAACTGTGATACATCATCTATTTTGCCATCTTTTTCCAGATGATTAACTTGCAACCTGAATCTGCAAGCAAGACACACTTTATTAAACAGTTCCCATACATATACCTAGAATTTTTTCTGGGGGGAATAATCTCATTTGTCTAGGAGTCAACAGAAAATATGTAGTTTCCTATTCACACATTTCTTCCACTTACCGTACAGGACTGCCCTTAAGGCTGGCTGCAGAAGGCAGAAACCATATTATCAGCATGCAGCGAATGGCAAGGACTGTGGCTGATTTATACTATATTATGCATACGAACAATAGTCAGCTGGTAATGCACAGATTCAGCACAAAATTACTTTGTGAACCAAATGTAAATTTTCAAGGAGTTTTGGGGATGAATTCCAGGATACCTTACGATAATTCCGGGAAGCAGACAAAATTTCAGGGCTTTCCAAGAATTCAAGAAGACATGGGAATTTTGATAACCCTGTTATTACTTCCACTGTGGTATAATTTCACCCGTGACATTTTCTCTCTTGGCATGCATGCAAGGCTTCCAGTAAGCAAAAATTAAGTCTGGAATGGCCAGGTCATATTTTTGGATTCTCATCCTAGGGCTTTCCAAGCTTACCAAGGACCATTTGGGAAGTGACGATGGAAAATTAAATAAATATATTTTTTTCATTTTGCAACATCATCTAACCTACTGGGCTTATGCTGTGTGACAAAACATTTGTAATTGTTTATTAGAAGCAAAGCAATCTGCATAATGGTGGTGTATAGAAAACAATACTGTCAGAAAAGCCAACATGACTAAGTAAGGCTCACACTGATTTTCCTACAGTTGAAAAACTGTGCATCCATTTGACACTCAGGCCCCTACAACTGAGTGTGCAAATGAGATTTTTGGCGTCACAGACGTATATACCCCTAGTATCTACAAGAAGCCTGTATATGAATATGCAAATGTTACAGGACTGATTTTTGTGAAGGGACATGGCCCGGCGAAAGGTCCCATTTAACTCTGGTGCAGATATGGATTTGGGGGTGAATGATGTGGGACTGTTGTACCTTAGCAGAGGTTAGCACTACACTGAATGACGCTGTTGTTAACAGTGATTTGTCTATGTCTGTAATATTATTGCCAAATTTCACTCAGTCACTGAGTATTAAAATGTCTAAGTACTTAACCATTCACATATAAAAGCTGACATCGGCCCTTTTGTAAAGGTACAAACCCTGATACTATTATGACAGCTCACCTGGATATCCTGTGCTATCTGGGCATAATCTATCATGGTCATATTGCTCGAGTCCAGCAGGGGCTCATATTCATATACATAATATATCACCCTTTTCCCATCCTTGGAAATACTGAAACAGAAAGCATAAATATCATATTTGTTCCTCAACATGAAAAGCAGATATCTTTTTCTGATTACATCTGGTATGATCTTTGATTATTATATGATCTGCTCAACATGCATACAACAGTAACATTAAATTGTAGGAAGTTGCAGCCTAGTACAATGCAGGATAAATCCCTAACCATCCCACACTCATTATGCAGTGGCCCCATACCATTCCTACTTGTTCATTTCATTCTACCACTGCTACCACTGGGGATTTTTTGTCATAGACCACTGAGTGGAGCCTAAATATTGGCACCATGCCAGAAACTGACTGTTGGAAAGCCCTGCTCCCATTGGTCAATACACTGGTCCTTGTGCTTGGCAAGCAAAGAGCAAAATGGTTCAACCAATCAGAACTGGGCCTGTGGGTGAAAGCCAAGATTAACAGGTTGGCATGGTGCCAAAATACACAGCTCCCCCCTGCCCCCCCACCCCCCCCCCCCCCCCCCCCCATGCAGCCATCTACAGCTAGCATTCTCCATCAGACTGAATGCAGTGGACTAATAGGAATGTAATGCGACCGATGCACAAGGAGTGTTTGACAATATAACTTGTAACTTGAGGGTTTGTACTGTCTGACACCTATGCTGGGTCACAGCATTACACTTAGACCGAGGTCATAGCACACTTGATGATATCCTAGATTATCTGTTAGTTGTTTAATTAAACCATATGAACTCCAGTGTTATGATTCTACAGAATTTGCTACAATAGAATTATTATGCAGGAGCTCAAATGCATATGAAATGAACTTCTACCATATCATGTAATAGTAAGAGAGTTTCCGATGCTGCAAAACACTACACAAAACAGGCCTGATCCAAAGATATTAGTCATTACATATTTTTAAATATATGTAATAATTTAAAACACACTCTCCAAACAGGAGTGTGTGACCAGGTGAATACTAACTATTCAGAATGTAATAAGTGTGTTGTTATTAATTTAATGAGAGAAAGTGTAAGTCAGCTAGAGACACAACGGAGCCCAAAATGAATGATATTAGAACTGTTAGACGTGACTTACGGCATCGCCAGTGGTCTGTGTTCTTCTTCCCCAGTAAAGTGAGAACCCACATACTCCTTATCGTGAAACATGGGAAGCTTCCGCAGTTCTCCAATGAGAAAGTTAGGCTCAGGCTCATAGGCTGTGTCATGAAAAAGGACACTTAATTAGTGTATTAGCAAGAGACCATGAAACTGTGAATGGATGTGCATCCCTTATGTATGGAAAATACCAAAATTACTGGAATGAAACCACACTGAATCCAAAGCATTCACCTGAGCAGGCATGGGAGTTGATCTAATTTGACAAAACATGTTGTGCTATACTGAAGGAACATGGAGAGCAATTACAACATCTATGCTTAAAGAGCAACACTAAGTGATAATTATTATACTGTATAAAATATGGCTGCACTAACACAAGTGACCTGCTGGATTTGGATACCAGGGGCTGCATCTCTTGGGGATTTCCGCTACTTCACTTTTAAACCAATCTTATTTTGATTATCTGAACTGCATCCATGTTGATTTGTTCACTTCAATACCAACAGCCAATAAAATTCTGTTACACAGCACTTTCAGTTTCCTGAAAATGAACTGGTGTTCAGCCCCCTCTGACTGGCTTAATTATTTCAGTTAAGACTGCTTATTTGCAGCATTTGAAGCAATAATTACACCAGATGGTACATCTATAGATTGTATGGTTTGCTAAAACGCAGAATCTGAAATATCCTGAAAGCTATAATGCAGCATAAGTTTTGTTTTAATAATATCAATGTATGGCAAAATGCAAACCTGCACTGATAATGAAGCATATACTGCCAAACAACTTAAAGACTTTTATGCCAAGTGAATCCTCCATTTCATATGATTCAATGTGGTTTTGTTAGAGTTTGCATATATGTCATGCAAAAGGGGTTAAGATTAACACAACACCTTAACATGATCAAGGAGAACACAGTGACAGGAGAAATAAAGCAACAGGTCAGTGTTGAATGTATCATCAAATTTCTGCTGAAAAGAACATAGGTTAAGACACAACACTTTTATGGCAGATTAACATGAAATTACAGTGACTTATCTAAAATTCAGTACCTGGTTTAGGATAACAAATCAAATATGATAATTAATACAAACTAGAACACTGACAGGTCAGGAAGCAATGCAAAAAGCCTATATAGCCTTCGACTGTAAGCTGAGTGATGCTTTAATATAATCAGATTCCCGATTAGAATCAGGATATGATTTTATGTAGAGGCAGAGGGGACTGACCCTTAACATAATTTAAGCAATCAACAAAAATGTTCACAACTGGACCCCTGACAGCTGAATAAGTGCTGACCCTAAAAAGTGGAGCATCAACATGCACTCACCTGGGGCATTGTTACATTTGAGGTATAAACTGTAAGCCTGGTCTGTGTGTAAATTATAAGGATGATCCCGTGAACTTGACCTTTGACCTTGTGATGACAACATCAGCAGAGTTCCTTCCCTTTTGGTATTTGAGCCATATGAGAAAGATGGGAGATTTGGGAAGAAACCTTTGGCTTTAACTGTGTTCACGAGCTGTCTAATTAGAAACTTTACCAAATTTAATGTTCAACATTTACTAGTTCTACAATGATTTGCTTCAGGTTATACATGTAATATACAGGTTTTTGACTTAAGAAAATCTAGCCACATGATGAAGCTGGGGTGTAGGGTTGGGAATATAACTGATATTCGAAATTATCACCATATCAGACAATTATGATAATCATATCACCAGCTTCAATATTACTGTGATATCATGATATGTTTTTTTTCCACAATTCTGGTACACAAACATGCCCTTGAACTTTAAGGAATTTTAACAAAAGATAATGGCATAACTAGGGTCTTTCTGTGTCAAGGAAATCATTACTTTCAACAATATTTGTTATTTTAATGAATCACATGAAGTTCTATACATAAGTAATCATTATGATTTAAAAATATATAAGTATTGTACATTTACGGTGACAGTGTTCCACCAAAATCGTCATGTTCTCTGAAAATGGGGATTTTCTACCATTAAGGTAGTTCCAGAAATATGGCAGAAAGTATTGACAATTGATATATGATGACAAGTACAGCAGTTCCTGCACCAGATATGATATATTGAAAATACTGCAATAATTTTTTGTATCATTATCATGACAAAAAAAAAACTGATATTATTCCAACCCTATTTGGGTGTTAATCCAAAGTGGTCTTTCTTGCCCTTTTTATATATATATAATTTATGTTGATACAAATAATTTTATATGGACAAGAAGCCAAAACCTAAATATTTACTCGAGGAATGCTGCAGAAATGAAGAACAGACAACTGAATCTGCTTAAAGAGTGAGAACTGCAGTTACAACAAACATGACTTTAATTTTACCTGCATATATTTAAAATACCTGACATGTCATGGGCATAAATATATATTTTATTCATGTAAATAATTATAAGGCCATTATGCAATAAGTGCATGATGATTTAGTTTTTGATCTATACAGGCAGTTGAAGAGAGATATTTTTAAGGAACAATTATTTTCATGAAAAGAGATCAGAAACATCTTCAAAAGGTAATTTTTTTCTAATGATTTGTTATGCAGCTGACACAAATGTTCATTTATTCAAATAAAATCCATGTAATTGATTACATGTTTGGATGACTGCAGCTGGATATGAAAAGGAAACTATTTTTAATATATTGACTGCATTGATGATGTTACTGCAAACCGTTGTTAATTGTATGAAATGGTCTAACATGAAAATAAGCACTAACATTTTGAAGCCGACAGCATATTAATTGCAAAAGAAAATCCCTGTAAGCCTTTGTAGATCTTTTGTCTCTGTTGTGTGAATTAATATCATCTCTTGGTTCCAGCAGCAAGCATTCCACACACCAAAATCCTGGTCTTTAGTTATCACTATGCAATAAAGCTATTTTTAACACTGCAGGATCAATACTGAGATAAAAGTGCATGTTACCAGGCCAGACGATGGCACAGATTCCATGTCTGTGGTAGACTTCATGAACCTGATGATGCAGCCCCGATCAGACAGATTTGTAGGATAGGGAATACTCTATTTATATAAATATAGAGAACATCACAAAATCAGACGTGATTTATCAGAACTGAAACAGCTGAATGTGACCTGCATCCTGAAATCTCTTAAATAAAGTCTTCAGAGAATCACAGAAACAGGCAAAACTTGTCTCACATGCAACTCTATATTATGTTCACCTGAGTATTATGTTCACCTGAGTATTATGTTCACCTGAGTATTATGTTCACCTGAGTATTATGTTCACCTGAGTATAATGTTCACCTCAGTATTATGTTCACCTCTATCAAAGCACACATGGCAATCCCATGCAAGTAGATTCCAAGAATTTAAAGGTCTAAGTGTATTAGTCACCCCCCCCCCCCTTCACAACTGTTTGGGCAGAATGTACCACCAATTTCTGGCAGCAAAGCTTTCATTTTTAAATTACCTAAAAAAAGTAAGGTTAATGAAGAAATGGACCATTAGTCTTTAATATGATTATATTTAAATTTCAGTATTAAATCCCTTCATTTTGAAATAAAGGAGACTACATTTAATTTTTAATGACACTCAAATATTTATGATCTTTATTTAAAAACTGTATTAATCATTTGAACTGTATTGCTCCTTTATTTTTTTTCTGATCAAATATACTTATTTTTTTTTTAATTTCTTCAGAAAAAAAGATAAAATATATAACTTTTTTTATTTAATATTATTAAGGAACAAATGGACCCTACTAATTTATGACTGGTAATGTAGTTGAGCTTTCTAAAATGGATGTGGAATTGTGCCTGGAGTAATCATGAACATTAGCCCTGTCAAAGTGCAGGGCTTATAAACATCAGTAGCCTGAAATCCTTGGCTGAGACGCCTGTCAACAGTGTTTGTTGAAACAATCGATAAGTTTGCTTTTAGCAGTAATACTGAGTAATGGTAGAAAATCATTAATGATAAAACTCCACATGCAAACTGTCTGTTAGGTAGATCACAGTTTGGTTTAATTCCATGATTTGGTTCAAAGTTCATATGTGATCAGGATATACAGCCCTTGCGGACCTAATACAGAATTTGTTTTTTTTTTTCTGTGGAGAACATGCCCATAGATATTATACAAATGGGGACAATATAATATCCATTGTAATACAAGATTGCTGCAGGGCCATGATCGAAGATTAAATAGAGTGTATTGTTGTTCACAGCAGATCTTAGGCACTAGATTGGGTATGTCAATATTATAATGAGACATATACTGTATATACAGAAGGCTAGATTTTTTTCTGTGTTTTTTTTGCCATGACAACATGAACAGATAGCACAGTCAGTATTATATCAGGCCAATAACCAGCCACAAGAACAACTGATAATCCATACATATGTCACAATATGCCAATTTAACTCCCATACCATTTGGTAAGACCTGATGGTCTATCCACTGCCATCAACAGTCACATTAATTCTAGTATTATTTAAGGGACCTATTCACATACAAGGTACGTTAACTATACATGAAGTAATAATGTTGTGGTATCTGCCAATATTTCATTCCTAAACTGTTTGCTTAATCCTGAATAAAAGTGGAAATAAACTTGCACCAGGTGCATTCAGTGGCAACAAACATGAACATTGTACCTATGCCACCTGGTGGCCACACAGGTCAATTAATTTCACAAATCCAGATTTTTCAAGCTCCAAACTGGTACTTCTTTTGTGTTTTTCTTTCCTGGTAAATTTGTTCCCTTGTCTGGGAGATGTATTGCATGCCCAAGATTAGACCTCTGGTAACACAGTCTTGTTATGATAAACAAACACATGTGGACTGTTTACTCATACACAAACCATAGCAAGGCATATACAGCAGGTGAATTGGGCCTTGTGCTGGGATGGCTTTGTTGGGAAACTTATGCATTCAGCTAAAATTAACAAACAGCAGGATATAATACACATATTATTGCCAATGTTTATGTTTCCCTTTTTTTCTGAAAAAAAAATCTGTATAAAGTAATAAAACTACATCATACCATATACTGATTTTATGCCTACTTCTTTTAAGCAATACATTTTGACACTGCTTCAGAAAAAATAACAGGTATTTTCCACACCATTTTCCAATCTATGTGGACCCATGATATATGTGATATTCTGTCAGTTGAACACTGGATTAACTTTGAAAAGCATAGCTTTATGGGTACCTTGATCTCTGCTGCCATCAATAAATGACACAGAAACATTAATATTCCTTAATCACGATTCAGGAGACAGAATATAACTAGAAGCTGAAAAATCATGATCCGCCGACTTGACACACAGGAACCTGGAGGCATCTTGATCCTTTATTCATGATCTGTGAGGGATAACCGACCTGGCAGACACTGTCTCTGGGATATTCACACCAGGGTAAGCTGGATACAGCCAGAATATGTAGTATATTACCAGCTCATGATATATACAGTGCTGTTACTTTGGATTTTATGGAAAAAAGGAAAAACCTGAAAAGAATAAAATAGAAATCAATGCCCAGCTTGGCAGTTTTTGTACAATTTTACAGAATGTGATACTTCTAAACAAGTTTTTAAGGTACAGTTCTGCTGTTTCCACTGTAATGCAGAGGTATTTTTTCTATGTCCCTAGATTTGCATGCTGTGTATAATCCTGTCATTTGTTATTTTAGAAGCTGAGAAAATACAGTAAACTCTAGCTCAATACAGCATATATCTGTATCTCACAGAATTTCTGTGTGAATGCATGAAGAATCTGAAAGCAAAGCAGGGATAAAGTATGAATACTAGTCTTTCCTGTAAAAGGTACGGTAGAACAGTTTATTTTAAAGGTATAAAGCTGGGAAATTTTTACAGTTAAGAGTCTTGTTTGAAAATATACTGTAGTGTGGTAAATCACTGGAGTACAGGCAACAAAATAAAATTCATTTAGCTTGTGTTGATATAAACAGACCTGGCTTGTTGAAATAAACAGGCCTGGCTGAAGGAAGCTTAGACCATGCAGGAAACCTCTGAAAATGGGTCACCTACTTTATAAGGACAGAAAGAACAAGTAGTATTATTTTACAGTTTCCCAAAATTTTAATTATAGTTCAGAACCAGTGGTTCTTGATTTGATTTTCAAGGTGAACATTGGTCATTGATGAATTTTTCCAAAAAGCAATTTTGAAGGACTCACACTCATTTGTTTTGATTATTTTCCATCCTCAGCGTACAAGAAAAAGCTCATAGTGACCTATATGTATGTAAAATTTCAGGTTTGTATCTGCAAAGGTTTTAATTTGTGCCATGTTAAAGATCATCCCGATGATGGAAAAAGGGGCACCATTAAAACTTTGATGACTTATACAGTCAGCTGAGCTGAAATGCAAGATTTTATCAATAATATCAAAGAGATGATCTTGTAACATATGTAACAGATGCAGTGTTGTGGCTTTCCAGATGGTTGTACAGCATCTAATTTACTCAATCCTTGCAGGTTTGTAACATGTTCAATCAATATCATCCCTGAAAATGGGTACATTAATGACACAGGAGTAAGAAAATAATTACACACTACCAAAATAAATGAAATTTGGCTACTAATTAAAATTAAAATATCAATCATCATTAAATTTAAAATATTAATCATCATTTAAAGCAAATATTCATCCCTACCTATTGGTATACTCTTATCATTTAGACACTCTAGTTACCTAAACAATTAGATATTATCATTCATCAGCTGATTAAAAGTCAAGGTGATGGTGAATTATGCAAAGTAATTATCTGATGATAAAAGTAAATTAGTTTGCAAAATTTTTTACCAAATGGTTTCATGAGATGCTGTGAAGAATGCCTGGAGATCTGTCAAAGTTTTGTATATGTTCTTGTTTTAATTAACCATTACACCACAAGATACATCGTCCACTTTACAATACATCAAATTTATGAATTATTAGCGGCTATGATGCTGGAATGTTTGCATCCAGCATCCAGCTCAAAATTTAAAACATAGATACCTGCTTTTGTTGGTCTGATTACATGGCTAAGAATCAGAATAACAAGAGCGGACACCTCCCTGTAATAAGGCCAGTGACAGCAGGTGTTACATGCTTTAAATTTGGAGCTGGAGACACAATTTGATACAACGCTCTCATTGGTCTGTTTGCATTCCTTGCTGTGCGCACCCTGGTGTTCTGCCCAAGAGAACACTGCCATACAAATCAGCAGTTCAAACAAAAAGGAGCCAGGAAAACTGGAACCTGGAACCAGCAAAATGTATGGACCTTCAAAATCTAAGCATGGAACATCTGGCAATAGTTGTTTATTGGAATTAAGAAAACTTGACACAATGAGGTTTACTTTATTACTGTATTAAGCTAAACCTGGACAAAAAATTATCGCTGGACAGGAAATTCCTAGAAAATCAGAAATCTTTGAAAGTTAACAAGTTAGTCCTCAAGCAGTCACAAAAATTTAACTATTTACTCTGAAACAGAAAGACAAAGTTTGAACCAGTAACAGACCAGTTCTGTAAATTTGTGTGGAAACTGTAAATTAAGTTGGTTAAATAAAGGCATCAGAACAAAGAATCAAGATAGAATCTGTCGAGTAGTGGGTCAATGAAATGTATGTTTATAATAACTTGCTTGTGAGAATAACAGACACAGCCAAATGTATCGTTCAATTGCGGGACAATGAATTCTGACAAAATGTAAACAAAATGCAGGTTGTCCACATTATATTTTCATCCAGATGTGGAAGATGGATGAACATAAATGTAAAGCCCCAGTTAATCCAAATTATCTAAAAACATATAAACAAATTTTGAAGCAGATCTGGACCCAAATGAAATGCTTTGTGGTTTATCTATTGCTGATGGCTTTGGTTATTATCATTCTGTAAAAATGAAGTGGAATCAATTATTCAAGAACAGTGGGTACTACAGGTGTGTTGCCTACAAGTGCAAGTGATTCCAGTTTTAATCCCCAAAGTAGAGCCACACTGTCTGTGATCTGCATCTCCTCCCCCCCCCCCCCCCAATTTAAATCCCCAGAGTAGAGCAACACTGTCTGTGATCTGCATCCCCCCTCCTTTACAGTCAGACTAAAATCTGTGGCAAACCTTATACAGAATATATAAAGCACAATATTGATTCTCAGAGTAACCAATGTGGAATAATCTTCAGACCATACATATTAATGTCTGGTGATAATCTGCAGCACATGCTTTGTATAGAAATATGGCAGAGCTGCATGGGCAAACTTGCTCCCTGTGAGCCTCAGGGGACAACTGCACTCTACCAGCGCTGAAATCTAAAAAGCTGCATTGAACAAACTTACAAAACTCAATTGACTGAATAATAAATCTTATTTTCACATAAAAATACAGATAATTATTGTATTATTTAATATGTATTTAAAGACTATTAATAATATTATGCCCATTCCTATCATCTGTGTCTGTTTACAATATGGTAGCAAATTCTTGCTGCAATAATTGTTAAACAAATACTGAATGGGAGAATTCATGGACCTGTCATCACCTGCATGGAGTCACTGGGTCCACACAAGTATACCCTGCAAGATGTCTGTCATCCATGACTTGCAGTAAGTCATAGTTTGACCCAGTGAGGTAGGACTATGTCCACTTTTTAGAGACTCGGACTGGGACTCATGAGGTAAAGACTTGGGAATTCAGGCGGAGTCAATCTTGAGTTCAATAAGGAAAAAGCTCTATATCACATATTATAAAGATGTAGGCCTATATACATGCATCAACACAAATAGAATATTAGGCCTACAAAAAGACTATATTTACTCGACTTTAGGAGTTAATTGTAATTAAACATTTAAATAAAAAATAATGTGTAAACAAACATAAAAATACACCTGATTATCTCAAAATCTTTTTTTTAAATAAAAAATCACGTGTAAACAAACATAAAAATACACCTGATTATCTTAAATTTCTTTTTAAAATTTCTATTAAAAAAGGAGATTTGTATTGGACTCATTTTTGGACTCGGGTTCTTAGAGACTTGGATTCAAGAAAGGTGGACTTGGACTTGATCCTTAAGGACTGGAACTTGTATATTCACAATGTAACATATCATGTGGCCATGAACAGGTTTCCTGGAGGTGCCACCATAGAAAATAACATAATTTTATGCAACTTATACATGTGGCTATAATTATAATTTTATTCTACATGTATTCTGCCTGGCACATGTCTAAAACCAAACATTGCACCTGCCAAAAATAAAGAACTAAACACAGCTGTCTTGGGAGTAAATTGTGCACTACTCATATACCTTATCTTTGTGAAATAAGTAAATCAGATATTAGAAATAAAGTATCCTAGGTAGTGTGACTGGTATACTACAAACCATTCTACCCCAAGCCTCGACAAAAGTTTCAACTGAACATACATCTGAATGTCAGGTTTCACTGGTCACTTGCCCACATACTGTAAAATATGTCAGAGGATTTTTATAAAATAATTCAACATTTGTTTCATACCATGTATAGTATACAAACTAAAATATAAAAAAATTTTTTTGTTTAGCTGGTAAAAACAGATAATGACCAAACAGTAGTTGTTGATATGTGGGCAAGTGTTACTGTCGAGCCCTGTACCAACTACATAACAGAGAATAACTGAAGTGGTTCTTGTTTGACCAGCTGACACCTGGATATGTCAGCCTGTCTAGGTTGTCAATATTTGAGGTGGCTTACCATATGTGCATATGCAGTATGTATGCATGTAAAACCTAACACAGTATATTCTCTATGAGTGATTCCACTGACATACATGTATGTGTATTCATACTCATATACGGTGAACATTTTGGGAGTGTCTGATAAGGCTTAAGTATGGAAGTTGACATGAGAAACCCTCATTTTTAGGACATTTCCCTTACATTTGACTTCTCTAATCCAAAGTATCACCATACTCCTCTGATCTTGAAACGAATATTGTTGTGCACTGAGTCCAAAGAAATCTCTGAAAAATCTCTGAATTTGAGTTCTTCATGAGCTCTTGAGCTCTTTATGAGTATAACAGGCATCATAATTGCTCTATTTAATGTAAAAATTTGGTTCCACTAGCTGTGTTTTGCATATTTTACTTTTTAGACTTGTGCATCTTGATGTTACATCATCTTGTAACATAAAAGTGTTACAACATGTTGTAACATTAGTTACATTTAACATTAAATCATCCCTTCTTGGCAAATAAAAGCACAGACTGGATGAAACAGAAGCCATTTTTGTTGTAAAAAATAAAGAATGAATGTTGAACTGCACAGAAATATGGGAACAGGGATTTCCATTTTTACTGCATATGTCCCACAAAGTTATATCAATTGATGGAACAGGGTGTGTCCATTTTCTTCATGCATTTTCATGAATATATATGCATACATACTGCAATCACATATATGGAATACCAGTTTTATACAACAGATATTAAAGGGTTATAGTTCAAGGTCACTGCTCCCAAAGTACCTGCACAGGAGAAAGCTGAACATGTGAAATAACTATGATAACATACCGCTGACTATCTGGCCATCCAAATCCACTCTATAGCCAAGATCTGCAATCACATGTAATTCTTAATCTTATCTCTTAAACAAAACCACTGACAAAAGAATATTTGACAGAAATCATTTTTCATGATTACTACAGTTATACTGTTAAGGTCTCAGACCAGCCTGCTGAGCATGCCTGAGCATTGTTTTAGGTTTTCCTGAATATTTTTCTATCTACTAGTCTGTGACTTTTTGACATGTACATTTTTTCTCAAGCTGAGAATGTGCACTACAATTTGGTGTACATGTAAAGTTTGAGTTTTCTGTAATAGTTTAAACTGATTGAAGCTATGTTTCCAAAAGCTCACAAGTGTATCCACTATCCAAACACAACAAGTGGCCCAAGGGCCATGACACTCAGCAAAATTTTACATATATGTGATGCATGCATAAATTATTGATTTTATGATCTGGTGAAAATATTTGATGATGAATCTTAAACAATGGGTAGAATGAGTTCATGAGTGCTCCAAATCATGCTTTTTGCCTGAAGTCCTTAGAAAATAGGCAACAGTGACTTTATTTAGATATACCAAGGACCTAGCTATGAAAGTCATGTTAGAAGATTCAGGACAAATGTATGCATGTACACAATTTGTGCCCTGAATCACTAACTTGGTGTTCAAAAATCTAATGGTTACAGTTTATGCCCTATTAACGGCCGGACTGCTTCATCTGCAGGTCTCAAAAATAGAGTTAAATTGCGTAAAAATTGCAAAAATTACAGGTGGCACCACCAGTCATCAGGAGCTGATGAACCGCTTCATGATCAATATGCATGGAAAGAATCATGGCAATCAATGCATTATTTATTCAGATATTAAACTTTTTATATCACATTTTTATTTATTCTGTGGGGGATGTACTTACGAGCCGGGAGGATATAGCACACAGTGACTTATTTCATGTTTCCAAGGGGATTTTTTAAGGACCTCTGTGGGTTTTTAGTTAGAAGTTTCTCAGTCAATTGGTTACATTTGTGCACTGTAAACTAACGACTGGACAGACGGGCGGACAGCCGACAGATAAAGAGTGATCACTATGGCTAAGATATAACTTTCAGTCAGCTAGCTATAGGTTAATAAAAATTGTTAAAGTTTATTTTTTGGTGAAAATAAAAACAAATTTTGAAAACATAAATCTCAGCTTAGAGATACATTCAACATTAATTAGTAGTGATGGGAGAACTAAACTACAAGCACAGTGAAGCATTCAAGGAGTGTTTGCCTTTACCAGAGAATGATGTAATTATTGTTACTCATGGATCTGTAAAATTATAATTACTGCTTAATGTTAAAGTCAGGGTTGGCAAACTTCCGGGAAGAAAGGTATTTCTTCCCTTCCCAGGGAAGAAAAGGAAGTTTCTGGGAAGAAAAGGAAGTTTCTGGGAAGAAAAGGAAGTTAGGGAAGAAACTAATGACTTTTGTCCACATGTTCCCACAAACCTTTATTAATAATATATAACATAGCTAAACATGCAGATATAACAGAGCCACAGAATAATGTATCTGTTGTTCAATATGTACACATTGTTATTCATATATAAACACTCAATCTAGACTAATATTTTATACAGAACACTGAATTCAATAGTCCAAAACATGGCTTCCACGCAGCATCCTGTATGCAAACACAAGCTTATTTGTACGCTCCACACCAAGTCTGTTTCGAAGTTTTGACTGGACCATACCCATGGTTGAGAACACGCGTTCAATGGATGCAGAGGATGCACATGCTGTGTGGAGATTCACTGCTAACTCGGCAAATCCTGCAGGTAGAGTAGGGCTCGCTTTCTTGATTCCCCTCCACCAAGTTACGGCAGGCAGTGATGTGGCAGAGAAGTAGAATGCTGGATATGGTGGGGACTTCGTCTGAAAGCTGATTGCAGCTGCGATGTACTCTGGGTTACGCTTTGCCATGAATGCTCGGTTGGTCAGGTAGGTGTCCACTGTGTGAAGCTGACTTTTCCAGCGGGTGTCACTAGGAAGCTGAGGTCTAACACTACCTGTGTGCTCCTTCAACCAGGCTGATGGACGATGATGATTACGGTAGTACTTGTTATCTCTACAATGTGTTTGATGACAGCAGTAGGAGTCAAATCAGCACCAAGTAAGTTCAACCAGTGAGCTGAGCAACCGTAGACATTCAATTCTGGATCGTCTTTTTGAAGGGCATCCCTCATCCTCTCCATGTTCTTTGCGTTGTCTGTAACTATATTTTTTACAACACAACCAAAGCGCTGTTCAGCATTCTTTATGCTCTGTTGACATAAGTTCTTACAGTTTTCAGCAGTTTTTGGAAGATCACAAGTTTCAATACCATCCAGAAAGTAGGTTTTAGAGTCTGTCTGTAAGCATGTTGCAACCACAGGGTCATTATGTATATTGGACCATCCATCTTCCACGAGGGTAACCACCTGGTCCTGCAGGTCCTTCTTCATTTCGTTCTCCAGTTCCGTGCAGACTTGATCCAGAAGTTTTCCTGCCAGTGTCTTCCTGGTTGGCGGTGCATACCCTGGTCGTAGAGTCTCTAACAATGCCAGGAAGGATGGATGATCCACAACTGAGAAGGGAACATTACAGGCGAAGAAAAATCTGGCTAGGTTCTGGTCAATCTTGTTCTTTGAACTCTCTGATGTGCGCAACACATGAGCATCAAGGCCGCCTTGTGATATCTTCTTGGCAGGTGGTTGTTCGCAGACATCTTCGGAAATCAGTGGGCGCTTATTTCCCACAGGTGCTGTAACACTTGGCTTGCTGGTACACTTATTATAGTGATTCTCCATTCTGCATGCTTTAGGCAGCTGTTTACTTTTGCAGTAGTTGCATTCAACCATCATTTTTCCATCTGTCTGGATTTCTGTGTAGTGAGCCCATACTGGCTTCCTATTCCTGCCACCCTTGTACATTATAAAATCATCAAACTGACAAACTGAGAACAGTGACACTGACACTTTATCTCACTCATCCAGACTGAGGCAGATCAGTAATGTCAATGTTTTATATGGTCAGGTTATATCAGCCCTCCTCTAGACCAGTAACTAAGTAATCTACTCATTAGTGAGCAGTTACTCAAAATGAACTCAGCTTGAGCTCATCTTAATTACTCAGCTGGAAAACCAACCCCACAGTGCAGGCACCACTGGAGTGTGAGTTGATGTTGAGTTCATCCTAATTACTCAGCTCAACTGTCCAAGCCAAACTCCACCCCTGCAGGGTATGTACTCATGTTGAGTTCATCCTAATTATTCACCCAAACACCAGCTCAAGTCCACTGGAGTGTGAGTTGATGTTGAGTTCATCCTAATTACTCAGCTCAACTGTCCAAGCCAAACTCCACCCCTGCAGGGTATGTACTCATGTTGAGTTCATCCTAATTATTCAGCCAAACACCAGCTCAACTCTACAAGCCAAACTCCATCCCTGCAGTGTATGTACTCATCTTAATCACTCAGCAGAAGCCAAGCCTTCAGCACCAGCAACAACAACTCGGCTAAAGACTATACCATCCAGCCCCATCACTCAAATCACATAACAATCACCTACTAAGGGTCTGTTTGCAAGCTTTTTATATAACAAAAGTTGTCTCTCTGATTTGCACAAATATGATATGCCAAAATGTCACTTGAACAACGTGAATGACAGGTATGTTGTAAATCTATTTCTTCCCTGGGAAGAAATGGTGGGAAGAAAGTATTTCTTCCCTTCCGGGAAGAAAGTATTTCTTCCCTTCCCTTCCCTTCCCTCCGGGAAGATTGTGCCAACCCTGGTTAAAGTATATATAAGGGTTCATTAATATGATTTCAAAAAATATAAAATTGATGATTCATAATGTTCTTGGAGCCAGGCAGCTCTTTTATGTTGAGCATTCACTTTTCCCTCTCCAATAATTTTATTATAATTCACAAAACATTTAGGCCTGTTTGCCTGGGTGACCCTTTTCACATAATATATGATGGATTATAATCAATGCAATAAATGTTTACATTAATAAACAGCATATCTCATAAAGAGTCATATTCAGCATACGTTGCAAAACCCATCTGGTTTTGTGTATCTGCCATATACATGTATATACTTGCCTAAGGTCACAGTTTTTCAGACAGTATATCATTTTGTGTTTAAAAATATGCAACATATGAACTTGTTAATATATATTACTCAATTTCATGAAAGATAACTATAAAAGTACCTGTTAACAGAACTTAAAAAGCAAAATTGCCTGGAACTTCCCTCAGTTGGTTCTTGTTAACAACTGCATAATAATTCTCCTACATAAATTACATCTTTTGGTGTCCCCCCCCCCTTTACTTTTGTTTCAAGACAGAAAACAACAGTTTGCATGGAACTTCTAATAATACTTGGCATGGGATAAAACTGTGAAAGAAATAAAAAAGTGAAATTTTTAGTTAAATAACCAATAACCTTTCAAGTGAACCCTGTAACAAATACAAAATTTGTGGAAATGACAGCCACAGGCGAATGGTAAATCACAGTCAGGGTTGCCAATTTCCAAGAAAACAAGAATACAGGTAGTCGACAAGCGACTACTTGTATCCACCTAAATCAGAGTGGAACGGGTGAAGTGAGGCATGGATTGAGTGGCAAGGGGAAATAGAGTGAAGTGTTGCATATTAGCATGGATGTCTGCAGCCAAATTGTGTATGTAGGTTACGCCACCTACCACAAAATCCAGAAAGCCGTCCAAGTTGTATACATATGCAAAATTTAAGGCAGATAAGTCAAACCACTACATGTATATGAGTGATTTTTGCCCTTGGCAGACAAACAGATGGACGCTGTGCAAAAAAGGGTTGCAGGTGGCGCCACCAGTTTAGCGTATGATAAAGAGCTATGTGAGAACTATGCACATGCAAACTTTGGCCCAATCGGTCAAACGGTTCCCAAGATATGAGCTTGGATATCTGCTGCATAAACTAGAATGCAGGTGGCGCCACCTGTAATAAAATCAAGAGAGCTGTCGGGGATGTATAAACTTGCAAAATTTTAGGCAGATATGTCAAACCACTGCCGAAATATGAGTGATTTTATCCCATGGCTGACAAACAGACAGCAGCTGTGCAAAAATGGCTGCAGGTGGCGCCACCAGTTTTGCGTATGATAAAGAGCTATGTGAGATTTATACACATGCAAAATTTTGGCCCAATTGGTCAAACGGTTCCCGAGATATGAGCTTGGATGTCTGCAGCGTACACTTGAATGTAGGTGGCGCCACCCATCATAAAATCAGAAAAGCTATCCAGGATGTATAAGCATGCCGAATTTCAGGTGAATTAGTCAAACCACTGCAGAGATATATGAGTGATTTTAACCCAAGGCATACGAACAGATGGACACTGTGCAAACATGGTTGCAGGTGGCGCTGACATTTTTGTGTATGTTATAAAGCTCTCCAAGGGCTACATTTGTGCAAAAAAATTTTACTGATCGGTCAAACGGTTCCCGAGATATGAGTTTGGATGTCTGCAGCGTAAACGTGAATGTAGGTGGCGCCACCTGTCATAAAATCAGAAAAGCTATCCAGGATGTATACGCATGCCAAATTTCAGGTGAATTAGTCAAGTCACCACAGAGATATGAGTGATTTTAACCCAAGGCAGACGAACAGATGGACACTGTGCAAACATGGTTGCAGGTGGCGCCATCATTTTTTGTGTATGTTATAAAGCTCTCCAAGGGCTACATTTGTGCAAAAAAAATTTCCTGATCGGTCAAATGGTTCCTGAGATATGAGCTTGGATGTCTGCAGCGTAAACGTGAATGTAGGTGGCACCATCTGTCATAAAATCAAAAAAGCTATCCAAGATGTATACGCATGCCGAATTTCAGGTGAATAAGTCAAGTCACTGCAGAGATATGAGTGATTTTAACCCAAGGTAGACGAACAGATGGACACTGTGCAAACATGGTTGCAGGTGGGGCCACCATTTTTTGTGTATGTTATAAAGCTCTCCAAGGGCTACATTTGTGTAAAAAAATTTTCCTGATCGGTCAAAGGGTTCCCAAGATACGTGGGTTTATGTGTGGAAACAGACGCACAAACGGACGCAGAGCGCAGAGGAAAGGTCAAAGGTAAAAACAAAATCGGGGCGCAGCAGTTCACATGTCAACCGGACATAATCCCGGGTTTCGTAAAATTCCACCCAGCGGTTACGGAGGAGTTCTCCGGACACCTACGTGGCGGTGGCGGCGGCGTGCAGCTGAAAACATAGTATCCGCAAAACTCTGTTTTGGCGGATACAATAAGCATATTTCCCAGGGCAGTGGGAATTCCTTACCTTCTTCCACAAATACTGGGAATTATAGGATAAATAGTCATACCTTTCTACAGTTTTTTTGTATATTTCATATGTTGTTTATAAATTATTATTACAATGCAGGTAACTGCTCCTGCCTGTTTTTGGAATTTATGTTTATCAAGTCTCATTTACACCTTACATCTGGTTTTAATACAGAAAAAAAATAAGTTTACTTATGTGGACACTACAGGGTGTCTGAGATACCTAATTATATATAGGTTCAGTATTAGCTGAAGTATTCAGATAAAAATTTGAATATCATAGCTACTTGGAAGAACTAAGAAGGCCATGCTTGTTTGAATATTTGCAAGGTCTCAACCTGTTTTAGCTGGGGTGGTTTTAACCGTGTTTTTAACCTGTTTTAACCACTGGGTGACTAAAACCATGCAATCCTTCCTGAAAATGTTCAGGTAATCATGTATACTTCCCTTAGCTGCAAATATGACTATCTAAACAAGTCAGTGTTATAGTGGAATGGACTTCAGCTATCATAATACCTTTAGTACCTTTATTTCCTGGTCACATGTAATAATTCCAAGGGTGAGATTTCTTGGTAATTCCCAAAAGGGGGTATTTCCCAGGGCGGGAATTCCAAGAAATTACCACCAGGAAATATCCTCTCTGAGAATTCCCAGACCATGCTGTTTACAGTCATGAAATCAAGTGATGAATTTGGACACTACAGACTATACCCTAATTCCACCACCCCTGTCACCCTGTTACTAATAATAACTTATGTAATATGCAAGCTTACCTTTTTTCCCCAGCGGCAAAACAGAAAAGTGTGGCTATTATCTGGCAGAAAAGCATCCCCCTCCCTTGTATGAAATCCATACAGTAAATTCAAAATGAAGGTGACAAAACAGAAATATTGTAAAGCCTCACCGGACATCTTTAACTGGGATAAGTGACATTACCTGTACAAAAGATCCCTGTTATATTAACATACTGTGGTGAGCTTTATATTCATTTTGAACATTTCTTGAGGGTTTGATTTCTGCTTATTTGTTTTTATTGTAATCTAGAATGAACTCCACAATGCCTCACTCATTTTTGTAAAAGTGATGATTTGACCTTTTATATTTCATCTGTGATTACTGATTTTTTTACAATAAGTAATGCTTGTATGCACAAATTAGGTTGTTGATTAATGGACCATGTTTTCAAAGTTTTGACAATGAGTCCTTTTGTGCAGATATAGATGCATCATCCTCTCTTGTTCATCTTTGTAGAGGATATATTCTATTCCCTGGGGTATAATATTCAGGATTATTTCACATTTGTGAAATTCAGAATATCATGCAATTAAAACCCTGGAGACCAAAAAGGCAACCACAGTACATATATGGCTCTCCTATGTCACAGGGAATGGCCCGAAGCGTTGGTACTTTGTACAAAAGATGCCAAGTATTTATTTCATAACCTGTATCATTTCAAATTACCTTAAAACCCCATGCTTCCTCCCTTGATGAAAGATGAAATTTAGAACTTTAAAATTGAAAGAAAAAAAAATTAAAAGAAATAGTGAAACAAATAAGGTGGACCGAGGTTATGGAATAAAGAATAGTAAAACTGGGAGAGAAGAAGTGTAACCAGAGACCTGATGTATAGATTAACAGGCTTAATCGGCACCCCCAAACATGTCACTGATAAGTAACTTAGTATATGAATTGTGTCATCTTGATATGGGACACCTGTATTTAGATGGTAAGCACATAAGGTACTCTTTCCCCAGCACAAGCAATATATGTTTTCACTTCATTGACTTCAGTAATGTATATTCCCACTTCAGTATGTGGGAGTCCAAATTTTGGACTCCAGTACTTGCTCAGCATTAGCTGGGACAGAAGTACTCCAGGACCCCTATTTATAAGTCCTAGTTGTGGGCAAGTGTCCTGTTTTCCTATCAGATAAAACGGTCTATTCTGTTGACATTCTAACCAAGGACATATTAACAAAGGGTAACTTGTCTGGTTTTCCCATAGACTAGTGATTTGCCATGTCCTGAAATAGTCTCACAAAGTGTCAAGGCCAAATGGAGAATGTACAGAGAGGATATGGCATATTGTAAATATGAAAAGTTTTGGATTTAAATATGCATTATAAGTTTAATGTTGACCTAGGTTAACCAAGTAAGCCATGTCTTCCCGGAGTATATATCACCTGTACATACTCGATATATCCAATGTTAATAAAAGCTCTAAGTTATGTAGTATTAAATACACATGCAGATCCAAGGGGCCACATATCGAGGTGATAGGGGCGGGGTGTAATGGTGCCTAGGTGACCCCCAAAACGTGGGCCCCAAAAAAGATCATGGGGCAGGGACTGATCGGTGATCTAGTGGATGTGGATACAAGACTCTTGAGTTTTTTTTTAGTGGAGATAACTACCTCCATTTTTAATGCTGCCTTAACTAAGTACTATGTATATCTGCAGAGTTCTATTCCATGTTCAAACTATGTGGCAGGGGCTATCACACGATAATCCTGGTGTCAACCAGGCTTGGTTGTACTACTCCTGCAAATCCTGGGTGTGTGTCATCCCCATCACTTGTTTATAACACAGAGGAACCCCTGAAAGGCACACTCGTTACGGAATTGTTTGTGAATGAAACATTACTGTTGGGCAGAGTCTCCCCATCTAGCCTGCAGAGTACTCATCCTGGGTGGGGGCTGTCTGTGAAAATCTTACCAACTTGACCGAGATTCAAACTTTTGATCTCCAAGCTTTAATCCCTGTGCTCTTCCTCATGACCATGGAAGTTCACTGAGAATGAGGAATGTTAATAATGGTAATATTATGATGTATGGCTGGCATAGAAATAATCTCTAAGCTGAATCTAAATTATATCAGCTGGTAAGCTTACCACATCCTCTCTAGAACTGAAGTTAAAGGTCAAGGTGGTTGATTTACAGACTGATATCCCTGTTGATGCCAGTCTCATCTGACTTTCACCAATGCACTTTGGCCTGTTCTTTCTTAATCTTGGAAGTTGTAACCTTTCTCGATGCCTGATTAGTCTTAATATCATGATAGGTCAATGCAGTGGAAATATAATATGAACTATTACTTAATAAGAATAGCTAATTATTTGAAAATAAAATTAATTTTTTTGGAAATCATTTTATGTGATGTAGTTTGATGATCTTCATATTTATGAACAATAAAAAAAACACATTTTGAAATGAACTATTATAGACTACCATATAGATTTATATTATTGCGGACTTGTACATTGTACAATGTAACATATCTTAAGGTAAAGTTTTGAGAGAAGTAAAAATGCACTGATGAGATAATTAATGGATTGTTACTGTCAGTACTGGCCACAAACCTAGTTCATTAGTTTACTTATTTTAATATTATTACTCATATCATTTTGATAAAGCCCTTCCACAGTGTCACATAAAAGGACACAACTCTCACTGATAAGAAACACTGATATTGTGGTTAGCTTCATATTGTGAGGGTTTCAAAATCGTAATATTTGCACTTTGGGATATTGTCAGTTTGTCACACTGATAAAACCATCAGATTAAGATCCACAAATAACAAAGCATTTAAGCTGAACATTCATTTAAATTATAGTCTCAATGACATCTTATATAAATTACCTATGCCTGTAGCCTCACAAAGGAAAAATTCTTCAAATATTTATATTAACAGATTTCTGTTATATCATTCATGGACATGTCAAAGACAGATAATATGATTAACATGATATCTTTTAAATCATCTGTCAATACTGTCTGATTATAATTTTCCAAATGTCATTCATACTTCTGATATATATCGGAAAGAATGTCCTTGCATGTTAGCTATTTTGTACAATTAATTAAAGGTAGACCCAGATGTGATTCTGTATAGATCTATTCATAAAAACAACTGGGTCTAAGGCAAAAAAAAAAAAAGGTATGGTTCTCAGGCACCGCCCGCATCAATTTTAAACCCCCGCATCAAAAATTTTGATTTTTCAAAGTAAGTTACCAATTTTAACAACAGCCGCTCGGACATTTCTTTCAAGAAGAGAAAATCATACAATTTCCTTTGTTATGTTGTACTTTTACTTGTTTAGCAATATAAATCTGTAATTATCATGCTTTTCCCTTATCATTTGACATTTTTATAGAAACATACCAAAAACTTAAAAATAAAAAAAACGCCGGCCCGCATTGATTTCTGAAAAAAGTGCCTGAGAACCATACCTTTTTTTTATTTTGGCCTAACAATAAAGGATACAATCATACAGACTACAGTGTGTACTTTATATTATTGTATGGCGAGATCGCGAAAATTAAACCCTCTTAAAACACTGAAAAAGGAAAAATCGCGAAATATTAACCTCGCGAATATGGAGTCAACAGTGTCAGTAGGCTATTCAGTCTCGCATGACTGGCTGTCTGTTCCCCCTGACAGTCAACACGATCACATAACATTACCGGCTGTCGACATAAACACAAGCATGCGTGTCACGGGTCAATAAATCCGTCACGTCCACACAAATCAGGGAGGCACCGGGCAACAAATGACAGAATATGCTTTTGTTTATGTGTATCAAAAAGATACTGATCACCAGAGTGAAATACACGCAGATTGGTTATTTATTTAAGTGAAATTATAAGAGATTTTTGGGTTTGAGTTCTCGACTTACCCCCGTCATGGACACGCATGCCGATGGTTCCGCCAGTGTACAGGACCAGAATTCGACTCTCAGTGGCGGTTTCAAGATCGTCTGATTCAATACTCCCGGCATAATCTTTTAAGAGCTTGGGTTCATAAGCTTCAGGGTCATACTGACGTAGGTCTGAACTGACAACACTCGGTTGGGTGACAAACAGGCCGAATTTGGGACGATTTTCATCAAGGAGTCCCGGAGAGATCGGACAGTCGTCCGCCATGCTTTCTTCTCAGGCAAATCAATGGCGATGACGTATATACTTTGCTGTGATTGGTCACAGCGTTTACGCCTTTGCCAATCAAATTTCAGAATCAGGACACACCTCCTTGTAAGTTTTTCATCATCCCACAACACACGCACGTGTAACCGGTCACCAGCGACCCATAATTTTCACCATCACGTTAACAGCTGTGATGTGACAAATATCAGACTCATATTTTTTTGTCAGTTTAAAATCCCAACTCACTTAAACTGGCGTAAACGCTGAAACATTAGGTCCTTTAACTCCATTATAACCGTAATAGAGTCCAAAATTACCCGTGTAGTTTAGTTCCACAAATAATAGATGACCTTAAAATCATGATCGCGCCAATGTTAGCGGTGACCTTTAATACTGTATCTTCAATACCCGCACCTCAAGCGCACCCATTAATAGGTCCAACCAACGGTGTTATAAGTATGAATCATTTAGTGTACATGTGAGCTTTCAAATATAAAAAATGACAGACAATACTGGTTGGTCCACACGCGGGCAGGCATACAGGCACGTAGACCCAATTTAATTATATGAAGAGTTTAGGCAGCCGATAATGTACGCCGGCTGCGGAGTGTCAGACCCATGGACTGTCAGGCAGCCGACATGTCCGCATTGTCGGCTGCCTAGACAGTCCTTACTACAGGGACTGCTCAGCCGACAATGCTTTAACTGATATCACTGAGTGTCAGTTGCCTAGATGTGAGACATTATGGACCTAGTAGTAATATTTACAGTGGCAGATCCAGAGGGGGCGCACTTGCCCCCCCCCCCCCCCCCCGTGCTGTAACATCTTTCATTTTATCTATTTTTTTTCAGATTTATCGTAATTAATTTACATATTTAGATTATTAATTTATCCACAGTTTATTACATTCTTATCCATAAGTTGAGCATTGTCGCTGCCTAGTGGCTGGAGTGGCTCATTAATCCTGAGCAATTTAACTTTATTTTACGAAGGTTGAGGTAGCGCCATCTAACAGAAGCTACGGCCCCTGGAAACCCCGTCCTCCGGCGATGCCGCGCGGATATGTCTGAATTCAATTAAGGCTTATAACTTTTAATTTAGTTATGTCCCATACAAAAAGAAAACGAGAAAGGTCAGTGGCCGCTGACCAAGCAATAGTTTGTACAGTAACCTGCAGAAAGACCGCGACTTTATTAAATGTTAGGCCTCTCTTGGTTTACACCTGTTGACCTATAGACTGATAAATCAACTGATCGACACATATTTATCAGTTACAAGGGGGTAGGACTTGAGCAGTGATAAATAGTGGGGCTTAATTCAGAGGCCGAGGAGTGTATAACAACACCATCCTGCCAGGTCTGTTACGTCCCCTATTGTAATAACGACCCCTATTGTAATAATTATTACATTAGGGGTTACAAATGAGTTGTTTCTCACAACCCCTATTGTAATAACGTGCACTATTGTTATAATTATTACAATAGGGGTTGTATTTGCAACCCCTATTGTTATAATATTTTATTACATTAGGGGTTGCGGTTGCAATGGTTTTTGGACACCAGATTTGGTAAAACAAATGTGAATACTGTGATACCACACACAAATCGATACCTATAGACATGTTAGTTGTGATTTTAACAAACACTTATTTGTGATAAACTGTTAAATACTGTTTAGAGGGCTAGGGAATCGCCGCATTTGCCCGTCAATTAAATTATTATTAATATAATATTATATGTTATATATTAATTATACGATAATTAATGTTATATATCATATAAGTAATTTATCTAAATAAAAATAAGCTGGATAATATGAACGGATAATTTTAAGACAATTATTGCTTTATTCTGGAAATTATTATTTATTTTCATTTTATTCCAGTTAAGAACTATTTTGTTATTTGTGGACAATAGTATCATGATCAGTTATTACAATAGGCAGCGATATTACAATACAGGTTGGACCGAGCAGCCCAAATTGTAATAACGTCCAATAATGTAATAACCACGATATCAGACAATTGTTGTGTGTCGTTTATAGGGTAGTAACAAACAGGTGTTCATACATTTCACTGTTACACCCCTGTTCTGAGTGATAACTATACAGATTGTTAGGTTATTGAGATTGAAATATTTTTCCCTTTTGGAATTTGAAAGTTGCGCTTGAGTTCGACAGGAGGTCCCATGGACCGAGTTCCCCCTGGGATACCCTGGTGTTGTTTCTGATAGATGGCGCTGCGACAGACCCGTCGCTTAATTTGTCCTATGGTGTCAAATTACTCGAGATTAACGTGAAAACATGGAAAAATAAACCTTTTCAGACACAGACACTATGTATATTATATTGTAGTGTGTCTGTGTCTGAAAAGGTTAATTTTCCCATGTATGTATGTCTGTGTATATATATATATATATATATATATATATATATATATATATATATATATATATATATATATATATATCTTACACTGACTCTTCCACTTCAAGACCATCGACCACCGTGAAAGCAAGTATCTGCTGATTAAACAGTAAACACATTTTCTTTTTCAAATAAAGTTGCTTTATCATACGTTTAACTTTTTTTACAGATATGCATTCACATCAACATATTTAATGTCATCTTCTAAAAATTCAAAATGGCCCGAACAAAAATTTCTCACTGCTCAGGCAGGCTTACCGTTCATTTACGGAGTTCTATTACTATTACCATGGCTCTGTTCCTTTTATTATTCCCATTACTTAAAATAATCTCCCCCATGGGAGATGGGCCCAAAAACCGGACTTTGACAAGTAACGTGTAGGATTCCTTATGTATAAAATATGGAAGGCGTATGGAGAGATTTCCTATAAACCTGCACGGCGGCATGCAATTTCTTCTATGTGTTACTCTTGGGTACAATACGGAAACTTAAAAAATTCGCAACACATAATGATCATGGGAATCTCACCTCCTTTATTTCTCAATACGGGTACCGTTTAAAGTACCTTTTAATTACAGTTAATAGCATGAATAATTTAGTGGTTATTACATTAAGGAACTTTATTACAATAGGGGTTACTCGGACCCCACCACTCTTGTAATAACGTTGCCTTTTGTAATAAAATGTATGCAAGAAAAACCTTATAGATATTTTTTGCAGTACATGGAGATACATTATGAACAGTTATAATTTACTGACATTTTAGCATTTGTAAACCACACAACTGTTGCATTTGAATAAATATTTAAACACCTTTTATACCGTAAATGACATAGGTAATAAAGTGGTTATTACATGAAAGAACTTTATTACAATAGGGGTTACTCGGATCCCCACTTTTGTGAAAACGTTGCCTATTGTAATAATGATGAAAGCCAAAATAATATTAAGGATATTGTTAAGTACATAGGTGATACTAAATGAACAGTTATGATTTATAGACATATTGGTAGTAGCAAACCTAAAAACCGTTTCATTTAAGGAAATATTAAAATACCCTTTTTATATTGTAAATGACCTCAGTTATTGAATGGTCATTACAATAACGAACTTTATTACGATAGGGGTTTCTTGGGTCCAAAAACTTTTGAAATAATGTTGCCTATTGTGATAAAATAAATAATAATTGAGGAACTTACAGTTATTTGATTATGTTATGTTGATTATTAAGTTATGTTGATTATTAAGTGTAAACATATACTTTTCATCACGTTTCCAAACGGATGACATACAAAAAAGTGTCTTAATAATTGTCATTTCTAGATAATGTAGAACAAAATAGTACAGTCATTAATGAATAATTATGATAATGTTGCCTGTTGTAATGAATGAAGGGTCAGTCACTATTATGTGTACTACATACATGCAATTTATACACAACCCCGTTTAAAATCAATATTATAAATAAATGATCATCAATTTAAAATACAATAGTCATTTATATTGTATAATTTAAAAACAAATAATAAAAACTTACCATGACAATATCGCACTAAAATACGGATATACTTTGCTGAAAACAAATTATTTATATTATCACGATCAAAGGTATCGATATATACGTTAAATTTGTTCCACTGGATTCGCATTTTTTTACCAAAGCTGGTGTGCAAAACCATTGCAACCGCAACCCCTAATGTAATAAAAATGTTATTACAATAGGGGTTGCAAATACAACCCCTAATGTAATAATTTTAACAATAGTGCACGTTATTACAATAGGGGTTACGAGAAACAGCTCATTTGTAACCCCTAATGTAATAGTTATTACAATAGGGGACGTTATAACAATAGGGCACGTAACACCGCACCGACCAATCAGACTGTAAGGCCCTGTTATGTTGCATGAAGTCCGATGATACATAGTGAGGGGTTTTCACTTGATGCGTATACATGTATATATAAAGCCTTCCTTCGCGCAAAGGATCGGTGACATATATACGTACAAACGTGGTCGATTACATGTGGTAACATACATCGGTTACAAACGTGGTTTTCCACAAGTGCGTTGCCCTTATCCATATATTGTCCGCATGAGCTGTCCGTACCCACAAAGTTCATTTTTCATAATTTTTTTCTTTTCAGGTTGTATTGTATGAACTTTCCCTATTCTAAACTGGTATAAATCGCGTTTCAGACATAAAAAATATTAGTCCTTTGGTTGAAACGGACTATACACACTAATGGAAAACCACATTTATCCGTTTGCTTATTTTCTTCTGCCGCTCTAAAATGATGTGCAACAAAATATAATATTATGCTTTCCATATACTAATATAACAGAAGCGGATGGAGGGGGGGGGGATCCAGGAGGTCCGGATCCTCCCCTTTTTTTATCCGAAGCAACCCCCAAATTCCGGAACTTGGTACCTTTTTTTTAGTTTTTTCTTTATTCCTCCTGGGTTGGACCCCCTTTTTTCTAAATCCTGGATCCGCCCCTGTATAATATATATATATAAAATATATATATATATATATATAAATATATATATATATATATATATATATATATATATATATATATATATACACATGTATATAATTTGCATTGTTCATATAACATGAATTAAATACACATAGGTGATAGTGTCTACCATTTGAGAGCGTTTATAATTAATTAATGTTCAATTAGCTTGACTTCATCCGTTGGTTCTATACAGGACTGTTTCGTGGTAGCAATATTGCGGTTGCCCTCACTCATCATGTACGTATCTCGGTTTAAATGATCGCATGTATTTAGGAGTTTTTGGTATCGCTTGACTGGTTTGTTATGACGGTATAAATTGGCAATTACTTGGTTCCAGGCAACATTGCTCACACAAACGGTACTGTGGTAGTACCAACGGATGAAGTCAAACTAACTCAAATATATATATATATATATATATATATATATATACGAATTGATATGCATAATGTTGTGTCGGCAATACCTATAAACATGCCTTCTTGGTAAATAGTTAATTCTTGCATGGTCTCTGTAATAGGCGGAGCAAAATACAAGTGCCTCGCCAAACCATGCAGCTTTTTAATTCTAGGTGCCACCATCATTTCTGGAATTGATAATCAACTGAACCTTTTATATATTGTGCTTAAGGTTGATTCATGTTGGAAATCAAACTGACCAAGGATGGTCACCATGCATTTTGGTTAGATATGTCCTGTAAACAAGACGGTGGTTAGCTGGCTTTTATGATGGAGTAAAGAAAAATCAGTTAAAGAATATATTAAGCTACAAAATTGTAATAAAGTGTAATTTGAATTTTATTTTTAATAAAAGAAGCCAGCAACATCATTTTTGATGAAATAAGGAAATTTAATTATGAAAACAGAAAAAAATTATTTTTAAAATTAATATATAATAAAAATAAATACCTGGCGGAAATGACCAGAATTCATCACTGCTTGGCAGGAATAAAATAAAATTTAGAAAAACTAGAATTGATTTCTTATTTTAATGAATCATTTATACTATATGATAAATTATCACCCACAAAAAAATATATGGGGTCACCACAGATCTTAGCAGTAAAACACTTGTTTTTGTGTTTCAAGAATTTAAAAAATGCATAAAAATGATGCATATTTATATAAAAGTAGTTTCTCTTAGCAAAATGACATGAAATCTTGAGATACGTGATTAAACAGGAGCGGTATCGTATACCGGGTTGTGTGGAGGGCAATTAATTTTGAGCAGTTGGCAATTAATTATCGATCTGCCACCTCCAATTATTTCCTATTTTTTTACTAAGTACCCTAGCGATTCTATGATATAGTGCTACTTTAATTTGTGGTCCTAACTAATACCTAAAACATGAAATTTAAATTCATTTGAAGATTATGGTTTAACCAGTTCAAATAAAAATCAAACACTTTGAACAGTAACGGGAGTAGCCATTAGGGCTATTTAAATCGGGAGATGTTGAAAATTGGACCTCTGTACCCCGTATGATGCATGACGATGTGGGTCCGGTCATGGTAAACGGTACGTTCATTAGTCTTTTATGAGACCATCCAGAAAACCGTAATACACGCTGGAAATTCGGAATATTTTACGTTTTAAATCTTGTACACAGTTATATGCTTGTCTAATCAACGTAACCAGTCGTAAAATGAGAATTTAAATATATTATTTGTAATGGAGTGTAAATGTATTTTGATTTGGGCCCGGATAACGTATTGCGGGAAAATTGACCGTCTGTCAGACCTTATGTTTTAGTTGGGAATCGGCTTGACATTCCGAATTTGAGTTACCTTTCTGGTGTTTATGGTTAGAGTACAGTCCATTCTATCATAATCAAGTGGAGAAAGTGTAAAATACGCATAAAATAAGTATGATTTTTGTAAGATTTCTGTGGGCCCGGATTTTCTGACGGCCCTAAATTTAGGCATTTTAACCCTTATTAAGAGTAATAAATAACAACTATAAATACGAATTATCAGCTGAGTTTTTATTTCGTAGGGAAAGGATAGACCCAATTTTTAAGATTAACTCTTTTTTTATGTGTTTAATTGGGCCCGGGTTTCTCAGTCTGGTTCCGGGTTTAAGTGTGTCACAATAGCTAGTGCACCAGTGACGGCGCGTCCGCGATGCGCAGTAACAATCGTGGCACTTGAGCTTTAAAGTCGATAAGCTATGCGTGTGCAAATGTTGTGGAACAACCTAGGACAGTTACTGCCATCTGACGGCAGTTTGTATTACCAAATCTATGAGCATCCTGTTTGTCCACTTGGCAACGGTTTGGCGTTCACTTTATCGACGTCCCGTTGGTTGTCGCAATTTCGAGGTTTATACATATACATGTATATATATTTGTGTGTTTACAGGATTGATTTTTGTTAAGTAGACATTAGCAAGTAATCTCAGTACCAAGGAACGTATTCATACAGCGCATTTTTCATACATCTGTATTAAACCGAATTTGTTCAGGCGTAAGGCGAGCAAAGCTAACATGCAATGCAACCTTGGTTTCATTTATTTCTGAATATATAAATTATATCTAATAAGTATACATTATATGTATAATGAATAAATATATATATATATATATATATATATATATATATATATATATATATATATACATATATATACATGTATATATATATATATATACACACAGTTGTATGAACATTAATATGTTGTCTAGCTCAGGTGACCAAGTCCTCTAAGCCATTACATATTATATTCAAATTTTAGTTATATATTGAGTAAATTGCTTTGAACATGTTTTAATGCGTTCTGATGGATCAGCCCCCCCCCCCCCCCCTTTAATAAAATCCCGGAACCGATCTTGATAAGATTTTTTCGTGCTAAGCTCCTGGTCTGGAAACATGATCAAACATCGACGTCAACATTCAACCAAGCTGGTCTGCAGCCGGGTTAATTTCTGAGGCCCCGGCCCTCTACGTTTCACGTTATATTAAAAATTATTTTGAGAGGAGATCCTAGCATTTTAGCTTGGAATGATTAACGGTATGTACAACGAACAAAAGAGCCATGTTTATCCCTGCTTCACTTTCAATAATTACCTGCATAGAGCAGGGACAGTCGACAAGCGTGTATAATTCTGCCGAATCTCAGGAGTAGTGATTAAGTCTTAGACTAAGTAGTTTACACTATTCGACCAGTTCCAGGGATGATTCATTCTCTGAGGGAATGACCCTGGGCAGTCCCTAGCGGGAATTTTGATAATTTTTTTGGAAGCTGATAGACGTTATGATGCCACCCAAGCCGCGCAGGAATCCGCCAGCGTTTTACCGCACCGGTGACCGGAGATAGCTGCTGAAACCACAAGCCACCAAGCCCCAAGCGGGCCACGCCCGGCCAATAACCGCAGCATGATTCATAGATTCATCAGCACAGAGTGCTGAACTCGTATCGAACGACCGTGAACGCATCATTAGTTTTCATCATAAGCTTAGTGATTAAGTCAGGCGTGGAACGTCTCATGACGTAAGATATCTCAGAATTTCTGACAGAGATGCAAAAGATTTTGGCGAACCCATGCATCTTTTTAAAAGATCTTGTCTTGTGACTCCTACCTATATATTTACATGCTGCAAGGGGCACCTGAAGTCATGTTCGGACACTGGATACGGGTCAATAAGATGAATACAATAGTTATAAGATAGGTGTGATCTTCACTCAAAATAGGCGCACCAACGATTGTAGGTGGCGCCACCAGTCGATTTTACGAGATAAAGCTATCAACGATCCATTGACATGCAAAATGTTAGGCCGACATGTCGAACCACTCTTGAGTTGTATGGATCTATGTTACGCAAAAAGGTTGATAGGTTGTGCAACCAGTCTTGTTTACGATAAAACGGCACTTAAGATGATAATATTGACAAAAGTTAAGACCGATATTCGATCCTAAGATATGTGTGATTTTCACCCAATATAGTGGGGTGGATGGACGTCACACAAAGGCAAAAGGTCATGTTGCAAATTTAGGAAGATTCCTTCCAGCGATTAAAACGGAAATTCCCAGAAAAGGCGGAAGAACCAGGCCGAAAACATATACTATGGTTGCCTTATTGTTCGCGAGGGTTTAATTTTCGCGATATTCGCGAATCGGCTATAATTGCGAATATGAAACCTCGGGAATAAGTTGCCCTTTTATCGAAGTTGCACAATAGGATATGGTGCATCTGCACAAATGGATAAATTATCACACTTCCAAAAACTTTTTAATCAACAAAATTATCTGTGGATGGTATGTCGGAACCTTTTCATGCAAACACGCAATAATAATTGTCAAAACATCGACTATGATACAGGTCATATATAATTACTATAACGGTTATGAGTGAGGTATTGTGGGATTTATTTTTATTTTATTATAAACGCGTACTTCGATTTCATTGATTCTGTTGCAATCGCGAAAAATGAAACCCTCGCAAAACTTTCAAATGAAGAAATGTCAGCCTCGCAAAATATGAAACCAATCACAGTATAACAGGGGTGGATCAAGGAATCAGGACGGGGGGGGGGGGGGGGGTCAACCCAGGAAGACTAATAACAAAGCTTAAAATAAAGGTCATCAGGTCCGAAAAGGGGGGGGGGGGGAGTTCAGGCCGAAAAAATTAGTCTGAAACCCTAAAAGAGGTTGCAGCGCCTAATAAAGGGGATCCGCTGAAAAAAAGGGGGGGGGGGGGGCTCGAATTAACCCCTGCCCCCCCCCACCTCCCCCGGGATCCGCTTTTGTATAATATCCGCGAAACTTTGTTTTGGTCGATACAATTATTGATTCTCCCCTTGCTTCTTTTCTGTACTAATGCCGCATCGGAGACATGACGTCCACTTTAAGTGGGGAGGTCGTCCATTTTAAGGTTGAATTGTATATAGGTGACCCGACGTAAAGGGCTGGCAGGCAGCCAGTAGCTCATGTAGGGTCTTTTTATGGACTGGCAGGCTACCCCATCCAGCTTGTGTTAATGTGGTAAGGCTAACCATTGAGACTGCTATAGTACATGTTGGAAACGTTATCTAGTCATTCATAAACCCATGAATAAGAGTTTTATATGGCCAGAGCTGAATTTAGCTAATGTTCATATAAAAAAGTGGAGACAGGCACCTGTCGGAATTAGAAAACTTGTACCTCGGCAAGATTGGAGAAAGGTCAGGTAGCAGGTTAACAGTTGAATGGGTTAATATATTTTGGACCAGTGGCATTAGGACTATGTTAAAATGCATTTTTGGTTACGGGACATTGATCTTTATTTTGTTTAGTGTAGATGTAAAGTTAATTATTAAATGTGTAACAATTCGGTTAAAGGATACAGAGCCAAATGTAATTCAAAACCAATATTCAATGAAAATAATCTGATATAGTTATGGAAGCAAACCCATTAAAAGGAAAATTGGATTTATAATCTAATTATATGTGTGTATGTTATATATATATATATATATATATATATATATATATATATAGAGAGAGAGAGAGAGAGAGAGAGAGAGAGAATGGTAAGCCATATGTCCCACATATAATTATTTACTCTTTTGTTTAAATACCTGTATAGTCTGCATATATATTCTTCCGCTATAGCGTATACCATGTAAAAAATGGAGAATAGTAAGTGTGTGAACTTTGCAAATTTCTGAGTCTCATCTTCTTAACAGGTTGATATAGTAAGATAGAGCAATATGTTTGAAAACCATGGTATTTCACAGCCAAGATTTTATATACCTGCTCACTGCTAGACGCAGGATATAAATGAATACAAGGCAAAAGTAACGTTTGTCGCGAATCACCTACTTAATGGTTGTATCAAAGGTTAGCTCCACTCGCCTGACTAAAGGCGGTCAAATACGAAAGTATGAAAAGTGTGAGTTTAAAATATGTTTCTTAGTACTGAGATAACTTATATATATCTAATAAACAAAACAGACACACACTATATATATTTGATATTTGTGGCATGTTTATTTATGTATGATCCTTATCACAATGATATCTTCTGTAGAGAAAACACATTTCGTGAGAAACAAAAATGAAATTCAGCCTGGAATAGGAGTTATACTGTACCCCATTGATCAACCCATATCAGTTAAATGGAAAGCTGATTTGATAAGGGTACGGAGAATCACCAAATATGAACCGGATCTGTTATGACTGAGATAGAAGATACATGTTTATTGTTCATATATCGTAATAGTCAGTTGATAAATGTACGTACGCCTGACACAAACGGAAATCATTGGTGTGCGTCCTGTTATTCTGTATAGGTAGGTAATATTGCATACTTATAAGGTCATCACTAAAAGTACTCCATATTGACTACTCTTTAGCATTTAGGCAAAAAATATAGGTTTGGTTCTCAGGCACTTTTTTCAGAAATTAATGCGGGTGGGCTTTTTTTTATTTAACATTTTTTTGGTATGTTCCCATAAAATGTCAAAAGATTAGGGAAAAAAAGCATGATAATAACAGAATTATGTTGCTAAATTTGTAAAGGCACTACATAACAAAGGAAATTTTATAAAATTGTATTATTTCATCTTCTAGAAAGATATGTCCGAGCGGAGGAGCTCTAATCGGCAAGTTTCTATTGAAAATCAAAATTAAAATGTTGACGCGGGGATTTAAAATTGACGCGGGCGGTGCCTGAGAACCACACCTTTTAATTTTTTTGGCCTTAAAAATCGTTACTGTTGAACCCCGAAACTCCTAACTCAATATCCTGAAAGATCCTGGGTAAATCTCTTTGGAAACCCTAAATTTGGTCACGGTGACCTATAGGTAACGACAGGTTTATAAAGTAAAAAGAATCCATGCATGAACATTATGCCTATCAGTTAATAGTTGCATTGAAAGGAGAGTTCAGTTTAGAATAGCAAGCGAAATGGAATATTATGTTATATAAAAAAACAGTTTTTTTCCGGAATAATCGTAAAGCATTTCATTTGTATAAATTTTACTCGAAATATACCAGATTGCTACTCTGTCTACTCTCTCTTATCAATGTATTGATTTCAAAGCTGTCATTTCAATATTTTCAATGTTTTCAATTTGTTTCGTGGTTCATTGATGGGAAGAAAAGGTACGCAAAAGATGGAAGGTCTTGCAAAACATAAACCTTCTAAAATGATGCATGGTACACCTCATGCTGTATATTCTTGGGATATCTGTTCTGTAAAAATGCTTGAAAAGCAAAGATTATTGAGATAATGACATTTATGTCATAGTATTGACATTCTAGTTTTTAGCAAGGTATATAGAACATGGTAGAGACAAGGAAATTGTGGAAATTGTGAACTTAATATTTTTTTAGTGTTAGGTGTAATACAAATATGCATTTTTAACTAATTAATCACTTTCGTATTGACCCATTAATGTGAATATTGAATCACATAAATCATCCCTAAGTGATCATCATCTGAAATCAAAGCTAACAATAACCTGTGAACTCGACCTTTTAGCCCTAAATCGATAAGGTGTTTCCTCTAATGTCTGGTAACACACACTTCATTCAAGAGGGTATTTCCCTTTACTGATGAGGGACATATATGTGAGGTTTGACTCCTATTTATCAACCCAAAGACTTTCAATTTATATATGCAGATCGTCCAAGAGAGGAATACTCAGATGAAAAGCATGACATGTGACAATATAGCCTCACATTCACAATTTTGTTCAGGCTTTGTTCAGACTAAGTAGATTGAAAGAAATATAAATGTCTAGTTGAAGTGCATTATCACATTACTTGATGTTCTGAGACAAAATGTAGATTTGGTGATCTAAAAGGCGCTTAAACTGTAACATTCTAAATGTATATTTGTCAGTCTAATCATTACCGATAAATAGGCGGAACATGAAAAGATGGCACCACCGGTATAACGATCTTAATAGAGTCTATGATCACAGAGCTTATAAATTTTCAAACCACCTCATTCAAGACTTAATTCTTAGTCATACTCTTGCAGATCTCTCTGGTCTGTTACTATAATAACTTTGGTGGATCTTAGTAATTATTAATGTCTGATCATTGGACATAATCTCATTTTAATGGTCAATCGCAAAATGCATAATGACTTTGCTAATATTCTGATTTTTGCTATTAGCCTATCAAATAAAGCAAAGCTGTTGTCTATGTTATATCTAGAAAGACAAGTTTTCGTAGATGAAAAAAAATGGTGTAAACGACCTGTAAAGAATCCTCAATTAAGGTCTAATCATCGTCAAACAACCTTGGGTTAATTTAGCTTTATAATTCATATTAATAATAATTTTAGACACAGTGATGTATATATATTTAGAATCCTAAGAAAATTCTCTATCAGATGAGGTATATTTAAAAAGTGTAACAGTGTCCACTTTGAAAATTTAAAACTTGAAATGATTTAAAATAATTTTGTTTAAATTGGATATATCTCAAAATTGGCATAGGGTATGTGTGTGGAAATAGTATCATTTGAAACTACATACAAATATCTCCAGGTTTTTTTTTGATTATATATTTAAAGTCTTTTTTTCATAATGAAATTTAAATTAAAAAAAATGTGTGATGTTTACAATACTTATTTTGTTTAAATAACGTATTTCTACTATACTAAAAACGATGTAGGAAACAGAAAAAATCGCATTTTAGAATACTTGTTGATTTACCTATATTCAAAATTTGAAGACTCTATATTTGATGTTTTTTGAGAAATATCGCTCTGAAGACCGTACGGTCTCCTGAAATACTGTTTTGAGAAAACGGCCAAAAACTGATTGGGAAGAGAAATTTCGTTTTGAGTGGAAAACAGGGATATAAGCGCAAGTGACAGTTGTATTTTTTTCACTAAATGTTCCGATGAGAATCGGTTTCAATATATAAATAATAAAATTTAATGGTTTATCAATGTTAAAAAAGGGATTTTGTTAGGCATCATGACAACTGGAGAACTGTAGTAGGCGGAGCTTACTGGTCCAAGGGTAGGTCATCGGTAATCAGGTCATGGGCTACCGCGCCGGGGCACGCGTCAGGTGTGAAGTGACTGATAAGAACGATCACTCTGTTTACTCTGCGCTCTCATTCAAACACTACATAGCTAGCAGCAACACATATCTCTCTCTCATTAGATTTATATACACCATTCATATATACCACACAAAAATGCACACACCCAATTGCAATAATGAACACAGTACCAGACAAATATATGTAAAACATTTACTGCGTATACATAAATAAATATAATATATTTGTATACATAAATATTCACCTTTAAAGATTTATACACAGCCTGTACTCAGTATGTACATTCACTTCAGTTTACATTGTACATTCAGTATTTACATTCACGTATGAAAACGTCTACATCGTGTTCATTCATATAGGAAAACACTATTACTGCGTGCAAGGTCCTCTTGGATGACCCCGTTTTGGTTTGCCGCATGTACGACAAATAAGTTGCCTTGGTGCACGAGGGGTTTCTCCGTGAAATGCGCCCGAATCGTAGACGGTTCCCTCTGCCTTTTTGAAGGCATCGGCAGCTTGTCGTCTGCGGTATCTCCTACCTTTGCAGGCTTCCCTGCACGTTGGAGTCGACTGATAAATAGCTGTATATACGCTCTTTGCGTATCCATATCGCTGAAGGCCTGAGATGCCATGCGGGAGCACTGGATCCCGGAATGCAGGAAGACTTGCGGCGCAAGTTTCGGTGTAGTTTCGTTACGGACACAGGAACCTTGTGATCAGCTGTATGTGACTGTCTCTCGTTCAAATAGCGAATTTTATCTTCGCTCATTCTACTCTTTTTTCTACGACCCATGACGTTCAGTTTGAGGATAGTGTATATTATATAAGGAGGAACGATGTATTCGGTAATTGTTTTGGCGATGTAATGATGGACCCTGGGAGAAAATGTTATATTTTATAGTAGGGTCAATATTACAGAAATAACAATCGGTAAATTCATATTTCTGGGTATATTCTTGGTGCCAGGACCATTATTGGGTGACACTAACATATTTTAGGGCAGTGACAAAGACATTATTCGGCGACTGTAGGAGTACGATTTACTTCAGTACCACAGTTTACTTCTGGGTTAGGCGTATAGGGGGACGTGTTTGTATTAATTAGTGCAAATTAGTAAGTGCCGGTAATAAAGATTAGCTCTTTCCCGGCTCACTGACCGCGGCTTCCCCACGCCCGTCAATCAACCATTTGCCTAACGCCACGACCGCATGGTTAACCAATAAGCAACTGACACGCTGCTAACTCTCGCCGATCTGACAGTTGGTCCTGTTTGCAACCAAATTTTCAAAGTGGACACTGTCACACTTTTTAAATATACCTCATCTGATAGAGAATTTTCTAAGGATTCTAAATATATATACATCACTGTGTCTAAAATTATTATTAATATGAATTCTAAAGCTAAATTAACCCAAGGTTGTTTGACGATGATTAGACCTTAATTGAGGATTCTTTACAGGTCGTTTACACCATTTTTTTCATCTACGAAAACTTGTCTTTCTAGATATATAGTATAGACAACAGCTTTGCTTTATTTGCACCCAACTTTATCAATATGCACTGGTTTCCAAGATGGCTGCCTGGAGGCCACATTGGATATTTGATGGGTCTGGGATATGACCAGTCACCATTTCACAGCAATAGCTCAAAATAATATCATAGCAATATCAATAGCTCAGACAATACATTAGATACTCCCATAAAGACCAAACATCATATAAAATATTAGAACAATGACTCAAACAGCTCTTGAAACAATGTACACAAAAGAAATCTGGGATCGTTGCTAGCTATCCCACTGCCTTTTTTACTGATTTGAAAATGCATAGTACAAGTCATCATATAATAACCATGCTTCTGATCAAAATTCACAGCATTAGCCAACTCATTCTTTAATGATAAGAAGATGACAAATGTACAAGAAGCCCGGCGGTATGAACCCAAAAAACAAACGTTCAGACCTGATAACTGTAGGTTATTCAGGGGCTTAATTACACATGACATAAAAGCTGAAGTAGTAATATCGTGTGACTTGAAACATCATTTTGAATGGCTAGAACAACAAAGGTGGCGCTACTAAAAGTATATTTTGCATTTGGTCCCATGATAAGTATGTCGGTAAATTTCGTGATGACAGCTGGCCACTTTATTGAGATTTCTGCCATTTTGCATGTTTTTATACTGGAAAGCGTCTAACTTCAGAGGTGGTCAAATGTGTTTTCGCTTCACAACTCGGAGAATACGAGTTAAATTCTGTTAACACTTTGCATGCTAACAGTCATAAAGGTGTTAATAAGGCACATTATTTGAATTATGTAAACCAACACACAATATTTGTTCAGTACTCTGGTACACCCAGAAAGGGTCTGATTCCCGGGGTGCTCAAAATCATGTTTTTTTCCATTCCGCTCGCAGAATATAGGCCATGGTGACCTAATTCTTTTGTTTTCTTTGAAATTGACCAGGACCAATCAGAGTTTAAGTTAAAGTTCCTAGGTTCAGCTATCATGTTTTGTGCCCTGTTAAAAGAAAGCAAAACGTAGTCAGAAAGTGTGGCGGCCATATTGGATTTATGCAAATTATGCATTTTCCATTCAAAATATCATGGTGGATTATTTAATATTTGCATCCAGACGCATTACTAAAACAAATGGTGACAAAATAGTTTCTCTTGCGATTTGTGGTGGGTCATTCCGTATAATGATTGGACTATTTCGATAATTAAGAAAATTGTACCCATGCAGGACCCCTAGGCAGTGCAAGGAAACGCCATTAGGCCTGTGCACATGCACCATGCATGCCGATTAGTCAGTGGAGTTTCTTGCTTATATAACTTTGTTTTTTGATGTTTGATTACGTGTTTTTGTCGCATGTCTATATTCTTTGGCTCGTTGAGGCCAATTGGATTTTGGTGATAATTATTCAGTGTTAGTGTATCCGTTAGTGGTGATTAATAAGCATTCCTACGATTTAAACTGATTATTTGAATAAAAAAGTGGCACTCACTCACGTGCATTCACAAACACATACCTTTATCCTTAATTAACGAGTTTCTCAAGGGTACATGAACATTTGAAATGGTATTTGGTATAATTTCGCATTTCTCCATCCATGTGTGTCTTCATCCATGCACTCTTTTTCAGAATTCCGAGAGTGAAGAATTGTGGCTGCATGCTGGTCAGTGGAGTCATTTACACAAGTTTATCAGCCTTATCGTACATAAAGTATGGGAAGGCGCATTTGCACAGTTCAGTTGCTTGCTGTTATTGCATTAATATTAAAATACACATCTGGTATCCGACAGAGAGAACCCAGGATAATAACAGAGAGAACCGAGGGACGAGTGGACACCCCGTTACAATTTCTACCTCCCGGCGAGGACCTGCAGACCCGCGCCATGACGGCAATACGAATAACGTACAACATTAGCTTTGAATACCGTTACTGCTCGGAATGTGTGTTGACGTCCCAGTCTTGCTGCCCAGTCCTGGAGATCTACACCCATCGAAGGTTTTATATAAACCCCGAGGCTAAATGCGAGGACCGCTCAGACACAAGTGGCTATGACAAGTGGACTATTGTTTTGAAACCAGATGACGAAAAATCAGGTTGCTATAGAAGCAACCAGAATGAGGTGACGTGTGGGAAAGAAGCGATGTTTGGGTTAGGGGTCCCAAGGACTTTTGGGTTTACTTTTTCTTCTTGCAACAGTCGCGTTGGTATTCATTTAAATTATTCTATAGATTTTGAAGATATTGCCGGGAATGCGAGCTTGTGCCAAGACATGATTCCTGCTGTGAATGAAGTGTGCGCAAAAACAGGGTATTCAAAAGTTATATTTCCTGGGCAAATGGGTTACACATCACAAAGGGAAGCAATGCGTTTATTAGGTGAATATTCTAACGTCATGTTTGAGGCTGTTAACCTTTGCCATCAGCAAGCGTCTGCTACTATCTGTCGAACGGGATTCCCAGAATGCCAAGATGGCCGGCGAATATTTCCTTGTCGGGAACAATGTGAAGAAGTCATCAACGCATGTCCTGTAAAAGCTGCCTTTTCCGCAAGCAGAAATTTAAAGGTATACTGTGACACGTTTGCTTCTTACGGAAACGGGACGCCTTGTTACTATGAACCAGTAAGATGTGATAATCTAACAAATCCTCAAAATGGATTCGTGAATATCAGCACCAATGCACGAGGAAGAGTCGCACGCTATACTTGCTTAAAAGGTTACAGCCTGACGACTGAAGCGCTACGAAACTGCAGTGCCAGAGGAAGTTGGAGCGGAGCGGACCCGAAGTGTGTGAAGGAGAGAAGTATAGAAAGAGATGTAACGGTATCAGTCACATTACTAGCATTTGGAATTCTTATCGCGGTAGTGATATTGATATTGGTGCGCAAACGACATTATTTTTATATTAAATTTCGTAAGGTGAATAATATTCCTCTTCAAAGGGACTACAAGTATGATGTTTTCATTAGCTACAGTTCCTTAGACGATGAGTTTGCCGAAGTCGAATTATTAGATTATTTAGAAACCGCCTGCGACCCTCCTGTGCGGGTATGTCTTCACGGCAGAGATTTCTTGCCCGGAGAGTACATAATTTCCAACATTTCGAGCGCCATTGAGGAAAGTGTTGCTTGTTTTATCCTTCTGTCTCGTAATTACATCAGCAGCGCATGGTGCGTACAGGAGTTCACGATGGCGTACAGTCGAATGATAACTGACCAACTTCCAGGATGCACGCTTCAAGTCATCCTTCTGGACGATCTCCGAGTTGAGGAGATGCCACCAGAGATGAGGGGGTTTTGCCAGTCCATTACTTATTTAAAATGGACTGATCCAAAATTTTGGAATAAGGTCCGCGCTGCCCTGAAGAAAGTTCAAGTTACAGATGCAAATGTTAAAGCATGAGTGTAAAATCGATCAATTTTATTTTCTAATACATCTATTTTGTTTGACTCTCCGTATTAACTTCAGTATCGATAACAGTATGAGTCACGCGGTGTGTATTAAATATTAAATAAACTCGCACCTGTGTATATTTTTGAGACATTTAAAATTATGAGTCAGCGATATTATCGATATATAGGTATACCGCGACACGATGATTAACATATTACGTTTTGCAATATTGTTCTAATATATCGATATTTATTATATTTTGTAAAACGTGATTGAAACTGATAACGGAAGTAAAAATAAGAGTTACTGTTACCAAGTTTGGCGTCTATAAATGCATTGGGTTGAGTGAAAGGCTGAATGCGAATGCTGCCAACATGCATGTTTGTCCATAGACGCTCCTAGGGCCGATTAAGGCCTATATATAAGGACATTTCAAGTATAGGTTCGTTGGATCATATGATCAAAGGTCTTTTCTAGGGATTTTTTTTTACTCAATGATTTATTGGTACAAAGAGAAGTGTAACAGAAAAAGGAAGAAGTGCCGAACTCTGCAAAAAAATGAATTTTTTTTATGAACATCCCGTCATTACATCCTGTATAACTGCAGGAAGATCAAGTGTCATTTGTGTGTTTATAAAGCTTTACTTGTTAATATTAACTGATAACATAGATTAGTTTAGTACATAATCACTAGATGTCGCCAAAGTACAGACTATTAAATATTACTGAGTCTCACCTATCCAGAGTAACTGAGACGTAGAGGCCATTTTTTTCATGAATAAAACCGGTCAGCAGCTCCAGTGTTCTTCTGATTAAACTCAATCACACGTCCACAAACATCCCGACGCTATTTGAACAGTATTATTATTCTTCCATTGAACTGCAGCCTTGCGATCTCGTATACGACTGTAATTGTACGCACCATCTGTCCCTCTCTATGCATGCTAAACCACCGTCCAAAGAGCTCTTACTGCTGAGTATCTTGCATGTGTATGGCATAAACAAAACATATTTAAATCACTTGTTTAAATTTTCTTTGAGTTCTGTCAGCAATACATAAGGACTTTGATGAGTGATTTTGCCATACATGCATGCCCTTAGTAAAATAAAGTGATGTGCATATATTTTCAATTATATTTAATACGATAATGTATAAATGGCATGTTAAATATTGTATGTTGTATATACCAGAAAATACACTCATTTGATGTAAACTGATAGAGTGAAAAATATCGTGATATACGTATTTGAATATTTCCCACATATCGCAGTATATGGCAATACGGAAACTGAAGGCGATACACAGCTCTGTTTAAAAGAGTAAAGAATAAACATGTAAGAATTATACTAAGAAGTATACTCAAAACATGAACTACCGAAGAGGCAGTAAAAGAAATATAACCCAAACATACACGCCCAAAGACGCCGTCACATGAAATATAAAGCAAACACGCGAGCCCAAAGACGCAGTAACACGAAATATAACCCAAACACAAATTCCAAAATACATTGTCACAAGAAATATAACCAAATCACGCGCGCCCAAAGATGCAGTCACAGGAAATATAACCCAAACATACATGCCTAAAGACGCAGTCACAGGAAATATAACCCAAACACACACGCCTAAAGACGCAGTCACAGGAAATATAACCCAAACACACACGCCTAAAGACGCAGTCACAGGAAATATAACCCAAACACACACACCTAAAGACGCAGTCACAGGAAATATAACCCAAACACACGGGCCCAAAGACGCAGTCACAGGAAATAAAACCCAAACACACAATTAAGCCTAAAGACGCAGTCACGTACAGGAGATATAACCCAAACACACACGCCCAAAGACGCAGTCACAGGAAATATAACCCAAACATACATGCCTAAAGACGCAGTCACAGGAAATATAACCCGAACACACACGCCTAAAGACGCAGTCACAGGAAATATAACCCAAACACACCAGCCTAAAGACGCAGTCACAGGAAATATAACCCAAACACACACACCTAAAGATGCAGTCACAGGAAATATAACCCGAACACATGCGCCTAAAGACGCAGTCACAGGAAATATAACCCGAACACACACGCCTAAAGACGCAGTCACAGGAAATAAAACCCAAACACACACGCCTTAAGAAGTAGTCTTACGTACAGAAGTCTTATGTGTAGAGTCGTATTACCCGGGTTATTTTGAATGAGGCTGAACCCAAATGGACCTCTCTTGTTCTTTCCGGCCTGACACTAATGGAAGCAATTGCAAACTGTGACTTTCTAGTAGTACAGGTCTACTACCAGGTACAAGTTCACATGCGAGATTCATTCTCTGTTGTTCAGTTTTAATCTAAAACTACACTTGCAAAATGCCCCCCCCCCCCCACCATACACATAATTTAAAAAAAAAAAAGCCTTTTGTTTGGATTGAGTAGATACTCGGGCATGAGCTTACTTAAGTCTAAACGATCAATTTGCACTCAGAATCGGGTTGCATGGTTTTCGTTTGAGAGATTATCTGTGCATTTTGACGTCTGCCTATCAGTAAAAAAAATAACCTATTTTTTCGCGCCGAAAATAAATTTTAAAAATCATTTGTGGGATGCTGGCTGAGCGGCTCTCTCAACACCATTTTAGAGAAAGGTCTCCATTATTCCGTGTTTTACCTTGAGCTAACGGTAAGTTTTGCAGACTCTTTTCGTATATTTGGATAGTAGGTTACAAATGATATATGTTAAAGCGGGGTGTATATTAAGTCGTTGTTATTACGCATTATATAGTACTGCCCACATGGGCATTTTCTTCCCGTGCTAAAAGCGATTTCGGCAGAAAAGTGTTGTATAGTTAAAAGTGTTCACACTTTTTTTCTGTTATTTTTCTTTCATTTTTAGTATTCATTCAATTATTTTGGAGGGGTTTGGATGTCAGTGGGGATTAATGTACAGTTAGTAGAATTAAATAAAAAAAAGCAAGAAAAATAAAATAGAAAAGGTTACTTAACCGTATTCACAGCCGTCGTTCGTTCTTTTCTGCGTTTGACCTTTTTCGAAGGTTTCAAACAAATTGCGGCGGCCTTAACCCCCCCCCCCCCTTTATTGAGCCAGGGATCCTTTCAAAGTTTTGTCATTATTCCTCCTTGGTTTGCCCCTCCTTTTTTTGAATCCTGAATTATTATGTATTGTCATGGAGAATATATATATATATATATATATATATATATATATATATATTAAGATAAGTTTGGACTTTGGATCCGATTGCATGATTTTCTTTCGAGAAATAACCTGTATAAGCGCCTATGTTGACAACTGCCCATCAGTAAAAAAGATGACCTAATTATTTCCCGCCAAAAATGAATATAGGTCATTTGACTGGTATAAGACTGATCAGCTCTCTCAACAACATTTTGAGAAAGGCCTTCGTTTAGTTCGTTATTCCTTGTTTTTACCAAAAGCTGCTAGCTAACGGTAAGTTTTGCATATGACTCTTTTCATATATTTCGACGGTAGGATACACTTGATTTATTTTCAAACGGACTGTATATTGCGTCACTGTGCGCATAATAGTATTGCCCACATGGGCATTTGTTTCAAAGTGCTAAAAGCGGTTACCGCAGAAAAGTGCTGCATAGTTCCAAGCGTTCACACTGTTCTTTCATTCAATTATTTGGGGTTTGAATGTCAATATGGATCAATGACTAATTTGATTTCATCTTATGCAGTTTGTTGGATAAAAAAAAGGAAGTGCATGGCTAAACAGCCGGCAGGGTGCCGGCAGTTTACCCCACAGGCTAACCTGCCAGCAAATGAATGCATGCCCTATTTCAGTGTGATACTCCTTACTTTCATTTATTATTTATCACACTAAAATTAGAGCATACATTTAGTTGCCGGCAGTTTAGCCTGTGGGCTAGACTGCCGACAAGGTCAGTTTTCCCTGCCGGCTGTTTTAAGCCTGTTGACTAAACTGCCGGCAGGGTGCCAGCTGTTTAGCCACTTCCAATTGAAACAAAACATGAAACAAAAAAAAAACTAGAAAAGCTACCTAACGTATTCAAAGCTGTCTTCTTTCTTTTCCGCGTTTGATCGATTGGAAGCTTAACTAATTAATTTAATGAATTAAGCTTTTGTTTTATTCCTCCTTGAAGGAAGTTATGCTTTAACCCTTGTCTGTTTGTTTGTCTGTTGGGCATGTATTCTGTTAGCATGATTACCCAGAACCGACAGAAACAATTTCCAAGAAACTACGTGGAAGGGTGGCGTATGGGCCATGCAAGACTTCCTCTAGTTTTAGTGCGTTAATTTAATTTTTCACAGTATATTTATTTTAAATAGATAGTAATTGTCTTGGCGGGTGTAAGCGCTTGTCTGATAATTTCCACTTGGAATATACCAACAAATCTTTTACCAATTAACTCGTACTTCAGCTAATTAGTAGGAAAAAGCAGAATAAGGCATTAGTTAAAGTCCAGACGGCATGGTTTTAGGCATCTCGTAAGCGGCATTAAGTATATCAATCTGGGAAACTATATTTCCGGTGCCTCACATACCAGCTGAAATGTTTACTTTATACACAAAGCTCAAACCGTGCCATCTGTATTTACCAAGACTGATGCATACACTATTTTCTCATGTTTTTATGACTAAACCGGAAGTATTGAATATGTGTCTGTAGGCCTTCAAGCCTAACCATTACGACAAGGATGACCCTTGTGATTCAGTGTGCATGATCTGGTTTTTCACGACTATAGATTCAAGCACAGTGTATAATGTTGTGTATGAAATGCCCCCCCCCCCCCATTCCCCGCCTCCCGTCCCAATTAGGTCAAACAAGGTCGATGGCGCTTCATGCAGCGCTACAAACTGGGACTTTCTGGGAAATAAAATTTCCGCCCCCTTTATAGTGGTCCATCTTGCCATATAGACGTTCAAACTCTAGACACAGTTTCTCTTATTCACGTTTAATCTTTTGAACTTGATGGAAGTTGCCTTTGCATCATATATGGAGAAATAATATCTGCACATCAGAAGTAAAGTCTGTCTGCAAAGTCTTCAAAGTAAAACCACGCACAGCAGTTTTTGCCAATTAAAACAATATACTTTAATGATGCTATGATTGCCGTTAATAAGGCTTAACTTAAGTTTTATCAGTTTTACTGGGGTGAGTTTAGGGTATCAGGATGGGAAAAAATGTTGTTAATGTCCATGCCTTGGCCTTGTTTCGGGGCCGGAGGGGGGGGGGGGGGGGGGGGGGGTCCATTCATTTATAGCTCATCTGAGCTATAGCGATCACTCTTTGTCCGTTGTCCGTCTGTCCGTCCGTGGGTAAACCAGGCACAAATCGTAACCATTGGACCTAGAATTTTCTCTTTTGACATCCAGGGACGTCCATGGTAAATATCCAGGGAAACCAGAAACTAGGTCTCTGCTACCCATATCCTCTGAGCTAAGGGGCTCAGAAGTACCCCAAAGAATTATTAAAATATGATACAAAAGCTCGAGTATCTGAATAACTAATGCATTGATCACCATGATTCTTTGCATGCATATTCATTATGGAGTGTATTATCAGTTGCCGCAGACTGGTGGCCCCACCTAGATTTTTCAACTTTTTACATATTTTTTTAATTTTTATTTTTGAGACCTTCAAAGATGCGGTCGTAAGTTAACAGGGCACAAATCATAACCATTGGACCTAATATGATCTCACTTGACATCCAGGGAGGTCCATGAAAAATCTCCTTGAAAACCTGAAAGTAGGTCTCTGTTTCCAATATCCTCCGAGCTATGCTTCAGGTGAATGGGGATACCACCAACAAAATTTAGCATTCAGATGCTAATATTCCTTTTGTAAATGCCTTCCTAGTGAACTGAGCGCTATGACCCATGGGCCACATTTTAAGGCTTGAGGTACAATTTAAAAAAAGTACCTCACATTTTAGGGAAATAAAATATAAATGTTATATTTTGAGTCTATCAGTCTATAGTTTCGTCATATTATCCTCATAAATCTTTCATGATGCAACTAAGTCATAATGAGAAAATTTATGATATTGCATCGGTCAACTGCATTGTCCCCGCACACTTTCTGTGGAAACGAGCCCCAAGCTGTGCCTATTACTGCTCATTATAGCGAGTAATCGGTGGGCGGGCAGTAGGGGTCAAATTGGCCTTGTTTGCTGAAAAATTAAACAAGTGGCCCATGGGCCATGACGCTCAGCTGAATCTGACACTTTAGACCATATTTTACATAAATATAGGTCATAATCACCTAATCTTGGATTAGCAAGAAGACTTTACCAGAGCGTGTCTGCAGAGTAATACCATTTAACATTCTTATTCCAGCTTTGTGCCCTGCTAAATATCAGACTGATAGTTGTAAATACCGTGCACAATGACTGGCAACAAAAAAAATACAAGGGAAAAGTTGATCTGTGGAACAGATCTATAGTGTGTCCCCCGCCTGTTTTGGGGGAAAAGGTGGAAAAAAGTTGTGAGTATACTTGTATGAAATTTGAGGTGGGTCAATTTCAATCACCAAGATTACCTCTGTGACCTTGAAAACTGCATGAAGGTCATTCATATCCAAACTTGACGGCGCCCCTAATGAGATAAGTCAGTGCTACAAGTTTGGTGACTCTGGCTCATATTCTTTTTGAGTTATTGCATTAACATCATTTTAGCATTATCTCCGCTGTGACCTTGAAAACTGCGTTAAAGGGACATAATCAGGAGCAATATTATGCCTATTCTTTTACACTATTAGTTCATTTTTGCTTTATACAAAAGTTTACCAGCAAAACCATCCCAGCTCACAGTCTCAGTACCTCGCGTACGATTGTTTAACACCTTGTTACTGCTCTGCGTGTTGGTAAACACAGTCCATGTGTGTCTGCTTACCATAACAAGGCCGCGTGACCTGAGGTTTGATTGTCAGCCGCATCAGGCGATGTTTTAGCCAGCGGAACAAGTATTACATTTTTTTGGGCCAAGTCAGTCAGGGCATCTCCTGATTGACACGTGTTGTGGCTTCGGGATGCACACGCCCCCACGCGCTGTGTTTATATTTACATCTGTGTTCGCGCCCGGCCCACCGTTTTTTACACTCGTTTACAGGAGTAAGGAAACTGTTTCAGGGCAATATTTTGGCAGGTACAAATTTATTTGAAAGTAAAGAAACTATTTTTCGTGTTATTTCAACATGCTTTATAGGTGATTGGGTCCCTTTAAGGTCATCGATATTGATACATGAGCTATCCCTTCATGAGGTGCATCAAAGCCGCAAGTTTGGTGAATGCGCCTGAATTTCTTTTCGAGTTATTGCGTTATTATCTTTTTTAGCATTATCGCCGCTGTGACCTTTAAAAAATGTGTCAAGGTCATCCATGTTCAAACTTGATCTAGCCCAAATAAGGTGCATTGATGCTAAAAGATTGTACCTCAAATTCTTTACGAGTTATTTCATTAACATCACTTAAGTATTTTTGCCCTTGTTACTTTGAACAAGTGACCTATGGGTCATGACGCTCACCTGACTAGGAAGACATTCAAAAAGAAATTTTATTATCTGAATGCCAAAATTTTGTAGGTGGTATCCTAATTCAACTGAAGCATAGCTCGGAGGATATGGGTAACAGAGACCTAATTTCAGGTTTCCAAGGAGATTTTTCATAGAACTCCCTGGATGTCAAGTTAGAAGATTCTAGATCCAATGGTTAAGATTTGTGCCCTGTTAACGGACAACTGCATATATATTTGAAGTTCTCAAAAATAGAGAAATAAATGCGCAAAAATTCGAAAAAAAATCCAGTTGGCGTCACCAGTCTGCAGAAACTTATGAAACACTTCATGATCAATATGCATGCAAAGAATAATGGTGATCAATGCATTAGTTGTACAGGCACTTTAGCTTTTGTATCAAATCTTTTAATTATTCTTTGGGGTACTTCTGAGCCCCATACCTCTGAGAATATAGGTAACAGAGACCTAATTTCAGGATTTCACAGAGATTTCATGGGCCTCCCTGGATATCAAGTACGAAGATTCTAGGTCCAACGGTTATGATTTGTGCCCTGTTAACAGACGACCACATTTTTAATGGTCTCAAAAACAGAGAAAAAATGCTTAAAAATTCGAAAAAAATTCGGGTGGCGCCAACAGTCTCCGGGAACTGAAAAAAACACTCCATGATCATTATGCATGCAAGAATCATTGTGGTCAATAAAATAGTTGTTCAGATACTCGAGCTTTTGTATCAAATTTTCAATTGTTCTGCCGGGGGGGGGGGGGGTACTTCTGAGCCCCATAGCTTTAAAATGAGGTGTGGCACAGTGTCATACGCAACGCGGTTTCGGAGAACAATGAGGATAAAAGTGGACCAACTTCCTTTTATAAGTATAGGATAGATAGATAGATAGAAAGATCGATCGATCGTCAGATCGATGGACGATAGCTAGCTAGCTAGAGAGATAGATAGAGAGATATGTAGATAGATTAGATAGATCAGATAGATAGATAGATAGATAGATATTATATTCAACTCTTGGCCTTGTAATAACTCCATGTCCCGGTAGGGGACGCTTAGACTCTTGAAACACTTATTTAGTCTCATATGTGATATTTGAGTGTTTCGTGTGCAATTTTGTACTGCTATGTGAATGTTAAATTAATATAAGCATATTTCTTCCTGATTGTTTTAATGTGTTTTAAGCTCTTAATTGTGCAATACAAATGAATACTAATATGTGTTGAGATTTAGCGCTGTATAAAATAAATACTTTAACATTTACATTTATGTCCAACGCTTAAGCTCGTAATCACACCATTTCCGGGTAGGCGACGCTTGTGTATAGATATAGACTCGTTAAAGTTAACATTGCAAATGATATGTATGAAACGTAACCGGACTTCCCAGAAATAATGTTATGTGAGTCGTGGATAAAACCTTTTATGTTCAAGTTGAACTCGGTTGAATATCTTACCATTACTTATACCACTTCTACTACTTCCACTACTACTACTTACTACTTCTTCTTCTACTTGTACTACTACTACTACTACTCCTAATAATAATAATAATCATAATAATCATAATAATAGTAACATTAATAAAAAGTCTATAAATGACAGAACTGGTATATAGTATACACAAATAATAATAATGGGGTTTTATTAAAAGACAATAGTTCAATAATATACCCAGTATCTGAAAGGTCACTGTATTTCTCGACATAGATATTCATGAGAGAGAGAGAGAGAGAGAGAGAGAGAGAGAGGGGGAGAGAGAGGACCAATGGCCCCGATGGGACGAGGTGGGACACCATGGGGACACCTCCCCCCCCCCCCCCCCCCCCCACCACCACAACAATGTGTGGAAAATTTTAAAATTTGTAGTCAAAATAAAGATATTGAGGTATTTTACTTGGTATGTATAATGAATTCCCAGTCGTTAATGCACCGAAATATTATAACCATCAGTTTGAAACCATCTAAAATGCCCCTCTGCATGCGACCCTGTGTACTAACAAATGTCACGTAAAATGTTCAACACGTTAAAATGCACATTTCTACACTATCCTGAACATCTTGAATACTGTACTGCATGCACGAATCCCTTTAATGTATATTAATTTTCAAATGCCGCAGGATAGATTTTGGTGTTAATATGACCTGATAATTTTGTGAAGAATATAAAAGCAATCTGTTCTTACATGGATGTATATCTGTACATATGTTCCTAGTTCAAATTGTAAATTTAAATTAGAGATGCATGAAGAACCTTTGTAAGTCTGATCACAAAAGAGATTTAGATCTGTATGATGATAAACACTGTGCAGGGGATAAAAAGCAAATTACATTTTCAAACAAGTAAAACCGGTGATGAAGGTCTCGAAAGATCCTGGTCTCAATATTGTTCTCGAAGCCGAATACTGCCAGTCACTATCTTGGTCCTAAGTTCGAGACCAAACATAAATTTAATTTTAAGAATTTTTGCATCAAACAATGTACAAGTGTAATTTTCTCTGTGTTGAACTTTTCTCTCCTCAACAGAAGGTCAAGGTAAATTATCCACACAGTGTTGGTTTTACACCAATATAACAACATCTGCTTATGGAAGCTTAATTGATATTTTGTATCAATAATGACTCAGATATAAGGAGGTGGATGACACTTTTAGAAACACATGGTTTCGAGGCCTAGGCAAATTATGGAAGCTTGACTGATATTTTGTATCAATATTGACTGAGATATAATGAGATGTTTGACACTTTTTGTCACACGTTGTTTCGAAGCCTAGGCAAATTATGGAAGCTTGACTGATATTTTGTATCAATAATGACTGAGATATAAGGAGGTGGATGACACTTTTGGAAACACGTTGTTTCGAGGCCTAGGAAAATTATGGAAGCTTGACTGATTTTTTGTATCAATAATGACTCAGGTATAAGGAGGTGGATGACACTTTTGGAAACACGTTGTTTCGAGGCCTAGGCAATTTATGGAAGCTTGACTGATATTTTGTATCAATATTGACTGAGATATAAGGAGGTGGATGACACTTTTGGAAACACGTTGTTTCGAGGCCTAGGAAAATTATGGAAGCTTGACTGATATTTTGTATCAATAATGACTCAGATATAAGGAGGTAGATGACACTTTTGGAAACACGTTGTTTCGAGGCCCAGGCAAATTATGGAAGCTTGACTGATATTTTGTATCAATAATGACTCAGATATAAGGAGGTGGATGACACTTTTAGAAACACGTTGTTTCGAATCACTTGGTCTCGGTCTTGATTTCGGATGACATGGTGTTGTTCTCGGTCTCAGATTCCATTGTTTTGGTCTCATATCCCTTTTTCTCGATCATTCTCGATCTGGGATCTCATCTTCTTGGTCTTGACCTCTGATCCCATGGTCTCGGTATTGGTCTCACATCCCATGGTCTTGGCTTTGATCTCGGATCATTTGGTCTCGGTCTTGACCTCTGACCCCATGGTCTTGGTCTTGATCTCGGAACCCATGGTCTTGGTCTTGATCTCGGATCACTTGGTCTCGGTCTTGATCTCTGATCCCATGGTCTCGGTCTTGGTCTCACATCCCATGGTCTTGGTTTTGATCTCGGATCATTTGGTCTCGGTCTTGACCTCTGACCCCATGGTCTTGGTCTTGATCTCGGAACCCATGGTCTTGGTCTTGATCTCGGATCACTTGGTCTCGGTCTTGATCTCTGATCCCATGGTCTCGGTCTTGGTCTCACATCTCATGGTCTTGATTTTGATCTCGGATCACTTGGTCTCGGTCTTGAACTCTGATCCCATGGTCTTGGTCTTGATCTCGGAACCCATGGTCTTGGTCTTGATCTCGGATCACTTGGTCTCGGTCTTGATCCCTGATCCCATGGTCTCGGTCTTGGTCTCACATCCCATGGTCTTAGTTTTGATCTCGGATCACTTGGTCTCGGTCTTGATCTCGGATCCCATGGTCTCGGTCTTGATCTCACATCCCATGGTCTTGGTTTTGATCTCGGCCGCCGGGTCACTTGGTCTCGGTCTTGATCTCAGATTCCATGGTCTTGGTCTTCATCTCAGATCACTTGGTCTTGGTCTCAAATCACTTGGTCTCGGTCTAGATCTCGGATCACTTGGGCCTGAATCCCATGTCACGATCTAGATCTCGGATTCAATGTTCCCTTGATCTGGGATCCAATGGTCTTGGTCTCAGATCCGTAGGTCTCAGTCTCAGAACCCTCAATATCGGTCTTGATCTTGGCTCCCATTTTCTTGGTCTCGGATCCAATCGTCTTGGTCTCAGGTCCCTTGGTCTTGGTCTCAAATCTCTTTGTCTCGGTCTTGATCTCGGATCCCATGGTCTTGATCTTGGTATAAGATTCCATGCTCTAGGTCTAGGTCTCTGCATGGCTGGTCTCGATTAACACAGTTTTATTCGAATATCATGAATATTCTATATATTTTACGTATATTTCAGGGTCCTGAAAGAAGATGACAGCTAAATATGTGAAACCTCGGCTGGAGGGCCAGGACAAGAGGCAGCTGTTGAATTGGATCGGAACCAGAGGAAGACTCCAGCTGATCTACTCAGCAGAAAGGGATGGATGTGATCCAAGGGTTTTCCATAGCAGGTGTGACAATGTCGGTCCTACAGTGGTTGTGGCTTTTAACCAAGCAGGTTACGCATTTGGTGGTTATACAACCAAAAGCTGGCAGTCAACAGGGTCCTGGATAAACGACACCAAAGCTTTCCTTTTCAGACTACGAAGTCCAAAGGGGAACAATCCCATTATGTACAATGGAAACAGCCCGTACATATACCCATACTCAAGCTATGGACCGTGTTTTGGTTACTCAGGCGATCCTGAGCTGACCATGTTCTCTGGGAAATATACAAAAAACGGAAATGTTTTTACGGATTGTGATCTGTACATTAATCTGAGTGGTAATGGGTTTAATAATCACGGCCACAGCCATGCAGAGTTTGATGGCTCAGATAAGAACATCTACGACTTCCAGGTCTACCAAGTACAGGGTAAGTGTTGTATACGAGACCAAGTGGAAAATCCATTTGTTTTAATTATAGATACACAATGATTTTGATGGTTATGATTGTTTAGACACGTATTTATCAATCTGAGAGGAGACTACATATTTTAAGAATACCTTTATTTCACATTTCCTAAAATTAGCAATTCTATAAATCTCTCCTCAGAAAATCTTAAAATGGTTTGGAGTAAAATGTTGAGAATCAATATTAATTATATCAATATTTTAAATACAAAAGGGGGCCATGCAACCGCCATGTGCATCTGTTTTCAACTCAAATTTGTTATGCACAAAATAATCGTTTATGCTATATAACATCCACTAAAACCCCAGTAACTGACGATGTGCATTCCCATCTGATTTCTTTTATAGTCTTATGATACAATCGGTGTTTTCAGATGCCCCGGGATTAGATGACGACAAGCCCTGGAGAAAGGCAGTTGACGCTTGGACAGACAAGGTGAGTGTCATATGTTGTTCGATGTCGATATTCTTCAATACTCCTCCCGTTAAAAGGTGCTTTAAAAGAAACTGCGGTCACAGTCTAAAAGTGAGTATCATTATAATGCAGCAAAACGATAAAAGGTTTGTGTGGTGGACACGAGCGTCTTCGGAGGTCTCTGGTCAACAATACAAACGAAAGTGAATGCTTGCGTCGACAAAGCAGGTGCACAACCGTTTACTCCCAGCAAATGGACATGAGTACAATCGGGACAACTTGTGACACGTAATTAAATACAGTTCGATTGATTTAATTGGCCCTTCCGTTCTAAGTTTAGTGCCAGGTTCGAAATTAGGTTAAATGGCAATATAATTGACTCTGATAGGTACAAAGGGGCTACCATTGCCGTATAATAGCGGCCGTTAAATTATATGTTTAATGCTGAGTTTTGCTGCACAAGTTCATGCCTGTAAACGCAATACCCTGAGATGAGAACTCTACACTCCTCTTGAAAAATGACATTTTTTATTAACTTTTTGATATAACACAGTAGAAGGAAGGAAGCACTGTAGTTTCAACACTCCTGGATTTAGAAATGCGGTCGGACATACATGTGTAAAAAACTAGTATGCAAAGCGCATGCGTGTTTACAGACTTAATAAGTCCTTTAAATTCAGATACGTGACGGTTTGAAGAAAGAAGTGAGCGACCACCGGCCGTACGAGGAGCTGAGCATTCCCAAGGTGAACATCCTTATGATAGGCCCAGTGGGGGCCGGCAAGTCCAGCTTCTTCAACACCATCAACTCTGTGTACCGGGGTTATGTGACCGCCCAGGCCGTGACGGGGACTGCTACACACAGCCTGACCACTCAGGTAACACGCACAAATAGACGCACACACACAGAATACCAAACAGTACATCGGGGTTATATGACCGCCCAAGCAGTGACAGTAACCGCTAAACACAGCCTGACCACTCAGGTAACACGCACGGATAGACACACACACAGATTGTCACACAGTATACCGGGTATTGTGACCGCCCAGGCCGTGGCATTGACCGTTACACACAGCCTGACCACTAAGGGAACATGCACAGATAGACATACGCACACACAGGTTGGCACACAGTACATCGGGTATTATGACCGACCTGGCCATGACAGGGACCGTCACAAACTCCCTTTCTATTCAGGTAATACATAAAGATAGACACACACCAAGACTGTCTCACAGTACATGGAGCATTATGACCGCCTAGGCCGTGACAGGCACCGCCACACAGAGCCTGGCTTCTCAGGTAACACACACAGATTAACGTAAAGTACATTAGAGTAATATCACCGCCTAAGCCCATACTGTTGTAGTTTGCATTTAAATTCTATGGGGAAAGGCGACTGGACAGTGTGTATACTTGAACAATTTAAAGAATTAAAACATAACTGTGTAAATGAAATACGATTTGAACTCTAAACCGTCAAATAATCAAACTGCATTAGTATGCTTGACTGCTGTTTTAACCAGATGATTGGCATGGCCTTGGCATGTTCAGTGCTGATAATATATGTAAATGCATGTAAATGTAGACAGCGGCCAGTTGACCAGGACGAAACATTAGCACAGTCACTCATTTGACCAATAGATGGCGCCCTTCTGTGCAGGTTGATGGTGCCACTGACCAGTTTGCCTCCATGTGTCAGTATCCGTCAGGAATATGATCCCATGTGACGTTTTATAAAAAGAAAATACTAATCTTATCTACCGTATAATAGCATTGCCGGAAACATGGGTTTAGAATCGGTGTAAACTACGGCAACCACGCTATCCTAATCCTGAACGCAGCACCGTTAATGAATTCACTCTATAAATCTTCATGATATCAACATTTTTTTCTCATTAAGTTACATTATAAATTAATTCGTATGTCAGATGAATTCATTATAATACTGTCTTGACTACTTTGAACTTAACAAGGAGGATGAAATAGTCATACAACTCTTATGTACATTCCAATGGGGAAAGGACAGAAACAAAGGACAGAACATGCCAAATTTAACCCCTGTTAAATCATTTTTTTTTCATGACTTTAATTAGACCAAATCACCAACACAAAAGAAAATGTAAATTGTTCGCCGCCTGAAGAATAGTTTTCGCTTTCTTTAATAGTACCGAAGATATGATTTGCGCATGCGTTCTGGCGGGCCAGGGTTGTACTTCCGGACGTGTGACACGATGGGTGTTGAGGAAGAGCAAGGCCTTGACGTCACGGACATTCCCTACATCCTGGACGGGAACATTCCAGACAGGTTTCAGGTGAGTAATATTTATATATATATATATTATATATATACTATATATATAAATAAATAAATAAATATATATATATATATATATATATATATATATATATATATATATATATATATATAAATGATATCCTCTATTTGTCAAGTCTGTTTGAAGTCCTGCATGGTTTCAGATAAGTAAAAAGGTAAGAATAAGTTAAACTGGGTAAAATATTTGTTAAGTATTTGTCGAACCCTTTTCCATGAAAGAGTGAGAGTGTAAGGTATTTTATAAAAAAAAGTACGGGATCACGTAAAACCATGGACTTATAAGCTTGACTTATACCATAGGGATACTAATATTCGTTTCTCATGGAATTTACTAGTCCCCAACCGTAGGAGGGATGACTATTAAAATGGTCCGCGTCTGTCCACCGTCCTGCCGTCCCGCCCTATTCTTTTACCACATATCTCTAAGACCCTTGCTGCTTCCTTCACCAAATTTTATAGACTTACTCAGCACAAAGCTGACATGTGATCATAACCTGCAGGTGGCGCCAACTCTGGTTAACGACTTTCTGTGCTCCAAAATGGTCTTTTTCTTTTTTTTTTAAAATGGGGAATTCCATGAATACTATAGACTTATATTGAATAGAATTATTTTCAGACTGATGTTTCCACTGGAGTTCAAATTTTCTGATTTCAAACATGTTTCCATATATGGTGCAAAATCTCATGAACCACATCATCAATAATACCAAATGTTTTAGGTTTATTGATCACATGGCTGGCATTGTTTAAACCTGCAGCTGGGGCATCTCTGTTGAACAATTTTCTGCATAAAATGTTACAGCCATATTTCTTGGTCACAACCATGACAGGTATCAATATTTGCTCAGTCTGTCCCGTTTATAAATTACATTCTTCATTGCTCCATTTTAAAACATAGTCATCTGGATAACTAAAAAGCTCATAATTTTTTTTTAAGTCAAGTTTTATTTTACAAATTTTCTAATAAAAAACCTAGGTTTTTGCCATGGTTCAGGAAAATTTGGGTATCACTGATGCAATACTTTCCTTGGTAATCATATGATTGGGGACTATTGTGCCTCTAAGTCTTAATTGGCCCTTGTCATTCTTTTACATTTAATGTATTATTCTATTGATATAAAATATTATCCTATACTTTCTGAGAGGATTATTATCTTGAGGATTATTTTATGTACTATTCATTTTTTTATATATTGATTTAGTTCAATCCGTTGGCGCGGATCACTCCGGCAACATCCGGCTTCATCCGACAACCATCATTGGCTGATTCTATCCACGTGACTGCCTTCGTACTAAAAGCAGGAGAACCAGAGTCGAGAAAAGTTCTTGAGACGCTGTCTGCCATCAGGGCCCAAGTCAACCAAAGACGTTACTATTTTTAACGACTAATTGATCTGTGTTTTGCTTTTTGACAAATTCTGACACTCTTGTGCATTACAGGCAATGTCTTGTTCAGCCTGCTTGTCTTTACAAAATTTGCAAGGTTTACCATAGTGGGGGTTATATTTGATATATAAATATATATGCAATATGTTTAACCTCAGAGAATCAAGCAAAATATGAGAGAGAGAGAGAGAGAGAGAGAGAGAGAGAGATGTCAATCTACTGTTGCGGTCATGTATATCCACACATGCATGTTCGTGTATATTCCGACCAGAGTTGTACTAAAGTTTTGTAGAGAGGTTGTTCTTGAGCTTTATATGACTCTAATTAACATTAATATAAGGTCCTGAAATTTCGCGCTTTTAATATTTAACGATGGGTCATGATAAAGGAGCAGATATTCGTCGGAATATGATAGAAAATGGAACATGAATCTTCTATTGCTACCAGATTTCACTTGGTCTTATTCGGTGTCCACTCCTCAATCTCCCTTTAAGAAAGGCTAAAAGTTTTTTTACTTTGTAAACGTTTTAAGTGTCAAGACAGTTGAAAATTAGAAATTAAATATGAAAACGACGTAAAAGGCAAAGAGAATGCATCCTTTAGGTCCACGTGTTTCGCAGTACTCAATTATTTCGAAAATCTTTTGCAGGAATACCACTGGTGGTCCTCCTGACCCATGTCGATCAGCTGTGCATGGAAGTCGCTCAGAGCCCTTCGACCGTCTTCAACAGCGACGCCGTACTAGAGGCGGTGGAGGACACAGCAGTCACTCTTGGCGTTCCCAAGTCTCACGTGCTGCCTGTCAAAAACTACGAATCCGAGGCTGAGCTCGATCACCAGGTCGACATCCTGGCACTTCTGGCTCTACGTCAGATCCTGCGCTTCGCGGATAACTTCTTCGATGACCAGCTGGATCTGATTGAAGAAATCAAATCGTCCAACACTATCAAATCGTCCAGCCCATTCAATTCGTCCAGCCCGAGCAAGGAGCTGACAAAATCCAGCAAGAAAAAAGAAGACCTGTACACTCCCAGCTAAAGAGAAATTTAACAGTGACAGCTAATTACAAATATTTAAAACATTTCTGTTCCTATGTAACAGAATGTAAAGTTTATTTATAGGACACAGTTGCTTACATTATTTCTTGCTTTCTTAGAGAAAAAAAATACATATATATAGTTCAGGTATAACGACGTATGTCCTAAAATATTTTACTCCTGCCTTTTGCAAAAATATGTAGATTTATGTCGATTTCTGGGACTACCTCCATTTCCCCAACCCTCTACACACAGGGCCCTTTCCCTGGCCTGAAAGATATAGGGGCGGTGGTCGGGGTTGGGGATGGTTCAGCAGACAACGGCTAGCCATAGTCTGTACCAGGGCAGTGGCATGTTTGTGACACACTGCCTTTATACTTGCTTGTAAATTTGCTTGGGAAAGTCTGTGCCATGTTTGTGACAATCTTGTGACAGTGACAATCTTGTGACACACACCCTTAATACTTGCTTGTAAATTTGTTTTGGAAAGTCTATGCCATGTTTGTGACAATCTTGTGACAGTGACAATCTTGTGACACACTCCCTTTATGCTTGCTGGTAAATTTGCTGGAGAAAGTCTGTGCCATGTTTGTGACAATCTTGTGACAGTGACAATCTTGTGACACAATCTCTTAATACTTGCTTGTAAATTTGCTTGGGACAGTCTATGCCATGTTTGTGACAATCTTGTGACAGTGACAATCTTGTGACACACACCCTTTATACTTGCTTGTAAATTCCCATGGGAAAGTCTGTGCCATGTTTGTGACAATCTTGTGACAGTGACAATCTTGTGACACACACCCTTAATACTTGCTTGTAAATTTGTTTTGGAAAGTCTATGCCATGTTTGTGACAATCTTGTGACAGTGACAATCTTGTGACACACTCCCTTTATGCTTGCTGGTAAATTTGCTGGAGAAAGTCTGTGCCATGTTTGTGACAATCTTGTGACAGTGACAATCTTGTGACACAATCTCTTAATACTTGCTTGTAAATTTGCTTGGGACAGTCTATGCCATGTTTGTGACAATCTTGTGACAGTGACAATCTTGTGACACACACCCTTTATACTTGCTTGTAAATTCCCATGGGAAAGTCTGTGCCATGTTTGTGACAATCTTGTGACAGTGACAATCTTGTGACACACACCCTTTATAATTGCTTGTAAATTTGTTTGGGAAAGTCTATGCCATGTTTGTGACAATCTTGTGACACACTCCCTTTAAGCTTCCTGGTAAATTTGCTTGGGAAAGTCTATGCCATGTTTGTGACAATCTTGTGACAGTGACAATCTTGTGACACACACCCTTTATACTTGCTTGTAAATTTCCATAGGAAAGTCTGTGCCATGTTTGTGACAATCTTGTGACAGTGACAATCTTGTGACACACACCCTTTATAATTGCTTGTAAAATTGCTTGGGAAAGTCTATGCCATGTTTGTGACAATCTTGTGACAGTGACAATCTTGTGACACACACCCTTTATACTTGCTTGTAAATTTGCTTGGGAAAGTCTGTGCCATGTTTGTGACAATCTTGTGACAGTGACAATCTTGTGACACACACCCTTTATACTTGCTTGTAAATTTGTTTTGGAAAGTCTATGCCACGTTTGTGACAATCTTGTGACAGTGACAATCTTGTGACACACTCCCTTTATGCTTGCTGGTAAATTTGCTTGGGAAAGTCTGTGCCATGTTTGTGACAATCGTGTGACAGTGACAATCTTGTGACACAATCTCTTAATACTTGCTTGTAAATTTGCTTGGGACAGTCTATGCCATGTTTGTGACAATCTTGTGACAGTGACAATCTTGTGACACACACCCTTTATACTTGCTTGTAAATTTGTTTTGGAAAGTCTATGCCATGTTTGTGACAATCTTGTGACAGTGACAATCTTGTGACACACACCCTTTATAATTGCTTGTAAAATTGCTTGGAAAAGTCTATGCCATGTTTGTGACAATCTTGTGACAGTGACAATCTTGTGACACACACCCTTTATACTTGCTTGTAAATTTGCTTGGGAAAGTCTGTGCCATGTTTGTGACAATCTTGTGACAGTGACAATCTTGTGACACACACCCTTTATACTTGCTTGTAAATTTGTTTTGGAAAGTCTATGACATGTTTGTGACAATCTTGTGACAGTGACAATCTTGTGACACACACCCTTTATAATTGCTTGTAAATTTGTTTGGGAAAGTCTATGCCATGTTTGTGACAATCTTGTGACAATCTTGTGACACACACCCTTTATACTTGCTTGTAAATTTGCTTGGGAAAGTCTGTGCCATGTTTGTGACAATCTTGTGACAGTGACAATCTTGTGACACACACCCTTTATACTTGCTTGTAAATTTGTTTTGGAAAGTCTATGCCATGTTTGTGACTATCTTGTGACAGTGACAATCTTGTGACACACTCCCTTTATGCTTGCTGGTAAATTTGCTTGGGAAAGTCTGTGCCATGTTTGTGACAATCTTGTGACAGTGACAATCTTGTGACACAAACTCTTAATACTTGCTTGTAAATTTGCTTGTAAATTTGCTTGGGACAGTCTATGCCATGTTTGTGACAATCTTGTGACAGTGACAATCTTGTGACACACACCCTTTATACTTGCTTGTAAATTTCCATGGGAAAGTCTGTGCCATGTTTGTGACAATCTTGTGACAGTGACAATCTTGTGACACGCACCCTTTATAATTGCTTGTAAAATTGCTTGGGAAAGTCTATGCCATGTTTGTGACAATCTTGTGACAGTGACAATCTTGTGACACACACCCTTTATACTTGCTTGTAAATTTGCTTGGGAAAGTCTGTGCCATGTCTGTGACAATCTTGTGACAGTGACAATCTTGTGACACACACCCTTTATACTTGCTTGTAAATTTGTTTTGGAAAGTCTATGCCATGTTTGTGACAATCTTGTGACAGTGACAATCTTGTGACACACTCCCTTTATGCTTGCTGGTAAATTTGCTTGGGAAAGTCTGTGCCATGTTTGTGACAATCTTGTGACAGTGACAATCTTGTGACACACTCCCTTTAAGCTTCCTGGTAAATTTGCTTGGGAAAGTCTATGCCACGTTTGTGACAATCTTGTGACAGTGACAATCTTGTGACACACACCCTTTATAATTGCTTGTAAATTTGCTTGGGAAAGTCTGTGCCATGTTTGTGACAATCTTGTGACAGTGACAATCTTGTGACACACACCCTTTATACTTGCTTGTAAATTTGTTTTGAAAAGTCTATGCCATGATTGTGACAATCTTGTGACAGTGACAATCTTGTGACACACTCCCTTTATGCTTGCTGGTAAATTTGCTTGGGAAAGTCTGTGCCATGTTTGTGACAATCTTGTGACAGTGACAATCTTGTGACACACACCCTTTATAATTGCTTGTAAAATTGCTTGGGAAAATCTATGCCATGTTTGTGACAATCTTGTGACAGTGACAATCTTGTGACACACACCCTTTATACTTGCTTGTAAATTTGCTTGGGAAAGTCTGTGCCATGTTTGTGACAATCTTGTGACAGTGACAATCTTGTGACACACACCCTTTATACTTGCTTGTAAATTTGTTTGGGAAAGTCTATGCCATGTTTGTGACAATCTTGTGACAGTGACAATCTTGTGACACACACCCTTTATAATTGCTTGTAAATTTGTTTGGGAAAGTCTATGCCATGTTTGTGACAATCTTGTGACACACTCCCTTTATGCTTGCTGGTAAATTTGCTTGGGAAAGTCTATGCCATGTTTGTGACAATCTTGTGACAGTGACAATATTGTGACACACACCGTTTATACTTGCTTGTAAATTTGCTTGGGAAAGTCTATGCCATGTTTGTGACAATCTTGTGACAGTGACAATCTTGTGACACACACCCTTCATACTTGCTTGTAAATTTGCTTGGGAAAGTCTATCCCAGGTTTGTGACAATCTTGTGACACACTCCCTTTATGCTTGCTGGTAAATTTGCTTGGGAAAGTCTATGCAATGTTTGTGACAATCTTGTGACAGTGACAATCTTGTGACACACACCGTTTATACTTGCTTGTAAATTTGCTTGGGAAAGTCTATGCCACGTTTGTGACAATCTTGTGACAGTGACAATCTTGTGACACACACCCTTTATACTTGCTTGTGAATTTGATTGGGAAATTCTATGCCATGTTTGTGACAATCTTGTGACACACTCCCTTTATGCTTGCTGGTAAATTTGCTTGGGAAAGTCTATGCCATGTTTGTGACAATCTTGTGACAGTGACAATCTTGTGACACAAACCCTTTATACTTGCTTGTAAATTTGCTTGGGAAAGTCTATGCCATGTTTGTGACAATCTTGTGACAGTGACAATCTTGTGACACACTCCCTTTATGCTTGCTGGTAAATTTGCTTGGGAAAGTCTATGCCATGTTTGTGACAATCTTATGACAGTAACAATCTTGTGACACACACCGTTTATACTTGCTTGTAATTTTTACTTGGGAAAGTCTAGGCCATGTTTGTGACAATCTTGTGACAGTGACCATCTTGTGACACACACCCTTTATACTTGCTTGTAAATTTGCTTGGGAAAGTCTGTGCCATGTTTGTGACATGTTTGTGATAGTGACAATCTTATGACACTCTAAATACGCTCTCCTTAAAATTTGTTTGGGACAGTCTGTGCTATGGCGGTGACGTATTAATAGTGACGTACACTTACTGGAGTTTTCATGCCCGAAGGGTTAGGGTAACCCGTATCACATATATAGCATATAATAAGAGTGACAAACACTTACTGGAGTGATTCATGCCTGAAGGGTTAGGGTAACCTGTATCTTTGATATACCAAATATTAAAAGTGACAAAGACTTACCATAGTTTTTCATGCCCCTACGGTAAGGGTATTTGTATCCCAGATATAGCACATATAAATTGAATAGTGACAAATACTTACTTGAATATTATACTTCATGTCCGAAGGCTTAGGGTCATTCTTATCCAGGATATACCATATTTTATAGGGTAGTCCCATCACGGAGATACCATATATATATACATAATGCATTTCATGACTGAAAGGTTTAAATAGTTACTAACACTTACTTGAGATTTCCATGCCCGAAGGGTTAGGGTAACCCGTTTTTGGATATACCTTATATTAATAGTGACAAACACGACAGAGTTCATGCCCATCGGGTATGAGTATCTCGTATCCCAGATTAAGCACATGTTAATAGTGACAAACAAAATCTGGAGTTTTCATGTCCAATGATTTACGGTAACCCGTATCTTGCATTTACGATATATTTATTAGTGACTTACACTTACTGGTTATTTCATGCCCGAAGGGTTAGGGTAACCCGTATACCAGATATAACACATATTAATAGTGACAAATACATACTGGATTTTTTCATACCTGAAGGATAACCGGGCCGTATCCCAGATATACCAAATATTCAAAGTAACAAACACTTACTGGAGTATTTCATGCCCAAAGGGTTAGGGTAACCTGTATACCGGATATAGCACATTTTAACAGTGACAAACACTGACTGGAGTATTTCCTGTAGGTAGGGTTAGGGTTACCCGTATCCCAGATTTAGCACATATTAATAGTGACAAACAATTACTGAAGTATGCATGTCCGAAGGTTTACGGTAACGCGTATCCTGGATATACGAAAATTAATTTTAATAGTGAGAAACGCTTAATGGAGTTTTCCATGCCTGAAGGGTTAGGGTAACCTGTATCACAGATATAGTATATATTAAGAGTGACAAGCACTTACTGGAGTATTTCATGCCCGAAGGGTAAGGGTAACCTGTATCTCCAATATACCAAACATTAATACTGACAAAAATTTACTGGAGGATTTCATGCCTGAAGGGTTAGGGTAATCGTTATATCGGATATACCAAATATTCAAAGGGATAAATACTTACTGGAATATTTTTTGACCAAACGGATAGGTAACCCATATCCTGGCTATAGCATATATTAATATTAGTGACAAACACTTACTGGAGTATTCATGCCTGAAGGGTTAGGGTAACCCGTATCACAAATATAGCATATATTAAGAGTGACAAACACTTACTGGAGTATTTCATGCCCGAAGGGTAAGGGTAACCCGTTTTTGGATATACCTTATATTAATAGTGACAAACACGACAGATTTCATATCCATCGGGTTAGCTAGGGTATCTCGTATCCTAGATTTAGCGCAAATAATAGTGACAAACAAAATCTGGAGTTTTCATGTCTTAACTTTTACGGTAACCCGTATATTGCATTTACGATATATTTATTAGTGACAATTTTGGGTAAATAATTGAATCTTGATTAAATAAAGTTATATTCCTGAAAAAAAGTCTCCAGCTTCAGCAATTCTCATGTAGGTGAGTTAATATATTTCCTGATTTTTTAAAAATTGTATTATATTTTGGCCCATAACTTCAAAATAATACCCAATACTGACCTAATTTTTTGTATGTTGATAGAAAATGTATGGAAGAATATGAATACTAAATATGACCAAGAACTGATCTGTGGTTTTGATATTAGGCAGCCTTGAAGTGTAACAATGGCTTTTTTATGGAAAACATAGGTTTTTCTTAATATCTCGAAGGAACGAAGTCCTAATGACCCAATTTTCGGTATGGTAGGAGGTTTTGGGAACATCTAATGGTATGTATAATTTTGGATTTGTGGTTCCAACGGTTTTAAAATGTGACCGTTAACGGACGGACGGCCGGACGGCCGGACGACGGACAAAGGACCACTACTATAGCTCAGATGACTTATAGTCAGCTGAGCTAAAAACATTTCCAATAAAAATATTAGTCATTATCTGGGTTCAATTGTCAATGGTTTTATTTCTTGTCACTGCTGACTGTTGGTTCACCATATTGTTTGCGCGAGGTGACAGTTGTGTGCTATATGAAAATATTTTCATTTGTTTCTGTATTAAATATTATTCATATATGAATATTTGATAATTTATAACTTTAACTGTCCATTTTTGACAACCATAGTCTCTCAAATTAGAACAATATACCCCCGCTGGTGCTTTCCGTCAGGTCGATCATCCGCACTGCACCGTCAAGTCCTTGAATTCTCAATAAATCGCCATATTGTGTTATTGTTCCATCGTTTTGTTTAATATAAAAAAAAATAAAAGACTGTGGTCAAAAATACTCTACAGTCTCAACGAATACCAAGAATAGTCGATAAATAATAGATCTCGTTTCTGCCCATTTTTTTAAATGCCCGTTATTTTGCCATTTTCAACTGCAGTGATGGATTATCGCCCTCTCATCCTTTCAAACTACGTACTACCACGGCAATATGCAATTCCAAGTTGTTGCCAATTTGGTAAGTACACGTTTTAAATACATTCGTATCATGTTATTTGTTCTTCAGGCTACAGTTACGTCATATCATTCCTGTAACTTAACATAAGTGGAATTTCATACATATTTTTTTTTTTGGGGGGGGGGGGGGGGGGGCCCTTTGTAATATATATATGCAAATTAAAGTTTCTATTCAAACATCAGTGAATACTCTCTGAATCAAATCAGGTATTGTCTGATAACCTTTTCTCAAGTTTTGAATCATTCATCTCTAGATTGTAATAAAAATAACCTGTCTCCTGGTATGTCATTCCCTAATTGCTAATTGAGTAGGTCTCTAATGAACAAACATTTAATGTGTCATGAACCTTACATGTTAAATGACAGGACGACGGCAAGGGATGAAGGAGATACAAAGTAAGAATAATCTGATTGCGTATGATAAATTTTAGTGAACAGAAATGTGCATTTGAAAAGTGATAATGTCCTATCAATTTATGATAACAAGGACGGGAAAGAGAGAGAGTGGGAGAGAGAGAGAAAGGGCAAAGAAGAGAGAGAGTGGAGGAGGAGGGCAGTGTGGAGCGCAGAGCAAGAAGTGTGTTAGGCCTATTCAGAGCTGGTGATATACATAATGATAGAGTAATCCAGACTAAGGATTATATGAGAAAGATATCAGGGATATAGATACAATTATACATTGATCAACGCCATGAGACTGTGAATGAGGGTGCCCCTTTTGAAATCCAGTTTAGTATTTACATTTATGAATTGTTTTCAGGGTTATTGTCAGGTTTGGCTTATTAAAATAAAATGAATTTATTCAGTGATTTAATATTGATTTAATTCACCGTAAAACAGTCATAATTTACGATTAATATGAATTTTTATTATTTTTGATTTTTTGGTTTACTATACAAAGTATTTAAATGGGCAGCAGCTCCAATATACATAACAATGATGATATTAGCAGTATCAATGACACAAGGGCTCTTGATTGGCTCTAATTGGGTCTGTGTCATTTTCCACTGTAGTTTAAAATTATTATTGTCTATGCATTTTACTCTGGTGTTCTGAACTGGCTGTTTCTTGTTATCACAACACCCAGCTAATTGCCTTTTGTATCACCTTCAGTCAGTTTCAGAGGCCCCTCACCTTTGTGTTTTCAAGGTGGTAACTGGTAGGTTGGGTTTATTGTGTAACATTAATTAATTCAGCCAACATGGCTTAGCCCTGTTACTGACTTGGCTAATAGTAATTGGGCAAAGTTGTGAACTAATGATTTAAAAATTCCTCATTCGTCACAGTTATACCTGGGAGGATTTAAAGGCAGGATTTAACATTTGTGGCACAATATAAGGAACTGGCTAGAAAACAATTGTTTTGTCACCCTCACAAAAGGGGGTAAACATCACAAATAATTGAATGAAAGAACTATGTCAACTTTATTTGATATAACATGTCAAATGGGCTGTGAATCACAAACAACTCCTCTGTCCTGAGATGCTATCACAGATTGATGTAAACATCACAAACTTGTAATTTCCCCCCTGTCTAACCCCTCTAACCTGAGATGCCATCACAAATGGATGGAAACATCACAAACTTGGTAGTTCCCCCTGTTAACCCCACTATTCTGAGAAGCCATCTCAAATGGTTGAAACATCACAAACTTGTTATTTTTCCCCCTGTCTAACCCTCTATCCTGAAATGCCATCACAAATTGATGGAAACAACACAAACTTGTTAGCTCCCATTGTCTGACTCCTTTGTCCTGAGATGTTAACACAAAGGGATGTAAACATCACAAACTTGTTTGTTCTCCCTGTCTAATTAACCCCCAATGTTATAAAGATGTAGAATTTACCTCTTAAAGTTGTTACATGTATGTAAACACTGACACTGTGCAAAGTTCATTTCATAGATCAAAACAACAACATGGCGGTCAACTGCATATGCAAACAATATAGGGATATAAGTATCAGCAAATTAGACCCCTGGAAGTGACATCATTTGTAATTTAGAGTAGAGGACTACAGAACACTAAACATACGATAATATTTCATAAAAGGACAGCTCTTTGTCATTATGTACTTAGTAAAACCTTTAGATCTCAGAATGCAGGAACATACCAAATATCCAGTTTTTAAATTATACAGCAACTTGCTCACTCCCACTGTACTCCTTAAAATTTATATTATGTTTCACTTCATAGGTCTGTTTGTCAGTATGTTAGGTGAATGGGCTATGGAAAAATGTTTCCTGGCACTTTGGTCTGCTTGTGTTAAGGTCCTGGCCTATGTTATAATGCAGACAAATGCTTGGCACCCGATTCTACTTTTAAATGTATAGGGTGATCTAGAGTATGGAAAGGTCAAGGTCAAAGTCAGAACTTTTGGATGAACTGCTGAAAGTTGCATGACTTATCCAACAGATGGATGTTCCCTCTGTTTCTCAAAAGGAGTAGCTTTTATTGGAGGGGTTTCTTGTCTAGACCCTAGGCCAGTACAGCTTTATATTAATGCATATGTCATTTGGAGCAGTGATTGGTCAATTGATTAATGGTCACAGTGTGCACTCCAGGTTTGCTCTGATTGGCTGGTGGTGCTGTTAAATCTTATGTCAGGATCCCTGATTGCCTCACATTTACACATTCATGATTGATGAAACCAAAGATTGATTCAGGTATTAGCAATGATGCCATTTTCTGTGGTCTGTCTAATTTTATGTGTCTACCTTATGACCTGCACATTGCATTGCAATGGAGTACTAACTGAAAGTGCAACAGAATATCTGAAAACCTGTACATCCCATGAAGATGATGCCTCAGGAATATTGTATGGTGATAGAATACAGGTAAGCACCACATTTCATTCATGAAAATCACTTACCATTGGAAGAACACATCTCACTTCTAATGTTACTGGTGTCTATGACAGAATATCTGGTTAAACTTTTGCTGCAGTGTTGTATCCCCCAAATATAAGTTAGGATGGTATACTTGTTTGTGCAGAACAACATTTTCTAAGAGAAGGTGACAGATGTTTTAATTTCAACAGTAGCTACATAGCCAATAGGACGTGACTGTATGGGAGTTAGTAACACAATGACTGTTCTGCTATTACGAGAGATGTCAGAATAAAAACTAAGGCATTTTCACAGCTCAAGATCCTTTGCGATGTGTAATTTGCTTTGCATTAACAGTACTAGGAATATTCTCATCTTACAGTGATTGACATTTTCTGGCCCAAAACATTCTCAATGGACATTTACAGGAAACATTTCATTATTTTTTTGGAGACAACCCTGTCAACTGCCATGATTGCTAGCATTTTGGAATTTTTTTAGATTTTCAGAGAACTCCTGAACAATATAAAATCAGAATGACAAATATTTCATTATTTAAATCCAACTATGTGAAGCTGCACTTGCATATATAACTCATATACGATATAAAAGTAGTTTATTTATATATATATATATATATATATATAATATATATATATATATATATATATAGTGAGATGGATATACACAGAACCACTGCCAGTGAACCACTTTTCTTTGTATACCCTTTCCATCTGTAAAACAGTGATCCAGCATGCCTGTTCATACATACGTGATACATACATACATACATACATACATACATATATATATATATATATATATATATATATATATATATATATATATGGCAAGTCTTATTTCTATTTCTCATAATGCTAAAGGGTGTTACATTTTTTTATGTGAATGGGCATTATAGACTCTATAATATGGAAGGATTATTTCCACGTTCCTGGGGTGTAGAAAAAAGGGGTGCTTATAATTAAATATGTATAATAAAAATGAATGTTATTGGGCTTATCTCTGAGATGCATATCTATAAAATCAGTTCAGTGACAATGGTCTTAAAGCCTTACAGTTACATTGTTACCTGGTATAATGAGCTTGGGGACACAAGAGTAGAGCTCATTCATGAGGTTAACATTTTAGTTCTAATGAATCGCATATAAATTTTCAAAATTTTTTAACAACTAGATCAACATAATTTTTATGGCACTTCGGAAAAATATAAATCTAAATGTCTTTCAATTTTTTTGCAAATATAAATGTAATATAATTGTCAGGGGTTACTAAGCAAAACACTAATGTTAAATCAGTAGTTTTCAAAGAGACAATTTTTTTTTTGTAATCTGACAACATTATTTTTCACAAATAGTGGTTATATTTAGGAAGTTCTGGTTGAGTTTGATTTATAACAGGGAGTGTTCATACATACTCTGATGCAATTTTAGCTCCACTGACTTTAAGTAATTTCAGCTATAGTTATGCTCCATTGTCCATGGTCTGTCTGTTTATTCATCTGCTGTCTGTAGATGTAGCACGTTTTGAAAGAAAGACCTAGGAATCCAAAATTGGGCATAATGTTAGATGTCCCCAAGATTTCCTACCAAGCCGAAAATTTGGTCTTTGTGACTGTGAATCTCAGAAACATTAAGGAAAGTCTCATTTTTTTAGCTCAGCTGACTATAAGTCATCTGAGCTATAGTCGTGGTCCATTGTCCGTCGTCCGTCCGTCTGTCCATCCGTCCGTCCGTCCGTCCGTCCGTCCGTCCGTCCGTCCGTAGATGTGGCACGTTTTGAAACCGTAAGACCTAGGAATCCAAAATTTGGCATAATGTTAGATGTCCCCAAGATCTCCTACCAAGCCGAAAACTGGGTGTTTGCAACTTCGTTCCTTTGAGAAATTAAGGAAAAACCTCAATTTTTTATTAAAAGCTATTTTCACACTTCAGGACTGCCTAATATCAAAACCACTCATCTCCTCTACCTCATATTTACCATAAATATTCCTCTATATAGTTCCTATGTACATGCCAGAAATTTTGTCTGTATTATTTAATTTAAAAAAGTTATGGGCCCAAACATAATGCATTTTGTAAAAAATCAGAAAAGATATTTGATCACTTAACACAAAAAATGTTAATGCTATAAACCTTTTTTCCAGTAATATAACTTTAATTAATCAAAATTAAATTGTATACCCAAAATTAGATGAAAATCTTGTAAATTTTTTAAAATATTATTAAAAATAAAAAATTGGTACCTTAAATTTTGCCCAACTTTGACCATGGCACGTTTTTTTCCTGTAAGTACTGTGGATTTAATTTTCTCAGCATGTTTTTGTTAGCATTTCAACTGTTAACACCAAAAATTTGAAACCAGATGATCAAAAACTGTAGATTTTAATCAAGTTTTCAAGCACCATGTAACATATTGTTTACATCAAGCTAGTGTTATGCAGTTTGCAAGAGCTCAGCTCCCCAGCTTCAAATCTAAGTTCCTTAAATTCGGCATACAGTTAGATGTCTCCAAAATGCCCTACCATGCCAAGAATTTGGTCACTAGGACATTCAAGATATTAATGAAAAACTTCATTTTTCCATAAAAAACCCATTGTTACACTTCAAAACTGCCTAATATCAACACCACTGATCTGACTTTAATCATAAATAATATACATATTTTTCATTCTCTATGCACGTGCCAGAATGATGTCAGTATTGTGTAATTTTTTTAAGTTATGGGCCCAAACATAATGCACTTTGTAAAAAATCAAGAAATATATTTACTCCCTTAACAAAAGCATTGCTGAAGCTAGAGATTTTTTTGTCAGGGATGTAACATTATTTAATCAAGATTCATTTGAATACCCAAAATTAGTTCTGAATTTTTTCAAATTTTATTTAGTATAAATATAAAATTAGTACCTTAAATTTTGCCCAACTGTGACCATGGCACATTTGTTTCCCGTGAGCACTGTTGATATAATTTTCATATCATGCACACATAAGCATTTCAGCTTTTTAGTTTAGAAAGCTGAAAGAAATTGGCCAAAAATTATAGCTTTTATTAATGTTTTTTATGAGACCCTGTCAGACTTTGGCTCTCTCCAGCCCGTCTTGAGTCACCTGTATGTTGACCTTGTTGACCTTTCATCAAATTATGCACGCTTGAGGCGAGGCATACATGGAATCCAGGCAGCTAATGGCAAGCCACAGTTGATCCAGGTGTCCAACCCAACTCATCTAGTAGTTTTAACCAAGAACATAACAAAAAACAATAAATTAATAAATTTTTATTGGTTTTTAATAACAAATTAAAGAAAAAAAGAAAAGGTATTTGTTAGTTTATAATAACAGGAAATTAACTTGCAGTTACTGATGATATAAGAATCTTGTATCGATGGGTAGAATATCACATATTCCACATATTTTTCATTCTCTATGCACGTGCCAGAATGATGTCAGTATTGTGTAATTGTTTTAAGTTATGGGCCCAAACATAATGCACTTTGTAAAAAATCAAGAAATATATTTACTCCCTTAACAAAAGCATTGCTGAAGCTAGAGATTTTTTTGTCAGGGATGTAACATTATTTAATCAAGATTCATTTGAATACCCAAAATTAGTTCTGAATTTTTTCAAATTTTATTTAGTATAAATATAAAATTAGTACCTTAAATTTTGCCCAACTGTGACCATGGCACATTTGTTTCCCGTGAGCACTGTTGATATAATTTTCATATCATGCACACATAAGCATTTCAGCTTTTTAGTTTTGAAAGCTGAAAGAAATTGGCCAAAAATTATAGCTTTTATTAATGTTTTTTATGAGACCCTGTCAGACTTTGGCTCTCTCCAGCCCCTCTTGAGTCACCTGTATGTTGACCTTGTTGACCTTTCATCAAATTATGCACGCTTGAGGCGAGGCATACATGGAATCCAGGCAGCTAATGGCAAGCCACAGTTGATCCAGGTGTCCAACCCAACTCATCTAGTAGTTTTAACCAAGAACATAACAAAAAACAATAAATTAATAAATTTTTATTGGTTTTTAATAACAAATTAAAGAAAAAAAGAAAAGGTATTTGTTAGTTTATAATAACAGGAAATTAACTTGCAGTTACTGATGATATAAGAATCTTGTATCGATGGGTAGAATATCACATATTCCAAATAACACCATGCAGTCACCTATGGCATTTTTCAGTTCAATTTTAATGATAAAGAAGTAAATTTTATTATTCATTACTAATCATTAGGGATCATATGAAGGAAATTAGACAAAGATGCAGTTGATAATATTAATCTAGATTCCTGCTGTGTCTAGTGTGTACATTGATGTGAAATTAGTCCAAAATGAATTTTTTACAGTTATTTTTTAATATAAATAAAAGCCATAAAACCAGGTACTTATGATCATTATTTAAATGTGTGAATTTTGTATATTCTGGATTCTCAACATCATTGTTTGGTGAAAACTGAATAAATTCCAGACATGGTGCAAATACTTTGTAATTGTATTTAAATACGAATATGATTTTGTACTCCATTATAAAATTTCTTGCATAAAGAATGGGAATTCAGGTAAAAATGAAAATATATGAATACTCGTGCAAATACTTTCAAAATGTATTCATGAATGCATTCATGAATATATTCTTTAATATTATTTTTATAATCATATCAGTTATATTTCATTTTAAAAAATCATATGATTCTCTTATTATTTTTAATAAAAAATTATATTTGGGACAATATTTGTATTTTTTTTAATAAATAGTTAAACTCTTATATTATATGTTCTGCTTATAAGTTATATGGCCAAGTCAAAATCTGTGTGACAATAGTACTCCATTTGTCAATAAAATAAATGAAATCAATCCTCTTCCCTGTCTCCAAAGGTACTATCAAAATCATACATAAGCTAAACAACAAATCATAATACAGCTTATATTTATTACAACACAAAACCAGCATGTGCCTCATTTCTAAATAATATTTTTTATCATATATAACAGCTGAGCGTCGTGACCCATAGGTCCCTTGTTATTAAAAACCAATTTACACTGCAGGACTGCCTCACTTCTAAACCACTCATCTGTTTTCCTCAAATTTACCATAATATTCCTCTATATAGTTCCCCTATAATTAGGTCTATATTATACAATTTAAAAAAGTTATGGGCTCAAACTTTAAGCAATTTGTAAAAATTCAGGAAAGAAATTTGATCAATTAACACAAAACATGAAAAGCTAAGGACTTTTATCCAGTAATATAACTTTAATTAATCACAATTAAAATGTTTACCCAAAATTAAATCAAATTCTATTAAAATTTTTCAAATATTATCAAAAATAAAAAAAAATGGTACCTTAAATTTTGCTCAACTTTGACCATGGCTTAATTTTTGGTAAGTACAATGATTTAATTTTCACAGCCAGTTTACATTTGGATTTAATCTGTTGAAATTTGAAAGTATCAACTTAACAAATAGTATTGCTATTGAGGTTTTTTAGAGGCCTTAATGTTTTTGTATTCTCTAGGATCATGACCCCACTTTTGTTTACTACAACTTTGCCTGATAATCCAAAATTTGGTAATTGTTAGATGTTCCTAAGTTCTCCAATCAAGCCAGAAACTAAGTCCCTGTGACCTTTTTAGCTCAGCTGACAATAAGTCATCTGTGCTTTCGTTGTGGTCTTTTGTCCATCGTTTGTTTGCCCTGCTGTTCACAGGACACATTTGAAATTGTTAGACCTTAAAATCCACAATTTTGCATACAGTTATTAGCATAAATAACAAATCAAGACCTTGAATATGTCCAACTTTAGCAATGGCACGTTCCCCTGTAAGCACGGTTGATTTTATATTCTCAGCATATATAAAAAGGATTTTATCTTTTCAAATCTGACATTTCAAAGGAATTGACTGAATAGAGTTGATTTAATTCCATTTTTCTTACACCATGGCAAGTGTTGTTAACATCTAGCCAACCTAGTAGTATAGTCTTCACTTGTGTTATGTAAACCCCTTAAGGCAGTTTGCCTTGGTATGAACACCTTGGCCAGTTTTAGCAGGCCTTCCTCTGCCCTGCACTCCCCCTCCCCCCCCCCCCCCCCAAGATGGTGCATAAACTAGATGAATGATACAACTTTCTGTATTAGATTGATTCTTATTTTAGGCTATGCTACATTTTAGTTTTTTATGTACCACCACTGTGTCAGTGATTAATGTGTACCTTTAATTGTGTCCACCAAGTGGTGTATTGCTATGACAGTGTGGATGTTCATCAGGAAAGTAATTCTTTACTTAAGATGAGTAAAACTTCACCAGTTGGCAATTGACTATTTAATCCAGTTATAAACTATAGCTGAGATAGTAATAAGCACAATGATGTTGTTCTCCCCTCATTCAATCAACATTGTGTATACTTTATTTGAAAAGGTCATTAAAGATGTTTTTAATTTATTAGATTTACTGAATCTTTATTTCAGTGAATAAAATAAAGCATGAACTGAAAACAGGAGTGTGCAAAACGTTTCAATAGTGATTCAAGGAATGTTGTGGTATTATTTTCTTTTAAATTCTGTTAAAACATTTGTGATTTCAGGCTTTTTTCAACTTAAATGCATTATTCTCTGATAGTGAAATAAAGGTCCCTTTTGTCCAATTTCCTTTCCATCTGTAAATTTTTCATAAGCATCACATTATCTCAATTTTTTTATGTATTTCTACATGACAGTCTTGTCAGAGTACTATTTTTGGAATCATATATTTAGAACTTTAAAAATAACCAAGAAGAAGGGCCTCCTTTCTCTTAGCTTCCCATATGATAATATATATGAAAAACATCCAATTGACTATTGCATACGCAATAATTTCTTACTTCTGCTGAGCGAAGTGGCGCATGGGTATTGGTTTATTCCAGTTGTCAGTTGAACTTAAATGTATACAAATTATATATATATATATATATATATATATATATATATATATATATATATATATATATATTTATATATATTTAAAATAAATAAATTTTGGCTGATTATTATTATAAACAGTTTCTCATGCTATATTATATTTAAGTGATTAACTTTAAATAAATAACCCCTTGCCAGCACACATGGGGTTCTCCTTTTCAGTATTTTTGTTCATTGTATTTGAATACAAGTAATTACAGTATTTATTCATATTTCAATACTATTGAAAACAGTTTTATTCAAATACATTGCAGAAGTATTTACATTCATAAATGTTTTTCATGAATATATGCAGTATACATAATTTGGGTTACCTTTTGTCCATTATCCATTGGAAAAATGTGCTATTATTTAATTAGGGATTGATTTTGACCCAATATACACATGCACATTAACAATCTGATTTACACAATATGACATTTTTTACCTTATTCATATTAAAATAATATTACTTTTACATTTTTCCTACACCAATGTTCTTTATACATACTAGCCAACAGGTATATAATGGAGCAATCAACACAATGCCTATCCTTTAAACTGTACCCTTTATGTCTTATAATGCCACAATGAACTTCCTGTGTAGAGGCTGCATGAAGCTAGCCCAGCATGCTACCAGCCAAAGTACACTCAGTTCAAACAGACGAAAGCATAGTAATTACCCCTGCCTTGTCTAGGTTACAGCCCTGACAAGACAGCTCTATACCTTATCTTACCAAACCTGATGTCCTTTCCAGTATCTTGGTAAACCTGTAATTAACATAAGGAAGTGCTTATTTCCACTCCCCCAGGGAGTGGAAATAAGGGATGCTTATTTCCACTCTCCCTGGAAGTTTAAATAAAGAATTCTTATTTCCACACCCTGTATATATTTTAGAAATGTTAAATGTTTTTAAGTTAGGAAACCCACTTTCATCAGCCATGTAGGCCGTATAGAATATAATAGAAGATGGTTATTTGTCTTACCTTTTATGTCAAACACTGGTGACAACAGTCTTATTATTACTCTTACATGTATGCATATTATGTTTCTGTGTAGTTCTAGTTTTTCTTTCAAACAAAGTTCACTTATTTTGACACCACAGTCGTGTCATTGAAATTGTTTTGGATAAAATCAGCTAGTGATGGGATAAATTAATGAAGTTGCGAACCAGTGTATGGTCCTGTGCAAATGTCTAGACTTTACCTGTACACTTAGCCAAGACCTGACAGCACTAGTCTGGGCAAATGGAGACACAGACTCTGCTGTGACTGGCCCTACTGATGAGGTGCTAACCATTATTAACTGATAAGGATTGCGCCAGGAAATAAGTGTTGTCAAAACAATTCACACCCTATTTGAGCTACTGAAAGCTTGAACCTTGCCTAATATTTTAACTTAAACAATAATGAAACAAACTAATTGACAAATGTAACTATTTGCAGAGAAAAATACATTTTATTTGTCTTTAAAAATCTGGCCTGAAATTTGAATGTAAGTAAACTGCAAGTTTTACTCAAGTGAATCATATGTTTAAAATTATGTTTAATACAGTATCAATTTCACTTTAAAATGCATTTCAATGTAAAACTTAAACCTTTTAAAAGTGCACACATGTAAAACTATATATATATATATACATATATATATATATATATATATATATATATATATATATATATATTTATACATGCCCCTAATGTCTCAGTGTTATACAGTATAATCCACACTCACTGAATAGCTTTGAACAAGAATTACTGGTAGTATATAGACTTGTTTATTTATAAGTGAAATAGACTGAAAAACGTTTTGGTGACTTTTTTCCCCCATAATACTTATACACTGCACCAGCCGTTACCGGAAATAAGGCTTGCCTTAACATAACTAAGATTTGTGACCTAGATTCAATACTCTAAAAGCTACAAGTAAAAGGCCCAAACCCTGTCCAGTGCACATACTAGATGACTTCAGACATGGGCCATTTAGGAAACTCCATGTATCAATCCTTTTTTGGTTCCTGTATACATGTGCTGATAATATAATGCTGCAATGAACTTCAGTTTAAGATTCTGGAGGTTGACCAGCTTGTTAGCCTGGTAACTAGCTACAATGGCAACAAGGATGAATGCTTTGTAATTGCGCTGACTTCAGTGGCTACCAGCCCTGCATACACAGCGGATTACATGAATATTTTGAATTTTGGACTAAACTAAATTTTGCAAATGTTAATATGATGATTGCAGTCAAAAGTATTAAACAAAAATATAATACTATTTGGCACCATTACAGTGAAACAAGCCAGTTTTTTTTAGTATATTTTTAATTATTTATAAATTATTCTTAAAAGTTTGTTCTAATTTATATAACACTTCATTTCTCAAATTTCCAGAAAAAGTACTTTAAGAGTCCCAATCATTTATAAACTTGTTGAAATTACACCAAAAATAACTTTTTTCCTTTTCAATAAATATGTATCTGCACAAATTTTTCTTGTCAACCATTTGCTTCATCCTGTAAACAAGTGTTAAAAACAGTGGGTGGGGTGGATGACTTGTCAAATTAAACACATCAATTGCATCTTTTGGGTCACAACATGTCAATCCAGAGATTCTCTTAATTGATTGGCCGTATTCTAGTTATTATCTATATATAAATAACACCTTGCCATATTTAGCATTTCCTAAAGATTTTTGCATACTAACATAGGCATGCAAGTATACATAACCATATTTCTGTCCAATGATATAAGCAAATATAATACTATTTTGCATAAATATGTATAATTATTGGTGTTTATTGTTGTTTTAATGGTATTTCTTGGTTGATAACATAGATAATATTTCAGTTTGTCTGAGTTAGGAGCTTTTATTTCTTCAATTTTCAAGAAGGAATGTTCTGCTATATGTATGCAATCATTATATAGAGTTTGTTAAATAAGTTTTTTGGGGGGATGGCAAATAAGCTGTACTCACATTGTGTCTAGAATTCCAAGAAATATCACTCATATTTAAGCAAACATGACAGTCAAATTGTTTGTTTAGATACATTTCATAATTTTGATAGTTGTACGTTAGGTTTGGCCAGAGACAGCTAATAATCGGATAGATTAAATATTTTTTTAATTATTCTGTATATTCATTACACTGACTACTGGGTTTAAGCAATAGGACATGCATGAATTCATATTTAAATCAACACCTCCAGCAAATTATGAGGTAAATCTGGGATTAACTGAGGGTTTGATGCATTATAGTCCACAGGCTAAACATGACACTCTTCCATGCTTTTCAATAAGTTTCATGGAATAGCACTACAACTTTTGGAAGATATACAGTGCTTTAGCATACAATTGATGTAAAATGCCTTTGAACAATTGAGAATCCATGGACAAATTGATTACAGCATTGATGTCCCTGCTTTACTGGAATACACATCATGGTATATCATAAAGAATATATGGTATACCAAGCACACCATGGATTTATTGATTACCGTAAAATCTCCACTTAAAACCGCGGTTTAATCAAGAAATTCAAAATCTTGAAATCAGGTTGATTTCCTGAAAGCACTGTGCGGTTTATACTAGAAGGGTTTCCTGAATATCTTCCTGACAGACATCGTTTTTGGGCCGGCGCGTGGGCGATAATATTGCAACTTTCGAAGGCTGTTCTTAGCATGCATGGGAGCCGTGTGTAAATGTATTATTTACGATTATTTGTTATTTATAAATTAAATATTGCTGATAAGTTTTCGTGTGATATAAAACTTGTTATAAAATCTTGGTAATTGTCACCAAATAATACGTTTACAACAACCCTGCTGTTACACACAGCGGTCCACTTCGTTGGGCATGGTCAAGCAAAATTGAAATAAAAGCCTACTTTAAACCCATTTGCGGCATTATTTAGCAATGATTATTTGTTTAAAACGTAAAATGAATAAAAAGCTGACATCGTAAAGAGTCACACAATGGCAGACGATCGTTTTAAAATCAAGTTTGAGTGCCGCCATGTGCTGAAACACCCCGGTATTCTGCTAAGAATATTTTGAACGGCTGTAAGCGGTGGGTGGTAAATAGAACAGCCACCTATTTCGTCCCAGCGTGCCTTGCGCGAACACTGCCTTGACAAAATGGCTCTCCACACGGAAACTTTCTTCAGGAAAAAAACTTGCTAACCCGGACTGGCCACTTTAATTTTACCTTAAAATCACTCGTTTTCAAGCGTCATGTTTCCTATACGTGCGTATCTCTAAAAGGTAACTTCAGTTACTTCGATATTTAATTAAGTTGACCAGCGATGTTTTCAAACGCACCAGCAAATTGTGACATGGAGCGATGTCAACGTACGATGTGACGAAGATAATACCGAAGTAACCGGTATGAAAATGATTTGAATCTTCCGAGTAATTCCAGAAAATGGAATTTTCATCAAAAATTAAGATTTCAAAATATTACTTTTAGAATTAAAATATACAGTGACTTGAAATGGATCAGCAGAATATTTTTTCCAAAATATAATGACAAATCAGTAGCAAACAAGAATACGGCACGGAATATAAAATCTGTATAAACAGGCAGAGGTTCACCGGCACTTACGTCTTCCCAAACTTCATGCTTGAGTGACCCTGCAAAAAAGTGTTATGTGTTTAAATAAAATGCCCAAGGAATTTTTAAAGTGGACAGGAATGGCCGAGTCGCAACCTACGCGTGTTCATTTCTAGATGATTGCTTGATTGTGTCTTTTGTCAAATCATTCCGTAGCGAAAGTTGGTGCGGTTTTAAAGGGGGGTTCTTCGTATTTGAGCCCCTCGCGGTGTCTCGCCTGGAATTTCGGCGAAGTCTGGGTGCGGTTTTAATCGGAAGTGCGGTTTTAAGTGGAGATTTTACGGTAATCCAAGGTTATACCTAACAACACGATTGACAAGCATAGGACAGGGTGTGCCAATCTTCTGTGTTACTACTCCATGGAATCTTTTCTGGAAGCATTTTACTTTCAGGAAATAAAGTCTGTCTGTATTGAAATTTACTTTGTTGGCAGGACTGCTTATAGTGATAATTTTAAAATCTGCTGTGCATGGCTTTTTGCACTCTAGTGCACAGATAAAACTGATGGCTGTGTTATTTCACTACCTGTCTGCATTTTCGTAAATGCTGTTTTTAGCTCAGCTGACTATAAATCATCTGAGCTATAGTCGTGGTCCATAGTCCGTCGTCCGTCCATCTGTCTGTCTGTCCGTCTGTATGGATGTCTATCCTTAAGACTGGCACATTTCCACACCGTTGGACCTACGAATTTGAAATTCGGCATACAGTTAGATGTCCCCAAAATCTCATACCATGCCGAAAATTTGGTCATTAGGACTTTGTTCCTTTAAGATATTAAGGGAAAACCTCAATGTTTTATTAGAAATCTATTTTCACACTTCAGGACTGCCTAATATCAAAACACTCATCTGGTTTTCTTCATATTTACCATAACTATTCCTCTATATAGTTCATATGTACTTGCCAGATATTAAGTTATTATTATATAATTTTAAAAAAGTTAAGGACCCAAACATAATGGACTTTGTAAAAAAATCAGGAAGATATTTGGTCACTTAAGACCAAAAGTGTTAAAGGTAGGGACTTTTTTCCAGTAATACAACTTTAATTAATCAAAATTTAAATGATACCAAAAATTAGATCAAAATCTGTTAAATTATTTTAAATATTGGCTAAATATAAAATTGGTACCTTAAATTTTTCCCAACTTTGGCCAACGGCACGTTTTTTTCCTGTAAGTACTGTGGATTTAATTTTCACAGCATGTATACATAAGGATTTAACTTGTTAAAATCTGAAATTTGAAAATAAAAGCTGCAAAATTATGCAAGTTATTTAATTTTTTGGGAGGCTCTTGTTGTATTCCCTTACATTGTCAAGCAGTCCACTTTAATGACTGTAGGTCATTTAGTTCACATCTCTAACCCCTTCGGCTGTTGGTATAATTTTAGATGTCCATGAAATCCTCTACCATACTGAAAATTGGGTCATTAGCACTTGTTCCTTTGAGATATTAAGGAAAAAAAAAATCTGTTCCATAAAAAAAGCCATACACTTCTAGGCTGACTGATATCAAAACCACTGATATGTTTTTGATCGTATTTAGTATTCACATTCTTTCATACATTTTCTATGAACATACCAAAAATTAGGTCAGTATTGCAATTTGCAATAATGCAATTTTTAAAAAAATCAGGAAATATATTTACTCACCTAACATGAGAATGGATGAACCTAGAGACTTTTTTTCAGGAATATAACTTTATTTAATCAAGATTCAATTGTTTATCCAAAATTAGATCTGAATTTTGCAAATTTTCCAAGTTATTAGCATAAATAAAAAATCAATACCTTAAATTTTCAACTTTGGCACTGTTGATTTAATTTTCACAGCATAAATACATAAGGATTTAATCTTTTAAAATCTGAAATTTCAAAGAAATTGATTGGAAAGAATAGCTTTTATTCATGTTTTCATACACCATGTCAAGTGTTGTTTACATCTGTCCACCTAGTAGTACAGCCTTCACTTGCATTATGTAACCCACCCCAGGCAGCTTGCCTTGGGTCAGCTTGGCCACTACCAGCAGGCTTCCCTTCTGCCCCCCCCCCCCCCCCAGATGGTGCATAAACTAGATGAATGTTATTATTATCTGTAATATATTCTTTCTTATTTTAGGCTATGCTACATTTTAGATTTTGTATTGTACCACCAGGGTTACAATGATTAAAGTGTACATTTAATTGTGTCCACAAAGTGGTGTATTGCTTTGAAAGTGTGGATGTTCTTGAGAAAAGTAATTCCTTTCTTTAGAAGAGTAAAAATTTCACCAGGTGTGAAATTGACTATTAATTCCAGTAATAAATTAAAACTGGGATAGTAATTAGCACAAAGATATTGTATGTCCCTCATTCAAGCAACAGTGTGTATACTTTATTTGAAAAGATGTTTTATTTTATCAAATTTTCTGAATCTTTTATTTTATTTTGGTGAATAAAATTAAGCATGTACTAAAAACTCCAATGTGCAAAACTGTTTAATAGTGATTCAAGGAATATTCTTGTAGATGCCATGTTGTGGCATTATTTTCTTTAAATTTAGTTTAAACATTTATGATTTAAAAATAATAAAATATATGTGTATGCATAATATGACCCAATATGAGCTACACTCTGGAGATATGATGAGTGCAACTTTTGCCATTATTCTAATATTTTAACTTATAATTTCAGTTTTTTACTCTGTTTGTATAATGATTGTACTTTAATTCTAATATTTTAACTTATATTTTCAGGTTTTCTTATTAAAAGTTTATAAAACTTGTAAATAAAAAAATGATTCAGATAAAAACTTCTTAATGAAAAGTGGATATGCTTAAAAAAATAGGATTATATATAAACTAAAATGCATTATTCCCTTGAAAGTGAAATAAAGGTATTAGTCCATTCTGTCCACTTGCCTGTCCATCTGTAAATTTTCATATGCATCACAGTATCTCTAAACTTTTACTGTTTTTCTTCATGACAGTCTTGTCAGGGTATTGGTTTGCAATCATATATTTAGAACTTTACTTTAACCAAGTAGGAGGGCCCCTTTCCTCTTAGCTTTTCATATTCTTATATAAATGAAAAACATTACAATAGAATATTTCTACATCCACCTTCGTGCTGCCCTTACTTTTCCCTTCTCTGAATCCCATCCCAAAGTCAGCCTCAGTAAGCAAGAACAAGATGAATCAGATATATTCATACTTTAATATTTTGTATAACTATTCGTCCATAGGTACTTATATACATGCTAGAAATGATGTCAGTATTGTGTAAGACATAGTGATCACAATAATGTACCTTGTCAAGACTAAAGAGATATTGTGTCATACAGTCACAAATTCATAAATCATTTCATCAGCATAGTTAATCATAACATCATATCTGTCCAATTGAAAGCTTGCAGACTACCATACACTTTAGAATCTTCAACAAATAGCCTTATCATCATTCTACTACTGCTTATTAATGCTGTCATTGCATTCATATTTGCTCTAAATATATCACAATTTTCAACCCCTCCTAAATAAATAAAAAATAAACCACTATATTTGACTCTATTAATCCATCAGTCAGGTAATTTCATTTATCATTTACTCACATATTACCTTACATTCCTTTATAATGGGCCAACATGTCCATGATATTCATAAGCTTTATCGACTCGATATAGTATCACAGTGGAGAAACATTTATAGTCCAATCACTATCAGCTGAGCGCCGTGACCCATGGGTCCCTTGATTTTCATCAAGAGTGGGTTCCATTATTGGCCCAACATTATGCATGCTCATCAATTTAATACTGCTTCTTGCAATAGAAGAGTCGCTGAATCATATGTAGCTGTCATATGTCAATTTTCGGGTTAAAATCAGGGTTGGCATGTAAGAGCCATCCCTGCCTTTAACCACTGGCTACTGCTGGCTTAGCTGGACTGGTCTCTACTTAGTCCTAATACCGGCTAATACTGGCTAATACTCCTCATTTGAATGAAAAATGCCAACAACCTAATTAACCACAACACAGATTTTTAATAAAATATTTTTATTGTTATACAAGCTTGTTCATTGTGCCAGGATATGCTAAAGTTAAGGATTTAAAATAAAACAAGGCCATGAAATATGACACAAATAAGACAAATTTATCAATTAAGCCAAGTAGTAATGATACTGCAGGGGGAACCAAGGTGAAGCACAGTAATATGCATGCTTTGCATATGTTTGTACAATGTTTGACATAAGTTCAATGATAAATGGGACAAACAAGGTGCTTCAATGTGTCAGTCTCTATGAATCTCTATGTGCCTGAAAGTAGGCCAACAACTTAGCGGCCCATTGCTAAATGTCACAGGTCTTGTACCACATCAAGGCCAATATCAAAGCTTTTTACCAGAAAGTTTTGAAAATAAAAAGTTAAGATGAAACATACAGCAATGATAAGCTAGGATGCAGTATTAAGTCAAGGCAAGATTAAATTGAATCAAAACTGACTCTGAATTTGCTTACTTAATTTATGTCCATCCCCACAGGCTCTTGGTAAACAATTTAACATCTCTAATGACGCAAGTCAGTATTGTAAAACAAAGAAGGATTATCAATGAGCCTTACAGTGGATTCAGTCTTGTGCTCCAGAATAATGAAGACTATGAAGACATAATTGTCTCGCCTCTACCTGTCCATCTAGAAACCACATGGTTCACTGCACTAGTTGGTCCAGAGTTAGGCTTTATGGCAGTTAACTTATATTACAGCCACAACTTTAAGCCCATTGAAAAAAGTGTACATTATAATGGTTTATCGGATGACCAGTATATCACGGCAACTATTTTAAAGCTGAAGTAATAAAGAATATGGTATGAATGATTTGTCAGATGACCAGTGTATTAATTTGTATTGACCAGTAACAGCCAGTGCTACCTTACTTTAGCTGGCTGTAGCCACTGGCCAGGACAATATTGGTAAAAGCTTGCTTTTGGCCAACTCTGGTTAAATCAGTTAACTCATGGGTGAAGCCTTGGATAGGCCTGACATTAATTCCATCTCCTTCTTTATTCCTAATTAGGCCCAATAGTTGAACTATTGTCATTTAGTAAGTAAGCCCATGTGTTTTTTTGCATATGTTTCGACATTGTTTCCCTATTTTTATGTATGTTCATGTATTGGGATTGTTTGCCCTCATGAATGATTCAATAGATTTAGGATAGGGTTTCACAACCGATGCCTGTTGTTTGCAGGCCAACCTCAATATTATGTGGAACCTACTAAAGAAGGATCTCAAGTTGACACACATAGCTGATACTATCTACATGTCTATGTCTGTCTGTGAAAGGTCTAGTTTTGACCTTGATGGACATCTACATTTAAAACACATTGTACTCAACTTGCACATATATATCTGTGACATTTCCTGTTTGGGAGGGTTAGGGGTACTGCCAGGTATTTATCATAGTCTGTGAAGTTTTGTTTCCCTGAAACCTAAAATTACTAATGTTCTAGCATGTTTTGTATCGTTGACTGTATAATTACCACTTTGTTTCTGACTGGCCAGTGATTTGATATATATATTAACATACCCATTATCATTGTATCAACTTGTTTATTGTTTTTACAGATTCCAAATACACCAAGCTTTCATGAGGAACCATGTCTACAGAAGTACTTCTTGCCACAATTTATGCTCTGGGATCCACTGAAGTTTTATAAGCCTGTTATCAAGTCAACCAATTGTCCAATACATCCTCAGTATGCTTTAAAGAAATCAAGGTGGCACCATGGTGCTGATGATCCTTGCAGGAGACACCCAAGAAGGTAAGCTTTCATCATTTGAGGGACTTTCACTTGGAAGTTGTTAATACTTGTATAGATATTGGACTTTTAAATACAGTGTTAACCTACATATGCTATATAGCTTTTTATGTGGATGGGGTGTTTCATCTGTCTCAGACTAGTGCAGCCTGTGTAAGTTTAGCCTACTATAAGCCAAATGAGCTGTACCTTGACCTATGTCTGTTTCTTGTCTTCCACACACAGATGAAAGGACTAAAACATACCAGTACAGGGAAACCCCACATGTTATGTCATTTAGGCGGATATCCCATGGGTTTGTTGCATATATTATATAGGTAATGTATAGTAATATAATAAAATAAAAACAAAATGATGCAATAATTACATGAGAATCTAATACAAACATTTATCCATCATTTTCCTTCCTCAGCAAAATTGGAGATCAGGATTTGTTTGTTCGTATGTACAATCAGAAGTTCTGTTAATCCCAACATGCCCTTTTGCCTTGATTCCTTTGCACCTGTGCACTGGGACATGAGTTTTATTGTAAATGTGTAAACATTTTTTAATTCAAAAATTGATCGGAGTAAAACAAATGAAGATCGGAATGACACATTTCTTTCTCAGGAGATGAAAGTGATCAGCTCTGTCAACAGCTCTCCAACATCATTAAATATATATTAATTATAAAAATTTCAGCACTATTAAAATAAATTTCATATGCTGTATGTGTATAGATTTAAGCTGTTAAAGTCTGTAATTTCGAAGCAAATTATATTCAGATAATATGCAGATGTTGATGTCACCCCCCCCCCCCCCACCTGAATTGTAGACATGGGACATCATTTATATTTTAGAAATATACATCTTATAAAATAGAAAAATACTATATTAAAATAAATTCATATGTGTAATATGCAGATGTTAAACATAACCCCCCCCCCCTCCCACCATGATTCTGTGGACAGGGGTTATTAGATATAGTTTTGAGTTGAGTTTATAAAATAGAAAAATACATATATTTAGTTATATATATTATAAAAAAATTGATCCATTTAAACAAATGCGAAACTATTGAACTGTCAACAATATATCAAAAAGCCAGCCAGTGATCATGGTCATAATATACATCTTATAGTTACAGACTTCTCACATGGTTCAATTTTAACACAAAGGAGGTGCATAGATTGATCACAGATTTTATCTGCAACAATTTCTTACAAATTCAAACCAATCATGTCAATTAGCCATGGTTTAAACCATCCCCCTAAACTTTTTTTCTGATTTGATATTATTTTAGATTTTAACTTACATGGTCATCAACAGCTTAGCACAGTGATCCATTGGTCTCTTGTTTTTGGTTGTGATTGCTTTCTTGATTCAGCCTTATATCTGTTTCTTTCAGGTTGTATCATATTGGTGGGCAGATTGTTTGGCTGGTTGGAAGAGAATACAGTTGTCCCAAGCATCACACTGTTATGTCAACTCACTCGTCCATACTCCATCTTCTACCTGAAGAATTGGACCTCCCATTTCATCTGTCCAGTAAAGTTGGCTTTACTAGTGAACTGCTTCTTGATTTGAGAGTAAAGATTCAGGCCGGATCCACATTTGCTGTGATTGAAGACCAGTATAAAACTATCTGTCAAAGTGCAGCTGAGCTACTGTGTATGAGATACTATAAACATGTGCATTTCTGGACTAAATCCTTAAATAAGGTTTTTCCCATTGACACTATGGACAGTGGAATGGACCAAGTTCAGAAATGGACTGGATGGCCATCAGATGATGCACTTATGAGAGTTTTCCTATCTGATTTCAAAGAACATATGAAATTATATGATCATGAAATGGCAGACTTAAATGGAAAATATTTATCAATGGATCATACATTCAAAATTGCGGCCAATACAGGTGTGGTACGTCAGTTTACCAAAAGCTGGGAGACTCAGTACTCCTCAGTATTTACTATTTTGAATGAACATGGTCAGGTTGTTGGGTGGCAAATGACTAAGGGAGAGAGTCTTCATGAAGTTAGTAACTTGCTTAGCAATATTAAACAGAGATGGATTAAAACTTGTGGAGAGCCACCTGAACTAATTATTGTTGATAATTGCTGTCATGGGCGAAGACAACTGCAAGCTGTGTTTGGGTCTTCAACATGTGTGAAGCTTGATCTGTTTCACGCCATCCAACGTGTTACCATGCATATATCTAAAAAGCATAGCTTTTACAAAAAGGCGGCACAAGATTTTGGAATGTGTTTTCGCCATGCTGATGATACTACCAAAAGACGCCTCAAAGCCACACCACCAGCAAATATTATTTTGTCTAATATAGAGAAATATTTATTAAAATATCGATCACTGAAGGATGCAAGGGGTGTCCAACTGATGACAGAACCAGCTCTGAAACAGGTAGAACTCCTCAAGAAACATATTGAAAAGGGATGTCTTAGTGAAATTCCAGTTAAGGCCACCACAAGTCATAATGAAAACTTACATAAACACATCAGATATGTTGGTTTAAATGTACCCCGCATTACCCCATTCCTGGCATTAGCAAGGTTATGTCTTTTCTTTTTTAAATGGAACAGAAACATTGAGGAAAAGAAAAAAGGGTGTGATAAAAGGTCTAAGGAGCACAAGGCTGCCACCTTTTTTTCACTACTTCTTCAGGAATGTAAAAACAGGTTAACCAGCACTGACAAAAAATGCATGGAGAATGTTTATTTTGGTATTGGTCTTCACAATACAGACTTTGGGAAAACCAACACATCTTGGCAAGATATGACTGAAAAGGAGGTGCGTCAATTGTTCAGTGACATTAGGAATGACCTAGACTCTGATGATGAGAAAGATGAATTTCATGATCTGATACAGCGTGCCTTATACTATTATGAATCAGCTGACCTTATGAGAACGTGTGATAGGCATGTTACAGCTTCCACCATAGAGTCCATTGGAAACCAGAGTTTATATTATCATTTAGGCAATTTTAGTACTGGCAGTACTGACAGTGATCAGAGACTTCAGAAACACCTCAAGGAAAGGGGTTTTGCTGCTGTAGAAACTCCTCCTGATGGTGACTGTCTGTATCATGCATTTTTAGTAGGTTTGCAGACATTAGAGACGGAACATAGGATTTTGGCTACTATGGGACTACAACAGCTTGGTCACAAAGAACAAGTGTTGGCTCTCCGCAGGTTGGTTGTGGAAGAGTGGCTACAACATCCACAGCAGTATCAAGATATGGTTTCTTGTAGTATACCATCTGAAGCTCCTAAGTATCTTGAAAGTGGGGTTTTTGCAGGCGAGTTGGGCAACCTTGTGCCCCTGGCATTAGCAAACTGTGTTGGTGTAAATTTGATGGTTATTACTTCTATAGAAAACTTACCAGTGATACCCTGTTATGCTAGGACAGCAAAATGCCCAACACCTGTCTATGTTGCATTTAATCAGTCTCAGTCTGGTCATTACATGGCAGTTAACATCCCTGCAACTACTGATTCTGTACACAAGACAGCAGATACTGGAGAGAAAAGGGCACCCAAATCTGTAGTCAGATGCACCTGTGGCAAAGGGGCTACAGGAGAATCAAGATATTCTGTGAAAAGGTGTTGTTTCAAAACTGGTAATGCAAGACACCTATGTCCTTGCGTGCGCATTGCAAAAGGTTGTTCTGAACAGTGTAAATGTGTTAATTGTAGTAATGCCCATGGCACTCGTTCTATGAAAAAAACTAAAGTAAACAAAACCATACCACAACTTTCCTTGAATTACACTACTGGAGTGGAAAACATGATAGCATATGGGGAAAATCCATCTATAAAGAAATGGTCTCTCTTGGAACTGTGTCTCCTGCAGGCTACTACGGTTTGGATAAAGGAATTCTGCCAGGACAAAGAGGGAGCTAATGATTCCAAAAAAGTTTCAGATATCTACAATAAAATGGTCAATAGTCACTGCTTGGAAAAAAGTGGAATACCCTTATGTGAAAGAAGTGCTTCACAGATTGCCTATCAACTGAAAAGTAGGGTTGCTAGTGAAATATACCAATTAAATTTAATTAGGATGAAACTGGAAGAAGATATCAAGGGCTTACTCAAGAAATAATACTGTTCTTGTAATAACCTTTCTGAAATCATATCTCATATGGTCTTTCCCTGAGATTAATTAATTCAGTGGTTAAATTAATGCCTATTTCAGGGGTTGTAATATTATACCTGTTTCCTTGAAGAGCAGTTATTAGTTGAACATCCATGTACATTTTGAGTACAGTTGGTGAACTGTTGCTTTTCAAATTATTGTATATGTGTTTCATGAACATATCAGTAACTGCATGTATCTATAATAAGTTTTCTTAAAGTGTAACTATCCATACATAAAATAATCTCCACTGTTATTGGTGATTGATGACAATATATGGACCCTTCCTATATATATAGTGGTACCTACTTGGCAAATTTAATGCATAATACTAATAACATTTTATCACCATTTTCTAGATGTGAAAATAACATTTAGTACATCATATTGGTAGCCTTTAAAGTATAAGGTTTGTTGAGCTTGCCTTTTAAAAATGGTTCACTGTTTGGCAGTAGTCTGTTTAATAGGTCAGAATTTAATGTTTCTAATTTATACGTGTCGTAAAATCATGATATATGTTATATTTGGCACACTGGGTACACATTGTGCATTGTATACTAATTGTTATGAGGGATTTTTTTTTTCATTTGATATATTAACATGAACAATTTGGTTTCTGAATAATGGATTTTCACACTGATTTCATTGTTTATGGCTCCATGCTTCAGTTTTCATAAGGTGGTAGCTGACAGGCCAAAATTACATGATCTTCCAGTGTTATTTTTAATATATTGTATAATGCTAGCAGCATATAAAAAGCTTTGCACTCTTTTCTGATAATTGATCATGATTATTATTATTACTTGTTAGTTAGAGCTGTATTTACTTACAGTAAAAAGAACTTTAGTTTTCTCCACTGTATCATTGTCACTTTGAGATGACTACAATATATTTTGATACATTTGTTCAATTGTGTTTAAATGTTCTTCTTTTGTGTATTTATGTCTTACTGCTCCATTGTGGTTAAAAAGAAATGACCTGTTTGTGTATGAATTTACATGGGTTGATCCAAAATGTTTTTTTTTTCACTGATGCACTATAGTGGAGATGGTATGCTAGAATATAATTAAGATCCTCCCCTATTTTTGGATATGAGATCAATTTGAACTGAGACAATTTTTCTGCTGTTTAATATCTCAACTTGAGTTGAGCTATTTCTAGGTTTTGTATTTTTCTTTGAATTTATAATATAGCAATTTTTGCATCTTGGCTATTTCAGTAAATTGATATTATTAATCATCATCAATGATGTCACATGTTTCTGCTGTTTTATAGTCACATTGTTCTATATATTCTTAATACAGCCTGTTATTCTTGGCTAGGTGGTTTGTGATGGTGAGTGTATCAATGCTTTTAATCACTCATGTTATTTATATTTTATTTTGGTTTAATTGGTCCTATGGATGAATGCTATGTCTATGTTTGAATGTATGATATATGTTTGAACTTCTGATTTTAACAATGCTCTTGACTTTTTCAGTGAAGTATATTTGACAATTGATTTTATTGGAAAAATGTGATGAATCAGCATTAGTTAGTTAAAGCTGAATTATAAGGTACATATGAATCATCTGATTGTTTAGTGTATTAAGAATCTCAGTTGGATATCCCATTTCCTTTTGTGTAATTGTTTGTATGCTTCTGTAATGTTACACAGTGTACAATGCCTTTTATATGCAGCCACTTGTACCACAATACAGTTAAGCTATGTCTGCACAATTATTGCAATAAAACATTTAGTTGAAAGTCAGTCTCATTTTTTATTGTGTATACATGTGATGTGTGAAAAAAGCTTAGGTCTCACTTTTAATTTATTGTTCCCTCATTTGTTATTACTGCAAATTTCATTTGTCAGGGTAGCAGTTCTGTTATCAATTTTATGAAAGTTCGTATCAGGTAACACCAATTTTATTTCATAACACTATTGGAAATATAATTTTGGCCTGCATTCTTTTCTGAAATATAAAGGCAATTCTCCATAATTGAAAAATTGAATACTGTGCCTCCCTAAAATCTACTGTGATTCATAATCTCATGGTTCATTTGTTTACATCAGTTTACTGTTATTGATCTGAGCATAGCTATCACTCATTGTCCTTATATGTTTGTCCATCTGTCCTTCTGTCATCACGCACAAATCATAACTACTGGACCTGGAATCTCTTAATGACATCAAGTGAGGTAAGGATTCCCTGTGGAAATCATAAGTAGGTTTTCTCTTATTTTTTCAGGGCTAAGGCCCTCTGAAGTATCTCCCAGCAGTTTAAAAATTGTCATACCAAAGATCCAGTACATCCACATTTAATGCATTGATCATCATGATTCTTGGCATGCATATTGATAACAAGGCGTTTCACCAGTTCATGCAGAATGGTGGTGTTGCTTTATTTTACACATTTCACTCTAATATTGAGATGTGCAAAGATTCAGTCATTAGTTAACATGGCATTAACCATAACTATTGGTCTTACATTTCTCTACTTTGCATCTGAAGAGGTTCATAATAATGATAAATGGAAGTCTGAAATAAGGTCTGGGTTATGAGTTGACAAATAAAAAAAATTAGATAAAACTCCACTTGTTGAATAACTAATACATTGATCATTATGACCAGCTAAGCATATTGCTCATGGACTGTTTCATCAGTTTCTCAACCCTGGTGGTTCAACTTATTTTACAATATTTTTCCTAATTTGGAGTTGCAGATATATGATAGGGTGAAACATCTTGTCACTATCCAGGGAGGTTACCATCTAGGAACTGAATTTTAGTTAGTGTAACCACCAATTATCTTGCCCTGGGCAAATGTTTAACCTTTATTGACGGGTCCAAGTCTATTTATATTTAAAATAAGTGTTTATTGTTGGGTCACTGCTGAAGTTGTGGGCTGGAATGGGATCTATATTGTAAAAACTAGGATATTTATTCACTCAAATCACTGTTGTAAGCTGAACATTTATTTACAGATATATCAGTATTTTATTCAAATTACTTGTCATACCCAAACTTAAACCTGATTTTTGCAGATAATTAATTTTTTTTACATTAATAACATCTGTGCTCAATTTAATTGTATCCGCCAAAACAGAGTTTTGCGGATACTATGTTTTCAGCTGGTCGCCGCCGCCGCCGCCGCCGCCGCCGCCGCCGCCGCCGCCGCGTAGGTGTCCGGAGAACTCCTCCGTAACCGCTGGGCGGAATTTTCCGAAACCCGGGATTATGTTCGGGTCACATGTGAACTGCTGCTCCCCGATTTTGTTTTGACCTCTGACCTTTCCTTTGCGCTCTGCGTCCGTTTGTGCGTCTGTTTCCACACATAAACCCACATATCTCGGGAACCGTTTGACCGATCAGGAAAATTTTTTTGCACAAATGTAGCCCTCGGAGAGCTTTATAACATACACCAAAAATGGTGGCGCCACCTGCAACCATGTTTGCACAGTGTCCATCTGTTCGTCTGCCTTGGGCTAAAATCACTCATATCTCTGCAGTGACTTGACTAATTCACCTGAAATTGGGCATGCGTAAACATCCTGGATAGCTTTTCTGATTTTATGACAGGTGGCGCCACCTACATTCACGTTTACGCTGCAGACATCCAAGCTCATATCTCGGGAACCGTTTGACCGATCAGGAAAATTCTTTTGCACAAATGTAGCCCTTGGAGAGCTTTATAACATACACCAAAAATGGTGGCGCCACCTGCAACCATGTTTGCACAGTGTCCATCTGTTCGTCTGCCTTGGGTTAAAATCACTCATATCTCTGCAGTGACTTGACTAATTCATCTGAAATTGGGCATGCTTATACATCCTGGAAAGCTTTTCTGATTTTATGACAGGTGGCGCCACCTACATTCACGTTTACGCTGCAGACATCCAAGCTCATATCTTGGGAACCGTTAGACCGATCAGGAAAATTCTTTTGCACAAATGTAGCCCTTGGAGAGCTTTATAACATACACCAAAAATGGTGGTGCTACCTGCAACCATGTTTGCACAGTGTCCATCTGTTTGTCTGCCTTGGGTTAAAATCACTCATATCTCTGCAGTGACTTGACTAATTTACCTGAAATTTGGCATGCGTATACATCCTGGATAGCTTTTCTGATTTTATGACAGGTGGCGCCACCTACATTCACGTTTACGCTGCAGACATCCAAGCTCATATCTCGGGAACCGTTTGACCGATCAGGAAAATTTTTTTGCACAAATGTAGCCCTTGGAGAGCTTTATAACATACACCGAAAATGGTGGCACCACCTGCAACCATGTTTGCACAGTGTCCATCTGTTCGTCTGCCTTGGGTTAAAATCACTCATATCTCTGCAGTGGTTTGACTAATTCACCTGAAATTCGGCATGCTTATACATCCTGGATAGCTTTTCTGATTTTATGACAGGTGGCGCCACCTACAATCAAGTTTACGCTGCAGACATCCAAGCTCATATCTAGGGAACCGTTTGACCGATTGGGCCAAAATTTTGCATGTGTATAAATCTCACATAGCTCTCTATCATATGCAAAACTGGTGGCGCCACCTGCAGCCATGTTTGCACAGCTCCCATCTGTTTGTCTGCCATGGGATAAAATCACTCATATCTCGGCAGTGGTTTGACATATCTGCCTAAAATTTTGCAAGTTTATACATCCCCGACAGCCCTTTTGATTTTATGACAGGTGGCGCCACCTGCATTCTAGTTTATGCAGCAGATATCCAAGCTCATATCTTGGGAACCGTTTGACCGATTGGGCCAAAGTTTTGCATGTGTATAGAGCTTTCTGGATTTTTTCGTAGGTAGCGCAACCTACATACACAATTTGGCTGCAGACATCCATGCTAATATGCAACACTTCACCCGTTCCACTCTGATTTAGGCGGATACAAGTAGTCGCTTGTCGACTACCCGTATTCTAGTTTACTTTGACCTTGGCATGTTTTCTTTGTTCATTTGGTGGGGATATCATTGTTCACAAACTGGTTGATTCAATAAGTTCACATTCACCATTGGGTCAAGCATTTTCTTTCCTGCCACCGGCCCCCCCCCCCCTTCCTCCTGGCCGGCCCTTTAACAGAGTTTTATGATTAAAAAATTTGCTTCAATATGACATAGTTACCTCCTGAAATATCATGTGCACTTACAGTAAGCCAAGAGCCTGATGATTTCAAATAAATTGTACAGTTTGGTCAACTTGAGACCTGTATTTTTTTATCAGTGACCTTTTGCTATTGTATATAACTTATAAGCTTTCAATGTCTAACAATTTGACCAAGTAATTATTTCAATATAATTTCTTTAATTTCAACCATTGTAATATTTTATTTACTTGTTATAGGTTTAATGGTATAGGATTGTCTGTGGAAAATCTCTTGTCTGTTTCACCTAAGAAACAGTGTTTGAAAATTTTTTGGCCATACATTAGTTATCATGTTACAATGAAGTAATCTTTTTTAAAAATTCTTGTCAAAAGCAAAATTCTAATACCAGAGTTGTCATATCTACATTAGAGGCCTAACATATTCTAATTCAATAAGACCTTCTCATGTTTTATGTCAAGGGCTACTCTTTTTTATTAACATCAGTTCAATATTCAAACATGGTGCTAAGTGACCTAATTCATTAATCCCTTATTTGATAACATACCGATGTTGCTGAAACAATGGTGTGTACAGGTTGTAACTATGCTGTGAAAGGTTGAGAGCACTATTCTTAAGTAGATGTTGAAATATGATGTATATTTCATAGAACTGCCCTATTTTCTGCAAAATGCGCCTCTTTGATGCAAACTTTTGCATTATTAGTTGGAAGGCTTTTCCACAAATCATATTAAAATTTCATTTCCAGTTTTTTTTTAATTTGCAAACCTGGTAATGAATTATTTTCATTCATATCCTCTTTAGCAGTGCTTACAGACTAATGGAGTCACAAGAATGACAATAAAGGGGAACTCAGGAGGGAGGTGTAGTTTTCTTTACTATCAACCTGTCTCTCTGTTGTATTAAAATATTAAGTTGGAGGAATGTGTTTGCCATCAGGATAAACGGAATTGTAATCTAAGAGCTTGGGTCATCTGTCATTGTAATTTGTAAAGTGTGATTTCTGATTAATCAAATCACTTATATATCCTATACCATTTCAATTAATGTTACATGTGTAACAACAGGGATATACAGATACAAGAACAGATGCTGTGGGCAATAAATTATTCATTTTTAATGTCACTTCTAAATTGCAATACATTCAGATTGACTTGAACACCATATTTTACCACTGAATATGTATCACAGAATAATATTGCCTACTAAATATGCAGTTGAAACTGATCCTGCCATTAAATGGACACTTCAAGTTTAACATAAATTGACAGGGTATATATACATGTCCCAATAAATTCCAAATCTGTTACATACATATATTAATTCCAGTCTACATACTTACACAACTTATTTCAACTGTTACTTCACATGACATGAACCTGATTTTATATATTGTAATAAAAAAATAGTGTCAGAGTTCCTCCCCACTTGCATGTGACTATGCATATGCAGTGCATGATTTCTTATCAATTCCTGGTAATTATGAGATTACACATTTTGTAAGGATAGGAATTGTTTTTTGATATATGAATAAATAGTTACTACTGTGATTTAAATTATATAATGTATTTACATAATTTTCACAGTAAGGTGCAATATCTACATTTGTGCTAAGTGGTTTTGTTTGCATGTTCATTGACACTATTGGTCTAAGACAATATAATGTCCAGGCTTTCTGGTGTTGAGAGAGAATGTGATGATGTGTCTGGACTGGAAAATAACTGCCCGGCTGGTGATTGTAGTCCAGAGGAATGTGAATGTGCTGGCACAGGCAAGTCATGTAACCTCACTCCTTCTCCTGAGTTGTCCAATGCCGATGTTCCTGTGGGATTAGTTTCTGGGGGCGTTTCACCTATTTCTGATTCAGGCATGGAGTCATTTGAACCCTCTTGAACATTAACAGTCTGTGCTCTTTGGCTTACATACAACATGCCAGGATTGCTATTGTCCCCTTCACTCTGAGATATTCTCGTACCTTTAGTCTCTTTTCTGATTGTCTCTGGATTAGTTTCTGTCATTTTTTCTGTGTATTCACCCCTTCTGGCACGATGTTTCAAACTAAGACGTTTTCTGTAGTCAGTCTGTGTTTCAGGCTTTGAAGGTTTTACCCTTTTGGTTTCACGCGGGGTTTCTTGAAACTTCACATCACCCGGTGCTGGAGTTCTTTCGTTCCCTGACCCTGAAGGGGAGCCCTTTGGTCGTTTGCTGTTTGTGGATGTAGGCTGTTTCAGCCATGCACGCTTCGTAGCATGTGTGCCTGATGAGCTTTTTGTGTTTGTCATTGTGGGTTGTTGAACAAAGTCCTTTCTGTTACTGGGTCCTGCTTTCTGGGGTACGTTATGGATGGCCATGTTAAATATTGGCATCTTGCCTTTCCTGCTACTGGTTAGGACCTGTGTTGACTTTTGCGGAACATGTTCATGTCCACTCCCTGCTAGGAAAGATTTGCACTGTTCAGCAAGAGGGTGTAATTTCCAAATTGTGGTCAAGGCTAGATCTTTACTGCAAGTTCTGAGGCAAGTTTCATAATGAGTTGTGGACACCCCAATGCTTCTCAGTCTGTCCTTGACTGCTTGCGTTTGTGGCAGCACTTTAAAGAAGATTGTCATTTTTCCTGATACGACAGTGGTACCAAGGCCTTTACTTTCCATAAGCTGTATAATGGTTTGGGCCTCTCCTGCATCAACATGCAGTTGACGCTGAATGGACCTTTGGGTCACAGCCACTCCGTTTGTGCTTAACACTCTGCGTATTACTTGGTGTGTCCCAGGTTTCACAGGAGGAACAACTGCTGCTTCCTGGTTTGTGGCTCTGTCTTCCTCTATGTCCAATGGTACCAGGCAACCAGCTTTGACAGACTAAAAATATACAGACAAAATGTCATAAATCACAGTTGTTTATATTACATTCATTGAAGTTCAACTGGACTGTTACTAGACAATCTAATGCCATATGAAATATCATATCATTAAGTATATACTTCTGTATCCTAACATGTTTAATGCACACTCTTTTGAAGAGGTAATATGATAATGTGCTCTTAGCTTTTTCAATGATTATCTTATTAAGGCTACTTCCTGGGGATTGGTATTGTTAACATCCAGTATTGCATGTCTTTCATTTATCAACAATCCTTTTTTAAGCAATGTTAAACAGTTTTTCTTCTGACTCAAATAATGTACTCCCAAACATATTCCCAATAATCTGAATTAAATAATTGCACATTATTTAAATATTTCCTTCTGGCCTATGTCTAAGCTATGTGGGAGTACATGCAATCAATGAATAATTCAAATAGCTGTAACATTCAATATCGAATGCATGGTTATCTTCAGTGCAATCTGCTATTAAAAAGGAAAAGGTATATTATTCTCATGTTGCCTGTTAAAGCCCCTGATAGTGCTAATTTTATGTGTTTATTTTTAATTCATTTACAGCATTTTTGACATTGATGTAAAGTAATATTGAATCTTTTAATAACTATCTGTTGTTCAGTTAATAAAAGTGAGACCTTCTGGCATCTCAATAGACATTTCCTTCAGTTATGTACTTCAAGGGTAGATGGCATCCTTGCAGGTTACTTTCATCATGGGAGGTTCATGTATAAGTGATTGACTGACGTAGTTGTGATTTTGTCTTTATTCACTCTACGCCAGCAATGCATGGCTAGTTTTAATGTTTCTTGCCAGGGGCATACAGTCTATGATGTGACGGTAGTATAGTAATTTTCTGGGCCACAATCACTTTGAATGATATTTTTTTCAATGACTGTAAACTAACTTAACATATGTACCAAAAACAGCTAAAGCAGATTCATCATATTTTTTTTTTAGTATTTCTGCCCACTCATCAGATAGTTGGTAGTAATAGTTTATAAGTAATTTTCTTGAGCTGTCTTTTTATATCTGGTACCCATAGTTTATTGTACCCTCCATTATATTATTTCCTTTATGTGGTAACATTCACTAATTACTCAAGAGATTATGACAGAACTATTGGGCATTAGGATGGCCTCCCTGTAATTGTAGTCAAATTGAATTTTTCTAGCTTCATGACATATACAGTGTAATCCCACAATTAAGACAAACTTAAGGACTGACCCATAGTAGTTGAATTGGAGATTGTTCCATTTGTGAAAGTGTAAGTTATATGTATTGTATATTCGGGACACAGACAATTGTTCATAATTGTGAGGGTGTTCACAGTTGTGGGGTGGTCACATGGTGGGGTTCCACTGTATGTCATTTCTGTTCACAGTTCTTTACCGCAAATAGTGGTTATATGAACATTTACAGGTTGTCTCTTTGTCTTGTTTATATATATTTTATTTAAAATAACTTACTTGTTCTAACTGTCGCATTTGATTTTGGATGTGCTGTACCAAGTTGTATGCCATCATCACAGTGCTTTCTGGTATTTCCAGGCTGAGCTGGAAGTGTCCAACCTGTTTGTTCAGACAGGCCTCCAGTGCAGTATACAAAACGTGCATGCAGGTTGCTACCTGAAAGAAATATTATATATGTGTATTATGCACATGCTTCTGCTGTATTTTTATGAGTGTATCTCTCTTTTGCACCATAACAAAACCATGAACTAATCAGGTTTCAGGTTATAGCCTATGGTATATTCTATTCATTATCATGGGTCTAACATAAATTTTTCAAATAATATTGTCATGCATTATTATCAGTTATACAAAAAGCGGTTTGCTTCATCAATCCTAAGTTTATTTTAGGTTTGCATTCTGTACCGATGACGTAAAATGCTGATAAAAAGAGTCATTTACACAAGGATTTTGACCACTTGTGGAAAATATACATATAGTGGGCCTTTGATTAACTGACAGGGCTTTTGCAAAATTTAAAATTATCTTTCAAATACTTGTTCTTTATTCTTATGTTAGTCCCTTTTTGTGGTTGAGTTTTATTGCATCTTCATGTTAATGGTTTTGGGTTACAATACTTAATGCACTCTAACATTATGCAGGCGTATATTTGTACTATTTACAAATTGTAATGTACTTGGTTTGATTCCTTGGAAACAGACATAATATTTCATAACACGAAGTATTCAGATGTTTCTGTTAATCTTGGGGACTGTTAATATTTAAACATTCTTACCTTCACAACATGATCAACAAACTTGGGGCCAGATGGAGTAACTAATGGATCCACCCTGCCTGGTATCACCGCTGGCCTACGTGGATTAAACTCGACCATTCCATCCATCACCATGCCCAAGTTTGCTCGATCTGTTAACTGGTCCAAAAATTCTTCCGCACTTTCATCAAAGAAGAACTGTAAGGCTGTGTCATCATGGGCAGTGTCATATATTAGCGACAGCAAGGGGCCAAGGATCTGTAGGTTTGGTAGTTCATTCTTCAACTCCCTTCTGGCTTGCTTGGTATCAGACATTGAACGATATGCTATGGGCAGACACCAAATCAACATCCGGTCAAACAAACCATCCTTTGATGCACAAATGTCTGTCATAAGTTCCAACATTTTGTGTGGCTGAGTTAAGCCACCCATACTCAAAGATGAAACTGGAATGTTTATACCTTCTTTTGTGGCCCAGTCCATGGTCAGTGCCCCACCGCTCCAAGTTGATAACAGGTTGGCTCGTTCGTAACTGCACTCAGTCCCTGATGAACGTTTTAAAATGGCACTTAGTGTGTAATACAGTTCATCACTTGTGATGATTCCCTGGCCATCATTGTGTTTTAGAATGTTCAGCATTGCAGAGGAGGTGCAGTTGCTAATGATCAATTTAATTTCATTTTGTGCCTCCACAAAACGTAGGGGTCCTTCAATTGCCTCTTTATAGGCTGAACTCTTGCCTGAACCTGGCTGAACTGCACCTGTTTAAATAAAAATAAGTCTTATTATTCATGATGCTTTTGGTAGTTGCCTAAATTCTTTGTTATGTAAGACCATTTGATCTCACTATGAAACATGCCCTAGTTTTAGGTTGCCTCATGAACAGCACTTCAATAGTATTCAATAGTAAAGACACATAATCTATCAAAATATTTTTTTAAAATAGGTCTCACAAAAAAGCTATAACAGTATTTTCGGCAATGAAAAAAACTTTCAAAACTGACATCAATAATATTTTTGTTAAAAAGGCTTGTACACATTAAATTGTGGTGCAGGTAGCAATCAATAGCTATAGGGGAGGCAGATATATATGTGACTTAGATTTGTCATAGTGCCTTCTTTCCTGGTGTCTGCAGAGTAGTTATCCATTTAAATATGTATTCCATGACCTCTTGAATTTTAATGTATTTTGAAAAACAACATTTGTAGTTTTTTATAGCTTTATGAGATTTGAAAGAAGAAACAGATTATATATAAGATTATATAAAAGTAACAATTCATTTTTTGACATACTTTCTCCTTATTGCATTGATATTGGCCAGGCAGTTGAGATATTAAGCTGGTATGCTTCAGTCACTGATTCTTTACACTAACTGATGTTACCTGTTCTTTGTAATTGAAAATCTCTGTTGGAAATTATACATTTTTAATGCCAAACCATTGTTAACAAACAACTGCATCCAGGTCAATGAATTAGTTGTTAGGTTAGAATTTAAATTATCATACATCAGTTGATGAATTTCATAATTGCTTTAGGTAGTCAGCTCTCTTATATAGCAGTTGTTATCAACAGTACAACAATCAATATGAACATATACCTGTATATGGTATATTTCTGTGTTCTACTGTTTCTATACAAGATAGTTCAAGAATGTCTGGAGATTTCTAGTTGAATGTTTATATACATGATTTTAAATTGATTATACAGACATTGAATAATTTTAAGTCAAATTAAAAATAAGGATATATTAATGTTTATTTCATTTTATTGTTACTGTTTCACAGAGAGTGTAGAAGGGGTATATAGATTTTATTTTGCTTCATTTGCAATCAACTGTCCTAAATAGTCTGCACCATGAGAAATTTGAACACCTTTATTTAACAGATCTGTCTAATTTAAAATGTACTTAACTGTGTCATACATGCTATTGTAAGATGGAAGATACATAACAAATGCAAGGGATAACATTTGTCTTGAGTGTTAGGATGTGTTACAATATCATCTGGCAACCAAGTTGTCCCACTGTTTAATTTAGGTACAAAATCCTCAATAATTAATTTCTTTACTGTTTACATTTATTTGTAATGATGTTTGTTACTGTGTTGTATAGTATTAGTTGGAAACATGAGGTAATCTGGTACACAAAATACCACATGACTGCTACACATACTGATAATGCATCAGGTTTACACATAACACATTTGTAATCACTTGCTTTTGTCAGCATTACAAAAAATATTTTTTGCCAGTTATTCATACATGTATGCACTATAACCTCAGGTGTTTTCACGAGTAGACACCTTTATGTGTTTCAGTTTGTGTAATAAATCAAACTTTGTACACACCTATCATGAAGATATTGGGTGTCAGTGTGTATTCAGGGGCATCACGGGATCTCTGTACACGGGTTCTTGATCCAAGGCAGGTGGCTGTACTTGTCAGGAGGCTGGTTAGCAGCATTGATGGTGAGGTCCCTTTGGCATCTGCATACAGCCATAGGAATTCAGCCACACGTTCTGAAAATTACAGAATAATTTATTAATACTATCTGCTACACTCAACTTTAATTACAATATTTATACTCACAATACAGTCAAACATATAATGCTGTATATTTTGATACATCTCAAACAGTTCATAATAAAATACTACATTTCCAATGGATACATTGACTAGTTTTATTCTTTGGATACTTGACAGGTATCTTTACTTGGTATTGTACAATGCAGGACTTTCACTTTTATTTTTAAACCTCACAGGATAACAACACATAGCCAGGTAGAGTGACAGTTTGTTCTCTCTTTATTTCATATACCACCTTATTATATTGCAGGATCACAATTTAAACTCGTTCCTCAATTTTCATTCATAGAGATAATTGTTGTTGCTGAAACTTCCTGTCTACCTGATTTTATCATTTTTACTCACATTAGACCACCTTGTCAACACCATTAGGAACAAAATAAAAAGAGACCATGTGTGATTTTATACATTACTAGTTTATGATTTAGATATAACCCACCTTCTTGCATGATTGACATGTGTCATATTATTAATATATATTGTGCTTCAGGATGCGAAACAAGTGACATTTGTTCATTTCGTTGGATAATTGAGTGAACCACTTGAAACGAAAAATTACATGAAAGACTTGCTTTAAACTGAACTGGAGGTGGGCTGCTTTTTGTAGGGTTAGAGATTACATTTATATGTTAAGTAATAAAAAGTCATCATTGATCCATTGCATACGATATCATAATGATGGTTTATTATATCTGATTTCATTATTACCTTAATGTATTTAACTAAGTCATTTATTATTTGATTAAATTTTTTTTCAATAATTAAGTTCTCTCTATCTACACCGAGGACTAAAGGTTTTTGCGGGCATTATATGTCTCATTTAAAGGATTGGGTTAATCTAAGTGAAGGTCCTATGCGATGTGAGGAGAACCAAGGAATACATAGCCTCAGCAAAGGTGACTAGATATAAAAACCCTTTGCACCAGTTTATTGTTGTTAATATGATTTAGTTTAATTATTCTTTACAAAAGACAAATATCTAGTGTATTTTGATCTCACATTCTGAGATTAATTAGGCATACTACCACAGAAGTGTAAAGAGAAACCCCTGTTTTGTGTTCAAGTATTTCAGTTGGACCTTATATAATTTTTTTTTGGAAAATTTTTTCAGAAGTATATACAGTGCTGAAAGGTTTTTGATGAAAATACTTATGCTTTAAAGTTCTACTACAAAATTTAAGGTTCTGATATTATTTTTATACTAATAACTTATAATTAAATAATACTAATACATTTCTTTCAAAATTCATATCTAATTTTGGGTATATTGTAAAATATTTCATAAACAAAGTTATGTAATTAAATAAAGGCTCTAGAATAAAATTGTTTGGATTAGGAATTTACGAAACCCGGGATTATGTTCGGGTCACATGTGAACTGCTGCCCCCGATAAACCCACATATCTCGGGAACCGTTTGACTGATCAGGAAAATTTTTTTTGCACAAATGTAGTCCTTGGAGAGCTTTATACCATACACAAAAAATGGTGGTGCCACCTGCAACCATGTTTGCACAGTGTCCATCTGTTCGTCTGCCTTATATGATTTTCATTAATTTCCTTTACATATAAATTTGTTAAACTGGTATTTTATGATTATTTATCATTTAATAGTTCTCTTGCAATATAGAATGTCTGATCAGATTTTCACATCATTGGTTGTTAAATTTGATATTATCTTTAGCAGTTGAGCAGAACAGATTTTTATTCCAAAACAATATGTGAGGATGGTTGTTTTGGATGGAGATTGTGTCATATGGATGTGTAAAGACTACATGAAAACAAAGATATATATTGAATTTACATCTTTTGCTAGTTTTGTTTCCTTGACAAAATAATTTTAATTTTCTATATTATCAAAAATATGCATAACACTACTAACATTGTATTGGGGAAAATGTTGACTGTCTTATCTAATTTTAGACTGTAAATACAGGTTAGGCATGCTTAACTAGATTTGGAACCTGGTTGAGATGGCCCTGTTTAAAATGAGTCCACTAAGGAATATAATCTTGACTTGACCAGTGCCATTATTATACTTGGCTGGCCTGGTGTAAAATCAGTTCATACCAGATTTAAATATGATAATTTGATAGGGCTTCTTTTGAGCAGGATTCAAAAAATTATATATTGAACAATTACAAGAACACAATCTGAGGATCAGATGTAAACCAAAATAAACATGCACAGACAGTTTTACATTTTTCTGTAGGTATTTCTCTTGAGCCTTTTTTACCGAAAAAATGAAATTCATGTTGAAACGGACTGCATTTTAATAAGAAAGAAGAATGTTCATATATATATTGGATGGGTTGCAACCATTTACCAATGTGAAATAGTTAAGAACTTACTAACTTTGAATCCCCGTTCAGGACCCAAATGTAATCATTTTCTATATATTTTCTTCTGATGAGCATATCCAAGGATGGAAAATTGCTGATTTACAAAAGGGAGGTTTTCCCAGGGAGGGATTTCTTTGGCTTGACAACCCCGGGAATTGGGCCTGGATAATTTCTGAACTATCCTGCCTTATGCTATCCTTTAGCTGATACACTTTAAAATGATATTCATTTTACAGGTAAAGTTCTGTTGAGTGTGGGCGGGGGGGGGGGGGGGGGGGGCAGGAGGGGGACACAGCACTCAGAACCTACCATACCAAGTTAGATTAGGTCAGCTATTGATTATCTTGAAGCAGTGGCTCACCCATTACCTTGTGTATCAGTTGGGGGGGGGGGGTGACAAGATGAATATAAACTGATATAGTTATCATTTATTGTTCCTCCTGCTTTTTTCAGTAACAGTCCTTCTTATTCCTTGTACCTATATACCATATATGATACAAACAAGTTACTCATAAAGGGACAACATTAACTTGTGTGAATGGTATCAATTAAAACACATTGACTTTACACAAGAAATCTTCATTTTATATTGGTTACACGAGAATCCAATTTGGTTTTTAGCTTTCACAACGTTTTTCTTGAGGTTTTTTTTTTCATTTGCAATTTCCTAATTTATATAATTACTTCTCAAAATGAGGACTCTATTACATCTATGATTATTGCTGCTTACAGTAAAGATATATTCTGTAAATATATATGATTCTTGTGATCATTCTATTTATTTTTTTACTTTATTAACTTAAAAATTATATTTCATTCATATAGGCTCACTTCACATTTTCTGTGCATATTGAATATAACTGAATAACAATACTAAGTTGACATTGTGTTATACATGTTACAATTTTTTTGTGTTTTGGGCTGAATAAACTTACTAGGTGTTACATTCATATTATGTTACTGTGAAATGCATGTATTTGAATCAGTTTGCAGTAAAATTTGTTGTTTTTCCAATGGATATTAATGGGGTAAATGAAAATTTACTTATTGCATCTTATGTTGATTGGTGTTCCCCTATATTTGCTACCAGTACCATTGTTGATTTATTCAATTTTTATGATCCAATAGAAACATATACATTTCACAAAGGAATTATGCTAAGATAAATTGATGGCACATCTATTAAGGTGGCATGCACAATTACAGTTTAACTGTCTGCAACAAACCAACTACCCCCTGAACCATGGGCTTATGACATTAGTTTTTGCATATGGACATGAAACTGGGTTAGTTGTTAAAGAGCCAACCTTTTGTGATGAACAATTTGCAATGTAATAAGATTTTATTAACTGTAATGTATCAACTTTATTTTGTTGTTTAACTTAGACATGTTTTTTACTAATATGCCAATACCATAAGAGGTGAGTGAAAAAATAAGCCATGTCCACAATTGAGTGGCAGGCATTATATCCAATCCCCGGGAGTGGAGATAAGGTATGCTTATTTCCACTTGCTCTTATGATAAAGGCTGGTATAGTCTAGGTATTTGGCAGTTAAAGTGACCAGAATATGGTGTAATTCTCTGGTTTTAATTTATGTCTTAATAATTGCTTTTCTTTTACAAAGTCCTCTTTAATGTACATCTGTAGGGGCATTAGGGTGACATAGGTACAGTATAGGTGCTTTATACAAATTAAGTTTATCAGTTTTATATTGTAATGCATTTCCCTTTAATATGTTTCCTCTCTCCTGAGGGGGGGGGGCACTCCCTTAAATGGTGGCATTAAATACTACTATCGGTTTAATGTTCATATATACTGGTAGGTCTGTTAAAAGTGTTGGAGGCACAGCTACCGTAAATCTGAGTGCTTGATTGCGGTCATGCATGTAAGTAACTGTCTTAGTCACTGCTTATGGTAATTATTTGGAAGTGCTTATTTCCACTTCCCCTAGGAGTTACCAATCCCCAAGACGTTTTAACAGATAAGGGATGCTTATTTCCACTCCCACTAGGAGTTACCAAACCCCATGACGTTAGAAAAGATAAGGGTTTGTTAGAATAGATATTCATTTACAGCTGCTCTGTAGGATAACACTGATGCATCTATATAAATTACAGCTGCTCTGTAGGATAACACTGATGCATCTATATAAATAAAACATGAATGTTATTGGGCTTACCTTTGAGATGCATATCTATGTAATCAGTATAGTGCCAATTGTCTTAAAACACCTTTTGTTACATTTATAGTTTAATTTATCAAGTAATTTTTTGCCTATTTTGACACCACAGTAACATCACTGAAAATGTTTAAGATGAAATCAGTGGTATGGTAAATTACTGAAACAACCTACCAGGATACAGGTGCCAGTCCAGTTTAACTGTCTGGGCTTTACCTTGTATTCTGAGCCAAGAGCTATTTGCACCAGTCTGTACATATGGACACAAAACCAGAGCTCACTAATGAGGTGCCAATAGTTTACCGAAAAGGACTCTCAGCCAGTTTATCAAGTAATGTCGTAATCTCTTACTCTTCATGTGCTACTTTAAGTTTTCATGATCCACATATAAAATTTTCAAATGATTAAACAACTAAACCGAAAAATGGCACTGCAGAAACAAAACAAATCTATATGTTTTTTAAATATTTTGTCACACAATTGTAATATAATTGTCAGAGGTAACTCTGCAAATTATATTGTTTTAAACTTTGATGTTAAATGCATTGAAATAAAAATCATTTTCAATATAAAAACTGAAAAACTAAATTGTGTAAAGAACTTGGTTCTAGAAATATGTAACTGTCTAATGTCTCAGCGGTCCCTATTGTGTCTATAGAAGTACTTGGGAGAGGATTTTGTAAAGAAAAGGAATTATTAAACTACATTTATCACTGAAAAGAATAAATACCCAAGTTTTGGTCACTTAAACTGCCAAAATACTCTAGACTTTACCAGCTTTTATCACAAAGGGGAGTGGAAATAAGCATCCCTTATTTCCACTCCCCTTGGGGGAGTGGAAATAAGCATTCCTTAATTTCACTCCCGGGGAGTGGAAATAAAGCCTGCTTAATTATATTGATTTTACACCAGTAAAAACGATTCTAAATGTAATAGGTAAGGTATTAATCAAACCATGGTTTTACACAGCCTAAGTCTATACAAATCCAATTTTTAGGGGAATTTCAAAAAGGGAATGTCTTTATGTTATGGTAGGGTATTTTGAATTCTTTCTGTTTTACTATATTTCTGCATGAAAAGACATTTGTACACCAACAAAGTAATGGCATTAGAACCATGTCTCAATAACACATTGATTATGAAATACCTCTACTGTTATGTTCGTAATGAGATTATTGTATTTAGGCATATATTTTAAGTATCGACTGAGATTGAACAATATGAGGTAAATTATAGATGTTTAAAAAAAACCAATCATGTATTGTACAACTACCTACCTGGAGTAATGTCCTCAATTGGGATAATGTTCCGTCCAACACCTTGAATGATTGTGTCATGTGTTTCCTGGAGCATTAGGTCTGTCACTTTCTTCTTCTTGCTAGCCATTTCACAAGATTTTAACTTTCACACACAGGTTTTAAGAATCAACACTTGATTGCCAGGGCAAATTTGTATCATATTTACTGATGCACATGGAATTTATACCACTTGCTGTTCCTGTTTGGATTGGCCAGTATTTTTGACCAATAAACAGCTGGGCTGTAATCTTGAACTTGTAGTTCAGTGCAATAAACCGGGTGTAGGGCAAAGACATTGTTAAAGTACTGAACTATCTGTATGCATTTCAACTTGTTGATAGTTACATAATATCTAGTTAGTTAGAAGACTCACAGTGCTGCAACAAAGATTGCCACTGCATCAGCTGGACAGGGTAATGGCTGTGCCCATAAGATTAGCTGCCCTCTGTTGTTCTCATGCTAATAGTAATTAGGTAACAAAGGTTTGCTGACAATGATGCAGTGTGGGCTAATTATTTATAGGTACTAGACAGGGTGTTTCACAGCTAGTAGAATCTCATATTTTTCTTAAGAATATGTACTTATTGGCATCTTCCACATACACTTCCCTTTTTTAATGTTGCCTCTTTCTCCCTACATTCAGTATGGTTAAGTCATATCACTAATGTCTCTATTGCAATCATATCTTATTTAATAGGCATTGCATAAATTGTTAATATTAGTTCATAATTCATTTCTAATTCGTTAATACATGTCTTTCTATTATTCATGTGCAGAGTTCATTTTATATTAATATATTAGCACTTGTTCCTTATACAAATTCCTAATTTGTATATACTTTACATGTACACCCTGAATTACTATTATAAGGGTACATACCCATTGGATTTTTTATTTTTGTGTGTTTTGAGGGGAATCACTGACACATTATGTGCAATTATTTTACTTGCAATAGATGATATTTCGTGACAAATAACACCCTTCTAGGGGTTCAAATTGATAAAAAATTAATTTTCACAGAACATACATCAAACATCATCAATAAAGGTGCAAAAGCAATGTATATTCTTAAATGAGTGAGAAACTACATAGAGATGTCTATGTTGTCTTACATTACTTAGATGTTATATACTTAGTCACATGATGTATTGTTGTACTGTATGGCATTTACTTATAAGAAATTTTCAAATAGAAAAAATGTAGGAGAGAGGTTTATGATATGTCTTTAAAGCTATAAAAGTACATATGTTAACCTCCTGTTAAAACCAATATATATTTGCTAGAAACAGCCAGAAGAAAAACAGTGCTCATTACAGTGTTTAATATATTTCATGCTCTAAATGAATTACTATGCAAAATGAATGGTTGTTTAATTAAAAAATAGTGAAAATAAACTTCTACTACAGCATAAAACAAGAATTATGGGGCATCATGAGTCTTCAACATCAAGATATGAAAGAGTGCATGGAGCTTTTGCCAGAAGAATTCATCATGTGTTCAGAACTCAGTCACTTAAAAAAGATTCTGTATAAAGTTTTGTCTTAATAAATTTTTATCACACCCAAGTACTTTTATTATTCCATTATACTATTTAAGTGGACCATCATCTTATATGATTGTACTGGTTTTTAAATCAGTATCACTAACTATGTACACCAATGATGAACCTATACTACAGTGAAATGTGTCAATCCATACTAATTATTTGTATATCGGATCTCATGTTTTAATACATACGTTTCATAATATATCCTATGAATGTAGTGACAAAAGCTCTTGTGAGCTTATGTTGAATTTGAGACCATAGAAAACTGTCTTTTAAAAAAAAAACTTTTCCTATCTTATTTAGCTGGTATTAGGTAGATAAATTCAACAAGCAGGTGGTTATTTGGTTTCCAGGAAAGGGGGAACAAACGGATCAGGAATTCTCACTCAGGTTTAGAAATGAAAGAATCACAGGCCATATATTCAGTTGTATCTCCCTTCATCATTGGATTAATTTTATCACACTGTTTATTCTTAGAGATCAGCTCAATAGACAAGCAAGGAATGAGGAATTGGGAATCACATTATTGTTATCATAGCCTAATTTCATCAGATGGAATTGGAGTGCTCCCTAAAACAGACAAGCAAAACTCAAATGTGTAACAATATCTTATGGTATAATTATTATATATTTGTCATTATTTTATATACATGTATATTCATTTGATTGTGTCTTTCTCCATATATGTCATCATTGAGATAAAGGAATCCAGAAATGTCATCCTTGTTCCTACACTCAATAGCACAAAATAAACTCGTTTGCAGAAGATCATTAACTTCTACTGTTTTATCACTTTGGCTGATAATATCATGTATAATCCAGATATGGTATCCAATCTCTACTATTGGCCATGTGATTAGGCTGCTGAAGATATTATCAAATAATTGGAGAAAAATATGTATTGTTTCTTTCCACTTTGATTTATAATATCATATATAATTTATTTATATTGTTTTACATATTTTTACAAAATAATATTACAATTGTCTCATATATCTGTATTTCCTGTAATCATTGATTTATAGGCCCATTGCTACACAAGAAAACGTAGTCTGATATTTCAGAAAGTTATTTACTATATGACAGGATACTGGTCTAGGAGGGGGATGTCATGTTCTGTAAAAAAATTCTTTACCTTCCTTTTTGATAGACTTTAAATGCAGGAATGTAAAATCACAATTCTGTGACAGGATTTGAATGAGAAAATATTAAAATCATATGATCATTAATACAGCTATTTTATTAAAATATTCATATAATTGAGAAACCTTGTAAATGAGAGGGAAAGAGAGAGGGGGGATGCCGATTGGGCTCATTTTGTGTGAAATGAAATGACAAGGTTATAACTTTTATCAATATCATTCTAAACTGTACACATTCTACCCCTCATTATTGACAGAGAATTTAAGATTGATGAAGGAGAAGTTAATAAAATATTTCCCGTTTTGCCTTATTGCAAGTTGTATATATAATACTTATTGGAGTATTTCATGCCCGAAGGGTTAGGGTAACCTGTATACAGGTTATACCAATATTAATAGAGACAAACACTTGTTGGAGTATTTTGTGCAAGGGTAACCTGCATACAAGATATAGTACATATTATTAGTGACAAATTCCAGAGTTTTTCATTCCCGTTACGTTAGGGTAACTTGTATCCTGGATATAAACATTAATAGTGACAAAAAATTTCTGGAGTTTCCATGTCTGAACACTCTGGGTAACACGTATCCTGCATATAACATATATTAATATTAATAGTGACAAACATTTACTAGAGTATTTCATGTCACAATTGATAGGGTAACCTGTTAATGGGATAGAGGATTTATTAATAGTGACAAACACTTACTGTAGTATTTCATGCCAGAAGGGTTAGGTAACCCATATCCCAGATATAGTATATATTAATAGTGACACACACTTACAGGCGTTTTCACACCTTGAAGGGTTAGGGTATCACCTTTCCCAGATAAAGCATATATTAATAGTGACAAACACATACTGGAGTATTTCATTGGAATAATTATTCTTCTGTCCCAAGGATAAGGGTATCCCGCATCATGGATATATCATATATTACTCGTGACAATCAACTGCTGGATTTTATGCAGTGGTAGGGTAACCAGTATCATGAAGAAACCATATATATATTACTAGTGTCAAATGGTCACTGGAACATTCATGCTTGAAATGTAAGGGTAACCCTCACTTGCATTTACCAAATATTAAAGGTGAAAAACACTTACTGGAGCATTTAATGCTGGAAAGGTTTGGGTAACTCATATACCTGATAAAGCATGTTAATAATGACAAACAGCTACTGGAGTATTACATGCCTGAAAGGTTAGGGTAGCCCCTATTCCAGATATAGCAGATATTAATCGTGACAAACATTTACTGTAGCATTTGAAGCCCAAAGTGTTAGGGTAACCCATATACTGTATGATGTATAATATATAAATAGAAACAAACACTCATTAGAGTATTTCATGCCTAAAGGGTTAGGGTAAGCTGTATCTTGGATATAGCAATATTCATAGTGACAAACACTTATTGGAGTATTTCATGCTTGAAGGGTTAGGGTAAGCTTTAACTTGGATACAGCATTTATAATAATTACAAACACTTACAGGAGTTTTATATGTCTGATGGGTTAATAACACCCTAATCCTTATATCCATATTTTAATAGTGACAAACACTTATTGGAGTATTTCATGCTCGAAGGGTTAGGGTAATCTGTATACAGGATAGACCAAATATTAATTGTGACAAACACTTGTTTGAGTATTTATTGCAAGAAGGGTTAGGGTTAAATGTATACAAGATATAGCACATATTAATAGTGACAAACACCAGAGTTTTCCATGCCAAAAAAAGTTAGGGTATCTCATAATCCAGATGTACATGTAATAATTGTGACAAACAATTACTGGAGTATTTCATGTCCTAATGCTTACGGTAATCTGTATCTTGCATTTACCATATATTTATAGTGACAAACACTTATGGTTATTTCATGCCTGAAGGGTTAGGGTAACCTGTATACCAGATATAGCACATATTTATACATTTAGTGACAAATACATACTGGAGTTTTTCATACCTGAAGGGTGACTTGTATTCCAGATATACCAAATATTCAAAGTGACAAACACTTACTGGTGTATATCATGCCAAAAGAGTTAGGGTAACCTGTATACCGGATATAGCACATTTTAACAGTGACAAACACTAACTGGAGTATTTTCTGTAGGTAGGGTTAGGGTAACTCGTATCCCAGATTTAGTACATATAAATAGTGACAAACAATTACTGGAGTATATAATGTCAGAAGGCTTAAGGTAACCTGTATCCTGGATATACGAATAATAATATTTATAGTGAGAAACACTTACTGGAGTTTTCCATGCCTGAAGGGTTAGGGTAACCCGTATCACAGATATAGTATATATTAAGAGTGACAAACATTTACTGGAGTATTTCATGCCCGAAGGGTTAGGGTAGCCCGTATCTCGGATATACCAAACATAAATATTGACAAAAACTTACGGGAGGGTAATCTGTATACCGGATATACCAAATATTATTAGGGACAAACACTTACTGGAATATTTTATGATTGAACGGTTTGGTTACCCATATCCTGTGTCATCCCAAATGGACAGGTTTCAGATAGACTGGTCGGATTTTGTCGATCCCATCTGGACGGGTCCCAGTCCGACGGGTCCCAGTTGGACAGGTCCCAGTGAGAGGCTCTATCAATTACATATGGGTTAATATCCGAAGACTATAATACATGCATTTTTATTTATTATATTATATATAGTATTATGAATGTAAATATGAAAATATCAAGCAGTTTGAAACCAGGGCTGGAAGGAGTACTCGAGTATTCGAGTAAGGGTAATACTTACCGAGTACTCGAGTCCAAAATTTAGACTCGAGTACTTGTGTATATACATACATATCTGAATATTACTGCAAATTTATGGGCAGTCTGTAGGCCTATTTATTCATTACCGTAGCCTGGCATAGGGCTCTAAACATATGCTAGTCAAATTAACGAAGTCTTGTAATGACATATATCTATTCCTTCGTTGGGATAAAGTTTAGCCATCACGAAGTCAAATTTATGCATATTTTCCTCTGTAAAGAAATTTCCGTTTTATCTTTACAGCATTGCCATGGAAACGAGTACTCGAGTCTGAGTCAGGTAATGCCTGTCGGACTCGTCTAATTGGGACCCGTCCAAATGGCACCGTCTAAATGGGACCTGTCCAACTGGCGCCTGTCCAACTGATACGTAATCCCATATCCTGCCTATAGCATATATTAATATTAGTGACAAACACTTACTGGAGTATTCATGCCTGAAGGGTTAGGGTAACCCGTATCACAGATCAAGTATATATTAAGAGTGACAAACACTGACTGGAGTATTTCATGCCCGAAGGGTTAGGGTAACCCGTATCTCGGATATACCAAACATAAATATTGACAAAAACTTACGGGAGTGTAATCTGTATACCGGATATACCAAATATTAATAGGGACAACACTTACTGGAATATTTTATGATCGAATGGTTTGGTTACCCATATCCTGGCGATAGCATATATTAATATTAGTGACACACATTTACTGGAGTATTCATGCCTGAAGGGTTAGGGTAACCCGTATCACAGATATAGTATACATTAAGAGTGACAAACACTTACTGGAGTATTTCATGCCCGAAGGGTTAGGGTAACCTGTATCTCGGATATACCAAACATAAATATTGCTAAAAACTTATGGGAGGGTAATCTGTATACCGGATATACCAAATATTAATAGGGACAAACACTTACTGGAATATTTTATGATCGAACGGTTAGGTTACCCATATTGGGCTATAGTATATATTAATATTAGTGACAAACACTTACTGGAGTATTCATGCCTGAAGGGTTAGGGTAACCCGTATCACAGATATAGTATATATTAAGAGTGACAAACACTGACTGGAGTATTTCATGCCCGAAGGGTTAGGGTAACCCGTATCTCAGATTTTCCAAACATATATATTGACAGAAACTTACGGGAGGGTAATCTGTATACTGAATATACCAAATATTAATAGGGACAAACACTTACTGGAATATTTTATGATTGAACGGTTTGGTTACCCATATCCTGGCTATAGCATATATTAATATTAGTGACAAACACTTACTGGAGTATTCATGCCTGAAGGATTAGGGTAACTTGTTCTTTGATATACCTTATATATTGACAGATTTCATGCCCATGGGGTTCCTTATTCCTTATTACCATATTTTAATGGTGACAAACATTTATTGGAGTATTTCATGCTCAAAGGGTAAGGGTAACCTGTATACAGGATATACCAAATATTAATTGTGACAAACACTTGTTGGAGTATTTTGTGCAAAAAGGGTTAAGGTTATATTTATACAAGATATAGCACATATTAATAGTGACAAACACCAGAGTTTTCCATGCACAAAAAAGTTAGGGTATCTCAAACCCAATAGTACATGTATTAATTGCGATAAACAATAACTGGAGGATTTCATGTCCAAATGCTTATGGTAATCTGTATCTTGCATTTACCATATATTTATTAGTGACAAACACTTACTGGTTATTTCATGCCCGAAGGGTTAGGGTAACATGTATATCAGATATAGCCCATATTCATACTGACAAATACATACTTGAGTTTGTCATACCTGAAGGTTGACCCATATTCCGGATATACCAAATATTCAAAGTAACAAATACTTACAGGAGTATTTCATGCCCAAAGGGTTAGGGTAACCCGTATACTGGATATAGCACATTTTAACAGTGACAAACACTAACTGGAGTATTTCCTGTAGGTAGGGTTAGGGTAACCCGTATCCCAGATTTAGTACATATAAATAGTGACAAACAGTAACTGGAGTATTTCCTGTAGGTAGGGTTAGGGTAACCCGTATCCCAGATTTAGCACATATTAATAGTGACAAACAATTACTGGAGTATTTCATGTCCGAAGGCTTAAGGTAACCCGTATTCTGGATATATGAATATTAATATTAATAGTAGAAACACACACTGGAGTATTTCATGCCTGAAGGGTTAGGGTAACCCGTATCTCGGATATACCAAACATTATTTGTGACAAAAACTTATGGGAGGATTTCATGCCTGAAGGGAAAGGGTAATCTGTATACCGGATATACCAAATAATAATAGGGACAAACTGTTGCTGAAAATTTTTATGACCGAACGGTTAGGTTTCCCATATCCTGGCTATAGCATATAATAATATTTGTGACAAACACTTACTGGAGTATTCATGCCTGAAGGGTTAGGGTAACCTATATCACAGATATAGTATATATTAAGAGTGACAAACACTTACTGGAGTATTTCATGCCCGAAGGGTTAGGGTAACCCGTATCATGGATATACCAAACATTAATATTGACGAAAACTTACGGGAGGATTTCATGCCCGAAGGGTTAGGGTAATCTGTATACCAGATATACCAAATATTAATAGGGACAAACACTTACTGGAATATTTTATGAACCTACCATTAGGTTACCCATATCCTGGCTATAGCATATATTAATATTAGTGAGAAACACTTACTGGAGTATTCATGCCTGAAGGGTGAGGGTAACCAGTATCATATATATAGCATATATTAAGAGTGACTAACACTTACTGGAGTGATTCATGCCCAAAGGGTTAGGGTAACCTGTTCTTGGATATACCTAATATTAATAGTGACAAACATGACAGATTTCATGCCCATGGGGTTCCTTATCCCTTATTACCATATTTTAATAGTGACAAACACTTATTGGAGTATTTCATGCTCAAAGGGTTGGGGTAACATGTATACAGGATATATCAAATATTAATTGTGACAAACACTTGTTTGAGTATTTTGTGCAAGAAAGGTTAGGGTAACCCGTATACCAGATATAGCACATATTAATACTGACAAATACATACTGTAGTTTTTAATACCTGAAGGGTGACCTGTATCCCAGATATACCATATTTCAAAGTGACAAACACTTAATGGAGTAATTCATGCCCAAAAGGTTAGGGTAACCTGTATACCGGATATAGCACATTTAACAGTGGCAAACAGTAACTGGAGTATTTCCTGTAGGTAGGGTTAGGGTAACCCGTATCCCAGATTTAGCACATATTAACAGTGACAAACAATTACTGGAGTATTTCATGTCCGAAGGCTTAAGGTAACCCATATCCTGGATATATGAATATTAATATTAATAGTGAGAAAACTTGCTGGAGTATTTCATGCCAAAAGGGTTAGGGTAACCCGTATCTCGGATATACCAAACATTATTATTGACAAAAACTTATGGGAGGATTTCATGCCTGAAGGGTTAGGGTAATCTGTATACCGGATATACCAAATATTAATAGGGACAAACACTTTCTGGAAAATTTTATGACCAAATGGTTAGGTTACCCATATCCTTGCTATAGCATATATTAATATTAGTGACAAACACTTACTGGAGTATTCATGCCTGAAGGGTTAGGGTAACCCGTATCACAGATATAGTATATATTAAGAGTGACAAACACTTACTGGAGTATTTCATGCCCGAAGTGTTAGGGTAACCCGTATCTCGGATATACCAAATATTAATATTGACGAAAACTTACGGGAGGATTTCATGCCCGAAGGTTTAGGGTAATCTGTATACCGGATATACCAAATATTAATATGGACAAACACTTACTGGATTATTTTATGATTGAACGGTTTGGTTACCCATATCCTGGCTATAGCATATATTAATATTAGTGACAAACATTTACTGGGGTATTTCATGCCCGAAGGGTTAGGGTAACCCTTATCTTGGATATAACAAACATTATTATTGACAAAAACTTACGGGAGGGTAATCTGTATACCAGATATACCAAAGATTAATAGGGACAAACACTTACTGGAAAATTTTATGACCAAACGGTTAGGTTAACCATATCCTGGCTATAGAATATAATAATATTTGTGACAAACACTTACTGGAGTATTCATGCCTGAAGGGTTAGGGTAACCCGTATCACAGATATGGTATATATTAAGAGTGACAAACACTTACCGGAGGATTTCATGCCTGAAGGGTAAGGGTAATCTGTATACCGGATATACCAAATATTAATAGGGACAAACACTTACTGGAAAATTTTATGACCGAACGGTTAGGTTTCCCATATCCTGGCTAAAGCATATATTAATATTTAAGACAAACACTTACTGGAGTATTCATGCCTGAAGGGTTAGGGTAACTTACTGGAATATTTTATGATCGCATATATTAATATTAGTGACAAACACTTACTGGAGTATTCATGCCTGAAGGGTTAGGGTAACCCGTATCACAGATATAGTTTACATTAAGAGTGACAAACACTCACTGGAGTATTTCATGCTTGAAGGGTTAGGGTAACCTGTATCTCGGATATACCAAACATAAATATTGACGAAAACTTACGGGAGGGTAATCTGTATACCGGATATACCAAATATTAATAGGGACAAACACTTACTGGAATATTTTGTGATCAAACGGTTAGGTTACCCATATTCGGCTATAGTATATATTAATATTAGTGACAAACACTTACTGGAGTATTCATGCCTGAAGGGTTAGGGTAACCCGTTTCACAGATATAGTATATATTAAAAGTGACAAACACTGACTGGAGTATTTCATGCCCGAAGGGTTAGGGTAATCCGTATCTTGGATTTTCCAAACATTAATATTGACAGAAACTTACTGGAGGGTAATCTGTATACCGGATATACCAAATATTAATAGGGACAAACACTTACTGGAATATTTTATGATTGAACGGTTTGGTTACCCATATCCTGGCTATAGCATATATTAATATTAGTGACAAACACTTACTGGAGTATTCATGCCTGAAGGGTTAGGGTAACCCGTATCACAGATATGGTATATATTAAGAGTGACAAACACTTACCGGAGGATTTCATGCCTGAAGGGTTAGGGTAATCTGTATACCGGATATACCAAATATTAATAGGGACAAACACTTACTGGAAAATTTTATGACGGAACGGTTAGGTTTCCCATATCCTGGCTAAAGCATATATTAATATTTAAGACAAACACTTACTGGAGTATTCATGCCTGAAGGGTTAGGGTAACTTACTGGAATATTTTATGATCGCATATATTAATATTAGTGACAAACACTTACTGGAGTATTCATGCCTGAAGGGTTAGGGTAACCCGTATCACAGATATAGTATACATTAAGAGTGACAAACACTCACTGGAGTATTTCATGCCCGAAGGGTTAGGGTAACCTGTATCTCGGATATACCAAACATAAATATTGACGAAAACTTACGGGAGGGTAATCTGTATACCGGATATACCAAATATTAATAGGGACAAACACTTACTGGAATATTTTGTGATCGAATGGTTAGGTTACCCATATTCGGCTATAGTATATATTAATATTAGTGACAAACACTTACTAGAGTATTCATGCCTGAAGGGTTAGGGTAACCCGTTTCACAGATATAGTATATATTTAGAGTGACAAACACTGACTGGAGTATTTCATGCCCGAAGGGTTAGGGTAATCCGTATCTTGGATTTTCCAAACATTAATATTGACAGAAACTTACGGGAGGGTAATCTGTATACCGGATATACCAAATATTAATAGGGACAAACATTACTGGAATATTTTATGATTGAACGGTTTGGTTACCCATATCCTGGCTATAGCATATATTAATATTAGTGACAAACACTTACTGGAGTATTCATGTCTGAAGGGTGAGGGAAACACGTATCACTTGGTTACCCATATCCTGGCTATAGCATATATTAATATTAGTGACAAACACTTACTGGAGTATTCATGTCTGAAGGGTGAGGGTAACACGTATCACATATTTAGCATATATTAAGAGTGACAAACACTTACTGGAGTGATTCATGCCTGAAGGGTTAGGGTAACTTGTTCTTTGATATACTTTATATATTGACAGATTTCATGCCCATGGGGTTCCTTATTCCTTATTACCATATTTTAATAGTGACAAACATTTATTGGAGTATTTCTTGCTCAAAGGGTAAGGGTAACCTGTATACAGGATATACCAAATATTAATTGTGACAAACACTTGTTGGAGTATTTTGTGCAAAAAGGATTAAGGTTATATTTATACAAGATATAGCACATATTAATAGTGAAAAACACCAGAGTTTTCCATGCACAAAAAAGTTAGGGTATCTCAAACCCAGATGTACATGTATTAATTGTGACAAACAATTACTGGAGGATTTCATGTCCAAATGCTTATGGTAATCTGTATCCTGCATTTACCATATATTTATTAGTGACAAACACTTTCTGGTTATTTCATGCCCGAAGGGTTAGGGTAACATGTATATCAGATATACCCAATATTCATAGTGACAAATACAAACTGGAGTTTTTCATACCTGAAAGGTGACCCATAATCCAGATATACCAAATATTCAAAGTAACAAACACTTACAGGAGTATTTCATGCCCAAAGGGTTAGAGTAACCAGTATACCGGATATAGCACATTTTAACAGTGACAAACACTAACTGGAGTATTTCCTGTAGGTAGGGTTAGGGTAACCCGTATCCCAGATTTAGTACATATAAATAGTGACAAACAGTAACTGGAGTATTTCCTGTAGGTAGGGTTAGGTTAACCTGTATCCCAGATTTAGCACATATTAATAGTGACAAACAATTAATGGAGTATTTCCTGTCCGAAGGCTTAAGGTAACCCGTATCCTGGATATATGAATATTAATATTAATAGTGAGAAACACACACTGGAGTATTTCATGCCCATAGGGTTAGGGTAACCCGTATCTCGGATATACCAAACATTATTATTGACAAAAACTTATGGGAGGATTTCATTCCTGAAGGGAAGGGGTAATCTGTATACCCGATATACCAAATGATAATAGGGACAAACACTTACTGGAAAATTTTATGACTGAACGGTTAAGTTTCCTATATCCTGGCTATAGCATATATTAATATTTGTGACAAACACTTACTGGAGTATTCATGCCTGAAGGGTAAGGGTAACCCGTATCACAGATATAGTATATATTAAGAGTGACAAACACTTACTGGAGTATTTCATGCCCGAAGGGTTAGGGTAACCCCTACCTCGGATATACCAAATATTAATATTGGCGAAAACTTACGGGAGGATTTCATGCCCGAAGGGTTAGGGTAATCTGTATACCGGATATACCAAATATTAATAGGGACAAACACTTACTGGAATATTTTAGGATCGAACTGTAAGGTTACCCATATCCTGGCTATAGCATATATTAATATTAGTGAGAAACACTTACTGGAGTATTTCATGTCCGAAGGCTTAAGGTAACCCATATCCTGGATATATGAATATTAATATTAATAGTGAGAAACACACACTGGAGTATTTCATGCCCGAAGGGTTAGGGTAACCCGTATCTTGGATATACCAAACATTATTATTGACAAAAACTTACGGGAGGGTAATCTGTATACCAGATATACCAAAGATTAATAGGGACAAACACTTACTGGAAAATTTTATGACCAAACGGTTAGGTTAACCATATCCTGGCTATAGAATATAATAATATTTGTGACAAACACTTACTGGAGTATTCATGCCTGAAGGGTTAGGGTAACCCGTATCACAGATATGGTATATATTAAGAGTGACAAACACTTACCGGAGGATTTCATGCCTGAAGGGTTAGGGTAATCTGTATACTGGATATACCAAATATTAATAGGGACAAACACTTACTGGAAAATTTTATGACCGAACGGTTAGGTTTCCCATATCCTGGCTAAAGCATATATTAATATTTAAGACAAACACTTACTGGAGTATTCATGCCTGAAGGGTTAGGGTAACTTACTGGAATATTTTATGATCGCATATATTAATATTAGTGACAAACACTTACTGGAGTATTCATGCCTGAAGGGTTAGGGTAACCCATATCACAGATATAGTATACATTAAGAGTGACAAACACTCACTGGAGTATTTCATGCCTGAAGGGTTAGGGTAACCTGTATCTCTGATATACCAAACATAAATATTGACGAAAACTTACGGGAGGGTAATCTGTATACCGGATAACCCAAATATTAATAGGGACAAACACTTACTGGAATATTTTGTGATCGAACGGTTAGGTTACCCATATTCGGCTATAGTATATATTAATATTAGTGACAAACACTTACTGCAGTATTCATGCCTGAAGGGTTAGGGTAACCCGTTTCACAGATATAGTATATATTAAGAGTGACAAACACTGACTGGAGTATTTCATGCCCGAAGGGTTAGGGTAATCCGTATCTTGGATTTTCCAAACATTAATATTGACAGAAACTTACGGGAGGGTAATCTGTATACCGGATATACCAAATATTAATAGGGACAAACACTTACTGGAATATTTTATGATTGAACGGTTTGGTTACCCATATCCTGGCTATAGCATATATTAATATTAGTGACAAACACTTACTGGAGTATTCATGTCTGAAGGGTGAGGGAAACACGTATCACTTGGTTACCCATATCCTGGCTATAGCATATATTAATATTAGTGACAAACACTTACTGGAGTATTCATGTCTGAAGGGTGAGGGTAACACGTATCACATATTTAGCATATATTAAGAGTGACAAACACTTACTGGAGTGATTCATGCCTGAAGGGTTAGGGTAACCTGTTCTTTGATATACCTTATATATTGACAGATTTCATGCCCATGGGGTTCCTTATTCCTTATTACCATATTTTAATAGTGACAAACATTTATTGGAATATTTCTTGCTCAAAGGGTAAGGGTAACCTGTATACAGGATATACCAAATATTAATTGTGACAAACACTTGTTGGAGTATTATGTGCAAAAAGGGTTAAGGTTATATTTATACGAGATATAGCACATATTAATAGTGAAAAACACCAGAGTTTTCCATGCACAAAAAAGTTAGGGTATCTCAAACCCAGATGTACATGTATTAATTGTGACAAACAATTACTGGAGGATTTCATGTCCAAATGCTTATGGTAATCTGTATCCTGCATTTACCATATATTTATTAGTGACAAACACTTTCTGGTTATTTCATGCCCGAAGGGTTAGGGTAACATGTATATCAGATATACCCAATATTCATAGTGACAAATACAAACTGGAGTTTTTCATACCTGAAAGGTGACCCATATTCCAGATATACCAAATATTCAAAGTAACAAACACTTACAGGAGTATTTCATGCCCAAAGGGTTAGAGTAACCAGTATACCGGATATAGCACATTTTAACAGTGACAAACACTAACTGGAGTATTTCCTGTAGGTAGGGTTAGGGTAACCCGTATCCCAGATTTAGTACATATAAATAGTGACAAACAGTAACTGGAGTATTTCCTGTAGGAAGGGTTAGGTTAACCCGTATCCCAGATTTAGCACATATTAATAGTGACAAACAATTAATGGAGTATTTCCTGTCCGAAGGCTTAAGGTAACCCGTATCCTGGATATATGAATATTAATATTAATAGTGAGAAACACACACTGGAGTATTTCATGCCCGAAGGGTTAGGGTAACCCGTATCTCGGATATACCAAACATTATTATTGACAAAAACTTATGGGAGGATTTCATGCCTGAAGGGAAAGGGTAATCTGTATACCGGATATACCAAATGATAATAGGGACAAACACTTACTGGAAAATTTTATGACTGAACGGTTAGGTTTCCTATATCCTGGCTATAGCATATATTAATATTTGTGACAAACACTTACTGGAGTATTCATGCCTGAAGGGTAAGGGTAACCCGTATCACAGATATAGTATATATTAAGAGTGACAAACACTTACTGGAGTATTTCATGCCCGAAGGGTTAGGGTAACCCCTACCTCGGATATACCAAATATTAATATTGGCGAAAACTTACGGGAGGATTTCATGCCCGAAGGGTTAGGGTAATCTGTATACCGGATATACCAAATATTAATAGGGACAAACACTTACTGGAATATTTTAGGATCGAACCGTAAGGTTACCCATATCCTGGCTATAGCATATATTAATATTAGTGAAAAACACTTACTGGAGTATTTCATGTCCGAAGGCTTAAGGTAACCCATATCCTGGATATATGAATATTAATATTAATAGTGAGAAACACACACTGGAGTATTTCATGCCCGAAGGGTTAGGGTAACCCGTATCTTGGATATACCAAACATTATTATTGACAAAAACTTACGGGAGGGTAATCTGTATACCAGATATACCAAATATTAATAGGGACAAACACTTACTGGAAAATTTTATGACCGAACGGTTAGGTTAACCATATCCTGGCTATAGCATATATTAATATTTGTGACAAACACTTACTGAAGTATTTATGCCTGAAGGGTTAGGGTAACCCATATCACAGATATAGTATATATTAAGAGTGACAAACACTTACGGGAGGATTTCATGCCTGAAGGGTTGGGGTAATCTGTATACCGGATATACCAAATATTAATAGGGACAAACACTTACTGGAAAATTTTATGACCGAACAGTTAGGTTTCCCATATCCTGGCTAAAGCATATATTAATATTTGTGACAAACACTTACTGGAGTATTCATGCCTGAAGGGTTAGCGTAACTTACTTGAATATTTTATGATCGCATATATTAATATTATTGACAAACACTTACTGGAGTATTCATGCCTGAAGGGTTAGGGTAACTTACTGGAATATTTTATGATCGCATATATTAATATTAGTGACAAACACTTACAGGAGTATTCATGCCTGAAGGGTTAGGGTAACCTGTATCACATATATAGCATATATTAAGAATGACAATCACTTACTGGAGTGATTCATACCCGAAGGGTTAGAGTAACCCATTCTTGGATATACCTTTCATTAAAAGTGAGAAACATGACAGATTTCATGCCCATTGGGTTAGGGTATCTCGTATCCTAGATTTACTACATATTAATGTTGCAAACAAAATCTTGAGTATTTACAGTAATCCGTATCATGCATTTACCATATATTTATTAGTGACAAACACTTTCTGGTTATTTAATGTCCTAAGGGTTAGGGTAATCCGTAAACTGCATATAGCACATATTAATAGTGACAAATACATACTGGAGTTTTTCATACCTGAAGGGTAAGGGTAACCCACATCACAGATAAATCATGAAATAATAGTGTCAAACACTTATGGAGTATTTCATAAACGAAGGGTTAGGGTAACCAATATCCTGAATAAAGCATATATTAAAAATGTCAAACACTTACTGGAGTATTTCATGCTCATGTCATGGCACAGACTGCCCAAATATGTATATTATAAGCAAGCATAAATGGTGTGTGTCACAAGATTGTCACTGTCACAAACATGTCGCAAATAGGCAGAGACTTTCCCAAGCAAATTTACAAGCAAGTATAAAGGGTGTGTGTCACAAGATTGTCATTGTCACAAGATTGTCACAAACATGGCACAGATTTTCCCAAGCAAATTTACAAGCAAGTATAAAAGGTGTGTGTCACAAGATTGTCACTGTCACAAGATTGTCACAAACATGGCATAGATTTTCCCAAGACTTTCCCAAGCAAATATACAAGCAAGTATAAAGGGTGTGTCTCACAAGATTGTCACTGTCACAAGATTGTCACAAACATGGCATAGACTTTCCCAAGCAAATTTACAAGCAAGTATAAAGGGTGTGTGTCACAAGATTGTCAATGTCACAAGATTGACACTAACATGGCATAGACTTTCCCAAGCAAATTTACAAGCAAGTATAAACGGTGTGTGTCACAAGATTGTCACTGTCACAAGATTGTCACAATCATGGCACACACTTTCCCAAGCAACTTTACCAGCAAGAATAAAGGGTGTGTCACAAGATTGTCACTGTCACAAGATTGTCACAAACATGGCATAGACTTTCCCAAGCAAATTTACAAGCAAGTATAAAGGGCTTGTGTCACAAGATTGTCACTGTCACAAGATTGTCACAAACATGGCATAGACTTTCCCAAGCAAATTTACCAGCAAGCATAAAGGGAGTGTGTCACAAGATTGTCACTGTCACAAAATTGTCACTGTGACCAGATTGTCAGAAACATGGCATAGACTTTCCCAAGCAAATTTACCAGCAAGCATAAAGGGCTTGTGTCACATATTGTCACAAGATTGTCACAAACATGGCATAGACTTTCCCAAGCAAATTTACAAGCAAGTATAAAGGGTGTGTGTCACAAGATTGTCACTGTGACCAGATTGTCAGAAACATGGCATAGACTTTCCCAAGCAAATTTACCAGCAAGCATAAAGGGCTTGTGTCACATATTGTCACAAGATTGTCACAAACATGGCATAGACTTTCCCAAGCAAATTTACAAGCAAGTATCAAGTGTGTGTGTCACAAGATTGTCACTGTCACAAAATTGTCACAAACGTGGCATAGACTTTCCCAAGCAAATTTACAAGCAAGTATCAAGTGTGTGTGTCACAAGATTGTCACTGTCACAAGATTGTCACAAACATGGCATAGACTTTCTCAAGCAATTTTACAAGCAAGCATTAAGGGTGTGTGTCACAAGATTGTCACTGTCACAAGATTGTCACAAACATGGCATAGACTTTCCCAAGCAAATTTACAAGCAAGCATAAAGGGAGTGTGTCACAAGATTGTCACAAGATTGTCACAAACATGGCACAGACTTTCCAAAACAAATTTACAAGCAAGTATAAAGGGTGTGTGTCACAAGATTGTCACTGTCACAAGATTGTCACAAACATGGCACAGACTTTCCAAAACAAATTTACAAGCAAGTATAAAGTGTGTGTGTCACAAGATTGTCACTGTCACAAGATTGTCACAAACATGGCATAGACTTTCCCAAGCAAATTTACAAGCAAGCATAAAGGGAGTGTGTCACAAGATTGTCACAAGATTGTCACAAACATGGCACAGACTTTCCCAAACAAATTTACAAGCAAGTATAAAGGATGTGTGTCACAAGATTGTCACTGTCACAAGATTGTCACAAACATGGCACAGACTTTTCTAAGCACATTTACAAGCAAGTATAAAGGGTGCATGTCACAAGATTGTCACTGTCACAAGATTGTCACAAACCTGGCATAGACTTTCCAAAGCAAATTTTACAAGCAATTATAAAGGGTGTGTGTCACAAGATTGTCACTGTCACAAGATTGTCACAAATATGGCATAGACTTTCCCAAGCAAATTTACCAGCAAGCATAAAGGGAGTGTGTCACAAGATTGACACAAGATTGTCACAAACATGGCATAGAATTTCCCAATCAAATTTACAAGCAAGTATAAAGGGTGTGTGTCACAAGATTGTCACTGTCACAAGATTGTCACAAACATGGCATAGACTTTCCCAAGCAAATTTACAAGAAAGCATAAAGGGAGTGTGTCACAAGATTGTCACAAGATTGTCACAAACATGGTACAGACTTTCCAAAACAAATTAACCAGCAAGTATAAAGGGTGTGTGTCACAAGATTGTCACTGTCACAAGATTGTCACAAACATGGCACAGACTTTCCTAAGCACATTTACAAGCAAGTATAAAGGGTGGGTGTCACAAGATTGTCACTGTCACAAGATTGTCACAAACATGGCACAGACTTTCTGAAGCAAATTTTACAAGCAATAATAAAGGGTGTGTGTCACAAGATTGTCACTGTCACAAGATTGTCACAAACATGGCATAGACCTTTCCCAAGTAAATTTACAAGTAAGTATAAAGGGTGTGTGTCACAAGATTGTCACTGTCACAAGATTGTCACAAACATGGCATAGACTTTCCCAAGCAAATTTACCAGCAAGCATAAAGGGAGTGTGTCACAAGATTGTCACAAGATTGTCACAGACATGGCATAGAATTTCCCAATCAAATTTACAAGCAAGTATAAAGGGTGTGTGTCACAAGATTGTCACTGTCACAAGATTGTCACAAACATGGCATAGACTTTCCCAAGCAAATTTACAAGCAAGTATAAAGGGTGTGTGTCACAAGATTGTCACTGTCACAAGATTGTCACAAACATGGCATAGACTTTCCCAAGCAATTTTACAAGCAATGATAAAGGGTGTGTGTCACAAGATTGTCACTTTTACAAAATTGTCACAAACATGGCATAGACTTTCCAAAGCAAATTTACAAGCAAGCATAAAGGGAGTGTGTCACAAGATTGTCACAAGATTGTCACAAACATGGCACAGACTTTCCAAAACAAATTTACAAGCAAGTATAAAGGGTGTGTGTCACAAGATTGTCACTGTCACAAGATTGTCACAAACATGGCATAGACTTTCCCAAGCAAATTTACAATCAAGCATAAAGGGTGTGTGTCACAAGATTGTCACTGTCACAAGATTGTCACAAACATGGCATAGACTTTCTGAAGCAAATTTACAAGCAAGTATAAAGGGTGTGTGTCACAAGATTGTCACAAACATGGCATAGACTTTCCCAAGCAAATTTACAAGCAAGCATAAAGGGAGTGTGTCACAAGATTGTCACAAGATTGTCACAAACATGGCACAGACTTTCCAAAACAAATTTACAAGCAAGTATAAAGGGTGTGTGTCACAAGATTGTCACTGTCACAAGATTGTCACAAACATGGCATAGACTTTCCCAAGCAAATTTACAATCAAGCATAAAGGGTGTGTGTCACAAGATTGTCACTGTCACAAGATTGTCACAAACATGGCATAGACTTTCCCAAGCAAATTTACAAGCAAGTATAAAGGGTGTGTGTCACAAGATTGTCACTGTCACAAGATTGTCACAAACATGGCATAGACTTTCCCAAGCAAATTTACAAGCAAGCATAAAGGGAGTGTGTCACAAGATTGTCACAAGATTGTCAATCAAGGGTGGGTGTCACAAGATTGTCACTGTCACAAGATTGTCACAAACATGGCATACACTTTCTGAAGCGAATTTTACATGCAATAATAAAGGGTGTGTGTCACAAGATTGTCACCGTCACAAGATTGTCACAAACATGACATAGACTTTCCCAAGCAAATTTACAAGCAAGTATAAAGGGTGTGTGTCACAAGATTGTCACTGTCACAAGATTGTCACAAACATGGCATAGACTTTCCCAAGCAAATTTACCAGCAAGCATAAAGGGTATGTGTCACAAGATTGTCACTGTCACAAAGTTGAAACATGTCGCAAACATGGCACAGACTTTCCCAAGCAAATTAACAAGCAAATATAAAGGGTGTGTGTCACAAGATTGTCACTGTCACAAGATTGTCACAAACATGGCATAGACTTTCCCAAGCAAATTTACAAGCAAGTATAAACGGTGTGTGTCACAAGATTGTCACTGTCACAAGATTGTCACAAACATGGCATAGACTTTCCCAAGCAAATTTAACAGCAAGCATAAAGGGAGTGTGTCACAAGATTGTCACAAGATTGTCACAAACATGGCATAGACTTTCCGAAGCAAATTTACAAGCAAGTATAAAGGGTGTGTGTCACAAAATTGTCACTGTCGCAAGATTGTCACAAACATGGCATAGACTGTCCCAAGCAATTTACAAGCCATTATAAAGGGAGTGTGTCACAAGATTGTCACTGTCACAAGATTGTCACAAACATGGCATAGACTTTCCCAAGCAAATTTACAAGCAAGCATAAAGGGAGTGTGTCACAAGATTGTCACAAGATTGTCACAAACATGGCATAGACTTTCCCAAACAAATTTACAAGCAAGTATTAAGGGTGTGTGTCACAAGATTGTCACTGTCACAAGATTGTCACAAACATGGCACAGTTTTCATAAGCAAATTTACAAGCAAGTATAAAGGGAGTGTGTCACAAGATTGTCACAAGATTGTCACAAAAATGGCATAGACTTTACAAAACAAATTTACAAGCAAGTATAAAGGGTGTGTGTCACAAGATTGTCACTGTCTCAAGATTGTCACAAACATGGCATAGACTGTCCCAAGCAAATCTACAAGCAAGTATAAAGGGTGTGTGTCACAAGATTGTCACTGTCACAAGATTGTCACAAACATGGAATAGACTTTCCAAAGCAAATTTACCAGCAAGCATAAAGGGAGTGTGTCACAAGATTGTCACAAGATTGTCACAAACATGGCACAGACTTTCCTAAGCAAATTTACAAGCAAGTAAAAGGGTGTGTGTCACAAGATTGTCACTGTCAATAGATTGTCACAAACATGGCATAGACTTTTCAAGCAAATTTACCAGCAAGCATAAAGGGAGTGTGTCACAAGATTGTCACAAGATTGTCACAAACATGACAGACTTTCCCAAACAAATTTACAAGCAAGCATAAAGGGTGTGTGTCACAAGATTGTCACAAGATTGTCACAAACATGGCATAGACTTTCCGAAGCAAATTTACAAGCAAGTATTAAGGGTGTGTGTCACAAGATTGTCACTGTCGCAAGATTGTCACAAACATGGCATAGACTGTCCCAAGCAATTTACAAGCCATTATAAAGGGAGTGTGTCACAAGATTGTCACTGTCACAAGATGGTCACAAACATGGCACAGACTGTCCCAAGCAAATTCGAAGCAAGGATAAAAGGTGTGTGTCACAATATTGTCACTGTCACAAACAAAGCACAGACTTACATGTTCAGCTTCTGTGGTTTGGGCGTCTTGCACTGACACTGCTATGGCACAGACTGGTAGTAAGGCCATGTGTGTAGAGGGTTTCTTTGGTCAGATCTTGTGTCTGCAGTCCTCCATTCCCCCAACCCTCTACATTTGGCACATGATATATAAAGAGGAAAACTACAACAAATATGGTGGATATGGGGAAATGGAGGTAATCCCCGATTTCTTGTCCTTGGTCTGTGACTTTTCTTGGCTGTTTAAGTAAACAAAGAAAATAAATAAATTGGAGAAAAATGTAGGAAACTGCTTTACTCTTCCGATTTAATGATTTTAAGTAATTCAAGATTAAAGGTAAGAAAACAACATTCCTTATAAATTTAAAGATATATTATAAAGACACTTTAAAGTGAACATGGCTGTTAATATGACAATTTAGGTTCGTAAACTGCAATTATTTGTCTGGAAAACCATGATATACGCTGTTATACAAGCCGAGACACTAATTTTGTATTTATCTAAACCACCTTTTTCTTTAACGAACATTTTCGGATAAAGCATTTTTCTTATACAACTGGTTTTCATGATCTTTCATCTGATCCGACAGTAGGAATGACAGTTGTTGAGCCTGAATACTTTAGCAGGTTGAGTATTAATTGGCCTACGTCCATCGACGAACTGGGTGACGTTTAGACCAATGCCTTAGCTGTGTGTCTGCTTGGCTGTCTGTCTGCTTGGTTATCCAAAAGAGATACTAGCCAATCCTACGTTCTTTTACACAGCGCTTCACCTATAGGCCGACTACCTATATCTCAAGTGCTATTTGTTTTGGCCTTTTTTTCTGGGTAGCTACACGAGAGGGGAGCACTGTATGTTGGACCAATCAGATGAAACTCGGTGCTGGAAGTAACATCCTCTATGATTGGCTGAAACAAATGATGCAAGGAATCTACATCATACGTCTTCATTAGTGGTCCAGCTAACCTACGATGTTTTCCAATTGATAACAGCCAAAAATGCCACAACCAGTTGCACAGTTTTGAAACGGACTCATTATTTTTAGCCCTACCATATATTGAGTCCGATAGCCCTGCCTGGGCTTTAGTGTATTGATGTTTACTGCTAAAATGCTTCAAATAAAACGTGATTCCATGTACCGATAGACGCGACGTAACTCAGTTTTAGCTCTTATCACTAAAGTCCTGTAAAGTCCGTATGGCGAATCTCTGATATTTGTATATATGGGCGTCACAAGGCTCCTGACGATTCCCTCGCATTTGCATATCAGGCCGTCTGGCCTCCTGTGAATAGCATCGTTGCTTTGAGGAGGCCAACAGAGTCCCATAGGCAACAGACAGCTCAACCCGCTTGGAAACATTCGCACTGAAATCATGCATGTTTTAAGAAAGTCCATACATGGACCTTCGTGTCCTATCATATATCTCTGCTGTTCGAACATACGGTCCATGGGCAAATTTACGTGTATTGTAGACAAGGTCGCATCGATTTTGTACTGTGTTTGTTGCGGATCCACAACTGTGATACGATCACAGTTGTGGGAATGGCCTGTACAGTTAGGCCTTGTAATGGTAAAATGGTAGACACTGGTAGAAGGCACCTAAAAAACTCTTAAAACTACTAAATATACACACCAAAATGCATCCGTTAGTGTCTTTGGTAGTAAATGGGTCTTTCTGGCAACTTTACCACGTTCTTACCTTAATATATTAATGAAATATAATCCCTAACGATCCTTGTAAGCCCGCGGTGATTTAAACATAACAATATACAGGAATTTGTAATGAGCGGACGTTGATCGACTGGTACCCGCCACCGACATCTATTATCGCCCGCTTTTTCCAGTTCAAACAGCGATAAGATCAGAGCGGGTTCCCAGTCTAAATCCCGTTGCAAAGGACTGTGGGTCACTGAATGTAATCATGGCGGCTTGTTCTCTATGTAAACACATCAGCTCTTGGCAAAATTATGGATAAGTAGGGCTATTGAGCAATATTTTGGTGCCAATACTTTGCAGATGTTTTATAAAACATCCAAAGACAACAAAAAGGTAATTATTTTATGTTGACACCGCTTGAAATGTCAATTATACGATTCCAAAGGGGTCTCCTATTTGGAACCTTACAAGGCGTTTTCCTAAGGGTCGTTCCCAAGACGTTGTTGACGGAGAGGAGCAGAGCGGATCGGAATCACACGTCTTGGGCCGAGACAAGTACTGTGTAATTGTTAGTATTCAAGTTACACATCAAAGTTTTGCCGCTGTTGCGTTGCTAACACGCTGAACGTCGTGATCGTTTCAGTCAGCCGGTACATGAATAACAGTTTGACTGCGTTCGTCTCGCGTGGACCTTAATATCTCACGCTGATTGACTGAGCTGGAGACACATTTTAAAACCGGCCTGCTGCGATAGTCAATGGTCCGATAAACGGTGACACACTGACTCACTGAGGTTGAGGGTTATATGTAGTATTAAAAATCTTGCCGTACTCAAATGGCCGAGGACCTAAACATATTAAGACTGATAAAATGGGAATATATATATAGCAAGCTGGAAGTCAACAATACTGAATTAACCATGTTGGTTTTGAAAAAAAAAAGATTCTAGGAAAGACCACCATAATTACTCCTTACATCACTGGGAAAGACCTTAGTTCAGCGAAGCGGTGATGTGTGGCGCTGACTGTCCGGCATGGCCCAAGTTTACCAGTCGATGAAATAAGAGGGCTAGAGAGTATAGTAACTAGTTCTGTAAGTTGCCACGTGGTAGCATTACCGGCACTAGTTGCGACACAATGACAGCCGTTTGATATCTCTGTCAGAGCCATTTTATTGACTGGGCCAGTCTATGAGTCCGATAGCTATACATTATCCGTTGCATCTTCTTTGGCTGCCTGTTTACTGCTTAACATCAAGTTGTGGTGGTCAATGTTATCACCCCCCTGCTATTCACAATATAATATTTAAATACTATAAATGAAATATATTAATGATTAGAGCTATAGACTTTGGTTCAACTTCTGAGTTTACCGATTTGTCCCAACTTTGATTATTCTCCCAAGCCTGCGATTCACTGCTGACGCTCAGATTTTGTGGAAAGTTTTAAAACTGTTACTTGGTTATTGGAGCATATTATCAGTTTCCGCAATAGAACATTTTCGCGGGACTTCGGCGGGGTTTGTACAGACTATATAGTGATCGGGTTAACCTGCCCAATTTCTGATAGGTATCGATGCAATAGCCCTCTGCAAAATTATGTCAAATTTGTCAGAGTTTATTGGAAAATATGGAAAATGATCTCCCCTTAGGACCAACTTGGCATCGTTCCCAACATTTAAAAACTAAAACGATTATTTCTGAGGCGTGGCAATAGATTAGTGCCACCGCCATCAATTATAGTAAAGATTACATATTTAAGCTGGTTTAAATTACGTTGTTGGTGGGGTATATGCTCTTAAGGAAGGACACCTTGTTATTTTTCTATGAATATGACAGGAGGTCTGTGGGATCATTTTTATTTATTTAGGTAAAAGTCGGTTTTCTTATTTTTCTGAGTCACTATTGACAGTATTGGCAAAAATATAAAGCTTATGATCCTATATAACATTAATAAATTATTCTTATGATGGTCATTATTCAAATATACAGTTGTGAAAATCATAAATATTCGTCGAAAGATACATCAAACCATAGATAAACGTGTTAATATATCATACCCATGCTACTGGGTATGCCGGACTCTCTCATGATAAAATAACAGGATAATAATCATTTGTACACATCAAGCAGGTATAAATAGATTCTGATAATTTCGCTCCTATTCATCAATCCAAGTATTCCCATCACATGTATGGAGACGAGTGTTTGTGTAAGTTACCGGGGGGGGGGGGGGGGGTCGAAGTCCGACGGATATTCTTCCACGCTTATCCGAAGTTATCATCATTCACATGTTCTGGTCATTTGTTGCATTTAAGATCTGATAATCTTCACACGTTCAGCAATTTTGTCCCGTTTATGCGGATATCGAATGGGAACATTCTGGGAACTATAGTCCGTTTCACCACCTGCTGTCCACCTGTTTTTTGTAGATGATTTACTTAAAAGTTTATATTTTTCAATATTTTCCAAGTAAACAACATATGGAAGTGACAACCTAATATGGCAGTTAAGAATTTTACAATAAAACCCTCCTTATGTTTCACAACATTTTAGTCTCTTTATCATGATCTGGCAGATATTGTGTGTCCCTCCATAAGTAGCCATCTTTGTTTTAGCTGGTTATATTTTTTAGAGTGTTTACATGAGATCATCCAATCAGCAGCTGTCAGTTGAGGCTGTTTTTGCATGTGACCAATGACCTTGACCGCCATAAGTGGGTCTGATATGTTGTAAAATATAGACTGATTTCTCATATTTTCAGAAAATTCTGTTACTCAAATATGGAATAAGGTAGGAATTTAGTTACCCAGTTGAAAATTAGGTTCTGTAATCCTCTCCTCTACACTATAATTGTTTCCTTTGAAATATACCTAATAAAAATTTTCATAGCAAAAAACAGGTGGACATGAGGGGATGAAACGGACTATAGACTCGGGAACGAGGCCAAACTTAGGAAATTAACGAGGCCGTAAGCAAAAATCCGTGAACAGGCCTTTTGTATTTCCTTCCTTGTTACACAGGCTTCTACCACAGTTTAAGAGAGGGCGTTCTGGTACGTATATACCATTTCTTATTCTGAAAATAATAGTATAATACCATTGCCTTAAGTTTTAGTTATATACGGGAAGCGGTGGGGGAAATGCTGGAGGGTGAAGCTGGATCTTTGACCTAAATGCAAATCATTGAACACATATTTTGATGTTGTTCGGATGGCAAAGACTTCATCAGGGATTTTCTTAAACGTAGTCCTGAATTTACCTAACGGTTATAACTGTAGAGGGTGTGTAGCTGTTGTCATTCAACAGCCACTGAGGGCGTGTAGTTGTTGTCATTCAACAGCTATAGAGTGCGCGTGTAGCTGTTGTCATTAAACAGCCATAGAGACGTGTAACTGTTGTCAATCAACAGCCATACAAGGCGTGTAGCTGTTGTCATTTAACACTCACAGAAGGCGTGTAGCTGTTGATAAGAATATTATTTTGATGGGAGATCTTAATGCGAGAATTGGTAATATGGTAGTTTACATAAAAAATGATTGTTTAAATTTTGTAGGATTAAATGATGCTTATCTTGCTGATGAATTTAACATGAAAAGAATATCCAAAGGTGGAAGAACCAATAAGTTTGGCTTCTCTTTGCAGCAGTTATGTGGTGCTTTTAATATCCATATTTTAAATGGCAGATTTATCAGGTGAATTTACCTGCGTTACACAAACTGGACAAAGTGTTGTAGACTACATGATTATTAGTACTGAGTTGTTCTGTTTTTTTAAATCATTTGCTGTCCTTACTGAGGATATTTCAGATCATTTTCCCATAAAATGTACTCTCGAACTTAAGTCAGAAATAATAAAAATTGTACAAACATGGAAACCTACCCATGGGTGAAATATAAATTACCATGTAATGACATTACAAATATAAAAAACATTGACAAGAATATCACTTTAAAATATATTGAACAATTCAATAATCTAATTAATATTGATTTTAATGAAGCAGTAAAATGTTTAAATCATATGTAATATAATATCACATCTGAAGTTAAAAAGGGAAATACATATAAGAGAAGTCAACCACATTGGTGGGATGAAGAATGCAACAAAGCAAAGCTAATAAAGTTGTCAACATTATACAGATACAGAAAATCAGATAATCTAGAAGAATTAAATAAATATAAATCCGAAAGATAGACATTCAAAATATGTAAAACAGTATAAGAGACAAAAGAGAACTCAAAGTATAGATGCTAAGCAATGGTTAGACTACTTCAAAAATCTGTTTACGAGTAGTGTAAATGAAACTGAAAATGATTACCAATTACAAAATGATGACATTACCATAAACATTGAGCACTTTGCAGAACCTACTTTCAACACACCTATACATACAGATGAAATAATACAAGCGGATGCAAATCAGATGCAAAAAGGGAAATCACCAGGTCCAGATGGAATATCTTTGGAAATTGTACAACCATACTATCCGGTTTGCGGCCTTTATTGGTATCTTTGTTTAACAATATTTTACGTTCTGGAATTTTTCCTGATGAGTGGTGTAAAGCTATTATATTCCTCTCCACAAGAAAAATTCAATTAATAATCCAGGTAACTTTAGAGGTATTTCATTATTAAATACAACTGGGAAAATTTTGACAAAAATCTTATACAGTACATTAGTAGATTATGTTGAGAGTCATAATTTGATGTTGGAAGCACAAGAAGGGTATAGGAAAGGGTACTGTCGATAATATTTTTATTTTACAAGCCATAGTCCAAAAATATATATCAAAACAAAGAGGCAGATTTTATTGTTTGTATGTCGAATGTTCTAAAGCTTTCGATTCATTGCAACATAATATATTATGGAATGAATTGATAAACCATGGTATTAAATGGGAAAATATCTTTTAAGGGTTTTACAGTAATTATATACAAATATGAAATCATGTGTATTATCAGAAAGTGGGCTTACAGAGTACTTTCAATGTTCAGTAGGGATGAGGCAAGACTGTATGTCCTCCTTTACTTTTTTCTCTATTTATCAATGAATATATACAAATATTAGGTAATTCTGATTGTAAAGATGTATATGTTAATGAGAGCCTTCCAAATATAACTACTTTAATGTTTGCTGATGATGTCGTGAATTTTGGAGATACTGTCGGCAGATTACAAAAGCAGATAGAGAAGCTTCAGCAATTTTGTGTTAAATATGTTATGAAAGTGAATTTGGAAACAAAAAACAAAAGTCATGGTGTTCAGAAGAGGCGAAAGAATGAAAACTAGTGTTTCCAAGGCAAAAAGTCAGAAGTGGTTCATAATTACAAATATCTTGGTATATTCCACACAACAAAATTGTCATGGACAAAAACAAATCAACAACAAATAATCCAAGCTTACAAAGCATTTTGTGTTATAAAAGCTTTCTATAGGAAATGTACTCATTTAATGTTAAACAACTTTTTTCATTTTGATAGCATGGTGATACCTATATTACTATATGGCTGTGAATTGTGGGGTTATTAAAAAAACATGATTGTACAAAGAGTACAGTATAAATTTTGTAAGTATATTCTTAAAGTAAGTGCAAGTACACTAATGCAGCTGTCATAGGAGAACGTGGTAGATTACCACTATTTGTCAAATACTCTTTGAAATGCCTGAAATACTGGATAAGATTATTACATATGGAAACAAACAGATTCCCAAAACGTATATATTCATGTTTATTTAATTTAGATAATAATGGAAAAAATAACTGGGTCAGTGATGTAAGATCATTATTATTTCAAGCAGGTTATGGCTATGTATGGATGGCTCAACATGTGGGAGATGAGAAAATGTTTTTAACTCTAACTAGACAGAGACTCGCAGACATGGCAGTTCAAGATTGGCAAAATGACATTAAATCCTGTAATATATTGTATTCATATGGTGTTTTTAAATCTATGTTAACATTAGAAAAAATATCTGTCTGTGTTCCAAATAAAAGCCACGGATGTGCATTAGCTAAACTTAAATTTAGCTCTAATTTCAAATTAGCCATAGAAACAGGGAGGCATCGAAATTTAAACATAGAAGAAAGAATATGTATGTACTGCTTAAATCATGTATACAACATTGTAGAGGATGAGATCCATTTCATATTAGAATGTCCAATGTGTGCAGAACTTAGCAAAATGTATTTAGGAGTTGAAAAGTATGAGACCAATTAAATTAATTTTAAAGGAATATTAAATTAAGAAAATCCAACACATATATTAAAATTAGCAATATTTGTTTATCAGTCATTCAATGTTCGACATAATTTTATAGTTGAATAACACACTTTGAACAGATAGCAGAATTAATAATATGAGTGTACAATATTTTTAACTTACATATTTTGTTTTGCTTAAGATGCTATATATTGAATAGTAAATGCACATTTGTCATTCAGGATCATACTTGATTGTTCTATTTAAATTGAGTCAGAACACAAGAAGACGAATACCTTTAGTATATATAAATTGTCTTCCGTACAGACTTGTACGACACTTTATTCCAGTCGAGTGTTTGTCAGTTGTTTGTTTGTTTATTATTTATTTGGATTTATTCTTTATTTTTCCTATTCTTCTTTTTTTTTCGCTTTAACTGATATGAATAATTATTTTCCTTATTGTTGTTGGTGTTGATGTTATTATTATTATTATTATTAATTACAATTTCAGTTTAGTACACAACTGTATATATAGTAAAGATACAAATTGAGTAAAGATGAGTTAGAGGAAAAGTAAAGTAGACATTTAAAGCAAAGTTAACAACATATTTAACCAGGTATTAAATTTGTTATTTTTTTTCAGGTCAGTTATAAAATACATATTAGAAAATTTCACAGAACGAATGGATTGTATTTTCTCATGAAATTTTATTTAAAGGGGCCCAATCACCTATTAAGCATGTTGAGTTAACACGAAAAATAGCTTCTTCCCTTTAAAATAAATCTGTACCTGCCAAAATATTGCCTTGAAACCGTTTGGTTACTCCTGTAGACGAGTGTTATAAACAGTGAACCGGGCGCGATCGCAGGTGTCAACATAAACCCAGTGCGTCGGGCCGTGTGCTGCGCGGAGCCACAATGCGTGCCAAACTGGGGATGCCCTGACTGACTTGGCTCAAAAACTGTAATACCAGTTCCCGCTGGCTGAAATACCGCGTTTTGCCCCTCTTAATCGGACCTCCGGTCACGCGGCCTTGTCATGGTAAACAGACCGTGTTCACATACACAAGGTGTTAAACAGTCGTATGCGAGGAAATGAGAAATGTGCTGGAATGGTTTTGCTGGGAAACTTTTGTATAAATCAAAACTGAACTATAAGTGTGAAAGAACAGAAATAATATTGCTCCTAATTTTGTCCCTTTAATTTTATTTATTTATTTTTTTTTCAAAATTATTGTAAATCATGATTATAATAATTTATATATTAGTAACATCTTAGCATTACTGATACATTTTGTCATAGTTATTTCTGTATTGACTTTAAATTCACATATATTTGGAACTATGGGCCTGTGGCCTTCATTTCCTAGAATAAAGCTTTTGTTTGTTTTGTTTTTTGTCAAAAGAGGGCGTGTAGTCGTTGTCATTCAAAAGCCATAGAGGGTGTGAAGCTGTTGTCATTACACAGCTAAAGAGGGCGTGTACAACAGCCTTAGAGGACCTGTAGCTGTTGTCATCAACAGCCACTGAGGACCTGCAGCTGTTGTCATCAACAGCCACAGAGGGCGTGTAGCTATTGTAATTCAACAGCGATAGAGGGAGTTTAGCTGTTGTAATTCAACGGCCAAAGAGGGCGTGTATAAAAGCCATATAGGGCGTGTAGTTGTTGTTATTGGACAGCCATAGAGGGGGTATAGCTGTTGTCGTTCAAGAGCCATAGATGATGTGTAGCTTTTGTCATTCAATTGCCATAGAGTGCGTGTAGTTGTTGTTATTGGACAGCCATAGAGGGGGTTTAGCTGTTGTCGTTCAAGAGCCATATAGGATGTGTAGCTTTTGTCATTCAATTGCCATAGAGTGCGTGTAGCCGTGATCATTAGACAGCCATAGAGGGCGTTTAGATGTTGTCTATTAACAGCCATACAGGGCGTGTAGCTGTTGTCATTCAACACTCATAGATGCCGTGTAGCTGTTGTCATTGTTGCTATAGAGGACCTGTAGTTGTAGTCATTCAACAGCCACAGAGGGCAAGTAGCTGTTATAATTCAACAACAAAAGAGGGCGTGTAGCTGTTGTTTCAACAGCCAAAGAGGCATATAGGGCGTGTACAATAACTATAGAGAGTCTGTAGCTGTTGCCATTCAACAGCCACAAAGGGCGTGTAGCCGTGTCATGTAGAGCCAAAGACGGCGTGTCGCAGTTGTCATTCGACAGCCATAGAGGGCGTGTAGCTGTTGTCAATCAACAACTATCAAGGGCGTTTTGCTGTTCAACAGCCAAAGAGGGTGTGTAGCCGTTTTCATTCAACAGCCATAGAGGGGGTGTAGTCTTTGCCATTCAACAGTCATAGAGAGGGTATATCTGTTGTCATTGGACAGCTATAGAGGGCGTGTAGCTGTTGTCATTCAACAGATATGGAGGACGTGTAGCCGTTGTTTTAACAGACATAGAGGTCGTGTATCTGCTGTCTTTCAACAGCCAATAAGGGCGTGCGCAATAACCATAGAAGGCGTGTAGCTGTTGTTATTCAACAGCCATAGAAGGCGTGAAGCTGTTGTCATTCAACAGCCATGGAGGGTGTGTAGCTCTTGTGGTTCGACAGCCGTAGGAGGCGTGTACCTGTTGTCAATTAACAGCCATAGAGGGCGAGTTGCTGTTGTCATTCAACAGCCAAAGAGGGCGTGTACAACAGCCATAGAGTACCTGTAGCTCTTGTCTTTCAACAGCCATAGAGGGCGTATAGCTTTTTTCATTCAACAGCCATAGAGGTCATGTACAATAACCACAGAAGGCGTGTAGGAAGGCGTGTATAACAGCCATAGGAGACCTGTAGCTTTTGTCATTCAACAGCAACTACAGAGGGCGTGTAGTTTTTGTTATTCAACAGCCATAGAGGGCGTGTAGCTGTTGTCATTCAACAGCCATAGAGGGCGTGTAGCTGTTGTCAAACACCAGCTAAAGAAGGCGTGTAGTCGTTGTCATTTAACAGTCATAGAGGACATGTTGCTCTAGTCAATCAACAGCCACAGAGGGGGTGTAGCTGTTGTCATTCAACAACAATTAAGGGCGTGCAGCTGTGGTCATTCAACAGCCATAAAAGGCGTTTAGCTGCTGTCATTCAACAGACATAGAGGGCATGAAGCTGCTGTCATTTAACAGAAAATGAGGGCGTGTACAATAGCCATAGAGGGCGTGTAGTGTTTGTCATTCAACAGCCATAGATGGAGGGTGTGTAGCTGTTGTCTTTCAGTTAAATATGATATAATGTTTCTCATGCATTCTGAATGAATGCGGAGTAACTTTTATTTCGGATTTATTTTATTGAATACTTTAATATTTGAAAAACTAAAATGTCATTGTGTACCTGCTTGTCTGTTTAAAAAATGTCGAGAGTTGGGAGGGGCTAACGCCACCAAATTAACCCCCATTTTATCAGCAACTGGCCTGGCAACCCTTATCTATGGGTATTAGATAATTTCTCGCGACTGTTTAATTACCGTTTAATCACACAATATAGCTGAAAAAAATGATGTCATATCCCCATGAAATCTCGTTGTCATCCTTAGATCGACTACAGAGTGTAGTTTGTGAACATATAGTTGACTTAAACCAGTATAAAACAGTAGAACTGCAGCCGCGGCCGGAGTCATATTTTGGTTATCATGCCATATACACACAGGAAATATGCGTTTTTATATCCTGCACAAAAATAAATAAGATCTATATTTTCATGGGCATTCTCGAGGGCATTTCTCATAGGCATTACGTCACCAATCTCAGAGGCATACATTTGAATTCCTGCTGATCTATTCAATCTAAAAGGGAAATGACAATACAGAGATCAGGTTTCTCTTAAATGGCTGGATATTGCGTGTTTTAATCACATAATGAACTTTCATTGAAAAAATACATTCTATTTTAGAAATGGAGAACAATTAACAAACGATGCAATATTTTTCCTCTTAATTTTTCATCTGCGTCTCTTGCATGTGTGTGCCAGTCTTCGTATGGAACATTGAACATAACCAACACTTAATTAAATTTACCGATATAAATGAGTTATTAGGCCCAAAAAGGTATGGTTCTCATGCACTTTTTTCTCATAAATCAGCGCGGGCGGGCGATATTTTATTTTTTACCTTTTTTGTATGCTTTGATAAAAATGTCATATGATAAGGCAAATGAAAATAAATGAAAAACATTCTTAACAGGTTAAAGTACTACATAAGAAAGGAAATCTTATCAAAATTGTATAACTTTATCTTCTTGAAAGATGAAAATCAAAAAAAAATTTTTTGATGCGGAGGGTTAAAATTGACGCGGGCGGTGCCTGAACACGGTACCTTTTATATCAAATCTTACAGTAACACGTGTGCTCAGGCAATTATTGAATTCGGATTCATTACGAATAATTTTTGCGGAAATTATGATTGAAGTACTTTGTCACTGGGGGTAATGAATAAGGACTAGCTCTTCACTCTAAAAACTGAGGACATGTTTCATGTTTCTATTTAAAACACCATTCTGTCCCATTTTTCGAAACATGTTTCCAGCATGTTTCATGACTCACAGATGTTTCAACTGCGAAAACATGTTTTCTATCCCCTTGAAACATGTTTATATATAAAACATGTTTCACACACAGAGAAAATTTCATGGACAGTAAGATAAAACATGTCTCTGTGTTACATGTTTTTATATAAAAATATGTCGCATATATGACATGTCTTAAGACATGTCTCATTTTTCATAAAACATGTAACTATTTAAAACATTTGTTTAGCCTAAAACATGTAGTTGTCCCATTTTTTTAAACATGTTTTCTCCTAAGAAACATGTTTTAAACTTAGAGTTAAACATGTCTCAGTGTTACATGTCTTTATATGAAATATGTTACATATAAGACATGTTTTAAGACATGTTTCACTTTCATAAAACATGTAACTATTCAAAACGTCTGTTCAGCCTAAAACATGTAGTTGTCCCATTTTTCGAAACATGTGTTTTCCAAAGAAACATGTTTTAACTTAGAGTAAATCATGTCACTGTGTTTCATGTTTTTATATGAAATATGTTTCAAAAGAAAGTGTCGTTTTCCTAAAAAAAAATTACATTTGCCCATCGAAGGCATATTAGCATTTAATCATGTCTCAAAAATGTCTACAAAATAAAACATGTTTTGAAAAATATTTAAAGTCACAGAAAATGTTCTTTGTTGTTTGTCTTTGCCGTTCTATGTCCACTGCAACCATTTTGAAAACCTGACGAGGTGCTTCTGATGAAACAACTCACAAATTTACTGGAAAGATAACATTTATTCCTTAGACAATGCTTTCTTATTTAGAGGATGCACTGAACAGGAAACGTTTCCAGTATGGGTTATCAATTATAGGTTATTATATAAAGCTACCAGGAAATTATTGATTGCCTCCTTAAATTTCCCAGATCAAATACATTACAGCCAGGTGCTGAAGACGAAACAATATCTATCATAATAATAGAAACATATATCAAAACAGAATTACTTTTTGTGGGTATAGAAACATATAAAAAGTGATTTAAAATATCATGTATGAGTCTAAGACTCATAACTGGTCCCATATCATTATAAAAGGCAGGAACTCTTATCTCAAAAGATGAAAAAAAGAATTTTTTATATATCAGTATATTTAAAATGGGCAATGCTGATAGTTTGATGGCAGTTCATGGCTTCTACATAATTTTCGTTAGTTTAAAAATGCTTGGCATAAAAATGTGGAATACATAGTGCAGACCTTTATCAGAAATGGCCATGTATATTATATCTGAAATGCACAGTTTTCTGTAAGTGTTCTTTTACAAGAGATGTAGTCACGCACATTAACAGCAATAAGATAAGGTTATTTAGTATCTACTTAAATATCTGTTGTCTGCACGTACTCATTTATCATATCAATACTGAATGTACCAGTACTGGTACAATTTTGTCTTCCCCATAGCTGTATATACAAATATTATTAACTATGAATTACAACAATAATTAAACCTAGCAAACCTAATCTGATCTCTGCACAATGAATAACAAGGAACTTGTGGGTCATGGCGCTCAGCTGGAATTGGTAAAGAGAAAATTTGTAAAAAATCCTAATAGATGGAAATGAGGCAATATTTAATTTTTTTATTAATATTTTAAAAATGTTCAGCATATAAATATACACATTATTTGCTCTACCGAGTTGTATTACTTACACATTTGGTGTGTTTGGTGTCAATTTTACAATTTTATGGACAACCTGAAAGATGCTGGAGCCTCTCATGATTACACATTTGTAAAATTAAAGATTTCATATTCTGACTGTAACATGCATGTAATAAATACCCACTTGGACTGTGTGAAACCCTTTTAAATATACAATAAGGAAGAAAGTGGAGGTGAACTACAGTATAATAACACATTTAATTTAATAATTGCAATAATGAAAAAAAGATTGGTGATGAAAGAATCCATTTGATTAAGAAAAATCTTAATTATTATTTCTAAAAACTGGTTTAACATATTGCCAGTTTAGCTAAAAATGAAATTATATGAACTTTTACTCAATATATCTGACTGCAAGCACCAGTGTTATGCTAAATAATGCCCAGCCAGCTTAAGAGATTTGAATGAAATGCTATAATGTATACACCAATTTGCAAGTTTTATTTCAATATTTAATTTCAGAAATTTAATTTAATTTAAAAAATCAACTAAGTTGACAATTCAAGAGAAAACAGATTCAAAACATTTCAATAATGGTTAAAGTAGCTGCTCTCATAGCTTTAATATATAATAAATAAGTTTAAACCTATTACAATTTACAACTGAAAATTTACAGCTTGCATTTCATTCTAAACACTTAAAAGCCAAAGCGTCTTAGTTAGCGAGCTAAAACTGTAAAGTTGAATAATTATTTGATAAAAAACTCTGAAAAAGTTGCTCTTGAATTTTCTAATAGATATAAGAACGTCTTAGTCAGCGAGCTAAAACTGTAAAGTTGAATAATTATTTGATAAAAAACTCTGAAAAAGTTGCTCTTGAATTTTCTAATAGATATAAGAACATATGTGTATCAAATTTTTCTTAACATTAAATATCTTTCTTCTTCCAAAAGAAAACTTGAAACATGCATTATATTTTACGAGTGTAAATTTTTTTATATGAAGTATACTCCTTTTAGATATATTTTTTTTATGTTGGACAGTTTTCTACAATCTAACCTAACACATCCTGAAGCAGAAAACAACTTAGGTTTACTAGCATGAAAAAACTGCAAATTAAATGTCCCAATACTATAAATTTTTGCATGCACTGTAACAACCGCAAGTATCGCAATAATATAAAACTGGCTGTATAATATTTATATGTTTTAGAAGGTAGCAAAACTGATCTCAGATCATGAATGAGCTTTTACATAATTCAGACATACCAATATATTTACTTTCAGTGTTCCTGGCTTCAGTCTGACTACAGCCAATTTTTTACAGCCAAAAAGGGTAATATAAAATACAGAAAAGGCTGTCATCAACAAAGTCTTCCATGACTGAAGATTTCTCAGCAATTCAGCATAGTTGAGAGGCATATCAGCTGCTATTCTGATTAGTGTACCAAAAGAATCTATCAGAGCAATACTGAAAGCACCCTCATTAAACACCTAATATTTTCATAATACCGAATCCTTGGTTGGTATCACTTTAATATAAATTTAAAATTAGAATCCTACAACTAGGCCTCCATTTGTAAATACTTGAAGCTTTACTAGGTTACATTCATGCAATCAATCATGACAATTAAATACTACAAATTACACATTTGCCATATATAGCCTGTACCATCACATTTGGAACTTTAACATAAATACAAATTTGGTGCAAATAGAGCCTCATGGAAATAATGAAATACATGATAAATCAGCCAGATTGTACAAGATTAAGTAACTGCTGTATGTTCACAGTGATTCATCAAACATTTGTAAGAGTTGGAAAAATCCAATTACCATAAAAAAAGAGTGAAACATTTTACATATGTGAATAGTAAAATTCATAAAAGATTTCTTAGAAAATATGTAGAACACTAAGGATGTAACAAAAGAATCAAATACTAAATTATTTTAATGCAGCCACAAACTGTGGAAGAAGTTGACTTGTCCTTATTGGGCACTTTATTTTTAAGACGCTCTTCCTGAAGTGGGTTGAAAAGTTGCATGTATTGTGCTGGGTTAGTTATATTAGGAATAGAGTGTGAGGAAGTACTGTACCTCGAAGTGGGTACGAGGTTGTCCATGCTGAACCATTCTCAATTAAACATATTTTCATGGGGTCACTCAAAATAGCACCTGACCTCACTTCTCCATTGTCTATGATAAAACAGGTGTTGGTTCTGTACCCTCTTGTGTACAAAATGCATCTTCTTTGACATCTTTCTGAAAAAGGTGTAGCAATTTATCAGTGGCTAAATTGTGTTATTTCCATATTCAGTTTAGACAAAAAGATGAAATAGTATTAATTGTCAGAAACACAGCTGACAGTTCTTAAACATACATGCAGCTGCATGGAATGCACTGACATCAGCTAGATACTGACACAAGTCCAAGAAGAATTTATAACAGTTATTTATATGGAGGTTTTTTTCATAAAATGAAAATTTCCACTTCTTACATTTTATTCAAATACTGTTTACGCCTGGTAACATAATGATGATATATAAGAATAAGGCCTCTAAAGGTTATACCTCTTTAATGGAATAATATGAATGTTTACAACAATTGAATCAAAGACCCCTCAGGGTTTAAAGCTGTTGGTTAGCAAAATATGTTGCAAGCATCTGTCATTTAATAATTCAGTGGCATTGACAATAACAAGGTAAAACATCACATGTTCTTTATATTTAATCGAGGATTAAAAATACGTTACCTGCAAATATGTTCTAGAAAACTTCAACTATTACCAAGTGTTTGTGTAAGTTACCGGGGGGGGGGGGAGGGGTCGAAGTCCGACGGATATTCTTCCACGCTTATCCGAAGTTATCATCATTCACATGTTCTGGTCATTTGTTGCATTAAAGATCTAATAATCTTCACACGTTCAGCAATTTTGTCCCGTTTATGCGGATATCGAATGGGAACATTCTGGGAACTAGACTCGGGAACGAGGCCAAACTTAGGAAATTAACGAGGCCGTAAGCAAAAATCCGTGAATAGGCCTTTTGTATTTCCTTCCTTGTTACACAGGCTTCTACCACAGTTTAAGAGAGGGCGTTCTGGTACGTATATACCATTTCTTATTCTGAAAATAATAGTATAATACCATTACCTTAAGTTTTAGTTATATACGGGAAGCGGTGGGGGAAAACACATATTTTGATGTTGTTCGGATGGCAAAGACTTCATCAGGGATTTTCTTAAACGTAGTCCTGAATTTACCTAACGGTTATAACTGTAGAGGGTGTGTAGCTGTTGTCATTCAACAGCCACTGAGGGCGTGTAGTTGTTGTCATTCAACAGCTATAGAGTGCGCGTGTAGCTGTTGTCATTAAACAGCCATAGAGACGTGTAACTGTTGTCAATCAACAGCCATACAAGGCGTGTAGCTGTTGTCATTTAACACTCACAGATGGCGTGTAGCTGTTGATAAGAATATTATTTTGATGGGAGATCTTAATGCGAGAATTGGTAATATGGTAGTTTACATAAAAAATGATTGTTTAAATTTTGTAGGATTAAATGATGCTTATCTTGCTGATGAATTTAACATGAAAAGAATATCCAAAGGTGGAAGAACCAATAAGTTTGGCTTCTCTTTGCAGCAGTTATGTGGTGCTTTTAATATCCATATTTTAAATGGCAGATTTATCAGGTGAATTTACCTGCGTTACACAAACTGGACAAAGTGTTGTAGACTACATGATTATTAGTACTGAGTTGTTCTGTTTTGTTAAATCATTTGCTGTCCTTACTGAGGATATTTCAGATCATTTTCCCATAAAATGTACTCTCGAACTTAAGTCAGAAATAATAAATTTGTACAAACATGGAAACCTACCCATGGGTGAAATATAAATTACCATGTAATGACATTACAAATATAAAAAACATTGACAAGAATATCACTTTAAAATATATTGAACAATTCAATAATCTAATTAATATTGATTTTAATGAAGCAGTAAAATGTTTAAATCATATGTAATATAATATCACATCTGAAGTTAAAAAGGGAAATACATATAAGAGAAGTCAACCACATTGGTGGGATGAAGAATGCAACAAAGCAAAGCTAATAAAGTTGTCAACATTATACAGATACAGAAAATCAGATAATCTAGAAGAATTAAATAAATATAAATCCGAAAGATAGACATTCAAAATATGTAAAACAGTATAAGAGACAAAAGAGAACTCAAAGTATAGATGCTAAGCAATGGTTAGACTACTTCAAAAATCTGTTTACGAGTAGTGTAAATGAAACTGAAAATGATTACCAATTACAAAATGATGACATTACCATAAACATTGAGCACTTTGCAGAACCTACTTTCAACACACCTATACATACAGATGAAATAATACAAGCGGATGCAAATCAGATGCAAAAAGGGAAATCACCAGGTCCAGATGGAATATCTTTGGAAATTATACAACCATACTATCCGGTTTGCGGCCTTTATTGGTATCTTTGTTTAACAATATGTTACGTTCTGGAATTTTTCCTGATGAGTGGTGTAAAGCTATTATATTCCTCTCCACAAGAAAAATTCAATTAATAATCCAGGTAACTATAGAGGTATTTCATTATTAAATACAACTGGGAAAATTTTGACAAAAATCTTATACAGTAGATTAGTAGATTATATTGGGAGTCATAATTTGATGTTGGAAGCACAAGAAGGGTATAGGAAAGGGTACTGTCGATAATATTTTTATTTTACAAGCCATAGTCCAAAAATATATATCAAAACAAAGAGGCAGATTTTATTGTTTGTATGTCGAATGTTCTAAAGCTTTCGATTCATTGCAACATAATATATTATGGAATGAATTGATAAACCATGGTATTAATGGGGAGAATATCTTTTAAGGGTTTTACAGTAATTATATACAAATATGAAATCATGTGTATTATCAGAAAGTGGGCTTACAGAGTACTTTCAATGTTCAGTAGGGATGAGGCAAGACTGTATGTCCTCCTTTACTTTTTTCTCTATTTATCAATGAATATATACAAATATTAGGTAATTCTGATTGTAAAGATGTATATGTTAATGAGAGCCTTCCAAATATAACTACTTTAATGTTTGCTGATGATGTCGTGAATTTTGGAGATACTGTCGGCAGATTACAAAAGCAGATAGAGAAGCTTCAGCAATTTTGTGTTAAATATGTTATGAAAGTGAATTTGGAAACAAAAAACAAAAGTCATGGTGTTCAGAAGAGGCGAAAGAATGAAAACTGGTGTTTCCAAGGCAAAAAGTCAGAAGTGGTTTATAATTACAAATATCTTGGTATATTCCACACAACAAAATTGTCATGGACAAAAACAAATCAACAACAAATAATCCAAGCTTACAAAGCATTTTGTGTTATAAAAGCTTTCTATAGGAAATGTACTCATTTAATGTTAAACAACTTTTTTCATTTTGATAGCATGGTGATACCTATATTTCTATATGGCTGTGAATTGTGGGGTTATTAAAAAAACATGATTGTACAAAGAGTACAGTATAAATTTCGTAAGTATATTCTTAAAGTAAGTGCAAGTACACTAATGCAGCTGTCATAGGAGAACGTGGTAGATTACCACTATTTGTCAAATACTCTTTGAAATGCCTGAAATACTGGATAAGATTATTACATATGGAAACAAACAGATTCCCAAAACGTATATATTCATGTTTATTTAATTTAGATAATAATGGAAAAAATAACTGGGTCAGTGATGTAAGATCATTATTATTTCAAGCAGGTTATGGCTATGTATGGATGGCTCAACATGTGGGAGATGAGAAAATGTTTTTAACTCTAACTAAACAGAGACTCGCAGACATGGCAGTTCAAGATTGGCAAAATGACATTAAATCCTGTAATATATTGTATTCATATGGTGTTTTTAAATCTATGTTAACATTAGAAAAAATATCTGTCTGTGTTCCAAATAAAAGCCACGGATGTGCATTAGCTAAACTTAAATTTAGCTCTAATTTCAAATTAGCCATAGAAACAGGGAGGCATCGAAATTTAAACATAGAAGAAAGAATATGTATGTACTGCTTAAATCATGTATACAACATTGTAGAGGATGAGATCCATTTCATATTAGAATGTCCAATGTGTGCAGAACTTAGCAAAATGTATTTAGGAGTTGAAAAGTATGAGACCAATTAAATTAATTTTAAAGGAATATTAAATTAAGAAAATCCAACACATATATTAAAATTAGCAATATTTGTTTATCAGTCATTCAATGTTCGACATAATTTTATAGTTGAATAACACACTTTGAATCTTAGCATTACTGATACATTTTGTCATAGTTATTTCTGTATTGACTTTAAATTCACATATATTTGGAACTATGGGCCTGTGGCCTTCATTTCCTAGAATAAAGCTTTTGTTTGTTTTGTTTGTTGTCAAAAGAGGGCGTGTAGTCGTTGTCATTCAAAAGCCATAGAGGGTGTGAAGCTGTTGTCATTACACAGCTAAAGAGGGCGTGTACAACAGCCTTAGAGGACCTGTAGCTGTTGTCATCAACAGCCACTGAGGACCTGCAGCTGTTGTCATCAACAGCCACAGAGGGCGTGTAGCTATTGTAATTCAACAGCGATAGAGGGAGTTTAGCTGTTGTAATTCAACGGCCAAAGAGGGCGTGTATAAAAGCCATATAGGGCGTGTAGTTGTTGTTATTGGACAGCCATAGAGGGGGTATAGCTGTTGTCGTTCAAGAGCCATAGATGATGTGTAGCTTTTGTCATTCAATTGCCATAGAGTGCGTGTAGTTGTTGTTATTGGACAGCCATAGAGGGGGTTTAGCTGTTGTCGTTCAAGAGCCATATAGGATGTGTAGCTTTTGTCATTCAATTGCCATAGAGTGCGTGTAGCCGTGATCATTAGACAGCCATAGAGGGCGTTTAGCTGTTGTCTATTAACAGCCATACAGGGCGTGTAGCTGTTGTCATTCAACACTCATAGATGCCGTGTAGCTGTTGTCATTGTTGCTATAGAGGACCTGTAGTTGTAGTCATTCAACAGCCACAGAGGGCAAGTAGCTGTTATAATTCAACAACAAAAGAGGGCGTGTAGCTGTTGTTTCAACAGCCAAAGAGGCATATAGGGCGTGTACAATAACTATAGAGAGTCTGTAGCTGTTGCCATTCAACAGCCACAAAGGGCGTGTAGCCGTGTCATGTAGAGCCAAAGACGGCGTGTCGCAGTTGTCATTCGACAGCCATAGAGGGCGTGTAGCTGTTGTCAATCAACAACTATCAAGGGCGTTTTGCTGTTCAACAGCCAAAGAGGGTGTGTAGCCGTTTTCATTCAACAGCCATAGAGGGGGTGTAGTCTTTGCCATTCAACAGTCATAGAGAGGGTATATCTGTTGTCATTGGACAGCTATAGAGGGCGTGTAGCTGTTGTCATTCAACAGATATGGAGGACGTGTAGCCGTTGTTTTAACAGACATAGAGGTCGTGTATCTGCTGTCTTTCAACAGCCAATAAGGGCGTGCGCAATAACCATAGAAGGCGTGTAGCTGTTGTTATTCAACAGCCATAGAAGGCGTGAAGCTGTTGTCATTCAACAGCCATGGAGGGTGTGTAGCTCTTGTGGTTCGACAGCCGTAGGAGGCGTGTACCTGTTGTCAATTAACAGCCATAGAGGGCGAGTTGCTGTTGTCATTCAACAGCCAAAGAGGGCGTGTACAACAGCCATAGAGTACCTGTAGCTCTTGTCTTTCAACAGCCATAGAGGGCGTATAGCTTTTTTCATTCAACAGCCATAGAGGTCATGTACAATAACCACAGAAGGCGTGTAGGAAGGCGTGTATAACAGCCATAGGAGACCTGTAGCTTTTGTCATTCAACAGCAACTACAGAGGGCGTGTAGTTTTTGTTATTCAACAGCCATAGAGGGCGTGTAGCTGTTGTCATTCAACAGCCATAGAGGGCGTGTAGCTGTTGTCAAACACCAGCTATAGAAGGCGTGTAGTCGTTGTCATTTAACAGTCATAGAGGACATGTTGCTCTAGTCAATCAACAGCCACAGAGGGGGTGTAGCTGTTGTCATTCAACAACAATTAAGGGCGTGCAGCTGTGGTCATTCAACAGCCATAAAAGGCGTTTAGCTGCTGTCATTCAACAGACATAGAGGGCATGAAGCTGCTGTCATTTAACAGAAAATGAGGGCGTGTAAAATAGCCATAGAGGGCGTGTAGTGTTTGTCATTCAACAGCCATAGATGGAGGGTGTGTAGCTGTTGTCTTTCAGTTAAATATGATATAATGTTTCTCATGCATTCTGAATGAATGCGGAGTAACTTTTATTTCGGATTTATTTTATTGAATACTTTAATATTTGAAAAACTAAAATGTCATTGTGTACCTGCTTGTCTGTTTAAAAAATGTCGAGAGTTGGGAGGGGCTAACGCCACCAAATTAACCCCCATTTTATCAGCAACTGGCCTGGCAACCCTTATCTATGGGTATTAGATAATTTCTCGCGACTGTTTAATTACCGTTTAATCACACAATATAGCTGAAAAAAATGATGTCATATCCCCATGAAATCTCGTTGTCATCCTTAGATCGACTACAGAGTGTAGTTTGTGAACATATAGTTGACTTAAACCAGTATAAAACAGTAGAACTGCAGCCGCGGCCGGAGTCATATTTTGGTTATCATGCCATATACACACAGGAAATATGCGTTTTTATATCCTGCACAAAAATAAATAAGATCTATATTTTCATGGGCATTCTCGAGGGCATTTCTCATAGGCATTACGTCACCAATCTCAGAGGCATACATTTGAATTCCTGCTGATCTATTCAATCTAAAAGGGAAATGACAATACAGAGATCAGGTTTCTCTTAAATGGCTGGATATTGCGTGTTTTAATCACATAATGAACTTTCATTGAAAAAATACATTCTATTTTAGAAATGGAGAACAATTAACAAACGATGCAATATTTTTCCTCTTAATTTTTCATCTGCGTCTCTTGCATGTGTGTGCCAGTCTTCATATGGAACATTGAACATAACCAACACTTAATTAAATTTACCGATATAAATGAGTTATTAGGCCCAAAAAGGTATGGTTCTCATGCACTTTTTTCTCATAAATCAGCGCGGGCGGGCGATATTTTATTTTTTACCTTTTTTGTATGCTTTGAAAAAAATGTCATATGATAAGGCAAATGAAAATAAATGAAAAACATTCTTAACAGGTTAAAGTACTACATAAGAAAGGAAATCTTATCAAAATTGTATAACTTTATCTTCTTGAAAGATGAAAATAAAAAAAAAAAATTTTTGATGCGGAGGGTTAAAATTGACGCGGGCGGTGCCTGAACACGGTACCTTTTATATCAAATCTTACAGTAACACGTGTGCTCAGGCAATTATTGAATTCGGATTCATTACGAATAATTTTTGCGGAAATTATGATTGAAGTACTTTGTCACTGGGGGTAATGAATAAGGACTAGCTCTTCACTCTAAAAACTGAGGACATGTTTCATGTTTCTATTTAAAACACCATTCTGTCCCATTTTTCGAAACATGTTTCCAGCATGTTTCATGACTCACAGATGTTTCAACTGCGAAAACATGTTTTCTATCCCCTTGAAACATGTTTATATATAAAACATGTTTCACACACAGAGAAAATTTCATGGACATGAAGATAAAACATGTCTCTGTGTTACATGTTTTTATATAAAAATATGTCGCATATATGACATGTCTTAAGACATGTCTCATTTTTCATAAAACATGTAACTATTTAAAACATTTGTTTAGCCTAAAACATGTAGTTGTCCCATTTTTTTAAACATGTTTTCTCCTAAGAAACATGTTTTAAACTTAGAGTTAAACATGTCTCAGTGTTACATGTCTTTATATGAAATATGTTACATATAAGACATGTTTTAAGACATGTTTCACTTTCATAAAACATGTAACTATTCAAAACGTCTGTTCAGCCTAAAACATGTAGTTGTCCCATTTTTCGAAACATGTGTTTTCCAAAGAAACATGTTTTAACTTAGAGTAAATCATGTCACTGTGTTTCATGTTTTTATATGAAATATGTTTCAAAAGAAAGTGTCGTTTTCCTAAAAAAAATTACATTTGCCCATCGAAGGCATATTAGCATTTAATCATGTCTCAAAAATGTCTACAAAATAAAACATGTTTTGAAAAATATTTAAAGTCACAGAAAATGTTCTTTGTTGTTTGTCTTTGCCGTTTTATGTCCACTGCAACCATTTTGAAAACCTGACGAGGTGCTTCTGATGAAACAACTCACAAATTTACTGGAAAGATAACATTTATTCCTTAGACAATGCTTTCTTATTTAGAGGATGCACTGAACAGGAAACGTTTCCAGTATGGGTTATCAATTATAGGTTATTATATAAAGCTACCAGGAAATTATTGATTGCCTCCTTAAATTTCCCAGATCAAATACATTACAGCCAGGTGCTGAAGACGAAACAATATCTATCATAATAATAGAAACATATATCAAAACAGAATTACTTTTTGTGGGTATAGAAACATATAAAAAGTGATTTAAAATATCATGTATGAGTCTAAGACTCATAACTGGTCCCATATCATTATAAAAGGCAGGAACTCTTATCTCAAAAGATGAAAAAAGAATTTTTTATATATCAGTATATTTAAAATGGGCAATGCTGATAGTTTGATGGCAGTTCATGGCTTCTACATAATTTTCGTTAGTTTAAAAATGCTTGGCATAAAAATGTGGAATACATAGTGCAGACCTTTATCAGAAATGGCCATGTATATTATATCTGAAATGCACAGTTTTCTGTAAGTGTTCTTTTACAAGAGATGTAGTCACGCACATTAACAGCAATAAGATAAGGTTATTTAGTATCTACTTAAATATCTGTTGTCTGCACGTACTCATTTATCATATCAATACTGAATGTACCAGTACTGGTACAATTTTGTCTTCCCCATAGCTGTATATACAAATATTATTAACTATGAATTACAACAATAATTAAACCTAGCAAACCTAATCTGATCTCTGCACAATGAATAACAAGGAACTTGTGGGTCATGGCGCTCAGCTGGAATTGGTAAAGAGAAAATTTGTAAAAAATCCTAATAGATGGAAATGAGGCAATATTTAATTTTTTTATTAATATTTTAAAAATGTTCGGCATATAAATATACACATAATTTGCTCTACCGAGTTGTATTACTTACACATTTGGTGTGTTTGGTGTCAATTTTACAATTTTATGGACAACCTGAAAGATGCTGGAGCCTCTCATGATTACACATTTGTAAAATTAAAGATTTCATATTCTGACTGTAACATGCATGTAATAAATACCCACTTGGACTGTGTGAAACCCTTTTAAATATACAATAAGGAAGAAAGTGGAGGTGAACTACAGTATAATAACACATTTAATTTAATAATTGCAATAATGAAAAAAAGATTGGTGATGAAAGAATCCATTTGATTAAGAAAAATCTTAATTATTATTTCTAAAAACTGGTTTAACATATTGCCAGTTTAGCTAAAAATGAAATTATATGAACTTTTACTCAATATATCTGACTGCAAGCACCAGTGTTATGCTAAATAATGCCCAGCCAGCTTAAGAGATTTGAATGAAATGCTATAATGTATACACCAATTTGCAAGTTTTATTTCAATATTTAATTTCAGAAATTTAATTTAATTTAAAAAATCAACTAAGTTGACAATTCAAGAGAAAACAGATTCAAAACATTTCAATAATGGTTAAAGTAGCTGCTCTCATAGCTTTAATATATAATAAATAAGTTTAAACCTATTACAATTTACAACTGAAAATTTACAGCTTGCATTTCATTCTAAACACTTAAAAGCCAAAGCGTCTTAGTCAGCGAGCTAAAACTGTAAAGTTGAATAATTATTTGATAAAAAACTCTGAAAAAGTTGCTCTTGAATTTTCTAATAGATATAAGAACGTCTTAGTCAGCGAGCTAAAACTGTAAAGTTGAATAATTATTTGATAAAAAACTCTGAAAAAGTTGCTCTTGAATTTTCTAATAGATATAAGAACATATAAGTGTATCAAATTTTTCTTAACATTAAATATCTTTCTTCTTCCAAAAGAAAACTTGAAACATGCATTATATTTTACGAGTGTAAATTTTTTTATATGAAGTATACTCCTTTTAGATATATTTTTTTTTATGTTGGACAGTTTTCTACAATCTAACCTAACACATCCTGAAGCAGAAAACAACTTAGGTTTACTAGCATGAAAAAACTGCAAATTAAATGTCCCAATACTATAAATTTTTGCATGGACTGTAACAACCGCAAGTATCGCAATAATATAAAACTGGCTGTATAATATTTATATGTTTTAGAAGGTAGCAAAACTGATCTCAGATCATGAATGAGCTTTTACATAATTCAGACATACCAATATATTTACTTTCAGTATTCCTGGCTTCAGTCTGACTACAGCCAATTTTTTACAGCCAAAAAGGGTAATATAAAATACAGAAAAGGCTGTCATCAACAAAGTCTTCCATGACTGAAGATTTCTCAGCAATTCAGCATAGTTGAGAGGCATATCAGCTGCTATTCTGATTAGTGTACCAAAAGAATCTATCAGAGCAATACTGAAAGCACCCTCATTAAACACCTAATATTTTCATAATACCGAATCCTTGGTTGGTATCACTTTAATATAAATTTAAAATTAGAATCCTACAACTAGGCCTCCATTTGTAAATACTTGAAGCTTTACTAGGTTACATTCATGCAATCAATCATGACAATTAAATACTACAAATTACACATTTGCCATACATAGCCTGTACCATCACATTTGGAACTTTAACATAAATACAAATTTGGTGCAAATAGAGCCTCTGGAAATAATGAAATACATGATAAATCAGCCAGATTGTACAAGATTAAGTAACTGCTGTATGTTCACAGTGATTCATCAAACATTTGTAAGAGTTGGAAAAATCCAATTACCATAAAAAAAGAGTGAAACATTTTACATATGTGAATAGTAAAATTCATAAAAGATTTCTTAGAAAATATGTAGAACACTAAGGATGTAACAAAAGAATCAAATACTAAATTATTTAATGCAGCCACAAACTGTGGAAGAAGTTGACTTGTCCTTATTGGGCACTTTATTTTTAAGACGCTCTTCCTGAAGTGGGTTGAAAAGTTGCATGTATTGTGCTGGGTTAGTTATATTAGGAATAGAGTGTGAGGAAGTACTGTACCTCGAAGTGGGTACGAGGTTGTCCATGCTGAACCATTCTCAATTAAACATATTTTCATGGGGTCACTCAAAATAGCACCTGACCTCACTTCTCCATTGTCTATGATAAAACAGGTGTTGGTTCTGTACCCTCTTGTGTACAAAATGCATCTTCTTTGACATCTTTCTGAAAAAGGTGTAGCAATTTATCAGTGGCTAAATTGTGTTATTTCCATAGTCAGTTTAGACAAAAAGATGAAATAGTATTAATTGTCAGAAACACAGCTGACAGTTCTTAAACATACATGCAGCTGCATGGAATGCACTGACATCAGCTAGATACTGACACAAGTCCAAGAAGAATTTATAACAGTTATTTATATGGAGGTTTTTTTCATAAAATGAAAATTTCCACTTCTTACATTTTATTCAAATACTGTTTACGCCTGGTAACATAATGATGATATATAAGAATAAGGCCTCTAAAGGTTATACCTCTTTAATGGAATAATATGAATGTTTACAACAATTGAATCAAAGACCCCTCAGGGTTTAAAGCTGTTGGTTAGCAAAATATGTTGCAAGCATCTGTCATTTAATAATTCAGTGGCATTGACAATAACAAGGTAAAACATCACATGTTCTTTATATTTAATCGAGGATTAAAAATACGTTACCTGCAAATATGTTCTAGAAAACTTCAACTATTACCAAGTGTTTGTGTAAGTTACCGGGGGGGGGAGGGGTCGAAGTCCGACGGATATTCTTCCACGCTTATCCGAAGTTATCATCATTCACATGTTCTGGTCATTTGTTGCATTAAAGATCTAATAATCTTCACACGTTCAGCAATTTTGTCCCGTTTATGCGGATATCGAACTCGGGAACGAGGCCAAACTTAGGAAATTAACGAGGCCGTAAGCAAAAATCCGTGAATAGGCCTTTTGTATTTCCTTCCTTGTTACACAGGCTTCTACCACAGTTTAAGAGAGGGCGTTCTGGTACGTATATACCATTTCTTATTCTGAAAATAATAGTATAATACCATTACCTTAAGTTTTAGTTATATACGGGAAGCGGTGGGGGAAAACACATATTTTGATGTTGTTCGGATGGCAAAGACTTCATCAGGGATTTTCTTAAACGTAGTCCTGAATTTACCTAACGGTTATAACTGTAGAGGGTGTGTAGCTGTTGTCATTCAACAGCCACTGAGGGCGTGTAGTTGTTGTCATTCAACAGCTATAGAGTGCGCGTGTAGCTGTTGTCATTAAACAGCCATAGAGACGTGTAACTGTTGTCAATCAACAGCCATACAAGGCGTGTAGCTGTTGTCATTTAACACTCACAGATGGCGTGTAGCTGTTGATAAGAATATTATTTTGATGGGAGATCTTAATGCGAGAATTGGTAATATGGTAGTTTACATAAAAAATGATTGTTTAAATTTTGTAGGATTAAATGATGCTTATCTTGCTGATGAATTTAACATGAAAAGAATATCCAAAGGTGGAAGAACCAATAAGTTTGGCTTCTCTTTGCAGCAGTTATGTGGTGCTTTTAATATCCATATTTTAAATGGCAGATTTATCAGGTGAATTTACCTGCGTTACACAAACTGGACAAAGTGTTGTAGACTACATGATTATTAGTACTGAGTTGTTCTGTTTTGTTAAATCATTTGCTGTCCTTACTGAGGATATTTCAGATCATTTTCCCATAAAATGTACTCTCGAACTTAAGTCAGAAATAATAAATTTGTACAAACATGGAAACCTACCCATGGGTGAAATATAAATTACCATGTAATGACATTACAAATATAAAAAACATTGACAAGAATATCACTTTAAAATATATTGAACAATTCAATAATCTAATTAATATTGATTTTAATGAAGCAGTAAAATGTTTAAATCATATGTAATATAATATCACATCTGAAGTTAAAAAGGGAAATACATATAAGAGAAGTCAACCACATTGGTGGGATGAAGAATGCAACAAAGCAAAGCTAATAAAGTTGTCAACATTATACAGATACAGAAAATCAGATAATCTAGAAGAATTAAATAAATATAAATCCGAAAGATAGACATTCAAAATATGTAAAACAGTATAAGAGACAAAAGAGAACTCAAAGTATAGATGCTAAGCAATGGTTAGACTACTTCAAAAATCTGTTTACGAGTAGTGTAAATGAAACTGAAAATGATTACCAATTACAAAATGATGACATTACCATAAACATTGAGCACTTTGCAGAACCTACTTTCAACACACCTATACATACAGATGAAATAATACAAGCGGATGCAAATCAGATGCAAAAAGGGAAATCACCAGGTCCAGATGGAATATCTTTGGAAATTATACAACCATACTATCCGGTTTGCGGCCTTTATTGGTATCTTTGTTTAACAATATTTTACGTTCTGGAATTTTTCCTGATGAGTGGTGTAAAGCTATTATATTCCTCTCCACAAGAAAAATTCAATTAATAATCCAGGTAACTATAGAGGTATTTCATTATTAAATACAACTGGGAAAATTTTGACAAAAATCTTATACAGTAGATTAGTAGATTATATTGGGAGTCATAATTTGATGTTGGAAGCACAAGAAGGGTATAGGAAAGGGTACTGTCGATAATATTTTTATTTTACAAGCCATAGTCCAAAAATATATATCAAAACAAAGAGGCATATTTTATTGTTTGTATGTCGAATGTTCTAAAGCTTTCGATTCATTGCAACATAATATATTATGGAATGAATTGATAAACCATGGTATTAAATGGGAAAATATCTTTTAAGGGTTTTACAGTAATTATATACAAATATGAAATCATGTGTATTATCAGAAAGTGGGCTTACAGAGTACTTTCAATGTTCAGTAGGGATGAGGCAAGACTGTATGTCCTCCTTTACTTTTTTCTCTATTTATCAATGAATATATACAAATATTAGGTAATTCTGATTGTAAAGATGTATATGTTAATGAGAGCCTTCCAAATATAACTACTTTAATGTTTGCTGATGATGTCGTGAATTTTGGAGATACTGTCGGCAGATTACAAAAGCAGATAGAGAAGCTTCAGCAATTTTGTGTTAAATATGTTATGAAAGTGAATTTGGAAACAAAAAACAAAAGTCATGGTGTTCAGAAGAGGCGAAAGAATGAAAACTGGTGTTTCCAAGGCAAAAAGTCAGAAGTGGTTTATAATTACAAATATCTTGGTATATTCCACACAACAAAATTGTCATGGACAAAAACAAATCAACAACAAATAATCCAAGCTTACAAAGCATTTTGTGTTATAAAAGCTTTCTATAGGAAATGTACTCATTTAATGTTAAACAACTTTTTTCATTTTGATAGCATGGTGATACCTATATTACTATATGGCTGTGAATTGTGGGGTTATTAAAAAAACATGATTGTACAAAGAGTACAGTATAAATTTCGTAAGTATATTCTTAAAGTAAGTGCAAGTACACTAATGCAGCTGTCATAGGAGAACGTGGTAGATTACCACTATTTGTCAAATACTCTTTGAAATGCCTGAAATACTGGATAAGATTATTACATATGGAAACAAACAGATTCCCAAAACGTATATTTTCATGTTTATTTAATTTAGATAATAATGGAAAAAATAACTGGGTCAGTGATGTAAGATAATTATTATTTCAAGCAGGTTATGGCTATGTATGGATGGCTCAACATGTGGGAGATGAGAAAATGTTTTTAACTCTAACTAGACAGAGACTCGCAGACATGGCAGTTCAAGATTGGCAAAATGACATTAAATCCTGTAATATATTGTATTCATATGGTGTTTTTAAATCTATGTTAACATTAGAAAAAATATCTGTCTGTGTTCCAAATAAAAGCCACGGATGTGCATTAGCTAAACTTAAATTTAGCTCTAATTTCAAATTAGCCATAGAAACAGGGAGGCATCGAAATTTAAACATAGAAGAAAGAATATGTATGTACTGCTTAAATCATGTATACAACATTGTAGAGGATGAGATCCATTTCATATTAGAATGTCCAATGAGTGCAGAACTTAGCAAAATGTATTTAGGAGTTGAAAAGTATGAGACCAATTAAATTAATTTTAAAGGAATATTAAATTAAGAAAATCCAACACATATATTAAAATTAGCAATATTTGTTTATCAGTCATTCAATGTTCGACATAATTTTATAGTTGAATAACACACTTTGAACAGATAGCAGAATTAATAATATGAGTGTACAATATTTTTAACTTACATATTTTGTTTTGCTTAAGATGCTATATATTGAATAGTAAATGCACATTTGTCATTCAGGATCATACTTGATTGTTCTATTTAAATTGAGTCAGAACACAAGAAGACGAATACCTTTAGTATATATAAATTGTCTTCCGTACAGACTTGTACGACACTTTATTCCAGTCGAGTGTTTGTCAGTTGTTTGTTTGTTTATTATTTATTTGGATTTATTCTTTATTTTTCCTATTCTTCTTTTTTTTCGCTTTAACTGATATGAATAATTATTTTCCTTATTGTTGTTGGTGTTGATGTTATTATTATTATTATTATTAATTACAATTTCAGTTTAGTACACAACTGTATATATAGTAAAGATACAAATTGAGTAAAGATGAGTTAGAGGAAAAGTAAAGTAGACATTTAAAGCAAAGTTAACAACATATTTAACCAGGTATTAAATTTGTTATTTGTTTTCAGGTCAGTTGTAAAATACATATTAGAAAATTTCACAGAACGAATGGATTGTATTTTCTCATGAAATTTTATTTAAAGGGGCCCAATCACCTATTAAGCATGTTGAGTTAACACGAAAAATAGCTTCTTCCCTTTAAAATAAATCTGTACCTGCCAAAATATTGCCTTGAAACCGTTTGGTTACTCCTGTAGACGAGTGTTATAAACAGTGAACCGGGCGCGATCGCAGGTGTCAACATAAACCCAGTGCATCGGGCCGTGTGCTGCGCGGAGCCACAATGCGTGCCAAACTGGGGATGCCCTGACTGACTTGGCTCAAAAACTGTAATACCAGTTCCCGCTGGCTGAAATACCGCGTTTTGCCCCTCTTAATCAGACCTCCGGTCACGCGGCCTTGTCATGGTAAACAGACCGTGTTCACATACACAAGGTGTTAAACAGTCGTATGCGAGGAAATGAGAAATGTGCTGGAATGGTTTTGCTGGGAAACTTTTGGATATATCAAACCTGAACTATAAGTGTGAAAGAACAGAAATAATATTGCTCCTGATTATGTCCCTTTAATTTTATTAATTTATTTTTTTTCAAAATTATTGTAAATCATGATTATAATAATTTATATATTAGTAACATCTTAGCATTACTGATACATTTTGTCATAGTTATTTCTGTATTGACTTTAAATTCACATATATTTGGAACTATGGGCCTGTGGCCTTCATTTCCTAGAATAAAGCTTTTGTTTGTTTTGTTTGTTGTCAAAAGAGGGCGTGTAGTCGTTGTCATTCAAAAGCCATAGAGGGTGTGAAGTTGTTGTCATTACACAGCTAAAGAGGGCGTGTACAACAGCCATAGAGGACCTGTAGCTGTTGTCATCAACAGCCACTGAGGACCTGCAGCTGTTGTCATCAACAGCCACAGAGGGCGTGTAGCTATTGTAATTCAACAGCGATAGAGGGAGTTTAGCTGTTGTAATTCAACGACCAAAGAGGGCGTGTATAAAAGCCATATAGGGCGTGTAGTTGTTGTTATTGGACAGCCATAGAGGGGGTATAGCTGTTGTCGTTCAAGAGCCATAGAGGATGTGTAGCTTTTGTCATTCAATTGCCATAGAATGCGTGTAGTTGTTGTTATTGGACAGCCATAGAGGGGGTATAGCTGTTGTCGTTCAAGAGCCATATAGGATGTGTAGCTTTTGTCATTCAATTGCCATAGAGTGCGTGTAGCCTTGATCATTAGACAGCCATAGGGGGCATTTAGCTGTTGTCTATTAACAGCCATACAGGGCGTGTAGCTGTTGTCATTCAACACTCATAGATGCCGTGTAGCTGTTGTCATTGTTGCTATAGAGGACCTGTAGTTGTAGTCATTCAACAGCCACAGAGGGCAAGTAGCTGTTATAATTCAACAACAAAAGAGGGCGTGTAGCTGTTGTTTCAACAGCCAAAGAGGCATATAGGGCGTGTACAATAACTATAGAGAGTCTGTAGCTGTTGCCATTCAACAGCCACAGAGGGCGTGTAGCCGTGTCATTAAGAGCCAAAGACGGCGTGTCGCAGTTGTCATTCGACAGCTATAGAGGGCGTGTAGCTGTTGTCAATCAACAACTATCAAGGGCGTTTTGCTGTTCAACAGCCAAAGAGGGTGTGTAGCCGTTTTCATTCAACAGCCATAGAGGGGGTGTAGTCTTTGCCATTCAACAGTCATAGAGGGGGTATATCTGTTGTCATTGGACAGCTATAGAGGGCGTGTAGCTGTTGTCATTCAACAGATATGGAGGACGTGTAGCCGTTGTTTTAACAGACATAGAGGTCGTGTATCTGCTGTCTTTCAACAGCCAATAAGGGAGTGCGCAATAACCATAGAAGGCGTGTAGCTGTTGTTATTCAACAGCCATAGAAGGCGTGAAGCTGTTGTCATTCAACAGCCATAGAGGGTAGTAGCTCTTGTGGTTCGACAGCCGTAGGAGGCGTGTACCTGTTGTCAATTAACAGCCATAGAGGGCGAGTTGCTGTTGTCATTCAACAGCCAAAGAGGGCGTGTACAACAGCCATAGAGTACCTGTAGCTCTTGTCTTTCAACAGCCATAGAGGGCGTATAGCTTTTGTCATTCAACAGCCATAGAGGTCATGTACAATAACCACAGAAGGCGTGTAGGAAGGCGTGTATAACAGCCATAGGAGACCTGTAGCTTTTGTCATTCAACAGCAACTACAGAGGGCGTGTAGTTTTTGTTATTCAACAGCCATAGAGGGCGTGTAGCTGTTGTCATTCAACAGCCATAGAGGGCGTGTAGCTGTTGTCAAACACCAGCTATAGAAGGCGTGTAGTCGTTGTCATTTAACAGTCATAGAGGACATGTTGCTCTAGTCAATCAACAGCCACAGAGGGGGTGTAGCTGTTGTCATTCAACAACAATTAAGGGCGTGTAGCTGTGGTCATTCAACAGCCATAAAAGGCGTTTAGCTGCTGTCATTCAACAGACATAGAGGGCGTGAAGCTGCTGTCATTTAACAGAAAATGAGGGCGTGTACAATAGCCATAGAGGGCGTGTAGTGTTTGTCATTCAACAGCCATAGATGGAGGGTGTGTAGCTGTTGTCTTTCAGTTAAATATGATATAATGTTTCTCATGCATTCTGAATGAATGCGGAGTAACTTTTATTTCGGATTTATTTTATTGAATACTTTAATATTTGAAAAACTAAAATGTCATTGTGTACCTGCTTGTCTGTTTAAAAAATGTCGAGAGTTGGGAGGGGCTAACGCCACCAAATTAACCCCCATTTTATCAGCAACTGGCCTGGCAACCCTTATCTATGGGTATTAGATAATTTCTCGCGACTGTTTAATTACCGTTTAATCACACAATATATCTGAAAAAAATGATGTCATATCCCCATGAAATCTCGTTGTCATCCTTAGATCGACTACAGAGTGTAGTTTGTGAACATATAGTTGACTTAAACCAGTATAAAACAGTAGAACTGCAGCCGCGGCCGGAGTCATATTTTGGTTATCATGCCATATACACACAGGAAATATGCGTTTTTATATCCTGCACAAAAATAAATAAGATCTATATTTTCATGGGCATTCTCGAGGGCATTTCTCATAGGCATTACGTCACCAATCTCAGAGGCATACATTTGAATTCCTGCTGATCTATTCAATCTAAAAGGGAAATGACAATACAGAGATCAGGTTTCTCTTAAATGGCTGGATATTGCGTGTTTTAATCACATAATGAACTTTCATTGAAAAAAATACATTCTATTTTAGAAATGGAGAACAATTAACAAACGATGCAATATTTTTCCTCTTAATTTTTCATCTGCGTCTCTTGCATGTGTGTGCCAGTCTTCGTATGGAACATTGAACATAACCAACACTTAATTAAATTTACCGATATAAATGAGTTATTAGGCCCAAAAAGGTATGGTTCTCATGCACTTTTTTCTCATAAATCAGCGTGGGCGGGCGATATTTTATTTTTTACCTTTTTTGTATGCTTTGATAAAAATGTCATATGATAAGGCAAATGAAAATAAATGAAAAACATTCTTAACAGGTTAAAGTACTACATAACAAAGGAAATCTTATCAAAACTGTATAACTTTATCTTCTTGAAAGATGAAAATCAAAAAAAAAATTTTTGATGCGGAGGGTTAAAATTGACGCGGGCGGTGCCTGAACACGGTACCTTTTATATCAAATCATACAGTAACACGTGTGCTCAGGCAATTATTGAATTCGGATTCATTACGAATAATTTTTGCGGAAATTATGATTGAAGTACTTTGTCACTTGGGGTAATGAATAAGGACTAGCTCTTCACTCTAAAAACTGAGGACATGTTTCATGTTTCTATTTAAAACACCATTCTGTCCCATTTTTCGAAACATGTTTCCAGCATGTTTCATGACTCACAGATGTTTCAACTGCGAAAACATGTTTTCTATCCCCTTGAAACATGTTTATATATAAAACATGTTTCACACACAGAGAAAATTTCATGGACAGTAAGATAAAACATGTCTCTGTGTTACATGTTTTTATATAAAAATATGTCGCATATATGACATGTCTTAAGACATGTCTCATTTTTCATAAAACATGTTACTATTTAAAACATTTGTTTAGCCTAAAACATGTAGTTGTCCCATTTTTTTAAACATGTTTTCTCCTAAGAAACATGTTTTAAACTTAGAGTTAAACATGTCTCAGTGTTACATGTCTTTATAAGAAATATGTTACATATAAGACATGTTTTAAGACATGTTTCACTTTCATAAAACATGTAACTATTCAAAACGTCTGTTCAGTCTAAAACATGTAGTTGTCCCATTTTTCGAAACATGTGTTTTCCAAAGAAACATGTTTTAACTTAGAGTAAATCATGTCACTGTGTTTCATGTTTTTATATGAAATATGTTTCAAAAGAAAGTGTCGTTTTCCTAAAAAAAAATTACATTTGCCCATCGAAGGCATATTAGCATTTAATCATGTCTCAAAAATGTCTACAAATTAAAACATGTTTTGAAAAATATTTAAAGTCACAGAAAATGTTCTTTGTTGTTTGTCTTTGCCGTTTTATGTCCACTGCAACCATTTTGAAAACCTGACGAGGTGCTTCTGATGAAACAACTTACAAATTTACTGGAAAGATAACATTTATTCCTTAGACAATGCTTTCTTATTTAGAGGATGCACTGAACAGGAAACGTTTCCAGTATGGGTTATCAATTATAGGTTATTATATAAAGCTACCAGGAAATTATTGATTGCCTCCTTAAATTTCCCAGATCAAATACATTACAGCCAGGTGCTGAAGACGAAACAATATCTATCATAATAATAGAAACATATATCAAAACAGAATTACTTTTTGTGGGTATAGAAACATATAAAAAGTGATTTAAAATATCATGTATGAGTCTAAGACTCATAACTGGTCCCATATCATTATAAAAGGCAGGAACTCTTATCTCAAAAGATGAAAAAAAGAATTTTTTATATATCAGTATATTTAAAATGGGCAATGCTGATAGTTTGATGGCAGTTCATGGCTTCTACATAATTTTCGTTAGTTTAAAAATGCTTGGCATAAAAATGTGGAATACATAGTGCATACCTTTATCAGAAATGGCCATGTATATTATATCTGAAATGCACAGTTTTCTGTAAGTGTTCTTTTACAAGAGATGTAGTCACGCACATTAACAGCAATAAGATAAGGTTATTTAGTATCTACTTAAATATCTGTTGTCTGCACGTACTCATTTATCATATCAATACTGAATGTACCAGTACTGGTACAATTTTGTCTTCCCCATAGCTGTATATACAAATATTATTAACTATGAATTACAACAATAATTAAACCTAGCAAACCTAATCTGATCTCTGCACAATGAATAACAAGGAACTTTTGGGTCATGGCGCTCAGCTGGAATTGGTAAAGAGAAAATTTGTAAAAAATCCTAATAGATGGAAATGAGGCAATATTTAATTTTTTTATTAATATTTTAAAAATGTTCAGCATATAAATATACACATAATTTGCTCTACCGAGTTGTATTACTTACACATTTGGTGTGTTTGGTGTCAATTTTACAATTTTATGGACAACCTGAAAGATGCTGGAGCCTCTAATGATTACACATTTGTAAAATTAAAGATTTCATATTCTGACTGTAACATGCATGTAATAAATACCCACTTGGACTGTGTGAAACCCTTTTAAATATACAATAAGGAAGAAAGTGGAGGTGAACTACAGTATAATAATACACATTTAATTTAATAATTGCAATAATGAAAAAAAGATTGGTGATGAAAGAATCCATTTGATTAAGAAAAATCTTAATTATAATTTCTAAAAACTGGTTTAACATATTGCCAGTTTAGCTAAAAATGAAATTATATGAACTTTTACTCAATATACCTGACTGCAAGCACCAGTGTTATGCTAAATAATGCCCAGCCAGCTTAAGAGATTTGAATGAAATGCTATAATGTATACACCAATTTGCAAGTTTTATTTCAATATTTAATTTCAGAAATTTAATTTAATTTAAAAAATCAACTAAGTTGACAATTCAAGAGAAAACAGATTCAAAACATTTAAATAATGGTTAAAGTAGCTGCTCTCATAGCTTTAATATATAATAAATAAGTTTAAACCTATAACAATTTACAACTGAAAATTTACAGCTTGCATTTCATTCTAAACACTTAAAAGCCAAAGCGTCTTAGTCAGCGAGTTAAAACTGTAAAGTTGAATAATTATTTGATAAAAAACTCTGAAAAAGTTGCTCTTGAATTTTCTAATAGATATAAGAACATATAAGTGTATCAAATTTTTCTTAACATTAAATATCTTTCTTCTTCCAAAAGAAAACTTGAAACATGCATTATATTTTACGAGTGTTAATTTTTTTATATGAAGTATACTCCTTTAAGATATATTTTTTTATGTTGGACAGTTTTCTACAATCTAACCTAACACATCCTGAAGCAGAAAACAACTTAGGTTTACTAGCATGAAAAAACTGCAAATTAAATGTCCCAATACTATAAATTTTTGCATGGACTGTAACAACCGCAAGTATCGCAATAATATAAAACTGACTGTATAATATTTATATGTTTTAGAAGGTAGCAAAACTGATCTCAGATCATGAATGAGCTTTTACATAATTCAGACATACCAATATATTTACTTTCAGTGTTCCTGGCTTCAGTCTGACTACAGCCAATTTTTTACAGCCAAAAAGGGTAATATAAAATACAGAAAAGGCTGTCATCAACAAAGTCTTCCATGACTGAAGATTTCTCAGCAATTCAGCATAGTAGAGAGGCATATCAGCTGCTATTCTGATTAGTGTACCAAAAGAATCTATCAGAGCAATACTGAAAGCACCCTCATTAAACACCTAATATTTTCATAATACCGAATCCTTGGTTGGTATCACTTTAATATAAATTTAAAATTAGAATCCTACAACTAGGCCTCCATTTGTAAATACTTGAAGCTTTACTAGGTTACATTCATGCAATCAATCATGACAATTAAATACTACAAATTACACATTTGCCATATATAGCCTGTACCATCACATTTGGAACTTTAACATAAATACAAATTTGGTGCAAATAGAGCCTCATAGAAATAATGAAATACATGATAAATCAGCCAGATTGTACAAGATTAAGTAACTGCTGTATGTTCACAGTGATTCATCAAACATTTGTAAGAGTTGGAAAAATCCAATTACCATAAAAAAAGAGTGAAACATTTTACGTATGTGAATAGTAAAATTCATAAAAGATTTCTTAGAAAATATGTAGAACACTAAGGATGTAACAAAAGAATCAAATACTAAATTATTTTAATGCAGCCACAAACTGTGGAAGAAGTTGACTTGTCCTTATTGGGCACTTTATTTTTAAGACGCTCTTCCTGAAGTGGGTTGAAAAGTTGCATGTATTGTGCTGGGTTAGTTATATTAGGAATAGAGTGTGAGGAAGTACTGTACCTCGAAGTGGGTACGAGGTTGTCCATGCTGAACCATTCTCAATTAAACATATTTTCATGGGGTCACTCAAAATAGCACCTGACCTCACTTCTCCATTGTCTATGATAAAACAGGTGTTGGTTCTGTACCCTCTTGTGTACAAAATGCATCTTCTTTGACATCTTTCTGAAAAAGGTGTAGCAATTTATCAGTGGCTAAATTGTGTTATTTCCATAGTCAGTTTAGACAAAAAGATGAAATAGTATTAATTGTCAGAAACACAGCTGACAGTTCTTAAACATACATGCAGCTGCATGGAATGCACTGACATCAGCTAGATACTGACACAAGTCCAAGAAGAATTTATAACAGTTATTTATATGGAGGTTTTTTTCATAAAATGAAAATTTCCACTTCTTACATTTTATTCAAATACTGTTTACGCCTGGTAACATAATGATGATATATAAGAATAAGGCCTCTAAAGGTTATACCTCTTTAATGGAATAATATGAATGTTTACAACAATTGAATCAAAGACCCCTCAGGGTTTAAAGCTGTTGGTTAGCAAAATATGTTGCAAGCATCTGTCATTTAATAATTCAGTGGCATTGACAATAACAAGGTAAAACATCACATGTTCTTTATATTTAATCGAGGATTAAAAATACGTTACCTGCAAATATGTTCTAGAAAACTTCAACTATTACCAAGTGTTTGTGTAAGTTACCGGGGGGGGGGGGAGGGGTCGAAGTCCGACGGATATTCTTCCACGCTTATCCGAAGTTATCATCATTCACATGTTCTGGTCATTTGTTGCATTAAAGATCTGATAATCTTCACACGTTCAGCAATTTTGTCCCGTTTATGCGGATATCGAATGGGAACATTCTGGGAACTAGACTCGGGAACGAGGCCAAACTTAGGAAATTAACGAGGCCGTAAGCAAAAATCCGTGAATAGGCCTTTTGTATTTCCTTCCTTGTTACACAGGCTTCTACCACAGTTTAAGAGAGGGCGTTCTGGTACGTATATACCATTTCTTATTCTGAAAATAATAGTATAATACCATTACCTTAAGTTTTAGTTATATACGGGAAGCGGTGGGGGAAAACACATATTTTGATGTTGTTCGGATGGCAAAGACTTCATCAGGGATTTTCTTAAACGTAGTCCTGAATTTATCTAACGGTTATAACTGTAGAGGGTGTGTAGCTGTTGTCATTCAACAGCCACTGAGGGCGTGTAGTTGTTGTCATTCAACAGCTATAGAGTGCGCGTGTAGCTGTTGTCATTAAACAGCCATAGAGACGTGTAACTGTTGTCAATCAACAGCCATACAAGGCGTGTAGCTGTTGTCATTTTACACTCACAGATGGCGTGTAGCTGTTGATAAGAATATTATTTTGATGGGAGATCTTAATGCGAGAATTGGTAATATGGTAGTTTACATAAAAAATGATTGTTTAAATTTTGTAGGATTAAATTATGCTTATCTTGCTGATGAATTTAACATGAAAAGAATATCCAAAGGTGGAAGAACCAATAAGTTTGGCTTCTCTTTGCAGCAGTTATGTGGTGCTTTTAATATCCATATTTTAAATGGCAGATTTATCAGGTGAATTTACCTGCGTTACACAAACTGGACAAAGTGTTGTAGACTACATGATTATTAGTACTGAGTTGTTCTGTTTTGTTAAATCATTTGCTGTCCTTACTGAGGATATTTCAGATCATTTTCCCATAAAATGTACTCTCGAACTTAAGTCAGAAATAATAAAATTGTACAAACATGGAAACCTACCCATGGGTGAAATATAAATTACCATGTAATGACATTACAAATATAAAAAACATTGACAAGAATATCACTTTAAAATATATTGAACAATTCAATAATCTAATTAATATTGATTTTAATGAAGCAGTAAAATGTTTAAATCATATGTAATATAATATCACATCTGAAGTTAAAAAGGGAAATACATATAAGAGAAGTCAACCACATTGGTGGGATGAAGAATGCAACAAAGCAAAGCTAATAAAGTTGTCAACATTATACAGATACAGAAAATCAGATAATCTAGAAGAATTAAATAAATATAAATCCGAAAGATAGACATTCAAAATATGTAAAACAGTATAAGAGACAAAAGAGAACTCAAAGTATAGATGCTAAGCAATGGTTAGACTACTTCAAAAATCTGTTTACGAGTAGTGTAAATGAAACTGAAAATGATTACCAATTACAAAATGATGACATTACCATAAACAATGAGCACTTTGCAGAACCTACTTTCAACACACCTATACATACAGATGAAATAATACAAGCGGATGCAAATCAGATGCAAAAAGGGAAATCACCAGGTCCAGATGGAATATCTTTGGAAATTATACAACCATACTATCCGGTTTGCGGCCTTTATTGGTATCTTTGTTTAACAATATTTTACGTGCTGGAATTTTTCCTGATGAGTGGTGTAAAGCTATTATATTCCTCTCCACAAGAAAAATTCAATTAAAAATCCAGGTAACTATAGAGGTATTTCATTATTAAATACAACTAGGAAAATTTTGACAAAAATCTTATACAGTAGATTAGTAGATTATGTTGAGAGTCATAATTTGATGTTGGAAGCACAAGAAGGGTATAGGAAAGGGTACTGTCGATAATATTTTTATTTTACAAGCCATAGTCCAAAAATATATATCAAAACAAAGAGGCAGATTTTATTGTTTGTATGTCGAATGTTCTAAAGCTTTCGATTCATTGCTTTACTTTTTTCTCTATTTATCAATGAATATATACAAACATTAGGTAATTCTGATTGTAAAGATGTATATGTTAATGAGAGCCTTCCAAATATAACTACTTTAATGTTTGCTGATGATGTCGTGAATTTTGAAGATACTGTCGGCAGATTACAAAAGCAGATAGAGAAGCTTCAGCAATTTTGTGTTAAATATGTTATGAAAGTGAATTTGGAAACAAAAAACAAAAGTCATGGTGTTCAGAAGAGGCGAAAGAATGAAAACTGGTGTTTCCAAGGCAAAAAGTTAGAAGTGGTTTATAATTACAAATATCTTGGTATATTCCTCACAACAAAATTGTCATGGACAAAAACAAATCAACAACAAATAATCCAAGCTAACAAAGCATTTTGTGTTATAAAAGCTTTCTATAGGAAATGTACTCATTTAACACATTCACTGCCACCCAGAATATTCCCCCAGTGCCAGGGTCCCATGGACTGGAGCAGGCATGTCCCCGAGGTCCCGAAGCCCATCTGGAGGGCGCTAATTAGCTGATAGGGAGGTGTGATAATCCCATTACCTAGAAGGGCCATAAAACCATAAACCAGAGATACTCGGGAAAGGGCAAGACCAATTAGTGCGGGCTCAGTGGGTCTGACTAACACATACTCACTCAGTCCATCCATTCACAATCAATCAATCTCAGCACAACCCATATAAAGAGCATGTAAATACATAGCTGTTTATTATATAATACATACGAAAAATAAACAGACAGAGCGTCTTCGTCAGTACTCCCGATGTAAACCTACACCATATATATTATTGGATATATATGTGTGTGTATATACAAATGTATGTGTGGACCCGGTGTGTCGGGCATGTTCCTATATAAAATACACTGTTTATAAGGCAAGTATGGATATATGCAAACCGGAGAGAGAGAAAGTGAGAAAGAGATGGCAAATAAACTTTACAATATACGGTGCACGAATGTATCGCACTGTTGGTGTGTGTGTGTGTGTGTGCATGTGTTTATATATACAGCTATAATACAATAATATTTATACAATATATACAAAGATATATACATATTATTTTCATATATATATATATAATAGTATAGATATAAAACATCGTGTTTATTTTACAGCACATCACAGTTATCCAAGAGTCATATCCAAGAGTCACTAAAAGTCCGCCTCCGTGTGGTAAATCTCAAAGCACGGATACACACATAAGCCAGGTTTCGTCGGACAGTTTTTGCACTGATACCTTGATTCTTTCCGTAGTTTTTTACGTGTACATACCAAGCAGCGCTTGGTAGGGTGTGCTTTAGCCGATGTCGGAGGAATAGGATCCGGGAAATGAGGCGAACCAGACAACCTGATGTGCTCACAGGCGTTATGCTTCGTCGGCGTGCCCCCTGGACGATCAGGCTCGGCTTCACTTTCACTTTCTGTCACTCCCACGTCACTTGAGTTGGAGCTGTCTCGCGAATCAATAAGTCCCCTAATTACCTCTTTACGAAACCAGATCAAAGGCTTCTGACCCCCGGTTTCTTATATAGAAGGTATGAATTTGAAATGGCCATTTCCAAATAGTGGATTACAACTTTCCTGTACCATTTGATGGTTTTGCGTAGGCTCGAATAGTACTGAGTGAGTTGATCATTTCGGTCTACCCCACACATCCCCTTATTGTAATGTTAAACAACTTTTTTCCTTTTTGATAGCATGGTGATACCTATATTACTATATGGCTGTGAACTGTGGGGTTATTCAAAAAACATGATTGTACAAAGAGTACAGTATAAATTTTGTAAGTATATTCTTAAAGTAAGTGCAAGTACACTAATGCAGCTGTCATAGGAGAACGTGGTAGATTACCACTATTTGTCAAATACTCTTTGAAATGCCTGAAATACTGGATAAGATTATTACATATGGAAACAAACAGATTCCCAAAACGTATATATTCATGTTTATTTAATTTAGATAATAATGGAAAAAATAACTGGGTCAGTGATGTAAGATCATTATTATTTCAAGCAGGTTATGGCTATGTATGGATGGCTCAACATGTGGGAGATGAGAAAATGTTTTTAACTCTAACTAGACAGAGACTCGCAGACATGGCAGTTCAAGATTGGCAAAATGACATTAAATCCTGTAATATATTGTATTCATATGGTGTTTTTAAATCTATGTTAACATTAGAAAAAATATCTGTCTGTGTTCCAAATAAAAGCCACGGATGTGCATTAGCTAAACTTAAATTTAGCTCTAATTTCAAATTAGCCATAGAAACAGGGAGGCATCGAAATTTAAACATAGAAGAACGAATATGTATGTACTGCTTCAATCATGTATACAACATTGTAGAGGATGAGATCCATTTCATATTAGAATGTCCAATGTGTGCAGAACTTAGGAAAAAGTATTTAGGAGTTGAAAAGTATGAGACCAATTAAATTAATTTTAAAGAAATGAGTTAGAGGAAAAGTAAAGTAGACATTTAAAGCAAAGTTAACAACATATTTAACCAGGTATTAAATTTGTTATTTTTTTCAGGTCAGTTATAAAATTCATATTAGAACATTTCACAGAACGAATGGATTGTATTTTCTCGTGAAATTTTATTTAAAGGGGCCCAATCACCTATTAAGCATGTTGAGTTAACACGAAAAATAACTTCTTCCCTTTAAAATAAATCTGTACCTGCCAAAATATTGCCTTGAAACCGTTTGGTTACTCCTGTAGACGAGTGTTATAAACAGTGAACCGGGCGCGATCGCAGGTGTCAACATAAACCCAGTGCGTCGGGCCGTGTGCTGCGCGGAGCCACAATGCGTGCCAAACTGGGGATGCCCTGACTGACTTGGCTCAAAAACTGTAATATATGTTCCCGCTGGCTGAAATACCGCGTTTTGCCCCTCTTAATCGGACCTCCGGTCACGCGGCCTTGTCATGGTAAACAGACCGTGTTCACATACACAAGGTGTTAAACAGTCGTATGCGAGGAAATGAGAAATGTGCTGGAATGGTTTTGCTGGGAAACTTTTGGTATAAATCAAAACTGAACTAGAAGTGTGAAAGAACAGACATAATATTGCTCCTGATTATGTCCCTTTAATTTTATTTATTTATTTATTTTTTTTTCAAAATTATTGTAAATCATGATTATAATAATTTATATATTAGTAACATCTTAGCACTACTGATACATTTTGTCATAGTTATTTCTGTATTGACTTTAAATTCACATATATTTGGAACTATGGGCCTGTGGCCTTCATTTCCTAGAATAAAGCTTTTGTTTGTTTTGTTTGTTGTCAAAAGAGGGCGTGTAGCTGTTGTCATTCAATTGCCATAGAGTGCGTGTAGCCGTGATCATTAGACAGCCATAGAGGGCGTTTAGCTGTTGTCTATTAACAGCCATACAGGGCGTGTAGCTGTTGTCATTCAACACTCATAGATGCCGTGTAGCTGTCATTGTTGCCATAGAGGACCTGTAGTTGTAGTCATTCTACAGCCACAGAGGTCAAGTAGCTGTTATAATTCAACAACAAATGAGGGCGTGTAGCTGTTGTTTCAACAGCCAAAGAGGCATATAGGGTGTGTACAATAACTATAGAGAGTCTGTAGCTGTTGTCATTCAACAGCCACAGAGGGCGTGTAGCCGTGTCATTTAGAGCCAAAGACGGCGTGTCGCAGTTGTCATTCGACAGCCATAGAGGGCGTGTAGCTGTTGTCAATCAACAACTATCAAGGGCGTTTTGCTGTTCAACAGCATAAGAGGGTGTGTAGCCGTTTTCATTCAACAGCCATAGAGGGGGTATATCTGTTGTCATTGGACAGCTATAGAGGGCGTGTAGCTGTTGTCATTCAACAGATATGGAGGACGTGTAGCCGTTGTTTTAACAGACATAGAGGTCGTGTATCTGCTGTCTTTCAACAGCCAATAAGGGCGTGCGCAATAACCATAGAAGGCGTGTAGCTGTTGTTATTCAACAGCCATAGAAGGTATGAAGCTGTTAATTGTCATTCAACAGCCATGGAGGGTGTGTAGCTCTTGTGGTTCGACAGCCGTAGGAGGCGTGTACCTGTTGTCAATTAACAGCCATAGAGGGCGAGTTGCTGTTGTCATTCAACAGCCAAAGAGGGCGTGTACAACAGCCATAGAGTACCTGTAGCTCTTGTCTTTCAACAGCCATAGAGGGCGTATAGCTGTTGTCATTCAAAAGCCATAGAGGTCATGTACAATAACCACAGAAGGCGTGTAGGAAGGCGTGTATAACAGCCATAGGAGACCTGTAGCTTTTGTCATTCAACAGCAACTACAGAGGGCGTGTAGTTTTTGTTATTCAACAGCCATAGAGGGCGTGTAGCTGTTCTCATTCAACAGCCATAGAGGGCGTGTAGCTGTTGTCAAACACCAGCTATAGAAGGCGTGTAGTCGTTGTCATTAAACAGTCATAGAGGACATGTTGCTCTAGTCAATCAACAGCCACAGAGGGGGTGTAGCTGTTGTCATTCAACAACAATTAAGGGCGTGTAGCTGTGGTCATTCAACAGCCATAAAAGGCGTTTAGCTGTTGTCATTCAACAGCCATAGAGGGCGTGAAGCTGCTATCATTTAACAGAAAATGAGGGCGTGTACAATAGCCATAGAGGGCGTGTAGTGTTTGTCATTCAACAGCCATAGATGGAGGGTGTGTAGCTGTTGTCTTTCAGTTAAATATGATATAATGTTTCTCATGCATTCTGAATGAATGCGGAGTAACTTTTATTTCGGATTTATTTTATTGAATACTTTAATATTTGAAAAACTAAAATGTCATTGTGTACCTGCTTGTCTGTTTAAAAAATGTCGAGAGTTGGGAGGGGCTAACGCCACCAAATTAACCCCCATTTTATCAGCAACTGGCCTGGCAACCCTTATCTATGGGTATTAGATAATTTCTCGCGACCGTTTAATTACCGTTTAATCACACAATATATCTGAAAAAATGATGTCATATCCCCATGAAATCTCGTTGTCATCCTTAGATCGACTACAGAGTGTAGTTTGTGAACATATAGTTGAATTAAACCAGTATAAAACAGTAGGACTGCAGCCGCGGCCGGAGTCATATTTTGGTTATCATGCCATATACACACAGGAAATATGCGTTTTTAATATATCCTGCACAAAAATAAATAAGATCAATATTTTCATGGGCATTCTCGAGGGCATTTCTCATAGCCATTACGTCAGCAAGCTCAGAGGCATACATTTGAATTCCTGCTGATCTATTCAATCTAAAAGGGAAATGACAATACAGAGATCAGGTTTCTCTCAAATGGCTGGATATTGCGTGTTTTAATCACATAATGAACTTTCATTGAAAAAAATATATTCTATTTTAGAAATGGAGAACAATTAACAAACGATGCAATATTTTTCCTCTTAATTTTTCATCTGTGTCTCTTGCATGTGTGTGCCAGTCTTCGTATGGAAAATTGAACATAACCAACACTTAATTAAATTTACCGATATAAATGAGTTATTAGGCCCAAAAAGGTATGGTTCTCATGCACTTTTTTCTCATAAATCAGCGCGGGCGGGCGATATTTTATTTTTTTTCCCTTATTTGTATGCTTCGATAAAAATTGTCATATGATAAGGCAATATGAAAAAAATGAAAAAAATTCTTAACAGGTTAAAGCACTACATAACAAAGGAAATCTTATCAAAATTGTATAACTTTATCTTCTTGAAAGATGAAAATCAAAATAATTTTTTTGATGCGGAGGGTTAAAATTGACGCGGGCGGTGCCTGAACACGGTACCTTTTATTTTATGTCAAATCTTACAGTAACACGTGTGCTCAGGCAATTATTGAATTCGGATTCATTATGAATAATTTTTGCGGAAATTATGATTGAAGTACTTTGTCACTAGGGGTACTGAATAAGGACCAGCTCTTCACTCTAAAAACTGAGGACATGTTTCATGTTTCTATTTAAAACACCATTCTGTCCCATTTTTCGAAACATGTTTCCAGCATGTTTCATGACTCACAGATGTTTCAACTGCGAAAACATGTTATCTATCCCCTTGAAACATGTTTATATATAAAACATGTTTCACACACAGAGAAAATTTCATGGACAGTAAGATAAAACGTCTCTGTGTTACATGTTTTTATATAAAAATATGTCGCATATATGACATGTCTTAATACATGTCTCATTTTTCATAAAACATGTAACTATTTAAAACATTTGTTTAGCCTAAAACATGTAGTTGTCCCATTTTTTGAAACATGTTTTCTCCTAAGAAACATGTTTTATACTTAGAGTTAAACATGTCTCAGTGTTACATGTCTTTATATGAAATATGTCACATATAAGACATGTTTTAAGACATGTTTCACTTTCATAAAACATGTAACTATTCAAAACGTCTGTTCAGCCTAAAACATGTAGTTGTCCCATTTTTCGAAACATGTGTTTTCGAAAGAAACATGTTTTAACTTAGAGTAAAACATGTCACATGTTTTTATATGAAATATGTTTCAAAAGAAAGTTTCGTTTTCCTAAAAAAAAATTACATTTGCCCATCGAAGGCATATTAGCATTTAATCATGTCTCAAAAATGTCTACAAAATAAAACATGTTTTGAAAAATATTTAAAGTCACAGAAAATGTTCTTTGTTGTTTGTATTTGCCGTTTTATGTCCACTGCAACCATTTTGAAAACCTGACGAGGTGCTTCTGATGAAACAACTCACAAATTTACTGGAAAGATAACATTTATTCCTTAGACAATGCTTTCTTATTTAGAGGATGCACTGAACAGGAAACGTTTCCAGTATGGGTTATCAATTATGGGTTATTATATAAAGCTACCTGGAAATTATTGATTGCCTCCTTAAATTTCCCAGATCAAATACATTACAGTCAGGTGCTGAAGACGAAACAATATGTATCATAATAATAGAAACATATATCAAAACAGAATTACTTATTGTGGGTATAGAAACATATAAAAAGTGATTTAAAATATCATGTATAAGTCTAAGACTCATAACTGGTCCCATATCATTATAAAAGGCAGGAACTCTTATCTCAAAAGATGAAAAAAAGAATCTTTTATATATCAGTATATTTAAAATGGGCAAAGCTGATAGTTTGATGGCAGTTCATGGCTTCTACATAATTTTCGTTAGTTTAAAAATGCTTGGCATAAAAATGTGGAATACATAGTGCAGACCTTTATCAGAAATGGCCATGTATATTATATCTGAAATACACAGTTTTCTGTAAGTGTTCTTTTACAAGAGATGTAGTCACGCACATTAACAGCAATAAGATAAAGTTATTTAGTATCTACTTAAATATCTGTTGTCTGCACGTACTCATTAATCATATCAATACTGAATGTACCAGTACTGGTACAATTTTGTCTTCCCCATAGCTGTATACACAAATATTATTAACTATGAATTACAACAATTATTAAACCTGGCAAACCTAATCTGATCTCTGTACAATGAATAACAAGGAACTTGTTGGTCATGGCGCTCAGCTGGAATTGGTAAAGAGAAAATTTGTATAAAATCCTAGTAGATGGAAATAAGGCAATATTTAATTTTTTTATTAATATTTTAAAAATGTTCAGCATATAAATATACACATAATTTGCTCTACCGAGTTGTATTACTTACACATTTGGTGTGTTTGGTGTCAATTTTACTATTTTATGGACAACCTGAAAGATGCTGGAGCCTCTCATGATTACTCATTTGTAAAATTAAAGATTTCATATTCCGACTGTAACATGCATGTAATAAATACCCACTTGGACTGTGTGAAACCCTTTTAAATATACAATAAGGAAGTAAGTGGAGGTGAACGTATAATAATACACATTTAATTTAATAATTGCAATAATGAAAAAAAGATTGGTGATGAAAGAATCCATTTGATTAAGAAAAATCTTAATTATTATTTCTAAAAACTGGTTTAACATATTGCCAGTTAAGCTAAAAATGAAATTATATGAACTTTTACTCAATATACCTGATTGCAAGCACCAGTGTTATGCTAAATAATGCCCAGCCAGCTTAAGAGATTTGAATGAAATGCTATAATGTATACACCAATTTGCAAGTTTTATTTCAATATTTAATTTCAGAAATTTAATTTAAAAAATCAACTAAGTCGACAATTTAAGAGAAAACAGATTCAAAACATTTAAATAATGGTTAAAGTAGCTGCTCTCATAGCTTTAATATATAATAAATAAGTTTAAACCTATTACAATTTACAACTGAAAATTTACAGCTTGCATTTCATTCTAAACACTTAAAAGCCAAAGCGTCTTAGTCAGCGAGCTAAAACTGTAAAGTTGAATAATTATTTGATAAAAAACTCTGAAAAAGTTGCTCTTGAATTTTCTAATAGATATAAGAACATATAAGTGTATCAAATTTTTCTTAACATTAAATCTCTTTCTTCTTCCATAAGAAAACTTGAAACATGCATTATATTTTACGAGTGTTAATTTTTTTATATGAAGTATACTCCTTTTAGATATATTTTTTTTATGTTGGACAGTTTTCTACAATCTAACCTAACACATCCTGAAGCAGAAAACAACTTAGGTTTACTAGCATGAAAAAAATGCAAATTAAATGTCCCAATACTATAAATTTTTGCATGCACTGTAACAACCGCAAGTATCGCAATAATATAAAACTGACTGTATAATATTTATATGTATTAGTAGGTAGCAAAACTTATCTCAGATCATGAATGAGCATTTACATAATTCAGACATACCAATTTATTTACTTTCAGTGTTCCTGGCTTCAGTCTGACTACAGCCAATTTTTTACAGCCAAAAAGGGTAATATAAAATACAGAAAAGGCTGTCATCAACTAAGTCTTCCATGACTGAAGATTTCTCAGCAATTCAGCATAGTTGAGAGGCACATCAGCTGCTATTCTGATTAGTGTACCAAAAGAATCTATCAGAGCAATACTGAAAGCACCCTCATTAAACACCTAATATTTTCATAATACCGAATCCTTGGTTGGTATCACTTTAATATAAATTAGAATCCTAAAACTAGGCCTCCGTTTGTAAATACTTGAAGCTTTACTAAATTACATTTATGCAATCAATCATGACAATTAAATACTACAAATTACACATTTGCCATATATAGCCTGTACCATCACATTTGGAACTTTAACATAAATACAAATTTGGTGCAAATGAAGCCTCATACAAATAATGAAATACATGATAAATCAGCCAGATTGTACAAGATTAAGTAACTGCTGTATGTTCACAGTGATTCATCAAACATTTGTAAGAGTTGGAAAAATCCAATTACCATAAAAAAAGAGTGAAACATTTTACATATGTGAATAGTAAAATTCATAAAAGATTTCTTAGAAAATATGTAGAACACTAAGGATGTAACAAAAGAATCAAATACTAAATTATTTTAATGCAGCCACAAACTGTGGAAGAAGTTGACTTGTCCTTATTGGGCACTTTATTTTTAAGACGCTCTTCCTGAAGTGGGTTGAGAAGTTGCATGTATTGTGCTGGGTTAGTTATATTAGGAATAGGGTGTGAGGAAGTACTGTACCTCGAAGTGGGTACGAGGTTTTCCATACTGAACCATTCTCAATTAAACATATTTTCATGGTGTCACCCAAAATAGCACCTGACCTCACTTCTCCATTGTCTATGATAAAACAGGTGTTGGTTCTGTACCCTCTTGTGTACAAAATGCATCTTCTTTGACATCTTTCTGAAAAAGGTGTAGCAATTTATCAGTGGCTAAATTGTGTTATTTCCATAGTCAGTTTGGACAAAAAGATGAAATAGTATTAATTGTCAGAAACACAGCTGACAGTTCTTAAACATGCATGCAGCTGCATGGAATGCACTGACATCAGCTAGATACTGACACAAGTCCAAGAAGAATTTATAACAGTTATTTATATGGAGGTTTTTTTCATAAAATGAAAATGTCCACTTCTTACATTTTATTCAAATACTGTTTACACCTGGTAACATAATGATGATATATAAGAATAAGGCCTCTAAAAGTTATACCTCTTTAATGGAATAATATGAATGTTTACATCAATTGAATCAAAGACCCCTCAGGGTTTAAAGCTGTTGGTTAGCAAAATATGTTGCAAGCATCTGTCATTTAATAATTCAGTGGCATTGACAATAACAAGGTAAAACATCACATGTACTTTATATTTAATCGAGGATTAAAAATATGTTACCTGCAAATATGTTCTAGAAAACTTCAACTATTACCAAAAATTATACAAGAGGGAAAAATTTGCATACTTGTGTAAAAATAAAAAAAATTTGATAAAGTGAAGCAAGAATTACTAAATTAAATATTCACTCTCTCCCCAAATTCACTCTAACATGGGAAAACTGGAACCACTTTACCACCATAACCACCAATATACCCACATCCAACCTTGGTACCCTGGAAACCTTCCCACCACCAATATTTACCCACCCAGCCTGGGTATCCAATGCAGTCCCAACACCAACACCCATGTACACACATCCAGCCTTGGTACCCTGGACTCCATTCCACCAACACCCATGTACACACATCCAACCTTGATACCCTAGACCCAGTTTCATCAACACCGTCTGCACACAACCAGCCTTGGTACCACCACCAGTCATGTTTTCAACCATCCAGACTTGGTATCCTGAACCCTATTCCACAAGCACCACCCATATGCATGCATCCAACACTGGTACCCTGGACCCTATTCCCCCAACACTACAAATGTGCACACATCCATTCTTGGTACCCTGGACCCCATTCCACCAACACCCATGTACATTCATCCAGCCTTGGTGCCCTGGACCTAAGTTCACCACCAGACTTGGTACTCTCAACCCAGTCCCACCAACACCCATGTACACACACCCAGCCTTGGTACCCTGACCAAAATCCACAAGCACCACACATCAAGCATTGGTACCCTGGACTCCATTCACACATCTGGCCTTGTTACTCTGGAACCTATTCCACCATCACCACCCATGTGCACACATTCAGCATTGATAAGATGCATAAATTACCATTTTGTTTATGATGTGCCCATGAGGTAATTTTTGAACATGCTGCAGATTTTAATCTACACAAATATGATATTGCACATAATTACAGGTTTTGAATTTGCTAATTTTATCATTCTGATCACAAATTACTTATGTTTTCCTTATTCATCTTCAAATTCAAGGTTTCAATAAAACTGCCTTGAAAAATTTAACAAAATTATCTTTGCACAGCCTACTTCTTGCATCACATTTGATAAATAAATATCTTACCTACTCAGCAGCCTATACATGTTAACTTGCGTCCACAATGCACCCAAAGTTGGGTCATGGTTATGCTGAACCAAACTGAATTTGGTACAGTAGTTTCTAATAAAAAGCTGCTAATGACCACTTGTTATACTTTTAAAAATATAAAAACAACATGTCTATTTTAAATCAATTTTTTTAAATATGAAAAACACTCCAAATTTTAAAGACTGCTATAGTCATTAACATTCCTGCTTGCTTGATTGCCCCCTCTTAAATGTACTTACTTGCAGGGGCATCAATATGGAGGGGGGGTTGACCCCCCCCCCCCCCCCCGAAGATAAATTGACCCTTCTACTTATTTGTGTTCTGGACTCACATGGAATAAGTGCACTGGAAAGTCTTATATTCAGGGGCACGGAATTGTGGGGTTCGGGGTTCCAAGGGGTCAAGAATCCCCCCCCCCCTTTACAATGACAACCAGTGAATTATTGGCCCTTCAGAGGGCTGTATCCCATCAGCTTTTGAAAAGTAAGGACTTTTATTTCGGAAATCCCCCCGAGGTTAGATCCCCCCCCCCCACCCACCTTTCTAAAATCCTGTACATACCCTTGTATATGAATTGTCTCATAAATGACATTACTGTATTTGAATGGTGGTTTGTACTTTACATTGCATATTAATTCTTGTGAAGGTAAAATGTGGTTGTACTTTATATAAAGTATGAATATTTGTATCTCTATGAGCGATATTATGAATATATATACTGTTCACAAACTTAACGTTTGACTCACCTTTTAATTTCTGGCAAATTATATTTTGGGTTGCTACAGGAAACCTTCTCTGAGCCCAAGACTGAATATCATCAAAGGTGGACCTGGTAATTGCTCAAAATCACGTTCCGTTTTCTCGGAAGTTTTCATCTTTCCCGCGATCACTGGCAATCAGTTAATCATATGAATTGGGAGAATATCCGGTCATGTGATCAGTGGCAAAAAATAACGGCGATTAAACAAGGTAAAATGTAATTGCCCGCGCGAGACATGTCTTGAAACATGTGTTACACATGTTTCACACATGTAACGACATAGCATGATGTTTCAATGGACCCAATTTTGAAAAAAACGGTGAAACATGTTTTGAAACATGTTTAAAATTGAAACATGTTTGCATACAAAACATGCTTAACATCATGTAAAACATCTGTGAAACGTCATTTTTTAGAGTGTTTTCCTTTCGTAATTTATTTAAGTTATGAATAGATTAATTAACACTATCACTCCAACCTCATTCTCCCTTATTAGTCAATGATGCTAGTTGTAGAACTACCTCCGTACATAGAACGCTTGAATCATATAGCTCAGGCTTCACGTTGATTGCTAGAAATACCATACACAGACTCCTGTAGTATATTTTTTAAATAAACGTGAGAATATACTGGATTATACGTTTCTTATTTGTGTAAATCAACATTGATACATTGTCTTTCATTTTCAGAACAAACCATGGCCGCAAAGTATGGAAAATATAATCTTAACATCAAGGAAAAGAAACAGTTGCTTGAGTGGATTGGGAAGAGAGGGTCATTGAAACTGATTTTCTCTGCAGACCAAGACGGATGTGATTCGGCCGTTTTCCATAATACATGTGACAATAAGGGTCCAACCGTATGTGTTGCCTACAACCAAGCTGGTTACGTGTTTGGTGGTTACACATCCCTGACCTGGCAAGGGAGTGGAAGTTGGATAAACGACCCACAAGCATTTATCTTCAGACTCCGTGACCCACAAAACTCGCAAGCTCTGAAATATCCTGGAATAAATCCCAATATCTGCCCATACCCGGATTATGGGCCATACTTCGGTAGCTCCAACGCGACTGAGTTAGTATTTTGGACTGGGAAACGTAATAAAACTGGAGATGTATATACTAGCTGTGGAACGACTGTGAGTTTGGCCAACTATGCATTTCAGAACAACGGCCACAGCACTGACCAATTTTGTGGTTCAAATTACAACTTTATGGATTTTCAAGTTTACCAAATACTCGGTAATCTTCTTCTATAGGCATACAATTATTTCTTATATAGTGTAATTTAGAAATTTAGATTACAGCTTACTTATGTTTGTCTTCTGAAAAATTGTTATGTTACCAGTTGATAATTATCACATAGTAATTGTATTGCGTAGTTTGATTGTATAGTAATATGTCAAACATGCATAAATATTTTCCTAAACCATTCATACAACTTTCTTTCAGGTGCATACATTTTCGAAAGTCATGTTTTTTTTAATTCTATAGAATATGACGAGAGCAAACCATGGAGAAAGGCGGTAGAAGAATGGACAGACCAAGTGAGAAATATAATATATAAATATCAAGAAAATTCAATCGGATGACACTGTATACTTTCGCAGCTAAAAAGCTACAGCAAGCAAACGACATATGAAGCATTAATTTTAATAATTTTTCACTCATGAATGAATTTTGCTGAGGTCCTGGAAGTTCTTAAGCCATGGTTAGATTTATGGAATATTAAAAATGTGGGATTTTTGTTTACTAGAGTGTAAGACTAAGCAACCTGATGTCAACAACGGTAGTATGTTTTCATGTTGAAAGATGCAGCAGAACAGGCCTGTAGTTTTATTTTTAACATTCAGATACGTGACGGTTTGAAGAAAGAAGTGAGCGACCACCGGCCGTACGAGGAGCTGAGTGTTCCCAAGGAGAACATCCTGTTGATAGGGCCAGTGGGGGCCGGCAAGTCCAGCTTCTTCAACACCATCAACTCTGTGTACCGGGGTTATGTGACCGCCCAGGCCGTGACGGGGACTGCTACACACAGCCTGACCACTCAGGTAACACACGCAAACACACGCACACAGCCTGACCACCCAGGTAACACGCACAAATAGACGCACACACACAGAATATCAAACAGTACATCGGGGTTATATGACCGCCCAAGCAGTGACAGTTACCGCTAAGCACAGCCTGACCACTCAGGTAACACGCACAGATAGACACACACACTCGGACTGTCAAACAGTACATCGGGGTTATATGACCGCCCAAGCAGTGACAGTTACCGCTAAACACAGCCTGACCACTCAGGTAACACGCACAGATAGACACACACACAGAGACTGTCACACAGTACATCGGGGTTATGTGACCGCCCAGGCATTGACAGGGACCGTCACACAAAGCCTGACAACTCGGGTAACACGCAAAAACACACACACACTCAGCGGTTTGGGGTTACGTGACTGCTCAGGCCGTGAAAGGGACCGCTACAGACAGCCAGAAAACTCCGGTAACACGCACAGATAGACGCACACACATATCAATATATTACGTTTTGGAATCACTTGTTGGATATGGATAATAGTAGACTGACCAAGAAAGTTTTCATATGGGATTATAACCAAGTCGCAGATAACTGGCGCAGGAAAATCTTTTACACATATATAATGAAATGGTGTCATGCTGCTTACGTAATCTGGAACAAAAGTTGCGTTCCGATTATCAAAATAAATGGATTAAACAATGCCAATCAATGCCTAAAATGAGAACTTATACCAGTTTCAAAACCTCATATGGTAAAGTATACGTTAAAAAGTTAATGACACGACGGCAAAGATCATTACTTGCTCAGCTTAAATGTGGTATATTCCCGATGAAAATAGAAACTGGCAGATTTCAAACCATTAAAGATGACGTTACAAAAAAATATAGGAAACTAAAAATTGAAGAAAGAGGTTGTCCTATATGTAATAATGTTGAAGTCGAAGACAAAAAACACTTAATTTTTTAATGTTCTGCTTCAAGTACAGTTTGTTATGTTTCCAGCGGGGTTTCCATGTTAAAATGGATTTTATTGGCTAACTTTGTCAATTTTGGGGTGCTGATTCCAAAAATATCATGTATATTTTTTTCACCAGCGTCTTCTTCCGCCAATTTATATTTCGAAATGGCCGTTATTTTTCTTATGTTTTGCCTTTATCTGGACATCTTGGTAGCAACATCCATATTTGCGATACCATTTATTCAATTGAAGCCACTGACACAACTTTACAAAGTAGGTTAGGCCGCCATATTGAATTTCAAAATGGCCGCCATTTGGAACACGCTTTTAATTCTGTTCTTGTGAGCACTGTAGAAGAATACAAGTGGTGGCAGCATCCATGTTTGTGATACCAAGATATAAAACCAAAGAAATTGCTGTACTTGTTACATGTTTATGGCTCGGCCGCCAAATTGAATTTCAAAATGGCCGCCATTTTTAATCCGCATTTACTTATATCGGGATTTGTGAGCATGGGATAAGATTTTAAAATGGTAGCAACATCTATGTTGTGATACCAGCAATTCCATTAAAGCCATGGCCATACTTATTTTAAATTATTCTTTGCCACTTTATTGGATTTCAAAATGGCCTCTTGTGAGCAGCAAAAAACAATAAATATAGTGGCAGTACCTATGTCTTTGACATCAGGGATTCCATTGATCCAAATTCAGTGGTTTCATAAATTTTGTTCGGCGGTCATGTTGAATTTAAAATAAATGAGAATCTTTGCTGGTATCTCTGCCTTGGAGTCCCATAGAGATCGAAGCATCGGAGTCTATAAATGATGCCAAAATCCACATTTATGGTGAACTGGATCTAGTTAACTGCATGCCTAACATTTGCCAGGTTAATTCAACTGCAATGTTTGGTTTATAAATGGGCGATGTCGAAAATCATTTTAATACATGTGATTACATGTAATGTACACGCATTTTGTCACTGATTTCCTTACCTTACATGCAAAAAAAATAAACTCTATGAAAATGAATGTTCATAATTTCAACCAAACATTTCTTGAAAGGAGACATTGTGTAAATCTTTGAAAGGCCTTGATCACGTATAACATGGAATTGTGCTCTGGACAGTTACTACTTCGATGGCTCCTGACCCGCCAGCCTACATCGTATTTCGTTTATTGCAGAGTGCTTGACATTTCAGGTTAATTGTCTTCAAGATTTCATACTGCAAAGATACTTCAAAGACGTTTTAGTTCTGTATTACTGAGTTATTGGCGGATTGCGCTAGGCTAACTATTTATTCCTAATAATGTGGTCACACCAGCAATAGATTGTAAGTGCTATTATTGCCACGTTGTAAAGAAGACCATAAACCAAATGACTAATCGCTATACACTCTTACAAAAGTCATATCAGCTTTTGGTGCTGAACCTCTACACAAAACGGAAATGACTCTTGGTCTTGACTTGTGCGAGATGGCATTGAACCTGCAGTCTTCGACAGGGAAAGGCAATCAATTGAGAGTTGGTTAGCTTCGGGTTTGATTTTTTTTTTTGCTTTACCCATCACCAGTCTTGTATACAACGAAGCTATCAGAGATATAAACATATGCCCAATTTCAGAATGATATATCAAACCCCTCCTGAGATATAAGCAGGGACACACACTGTGCAAAACTTATTGAAGGTGGCACCACCAGTCTTGTATATGACAAAGCTATTCGATATGTATAAATATGCCCGATTTCTGGCTGATATATCAAATTCCTCTGTTGAAATAAGCAGGCACATTCACAGGGCAAAAGTCACTGAAGGTGGCGACACCTGTCTTGTGAACGAGAAAGCCATCAAAGACACATAGACAGGTCAAAATATCAGGCCAATACATCAAACTTACCTTGAGTTTGATGCATGGGACTGACCGTGCTTAGGTGAGATAGGTAGTTGCCGCAAGGGAACTGTGACAAATTGCTTGCTCAGGCTACTGCAATGAGTGAACTCATGACCTGCACCTTGCTAGACTGAGTAAACTTTTTACCTGTACCTGGCTGCACTAAGTGAACTCTGGACCTGTTGCATAATCTGACACAGTTGGAAGTCTACCAAAGCTATAAATAGAATGCAGCTACTACACTGAGTGAACTCATGACCTATACCTGGCTGCACTTAGTGAACTCTTGACCGGTTGCCTAATCTGGTACAGTTGGCAGTCTGCCAAAGCTATAAATAGATCCAGACTGACCTTTGGCCTGTTTCCAAAAACTGAAATAGTAGCCACACCATTGCATAAGCTCAAAGATTGGCTCCAAATGCAGCTCTGAGGGGCATGACACACATGAGGTGACCACATAATACTCATGAAGTGATCACATGCTACCTATTAGGTGATCACATGGTGCCCATGAGGTGTTCACATGTCGACCATGATTTGATCACATGCCTTGTTCTTGGCTGCACTGATTGAACTCTTGACCTATATCTGGCTGCACTGAATGAACTCTTGATCTGTTGCCAAATCTAAAACAGTTGGCAGTTTCTCAGCCTATTTATAGATTCAGACCTGTTGGTAAATCTGTTTACACATACTAAAAGATTTTGGCTAAAATGCTTTTTTTTCAAGCTGACATATTCATAAACGTTTTATCAAAATATCTAGAATAATATAAGATGCAGTCCTTTCTGTTAAAAGGTCCAATGATTCTGCCAAAAATCATTCAAATAAACTTGAACAAAGGCCACCTAAGAATAACTTTTATGCAATGTTACAGAAGTTATAATTGAAACAATAATTTTGTAGAAGAACACTATTGCAGTCCTCAGTTTAATAATGGCCATAAGACCTAATTAAGCTTTCCATGACTCAACCAAAAACCAACCAAAAATCAACAATGATTGAAAGAACCATGTCCTAGGATAATTCTTTTGAACAATTGAACGATTCAACTTGACAGTTTCATCATAAACATTTTAAGCTGAAAGAGGCAAAAATTATGAGGTTCTTGCCCATAAAAAACAGGTCAATGTAGGTGGCACCACGAAATCTGCAACTTCAAATATAAGTCATGTGACCAACATTTGCAAAATACTTGGTAATATTAGCTTCTGTCATTTCTGAGATTACCATGTCAGAATGCTTACTTTGCTAAATGTAAGTTCAAATTCGTGTAACTCGGCTAAAATTCAACAAATGCAAACCATTTGAACAAGCTTGAGAGGGCTTGCCTCTGGGATCATTTCTGTAAAATATTGAACAATTTGGCTGCGCTGTTTACAAGAAGAAGACTTTTAAAGGTTTTTCAGCTTTTTCCCTATAAAATCTAAGTAAATGCAGATAGCAAAAAAATCAGCTGAATCCCACAACATTTGATATTTGACAAGTTATTGCATAAAATCTGGGGGTGGTAGCTCCTGCTATTCCTGAGAAATTATGGCTTAATGTACAGATGACCAATGACCCCAGTAAAAAAAAGGTCAATGCAGGTGGCGCCACCAATACCTGAATTACATATATGACTCATGTGACCAACACTGGCATAAAATTTGGTTATGATAGCTTGTCATTTTAGTATGCTTTTTTGGAAAGATGACTAAGTTAAGCTGCCTTTTACTCGGTCAAAATTCACCGAACTTGAATCATTCGAGCAAATATGAGAGAGATGATGTAAAAGATTACTTCTGCGATATATTGATCAATTTGGCTTGACCGTTTCGGAGGAGAAGATGTAAAAAGACGGACGCCGCATTAGCTCACAGGTTCGCTAAAAATTACCACAGATGCATATTAAATGCAAAATTATTATATAGATACATCTCACTGATGGCAAAATCTTGAATTAAGTTGAGTATGGATATCAAATATTTATAATCCATGTACAGCCGTCTTCATATACCCACAGGGAGCTGTATACCTGTGATTGTAAAAATTGCCTGGCATGAGGAATATCTAAAATAATAAATCTACATTTTTTTAAAAGCCTTTAAAAAGCATTCTTGTCAATATTAATCATAGATAACCTGAAGTCTTAATGTCTAGAGGCATGATGTAACAGATGCTGATAAACTGGTGCCAGGCTAGATGTAACAGCTAACATATATGGTAAAATGACTCGTCAATCTTTATAATTCAGCCAAAATTCATTCTTTGGAACCATAAAAGACAATTATTATAAGAATAACTCAGTGGATTATTCTTTTAAAATATTAAACAAATTGGCCTCAGTGGCGTCAGTCAAAAAAACGTTTTGCAGGTTTATATATCATCTGGGAAAATACTGCAAAATGGCTAAGTTAAGCTTCCCATAACTCAGCCAAAAATCACTGAACCAAAACCATTTGAACAAACTTGAATTATCAATATCTAAGTATAATTAGTATTTGAGATTTAATAATTTGGCCCAGTGGTTTTTGAGAAAAAGATCTTTGTAGACACTGAGCTCAAATGGGCTGTTATGGCACATGACTAAATTCAGCTTACCATAACTCAGCCAAAAGTCACTGAACTGAGACCATTTGAACAAACTTCAGAAAGCACTACCCTATGATCATTTCTGTGCGATATTAAACATTTTGGCCATATGTTTTCATTGAAGAAGTTTTTTTTTGTAGCCGTCAGTATGATACGGGCACTGAAGACCCCCGTACAAAAAAGGCTGATGCAGGTGGCGCAACCAATACGTCGAATTCAGATATGACTCATGTGACCAACATTGGCATAAAATTTGGTGATGATACCTCCATCTGTTTCTGAGATTGTAATTTTAGTATGCTTTTTCGACAGATGACTTAGTTCAACTTCCTATAACTCGGCCAAAAATCACCGAACTTAAACCATTCGAACAAACTTGGGAGAGAATGTTCTACGAATCATTTCTATGAAATACTGGACAATTTTGCTGAACAATTTCGGAGAAGAAGATTCTAAAGCTTTTTTTAGCTTTTTTCCAATAAAATCTAAGAAAGTGCACTTAGCAAAAAAAAAAAAAAAAACAAAATCCGATAGAGTTTTTTAGATGACTAATTTTTTTTTGCATACAATTTTTGAGATGCTAACATTTGCCGTTTTCAAGGTAGTATGGGTTAATGTACAGAAGACGGACGACGGCCGAAGGACGCCGGATGACGCCACACCATCGCATAAGCTCACAGGTTCGCTAAAAAAACAACATTCTTAAGAAGAGAGTTCCACGTAATATGTTACTAAGACCTTGGGCAGACGGCATGATGTCGCGTAAGTTCTTTGGAACAGGAGTAGAATTCACTTGATTTGCTTCACTTGAGCATGCAGGCAGCCATAAGGGAGAAGAGATTAGTTGTATCTACATCAGAGAAATCGATTATGGCAAAAGTTAAGCTATAAGGACCTTCAGTATGTGTAAGGTTGGTTAAGAGAAGATAGACAACTATTGGCAAGATTGCTTGTAGTTCAGCAGTCATGCCATAGTGTGTTGCAGTCTTTGAGTGAGACAATAGGTAGAAACAGGTTTTCTGTTATTCAAAGGTACCTCTTCTCCTCCAATGGTCTTCTTCTTATTCCAAGTGACAAGAATGCCTTTGTCCAAGTTACTAAAGAGTACAGCATTAAGTCTTCAGGTAAATCAGATTCAACTGCATCACGCATAGGTGAGAAACGATAACCAATGTGGATTACCGAAGCCACAGCAGTTGTCCAAGCTATCAAGAATGGTCATATGATAAATGACTACTGTCCTGCTTTTGTGACTCCCTTTGTTCGAACGTCCCTAACACCATAAATGGGTATGGTAAAGTTATCTTTGATAGAAATGCTGAGAATTTTTAATGTTCACACACATGGTAAAAGGAATGTTGGTATTTTAAGTTTGACCTTGTAAGTTTGGAGTTAAAGACTTGCGAAACATTAAACTAACGGAGACGTCACGGACAGGGATTTTTTTTACCAGCTAAAGAAGTCTTTATTTATATTTAAAACTTGTTAAAAAATAAATTGAAGGTAAACTTCATATCATCATCAGATAGGATTAAGCAAAGTTCACCTTTGACATACGAATAAAATGTGCAACGATAAAACATAGGAGAACTTTAATTCTGTTAGGTTAACATGCTATTGTTGCACTTAATCGGATGCCTATTTGCCGGTATGTCCAAAAGTAAGTGAATAAAGCATTATTAGAGCTTTAAAACAAGAAATCACATAGTTTATATTAAACAAGTGACCCATGGGTCATGACGCTCAGCTGACTGGGAAGAGCTTCGCACAAGGAAATTTTATCATCTGAACGGTAGTATTTACCCATTCAACTGAAGCATCAAACAGATTAAACCAACAGTCCAAGATTGTGTCTGTATTTATATATCTCAAAAATAGAGAAAAAATGCATAGACTTAAAAAAAATACAGGTGGCTCCACCAGTCTGCAGAAAGAAATAAAAACACTTAATGGTCAATATCCATGCAAAGAATCATGGTGATATCTACATTAGTTGTTCAGATACTTCAGCTGTTGTATCAAATTTTCCATTATTTTGAGGGATAGTTCGGAGTCCTATAGCTTGAAGGATATGGGAAACAGACCTAATTTCAGGTTTCCACAGACACTCTTCATGGGCCTCCTTGCATGACAAGAATGAAGATTCTAGGTCCAGTTGTTATGATTTGTGCCCTGTTAACAGATTTTCATATCTTTAAAGGTCTCAAAAATAGAGAAAAACATTCGTTTAAAAACCCGAACAAATACAGGTGGTGCCACCAGTCTGCAGAAACTGATGAAACACTCCATGATCAATATCCATGCAAACAATTATGGTGATCTCTGCATTAGTTGTTCAGATACTTCAGCTTTTGTATAAAATTTTCCATTATTCTGAGCTGTACTTTGGAGTGCCATAGCTCAAGGATATGGGAAACAGAGACCTAATTTCAGGTTTACATGAAGACTTTTCATTGTTCTCCCTGTGTATCAAGAATGAAGATTCTAGGTCCAGTTGTTATGATTTGTACCCTGTTGACAGATGTTTACATTTTTTTAAGGTCTCAAAAATAGAGAAAACAAATCGTAAAAAAATCGAAAAATACAGGTGGCGCCACCAGTCTGCAGAAACTGATGAAACATCTCATGATCAATATGTATGCCAAAAATCATGACCATCAGTGTTGTAGTTATTGAGATGTTGCAGTTTGTTTTTATCAAATTTGCCATTATTCTGGGGGGTAATTGGGAGCCCCACAGCTGAAAGGATATGGGTAACAGAGACCTTATTTCAGGTTTCCATGGAGACTTTCCATAGGTCTCTCAGTGCGTCATGAATGAAAATTCTAGGTCCAGTCTTTACGATTTGTGCCCTGTTAACAGATGTTCACATTTTTAAAGGTCTCAAAAATAGAGTGAAAAATTCGTAAAATATCGAAAAAACCAGGTGGCGCCACCAGTCTGCAGAAACTGATGAAACATCTCATGATTAATATGTATGCCAAAAATCATGACCATCTGTGATGTAGTTAATGAGATATGGAAGTTTTTGTATGAAATTTTTGACTATTTTGGGGGGTGCTTTGTGGCCCCATAGCTCGAAGAATATGGGTAACAGAGACCTATTTTCTAGTTTCCAAGGAGATTTTTCACGGACCTCTCAGAATGCCAAGTTACATGATTCTAGGTCCAGCTGTTACGATTTGTGCCTTGTTAACAGACGGACGCCCGGATGGCCGGGCGGACGGACGGACGAGGCAAAGAGTGATTGCTAAAGCTCAGATGACTTACAGTCAGCTGAGCTAAAAAAACGAAGTGGGCGAAGATGAAGCCTGCATTAATCCCACACATTCAGAGAGCATGTCCCATATCGCTAACTTGCAAATGGAATAAGGGGTCAGGATCGAAAATTCCTCATCTCATTGACACTGGATGGGAGGAAACATACGATGGAACAATTTCTCTCCGGAAATAGCTTAACTACCTGCACCACAGACATTTGCTGAATTGTTTCAATTTGAATGCTTGGTGAATGTAAGAGTAATGGTTCATCTCATAGGGATAATTTGCCATGCATAGCGCGTTCCAGGGAATCACTTTTGTTGAAATTATTAAAATTAATTTTCATAATTTATTTTTAATGTGACAAAAACAGGGAAGAAATGGCACCTGATATTTTTGGAATCAGTACCCCAAAATTGAGAAAGTTAGCTAATAAAATCCTTTTTGGCACGACAATCCAGCTGTATCAAAATATCTGACAAAGCATACTATTACAATGCACTCCGAACAATTCTATTTGATAAAGCGTATCTGACAATTACGCACATTTTCGTCTTCATGATAAAACAGTTCAATTGGTTAATTTAATGAATGGTGGTTGTAAGGTTTTGGCTGAATACTTGGTCCGCTCTAAGAACAAGAGGAAAGAATTACTTTTGTCTTAATCTGTTAGAAAATGCACAGCCCGTATATTATAATGATGCTAATTAATGTTAAAGTCTATCACTATGTATTTATTGTTTTTATACCTGAGTTACATATAAGCCCAAGGAGGGCTACGCTCCCGAGGCAGTGGAAATCTTGCGCTTCTAAAGATGCTACTGATTTGTCGTTGTCTGCTGAAATAACATCGTGCGTATGATGTGACTAGCAGCCAACCTAAAACCAGTTAACAAACACTCGACATGCAACATAGCTCCGTCAATAGCGGCTTTTCAAGCGCCGCTTGATGACAGTTTTATGGTTACTCTTACGGTAGTATCTTATTGGGCTCCGACAGCTTGCGACTAGTTGAAGACACGACTATTGCGACAAAATACGCGAATTGGCGACAGTTTTCACTTGCAATTACACTGAATCGTATCGAAGACATGTTTGCGAACATCGTACGGGTGTTTGGCCAAAAATTCGGCTTGAATTCGTATACCCGTCGTGCGAATGTCGTGCGATGTTCACAAGACATTCGCGAGACATTTGTGAAATATTCGCATGACAATTCGCATGACAAATATATATATATATATATATATATATATATATATATATATATATATATATATTGTCACGAAGACAAATTGTTCAGGGGAAAATATTAGGCCGATCCGGGATTCGAACCTGTGTCACACTGTAACACACCCCCTCTTAAGAGCGTTCTGCTATCAGAACAAGACTAATTATCCCAGGAGTCACACTTTGGTGAGCTTATTCCCTGGGCCACAAAGTTTACCGTCACGTTGGACGATCCCCCATTTTGTTACGAAGACAAATTGCTCAGGGGAAAATATTGGGCCGATTTGGGATTCGAACCCATGTCGGTGGCGCACATGTAACCCCGTAACAATATATATAAATATATATATATATATATATATATATATTACTACTTTACCAGAACAATATACTTATATCAGTACATATATGTGTACAATATGAATTGTGATGAATACTCAAAAAATCACTCCTTACTCCACAACTATTACCTGCACTACTAAACACAATTGTCAATCACAGTGTGACCAATGATTTATCAATACTTTATTATATAAAATCAGAGCAGTGTCAACAATGTAGCTTTATTGCTGGCAATTAAAACAAACCAATAAGATTACCAAAATAAATTTAATTCAAATTACAGATAATTTTCAGCTTTATCACTAGGGCTTATTAAATATAGGCTACTCTGCTCCGAGTCTCAGAGTGAGGCTGTGTCTCAGCTTATTTAAATATCAGCTGTACAGACGGCTAATTTCTAAACAACATACCAGTTGCAGAAAGGTGTCAAATTCTATCATACCTTTTTGGAAAGCTTCTTAACTCTACTTTACATTTCTGTGTGATAGCAGTGCCAAGTGGGTAGCTTAATGTCTGTTACAGGCCTCTTATCCCGGAAAAGGAAAATATCACTCGATGCGGCAAAGGAAAGCCAGAAGGTAAAGATTCTATTTAAGGTCATTGTAGGTAAACATATAGAATATATTTAGGCAACATGATATCAATATATCATATATCCAATTCCATTTGAAAAGTTTACTTGTGTGGGAGACACCAATAGTTCATTAGTTGCGAAGGTTCCGTGTGCATGAAAAGATTCACATTCGTGAACAGGAAAATTAGACGTAACCACAAAGTAGTGGCAGACTTCTGGTAAATCGGCAATAAATTGGAGAATGACGTCATTAGCCATGCCCATGGTTGCTCAAGAGAGGGCATTTAGGGGTAAGAGAAACATAAACTACTATATCTTTGGTTCAACTGATAGCAAAATAAAAAAAAATTACCATTTAAGATGTTTGTATAAAAGCCTTCTATACATTTAAATGACCAATATCAAAATTGATTGAATAATCAGGTCATCAATGGTCAAAAGGTTAAGAAACTTAGACTGAAGTGAAAAGTTTATATCTTCAGGCATAACAGTTATGGTAGTTATCCAATTGCCTGCATCTACAAAAAAAACATGAAATTATCCTAGAAGATATGCGTGGAGTTTATTTGTTTGGAGACAGATGTTATACGTCCACTATTTGCTAAAGGTCTTGAAACACTAGTCATATTTTTTTAAAGTGGCAAATAAGGCAGCTATTTTCTTGGGCCAAACATGGTGATCCAGTCAATGGGGAATGGGGGTGGGGGGGGGGGGGGCTGTTTCAGACAACTGATCCGGGCTATTTATACCCAGCGAACCACCAAACCATGAACACGCCAGTAACCTTTACTCCGCCGAGCCAACCCAGGCATCAACCCCCCCCCCCCCCCCCTTTTCCGTGAATCCACTGATCCGGGCTATTTACACCCAGCGAACCACCAAACCATGAACACGCCAGTAACCTTTACCCCGCCGAGCCAACCCTGGCATCAAACCCCCAACCCCCCCCCCCCCTTTCCGTAAAACCAGGCTACGCCCACCTCCCAATCCTTCCCAGCTGATCATGCACACAATTGGCAATATGTTAAATGAACTTGTTTCTTTTTTTAAAGTCTTTCTGTGTTACAAGGATATTGAAGTCCTCTCCTGATATGTATATATGTTACAGTAAATGTGTGTAACAAGGGATTTCGCGAAATCCCTGAAACTTTCAGGGAATCCGTGAAATCACTGTTTCACTTAGGGATTTCATGAAATCACTAAAAAGTGTAGGGATTTCGTGTAATCCCTGAAAATAGTACCTTCGTTTTACACAATCTTACTGAATGGATTTCAGGGAATTTGTGTAATGATATCTTGTCAGAGTTTGAGTTATCATTATCATATTCATAACATTTCAGTTCATATATTTTACACCATCTTACTTACATTCATAAGATTTCAGTGAATTTTTTAAACAATCTTACTTATATTCATAACATTTCGTGTAATCCCTGAAAATAGTACCTTCGTTTAACACAATCTTACTGAATGGATTTCAGGGAATTTGTGTAATGATATCTTGTCAGAGTTTGAGTTATCATTATCATATTCATAACATTTCAGTTCATATATTTTACACAATCTTACTCATATTCATAACATTTCAGTAACCTTATTAACACAATCTTACTTAATTCATAACATTTCAGTATCTTTATTTTACGCAATCTTACGCATATTCATAACATTTCAGTACCTTTATTTTAGACAATTTTACTCATATCCATAACATTTCAGTAACTTTATTTTATAAAATCTTACCCATATTCAAAACATTTAATTACTTTTATTTTACATAATCTTACTGGATGGGTTCCAATGAAATTTTAAGACAGCACTCTATATCTATCAGAGTTTGCTGTTCACGGAGTATTATCATCACCATATTCATAACATTTCACACTATTTATAGGCACTACAAAGGGGTTAAAGTCACTGTTTGCTGTTTCATAGAGATAGTTCTCAATGTTAATGGTATTCACAACATTTCACGCTAATTAGCTCACAGTCCACTGAGTACTTTAATGTTTGGCTCAAAGTGACAGCCATATGATACATGCTTTGTTTCGCTGTTGATTACTTTAAATGATGTGTTACAAAAGTCAGCGGTCAATGCTTTGATGAGTTCCCTTTGATGATTAATTTAATCCGGTGATTCAAAGTCTCTAATTGTAGGTATGGTCAAATTTATTTAGCCTATAAATTCAGCTGTACTGGGCTCATTCCATCATTCCATCTTTTGATGCGCAATGGCACAGCAGAATTTTGAGACCGAATTCAGGGAGGAATTGTTCAAGAAGTATTCCAAATGTGCAAAACATCTCATTCCTAAGGAGTTGTACTACAAGACTATTCAAGATCTGAAAACAGCAGCTGAAATTTCAAGCTCAAAGTCACGTCACCAGTACTACATCCTAAAGAAGTATGAAGCACTACAGTGTGGTGATGTGGAGAAGCTTATAAAGAAGAGAAATTCACCAGAGGATCGCCCAGTGTACTACGCAACAATAGAAGACACATATGACATCATCAGTAAAGCTCATATCGCAACTCGACATGGTGGTCGTGGCAGGATGTTAAAACACCTTGGGCAAAAGTATGCCAACGTCACAACAGATGCTGTTGAACTCTACAAGTCTTACTGTTTTGTGTGTCAAGAGAAAAGGAAACGTCCTAAGACTAAAGGCATTGTTGTAAAACCTATTCTGTCAAGTGAGTTCAACTCTCGTGGTCAGGTGGATCTTGTTGACACGCAGTCAACCGCACAAGTCAAGTTCAAATGGATCATGGTCTACCAGTGCCACCTCACAAAGTTTGTTATCCTGAGACCCTTGACTTCAAAGAGAGCTAATGAAGTTGCCTTTCAACTTTTAGATATCTTCCTCCTCTTTGGTGCCCCAGCCATCCTCCAAAGTGAGAATGGCTCAGAATTTACAGCCCAAGTCATTACAGAACTCAAGGTATTGTGGCCTCAGCTCATCATGGTTCATGGCAAGCCCAGGCATCCATAAAGTCAGGGCTCTGTTGAAAGGGCTAATGCTGACATTAAAGACATGCTTGTAGCTTGGATGAGTGACAGCAGTACCTGTGACTGGTCTTTGGGACTCAAATTTGTGCAGCTACAGTAGAACTGTGCTCATCATGCTGCCATTAACAGAACTCCTTACAAAGCTATGTTTGGAGAGGACCCCAAGGTTGGCTTGGCATCTTCAATTCTCCCACAAGAAATCCTTAGAAAGCTTAAATCAGAAGATGATCTCCTGGCACTTCTTCAGCCATCATCATCTGTCAACACTGAGTCAGCCTCTGTTGACACCACTGAGCCTCTACTTCCTGCCACCAGTCCACCATCAGCAGATGCAGACAACCAGCCACAGTCACCCCCAGAAGCCCAGGAGCCATCCTCTCCGGCCACCAGCCAACCATCATCTTCTTCCAACAAGTCACCAACACCTACTGCCAACAGTCCACCATCACCACCTGCAACTGATCAGCAACCGTCACCAGCTGCCAACAGCGACCCTGCACCTCTGGACGAGTGGCTTCAAGACGTCTCCTGTCAGCGTAAAAGAGCATGCGATTCTCAGTTATCCCAAGCAGAAAGAATGGTCAAGCGCTCCCGTGTTAAATTAATGGCTGGTGAAGTGGGAGATAATGTTGCTGTTCCGATTCCAATGGTTGACAGGGGTAGAGGTGATCCCAGAAACATACTTGGAGTTATTCTAGATCGGGACGAAAATGACATGTGCAGAATTGCAGTGAAGGCTGGAATTCTGAGCACAAAATATTGTAGGAATCAGTTTGACGTCTGTCCCCAGCGACTCTTGAGTGAATCTGATGTAAACAGAGAATGTAACATTTCGCTTCGCCAAGCGCTCAAGACTTCTGGCGGACAAGGGTTCTTCCGCTGTGACTGCAGCAAAGGCAAGAAACAGTGTCAGACAAACCGGTGCAAATGCTTTAAAGCAAAGAGACTTTGTAGCAGACTGGCTTGTCAAAATAAGAATTATCAATGTTACGCTTTGACCAAGACATTTCTGTGATAACCAGCGACTATTAGGGCTGCGCGATATTATCGATACATTGGTATACCGCGATACGGTGAATCGCATATTGCGTTGATTCAGTTTTCAAATATCAATAATTTCTCTATATTTTGTTTTACTTGCATAAAACTATTTTTTTGGTTATAAGAATAATCTTTATATTACAAATTTAGACATCTTAATGTAGAGGCTTTAATGACAGGCCTCAAATGAAATTTTCAAGTTGGCCAGATATACCAAAGATTAAAGGTTCATTAAAGGAAATTTGCATGTCTGCCAGATGGCATACAAGAAATGTTTCCTTACAGCTAAGAGTAATAAGTGCTGAACACATCCATAATGAATAATGATTGGGATTACACGAAATCCCTAGACTTTTTAGTGATTTCATGAAATCCCTAAGTGAAACAGTGATTTCACGAATTCCCTGAAAGTTTTAAGGGACTTCGTGAAATCCCTAGTTACACACTTTTACTGTAACATATATACTCAGGGCCAGCGGGTTAACCGACCGTCCCATTCCCAAACCCCCCCAACACGCCGAACCAACTGTGGCATCAATCCCCCCCCCCTTTCCGCTACGCCCAGCTCCAAGTCCTTCCCAGCTGATCATGCACACAATTGGCACACTGTTTTAAATCTATGGTCCGTTTATATTAAGAATGGTTGTACATTCATTAAATATATATTTTTTTAAATATTTATATTTCAACTAGTAATGAAAATGATCAAACAGATGAGCAAAGGTCAGAGGCTTTTGCTCATCTTTTACTGTCTGATTGCAAAATCACAATTACAGCCTACTTGACCCCAGATAAGGCATTGGATACGTGCATACTATTTAGACTAATTTGCCTGCACATGCTCTGGTCAGATCGCTGCCCAAAATGGCTGTTACTGTGATGGTATATAGCCAGCAGTGAATGAACCACTCAGAAGCCATTCACATTGGATATAGTAATACTGAATTTTTCTCGGAGTTGCTTTTAGAAAATTGGCTTTGCTTTATCTTGGTATGATGTAACCCGATATATATACTGGTAAACATGACACCGTGGAATTATTCATAAAATTATTCCAACAGCACAAAAAGATTGTTGCCTACCTGTCCTCTAAAATTAGAATTCATTGTCAATCAAGTCAAACTTATTCAATGTATATCGGTAATTTGATTGTACTTTCAATCAGGGATCCATGTACATTTTTCATAAGAAATATCCTAGGTGCTTTCGTGAGATTACCACATGGGAATATGCTGATACATACAGGTTGACAGTGCCAATATTTCCTTGAAATGATTTAAAACTGCCTTTCAACATATCTGGCACCTGCGAAAATATAATTAAGATATTTTGATTTTCAGAAAATTATATTGAAAATAATTATCTTGCTTTTACCATTTTCCCCTGGTGCATTTATGAGGTTGTGTTATTCTTTGGTGCAGATGGTCTTAAATATAGTGTTCATTTATGCTTATTTTGGATTTTATGAACAAATATATTGCAATGTTTTTATATTTCATAACTCGAATATATTTCAGTGCAGTTCGGTGAGAGGTGGGTGTATTCAGGTAGATGTTTTTTTTTAAATAAGCCCCAACAAATTCCAGTCATGGGTGAAACATCTATCATATACATGTACTTGTAAAAGTCCCTTGCACTTGTTTAACTATATCTTACATTCTTAAAGTCTGACAGGTACTTACCAGAGGTTAAAGGTTGCAAAAGAGACATCAAAAAGTATAAAAAAAAAATGATACTAAACGACATATTAGAAAAAAAAATCCTCAAATGTTGATGCCTTTGCTTGTTGCTCATGCTAACACAGTATTCATTGAAGCGCTCTATATATGATCATGCTTATATACAAAAGCTGTATTGGTACATTTTTAAAGCTTTAAGTGTTAAATATATGAATGAGCAAACAATAAAAGATTTATTACCTAGGTAACAAACTATTTATCTGTAAAATGTAATGTTATCACATAGACTGCACGTTTTCAGATTTTACAGATCAGGAAACAATCAATTTGATAAATTTGCCTCCTTTTGTCTTTATTATCAGTTTGCATAATGACAGTAAAAACACACTAAATTTCAAATAAAGGTCTTCATTAATATCTTCTCAGATGATTGCATGCTTTTGTTCTGTTGATACAAACATCTAACTGATACTGAACGACAGATTAGAGAAAAAAATCTTCAAATGTTGATGCCTTTGCTTCTTGTTCATGCTAAAAACAGTATTCATTGAATCGCTCTATATGTGATCATGTTTATATACAAAAACTTAACATATGCGGTTATTCTATGCGTGTTGGTAATGCATAAGCTGTATTTTAAGCTGCATTGATACATCTTTAAAGCTACAAGTGTAAAACATATGCATTAGCAAACAGAATAAAAGATGTATTACATAGGTAACATACTGTTTATTTGTAAAATCTAATGTTATCACATAGACTACACCTTTTAAGATTTAACGGAACAGAAAACGATCGATTTGATAAATTTGCCTCATTTTGTCTTTATTATCAGTTTGCATAATGACCGTATAAACACACTAAATTGCAAATAAAGGTCTTAATTAATATCTTCTCAGATGATTGCATGCTTTTGTTCTGTGGATTAAAGCATTTGATTAACTATGATAACTGTTAAGCTGAATATTAAAAAAATTTCACTTAAGCCTCAGCTTCGTGAACTGTTTGACCTCTGTTGACCTGATTATTCGATCAGTTTGCATACTGATCATTTCAATGTATAGAAAACTTAAATACAAACATCTTAAATGGTAATTATTTTTTTTTATTTTGCTATCAGTAAAACCTAAAATAAAGCAGTTTATGTTTCCCTTACCCCTAAATGCCCTCTTTTAAGCAACCATGGGCATGGCTAATGACGTCATTCTCCAATTTATTGCCGGTTTACCAGAAGTCTGCCACTACTTTGTGGTTACGTCTAATTTTCCTGTTCACGAATGTGAAACATTTCATGCACACGGAACCTTCGCAACTAATGAACTATTGGTGTCTCCCACACAAGTAAACTTTTCAAATGGAATTGGATATATGATATATTGATATCATGTTGCCTAAATATATTCTATATGTTTACCTACAATGACCTTAAATAGAATCTTTACCTTCTGTGCTTTCCTTTGCCGCATCGAGTGATATTTTCCTTTTCCGGGATAAGAGGCCTGTAACAGACATTAAGCTACCCACTTGGCACTGCTATCACACAGAAATGTATAGTAGGGATAAGAAGCTTTCCAAAAAGGTATGATAGAATTTGCCACCTTTCTGACACCAAAATTCCAAAATAGGCCACCTGGCCCATGGACTGCAATTTGAAAATTGAAAATTATTCTTAAAAATTTGATATATGTAGAGTATATAGGCCTATGTATTCAATGTATAGATAGTGTTCTTATTATACTTTGATACACAGTGATAGAGAGGAAAAGCATCAGTCATGTGCAACACAGCCGGGGACAATGGTTTTAAGGCTGAGTAAGTCACTTCAATCATAAGTTAATAAAATTTGAAATTTTCTGTTACACAGGGAATAAAGATATAAAACAATACACGTGTATAATTATATTATTACAGCTGCCATTTAACGTAACTAAATAGGTTTCCTTTGAGAGGTTAATTACACCTTGTTCATTACCAGCTTTTAGAATGAAACTAAACCCATAAAGTCTTCTGTTTAGCTTAACCCTTTAACAAGTGACCAATGGGTCATGACACTCAACCGACTGACATGTTGACAATATGTCCTTGCACAGGCAACTTATTAAGAAAATGTAGGTGGCTTTATCATTCATCCATATTAGCCTAAGTTCATCAAGACCCATAAGCCACCAAATTTAATAACAAGCCATCCAGCTTTTCCTGAGAAATCTTGTAATTTGTATATACTTGTTACAATATCTCTGGGGTGCTCAAACACGCCCTGTAACTCGGAGAACATATGCCACAGACCTTATTTCAGGTTTTAGAGGAAATCTTTTGAGGACCTCAGGATGCAGAGGTTCATGATTCTAGGCTTTATGGCTCCGATTTATGCCCTGTTAACAGGCAAGGGGTGATCGCTAAAACTAAGATGACTTTCAGTAAACTGAATTAAAAATGCGAAAAATGCAGGTGGTGCCACCAATCTGCAGGAACTGATGAAACACCCAGTCATCAATATGTATGAAAATAATCATGGCGATCAGTGTATAAGTTATTAAGATACTGGAGTTTTGGTATCAATTTTTTTCTCTTATTGGGGGGGGGGATACTTATAAGCCCCATAGCTCAGAGAATATGAGTAACAGAGTCTTCTTTAAGGTGTCCAAGGAGATTTGTCAAGGACTATCCTTGATGTCAAGTGAGAAGACATTAGGTCCAACGGTTCGTTTTGTGCTCTGTTAACGGACGACCGCATCCAGAAAAAAATCCAGGTGACGCCACCATTCTGCAGGAACTGATTGAACGCTCCATGATCAATATGCATGCAAAAAAAAACATTGTGGTCAATGTATTAGTCGTTCAGATACTGGAGCTTTTGTATCAAATATTTAATTATTCTGGGTGGTACTTTTGAACCCCATAGCCTAGAGGATACGAGTATAAGATCGAGACCTAATTTCAGGTTTCCGAAAAGATTTTTCATGGACCTCTCTGGGTGTCAAGCTAGAAGATTCCAGGTTAACGGACAGCCATACAGACAGACGAACAAAGGGTTCATCCCAGGAGGACTATAATGAATAAACCTAATACAAGGCACCCAGGTCCGAAAAGGGAGGGGGGTGGGGATCCAGGCCGCAAAAATTTGTCTGAAACCCTGAAAAAGGTTGCGGCGACTGAAAAAGGAGATGTGGGGTCCTGGACCCTCTGTACCCCCGTGGATCTACTACTTTTGTCCACATCGACCCCTGTACTGTGCCCATTGACAGCTTGACAATGTACATAAACAGGCTCATATATGCATCCGTCACAGGGCGTGATAAACTCCATGAATGAATCATCTAGAGGCAATTAACACTTATCCAGTGTGATTTAAAAATGACATACATTTACAACTAATGAGATGAATATAGCTGGCTTTAACATGATGCTTTTCTGGCGAAGTCATAAACGGGCAGATACATTTATACACATAAGACGGAATGATTCCGGCCATACAGCTCACCCTTTTTATGGTCTTGTATTCTTCTTCTTGTCACATTCTGTGTGTGTGTGTGGGGGGGGGGGGGGCATAACAGGTCTGTCAAAAGGTAAAAACATATTAAGAGGCCTATATCTGACATTTTTATTTCTCTAACCCATGATTATATTAATGTTATCGATTTTGTATAGATATTTTACCTTCCTCTTCCTTAATTCATAGTTCAGGAGGTATGAAGTGCGCATGCGTTCTGGCGGACCGGATGTACATTTCCGGCTGTGTGACACCATGGGTGTGGAGGAGGAGCAAGGGCTCGACGTAACAGATATCCCGTACATCCTCGACGGAAATATACCCGACCGGTTTCAAGTATGTTATATAGAAAGTCATGCTCAAACTTGAATATGACAGATAGCAATTTATTAATAGTAGTTTCATTTATTCGAATACTAATCAAGGATATAATAAAATGTTATTTAAATAATAAAATTAAACTGTAATAAATTGTGAGACAGGAAATACAAGAAACGCCTGGAAAGTTATTAGTACTTGGATGTTGTAAAAAAAATATTTATAGCATATCTTCAGAGTAGTGCTTATTGCTTGTGTTTATTCCATTCAGTGTAGCATTTCCCTTTCTTTTCCATTTAGTTTAACCCTCTGGCTAGAATCACACCGTCAACAGTCGGTTTTATGCGTCAACCCTCATTGGCTGATTCTATTCACGTGACAGCCTTTGTGATGAAAGCAGGGGGATCAGAGTCACCGAAGGTTCTTGAAAAACTCTCTGCGATAAGAGCCCAGGTCAATCAACGGGGTAGGTGCATATCCTGTTTTTGTTAAACACATGTACTTGAAAAAAAGAACTCAGATGAAGATACCAAACCATTTATGTGAATCAAATGAAAGTAGACTTATTTTATAATTCAAAAGTAAACTTATAAAGCAGCTTTTCTCACGGTACAGTAGTGTCCAGAAGTGTCAAAATATGTAAACAACGGCAACGCATAAACTGAACAAACTTTAATTGACCGCCTTCACACTGTAGCTCTCGCGAGATCATGCGAGACTCGAGCGTAAAACAAAAACCGTGAACATGGAAGCGGAGCTAACTCGCGACATTACATCTCTCCTTCACTTTGGAATATGTAATATTAAGTGAAATAAAGTCATTATAATGTGTTTGCATATCATCTCGATATGTCAGGAATCATTTGAAAGAAAAACAGGATATTTACTTCAAAACAGATGCGCATAGATGTATTGATCTATTCTTTCTCTGTAAACTTGACGTCTATAGATAATCTTATCTACCAGGTTCCTGATTATGCATAAGGCCAAAATAAAAAAAAAATATGGTTCTCAGGCACTTTTTTTCAGAGATCAATGCGGGTGGGCGGTTTTTTTTATATTTATTTTTTGGTGTGTTTCAATAAAACTGTCAAATGATAAGGGAAAATCATGATAATAACAGATTTATTTTGCTAAACAAGTAAAAGCACTACATAACAGAGGAAATTGCATGATTTTATCTTTTTGAAAGAAATGTCCGAGCGGCTGCAGCTCAAAATTGGTAAGTTTCTATTGAAAATAAAAAAAAAATTTTTTGATGCGGGGGTGTAATGGATCGTTACCCGGGTTGCGGGTTTAACATGTCACCTGAGAAATCAAGTGACAGGTGAATTAAAACGTTTACATAGGGACCAGGTCAAAATAGTGGATCCTTCAAGTGTCTGGGACGAACTCCCTCCCCGTCCAAAACGAAATCGAACGCGCCGCCGGCCTGCATGGGATCACCCCACTGTCAACGATAATCTCTCCAACCAAACAGAAAAAACTGACTCCGCCCCACACGCCACCTCGTCTAACCTTTGTCAAACCAATACTAACACGAGTAACCTCAACCTACAAGACTACGACATAATAGACGAGTCCGACCCTGACCTACCACCCCCATCTCCAAATGAGCCCATCCCAGCTACTGACCCCACCCCATTTACTAATGAGCCCACCCCAGCTACTGACCCCTGCTTGAACAACCAATCAGTGAACCCTGACATGACTGATGACTCTGTGACCCCAGATGGGCAACCAATGGACCAATCAGAGCCAGCCACCACAAAACGCCATCGCTCGCCATCACCCGACGGTCATTCGGAGCTCACATCTCGGTGGTTTAACAGACTTCGACCTCGGAAGAAGCGGAAACCAACACCTTGCTAGCAAGATGCGCCGACTACTTGTACCTTGTTCACTGTTGTGCTTAATTATATGTTTACGCGCCCCAGTCGCATCGATGGCCACGCCGGGTATCTCCATTAATCCACTTCCACAAGGTATAACCGCAAAAGATACAAGTTCTTTATATGGACTGAAAGCCGAGTGGACAACACTTGTTATTTTGCAACGCCCGATGCTGGATTCCCGGATATCCTCGGTTTTACAGACACTGAAGGCAGCAGTTACGAGCCCTGACTGTAAGTTGCCGAAACCCATATCTCGTAATTATATGCGAAGGCTTAGATGGCTTAACCAGGCCAACTCACAAAACAATGTACAAGTAAAACGCCAGAGACGTGCATTGTTTGATTTCATCGGATCTCTATCCAAAACTTTGTTCGGCACCGCTACCATGGCAGACTTAAATAAATACCGTATGGCGGTAAACGTAGCACTGACATCATCTAACCGGACAATCCACATTGTAAACAACCTGATCTCAGTGACGAAAAGCATAGAAACATCCGTGCAAGAAAATCAACACCGTATTTCATATCTTAATACTTCTATTTCTCGCTTAACAACAGCAGTCTCGAACGACCTGGATAAAATTGGCCACGCGATCCGAACACTCGAATGCGTACAGAATTTAGAACATTTTATCAACTCCGCCGAGCAGGCCATTTACTTCCACACAAGACAGCTGGACTCCTACAATAACCAACGGCAATCACTGGAACAGCAACGTCTCACTGAACAACTTCTCCCTCGCTCGGAGTTAGTCGCCATTCTTCATCAAGCTGCAGCTCGGAAGTACTACCCAGCACCGATCGCCTGGTACTACACCTACGTCAGAGTTACCCCTCTTTGGACGGACAATAACGCACTAGTATATCATGTTATCCTTCCGTTTCACGATGCTATTTCATACTTGCGGTACTATCTAAGATCATTCCCATTCCCTGTAGCTGCAGGTATTTATTCGAAATTTTTACTAACAGAAGATATTGCATTCCAAACTAAGTCTGGACATTTCCTCATTCCAAAAAATTGTGTTGGTAATAACCCAGAAATTTGTGATACCGGCACGCGCTACCCCCGTAATCAATTTATGTGTGAACGCGCCATTATCACTGGAGATGAGACAGCTAAACGTCACTGTCTAACAACCTTCATTAACAGTAGTCAACCTCTCCTTATAGAATTAGGGCATGGAAGTTATATTGTTTCAGTCCACAAACTGGACGCGCATATCAATTGCGAAGGATTTACTGGTAAACCGATAACTTTAAATTCTGCAGTGTATCTCATATCTGTTAATTCTACATGAACATTTGGAACTTCCAATTGGACCCTGCATGGCGTTCATAAATCATCAGCTCGTGTTTCTATTCCCGTCCATCCTATCATGATTGACCTGATCTCGCCACTGAAATCTCGGGTACCACAATTTTCTACCCAGGTGTTACAGGCACTCCCCAAATGGAACCCCCTACATGTCATCACAGACACCAATCTTTCCAATTTCCATGTAGAACTACAACCCATCCCATATGAGCAAGTTAATGAATACCCTTACATACCCCATATTGCCCATCCCTGGATAAATCCCTCCACCATTATACTCGTAATCGTAACTGCCCTTACAACCCTCATCATCGCCATTTGTGTTCGTCCCCGTTGTAAGAAAACGCAATCTAACCCACCCGCCCCAGGCATTCCATTCACGAACCCACCGAGTCAATGGGCTCCCATCCCCACCAATCAACCTTGATCCCCTGCCAGTCAGCAAACATCATTGAAAAAAAAAAATGTCAGAACTGGTTTCACCAGCTTTCCATTTTTTTTAGGGGGGGGGGGGGAGATATGTAATATTCCCTAAGGAGAATATTCAAAGGTATCATATATTAATAATTGTATTCGATGTATGTAATTTGTAAGGATATACACAATATCATAAATAAGAATATTCATTGAAGATTGTATTTGCTATGTATCCAGTATTTATTGAAATAACATCATTTCGTATATTCATGAACATTCTGATATCATTTATATTTATGTTAGCATCTCCTATATGTATATCAAGTAGAATAGATATGGGCAGTAATTTTGCGTATTCCCCTAGAAGCAATGAATGCCGCTCGGTTCCCTAAAATGTAAAACCAATTGTGTATAAATGTATATAGCCATGGATTACTAAAAGCTTAAATTTGTATTGTTATTGAACAATTGTATGTACAGCTGCAAAAGCTTAGTCGGGACTCTGTGTATGTTTAATTATAAACCTCAATGAGCAATCCATTCAATCTGCCAGGTACTGGCATCCGGATTACGCAATTACGTTGACAGTTTCCTAAATGTGTGAGTTCCCCCCGCCGGGCCGCCTGGCACTTCCTTGTGATGTTAATTGAACCACGTAAGTGACACGGCCCGCAGGGGTGGCACCTCCTAGATTACTTGTTGGATTGATAATTGATTATAATTGTTCTGATGTTTATTCATGTATCCTTGGTCTAAGGTTTGATTGGTTGAAATATATTGTTAGATTCTAGTTAGACGAAAAATCACGACGGGGCGGCAGAGTAGGACCGAGAGCCGAACTGAGCGCAAGCCAGTTCTCTTGGGTTTATCACTCTTGTATTATAAAGTTGTCATTACTTGGAATAAATTAAACACGGCTTCACTCTAACTGGAGTTGTCTGTGTGTGTGTTCCTTGAGTATGCATCTCTACAATTGACGAGCGTGCCACTTCGGACTGGAATCTTTATCAGTTACTTCTGAAGATGTCGCAACAAAGGGTTAACGCAGACCCACCGGCGGTGGTTTCAGCACACCCGGTAGTCATACACCCGGAACAGATGGACAAATTCGAAAGATGTATTTCATCACTCGAACGGCTACTTGTTGCTGATAACGAGGCAAAACAGCGGGAACAAGCAGACCGCCGGCGATCAAAATTAGTAAGTGACCTAATTCAACGAACCTTCATCTGCGACGGTTCCTCGCCAAAACTTCTGAAAACCTGGTTAAAGGAAATGGATTCGGCCATACAGTACACCAAAGATAACCGTATCATCGTGGAAGTGGTAACAAAGACAGCTCGAGGTGAACTTCGCTATGAAATTGAAGCCGTGCTAAACCGCTTTATTACGGATGCACAGTCAAATAATGTGGACACGCCTCTAGATCGTTTTGACTGCCCGTGGTGCGAAATCAAAGTACAGATCAGACGCGCATTCTTTCCCCCTGATGTGGACAGAGAACTCAGACTGAAACTAGCTAAAATGAAGCAGTCACCCCATGAAGATCTGATTTCGTACAATCGCCGCTTCCGCGCCGCTGCCGAAGAAGCTTTCCCCTTTGCCGCTACAAACTGCGACCAACAAAACACTGTTGTTGAAAATTACATCGCGTCGCTAGCTAACCGGAAAGTAAGTGCTAACGTCGTTTACCAGGAACCGGAGTCACTGGCTAAAGCCATGTCTCTGGCGGGTCAGTATGATAAATGTGAGCGTCAAAGTTCACAATTGTTCCCTGGCCAAGCAGCCCTCGATGTACCTGAACCAATGGACATTTCAGCTGTTTCTGAAAACACCCGACCGCTCACAGAGGACCGCATCAGTCAGATCATCGATGAGAAGCTGGCCACCTCTCTTCCTGTTGCAGCCATTACAGACAGCCAGCCCGTACGCCATTATCCCAGCCGCAACCGCCCAGGAGCTCGCCGAATTAGCAACCCCCATGCCTGGACACCGGAGGGCCGCCCTAAGTGTTACGAATGTGGTCAGGAAAACCACATAGCAGCCCACTGTTTCCTGCGACGGGAGAGACAACGACGAGGTAATACAAACAGACCTAATGACACATATAATACCACTCACCGTCCTCAACCTAACCAGACCACCCGCCCCATTTACCACAACGGCCAATCTCATTTAAACTACTAACAGCCGCAACACTGCAAACATCGAGACCCCAAATCCAGTTAATTCTGCATCAAATCCCTGTTTCATGCTTAGTTGACAGTGGGGCCTCACGTAGCCTGTTGCGGCGCGACGTTTTCCAACAAATTTGTACCAAGTCGGGCAGGATACCTATCCTCAATAAATGTACATCAACCTTCAAATCAGTTACGGGCCAGCAATTGGCAGTAATAGGGTCCACCGAAATACCTGTCGAAGCGGTAGGGAATATTCAGGTCTTTATTGTTGAAAATTTGCCCAACCAAATGATCTTAGGAACCGATAACTTACTTTTAGGTCGGGCAAAATTAGATTTTCACCACAATTCGATGCTTTGGTTTAATCAACATTGGCCGTTGTCTACAAACAGTGGCAACGGTATAGCAGGTTTAGATCAAACGTATCCCTCCTGTGAACATACAGATATGGATAGTAAATACGCCGATGTCTTTTCTGGCCCAAATGATCCTAACGGATTTTGCGATCTCCTTCCGATACGTATTGAAACAACCGGTCCACCCATCTATCAAAGGGCTTACAGGGCACCTCTCAATAAAAGAATCGAAATTTCGAAATGTGTCGACGAACTGCTCGCTCAAGGGGTCATCCGGCCCTCCTCCTCGCCTTGGGCGGCGCCGATCACACTCGTCGGTAAACGAGACGGCTCAACGCGGTTTTGCGTAGATTATCGGCGATTGAATGCTGTTACAAAACGGGATCGGTATCCACTGCCTAGAATAGACGATATCCTCGATCAGTTAGGCGGCAGCACAATCTTTTCCACCTTAGACTTACGGAGTGGATATCATCAGCTTGCCTTACGTCCTGCCGATACGGAGAAAACTGCTTTCACGTGCCATCGTGGCCAGTTCGAGTTCATAACCACTCCCTTCGGTTTGGCGAACGCACCAAGCGGGTTCCAACGCGTTTTAGAAACTGTACTTAAAGACCTACTAGGGGAATGCGTATTAGTGTATATTGATGATATCATCATTTACAGCAAGGACATCGAGAACCACAAACTTCACGTCGAAGCGGTCCTTAAGCGTCTCCGTGCGGCGAACTTGAAACTTAAGCCGAACAAGTGCTGCTTTGCTAGCCGTGAAGTAAAAGTCCTGGGGTTTGTTATAAATCAAAATGGTAGCCAGCCAGACCCGGATAAAACTGAGGCAATACTCAAAATCCCGCCTCCTACTTCTGTCAAAGGCGTCCGATCATTCATGGGAATGGCTAACTACTATCGCAATAGCATCCAAAATTTTGCTCATATCGCAGAACCCCTCAACAAACTTACCAGAAAGAACCAACGATTCCAATGGGCACAGGAGCATACAGATGCTTTTGGCAAACTTAAACAAGCATTAATATCCCCATCCATCATGGCCTTTCCCAGAACTGACCTGCCGTATCGGCTGTACACTGACGCCAGCGCAACCTGTGTTGGCGCTGTGCTATCGCAGCTTCATGAAGATGGTAAGGAGCGTGTTGTGCAATATGTTTCCCATCAGTTGTCCGACGTCCAAAAAAGATGGGCTACAATCGAACGGGAAGCGTACGTGATTATTTATTCCCTCAACAAACTCCGACCCTATCTTTTTGGTAGTTCGGTAACCATCCTCACAGATCACAAACCCCTCCTTTCTTTATTCAGCAAGAAACAATTGAATAACAAACTCCAACGCTGGGCCATTATCCTTTCGGAGTATGACGCCCGGATCCAATATCATCAGGGCCGGAATAATGTCCTAGCGGATATGTTGTCCAGGGCTCCCGCCCCCCGCATATGAACCGATCGGGATCATTGATGTAGACCACGATTGGGTGGACCCGGCGGCGTATCCGGAGTCAATTGCTTTTCAGCAACTCCCCTGGCTTCTTGATGGTATAGAATTGCAAAACGTCGGTCTGCAGCAGCGCGCTGAATACCAGCACTTGTTCCGCGACGCGGAAACTGCTGATGATTCCGATTATATTGTCATTGACAATATTCTATATAGTACACGCCGTCCTTATGACGCGGCCCCTGCCTACCCACGCCTAGTGCTCCCAGCTCAGTACACTAACCAAGTCATTGATAGAGCTCATAAGGAAATCGGACATATGGCCGCTCTTAAGACACTAAACCGTGTTAGAGAAGCTTATATATGGCCTAATATGCGCAGGCAAATCCGAGAACGTCTCAGCCGATGCCCGGTCTGTATTACCAACAGTAAAAGGCATGATCACACTGTTATGGGAGACATGCCAGTACCAGCTTCCCAAGTGCAGCTAGTTAGTATGGATCTCATCGGCCCATTCGTTCCGTCAGTTCATAATAATAAATATATACTAACAATGATCTGTCACAAAACTGGCTGGGCTGAGGCCTATGCGATTCCTGACAAAACGAACGAATCTGTTTGGATCAAGTTTGCCCACCAGTTTGTCCCGACTCATGGTGTACCAGAAGTAGTCTTGACTGATAATGGCGGGGAATTCACAGCCAAAGCTTTCACAGACTACCCAAAACAGCTTGGCGTTGAGCATCGTAAGACCACCCCATTCCATCCCAAGTCTAATGGCAAAATAGAGAGATTTAAAAGTACATTTAAGGAGACGTTAACAAAATTGATAGGTAACAAGCCATCAAATTGGGAACAACACATCCCCGACACACTAGCAGCCCACAGAATAAGCATAAGCGCCGTCACTGGCTATTCTCCGTTCTTCATGCTTTACGGTCGTCACCCTAGGGTTCCCCTCACGCGTTTGCTCCAATCCACATCCATCGACACGCCGTTTGGCAATCGGTTGGATGATACCGCACAAGCCTACCTCCACGCTCACAATAATTCCCTCGACGCCCGAGAGACTAATCGCCAAAATATTGATCGCAGAGCAAATGCAGGAGAAGTTAAGGTAGGGGATACAGTCGTCATCCGTGCCCAAGAACCCCTTACATTTACATCGAAATGGGACCCCCAATGGATCGTTACCCGGGTTGCGGGTTTAACATGTCACCTGAGAAATCAAGTGACAGGTGAATTAAAACGTTTACATAGGGACCAGGTCAAAATAGTGGATCCTTCAAGTGTCTGGGACGAACTCCCTCCCCGTCCAAAACGAAATCGAACGCGCCGCCGGCCTGCATGGGATCACCCCACTGTCAACGATAATCTCTCCAACCAAACAGAAAAAACTGACTCCGCCCCACACGCCACCTCGTCTAACCTTTGTCAAACCAATACTAACACGAGTAACCTCAACCTACAAGACTACGACATAATAGACGAGTCCGACCCTGACCTACCACCCCCATCTCCAAATGAGCCCATCCCAGCTACTGACCCCACCCCATTTACTAATGAGCCCACCCCAGCTACTGACCCCTGCTTGAACAACCAATCAGTGAACCCTGACATGACTGATGACTCTGTGACCCCAGATGGGCAACCAATGGACCAATCAGAGCCAGCCACCACAAAACGCCATCGCTCGCCATCACCCGACGGTCATTCGGAGCTCACATCTCGGTGGTTTAACAGACTTCGACCTCGGAAGAAGCGGAAACCAACACCTTGCTAGCAAGATGCGCCGACTACTTGTACCTTGTTCACTGTTGTGCTTAATTATATGTTTACGCGCCCCAGTCGCATCGATGGCCACGCCGGGTATCTCCATTAATCCACTTCCACAAGGTATAACCGCAAAAGATACAAGTTCTTTATATGGACTGAAAGCCGAGTGGACAACACTTGTTATTTTGCAACGCCCGATGCTGGATTCCCGGATATCCTCGGTTTTACAGACACTGAAGGCAGCAGTTACGAGCCCTGACTGTAAGTTGCCGAAACCCATATCTCGTAATTATATGCGAAGGCTTAGATGGCTTAACCAGGCCAACTCACAAAACAATGTACAAGTAAAACGCCAGAGACGTGCATTGTTTGATTTCATCGGATCTCTATCCAAAACTTTGTTCGGCACCGCTACCATGGCAGACTTAAATAAATACCGTATGGCGGTAAACGTAGCACTGACATCATCTAACCGGACAATCCACATTGTAAACAACCTGATCTCAGTGACGAAAAGCATAGAAACATCCGTGCAAGAAAATCAACACCGTATTTCATATCTTAATACTTCTATTTCTCGCTTAACAACAGCAGTCTCGAACGACCTGGATAAAATTGGCCACGCGATCCGAACACTCGAATGCGTACAGAATTTAGAACATTTTATCAACTCCGCCGAGCAGGCCATTTACTTCCACACAAGACAGCTGGACTCCTACAATAACCAACGGCAATCACTGGAACAGCAACGTCTCACTGAACAACTTCTCCCTCGCTCGGAGTTAGTCGCCATTCTTCATCAAGCTGCAGCTCGGAAGTACTACCCAGCACCGATCGCCTGGTACTACACCTACGTCAGAGTTACCCCTCTTTGGACGGACAATAACGCACTAGTATATCATGTTATCCTTCCGTTTCACGATGCTATTTCATACTTGCGGTACTATCTAAGATCATTCCCATTCCCTGTAGCTGCAGGTATTTATTCGAAATTTTTACTAACAGAAGATATTGCATTCCAAACTAAGTCTGGACATTTCCTCATTCCAAAAAATTGTGTTGGTAATAACCCAGAAATTTGTGATACCGGCACGCGCTACCCCCGTAATCAATTTATGTGTGAACGCGCCATTATCACTGGAGATGAGACAGCTAAACGTCACTGTCTAACAACCTTCATTAACAGTAGTCAACCTCTCCTTATAGAATTAGGGCATGGAAGTTATATTGTTTCAGTCCACAAACTGGACGCGCATATCAATTGCGAAGGATTTACTGGTAAACCGATAACTTTAAATTCTGCAGTGTATCTCATATCTGTTAATTCTACATGAACATTTGGAACTTCCAATTGGACCCTGCATGGCGTTCATAAATCATCAGCTCGTGTTTCTATTCCCGTCCATCCTATCATGATTGACCTGATCTCGCCACTGAAATCTCGGGTACCACAATTTTCTACCCAGGTGTTACAGGCACTCCCCAAATGGAACCCCCTACATGTCATCACAGACACCAATCTTTCCAATTTCCATGTAGAACTACAACCCATCCCATATGAGCAAGTTAATGAATACCCTTACATACCCCATATTGCCCATCCCTGGATAAATCCCTCCACCATTATACTCGTAATCGTAACTGCCCTTACAACCCTCATCATCGCCATTTGTGTTCGTCCCCGTTGTAAGAAAACGCAATCTAACCCACCCGCCCCAGGCATTCCATTCACGAACCCACCGAGTCAATGGGCTCCCATCCCCACCAATCAACCTTGATCCCCTGCCAGTCAGCAAACATCATTGAAAAAAAAAAATGTCAGAACTGGTTTCACCAGCTTTCCATTTTTTTTAGGGGGGGGGGGGGGGGGAGATATGTAATATTCCCTAAGGAGAATATTCAAAGGTATCATATATTAATAATTGTATTCGATGTATGTAATTTGTAAGGATATACACAATATCATAAATAAGAATATTCATTGAAGATTGTATTTGCTATGTATCCAGTATTTATTGAAATAACATCATTTCGTATATTCATGAACATTCTGATATCATTTATATTTATGTTAGCATCTCCTATATGTATATCAAGTAGAATAGATATGGGCAGTAATTTTGCGTATTCCCCTAGAAGCAATGAATGCCGCTCGGTTCCCTAAAATGTAAAACCAATTGTGTATAAATGTATATAGCCATGGATTACTAAAAGCTTAAATTTGTATTGTTATTGAACAATTGTATGTACAGCTGCAAAAGCTTAGTCGGGACTCTGTGTATGTTTAATTATAAACCTCAATGAGCAATCCATTCAATCTGCCAGGTACTGGCATCCGGATTACGCAATTACGTTGACAGTTTCCTAAATGTGTGAGTTCCCCCCGCCGGGCCGCCTGGCACTTCCTTGTGATGTTAATTGAACCACGTAAGTGACACGGCCCGCAGGGGTGGCACCTCCTAGATTACTTGTTGGATTGATAATTGATTATAATTGTTCTGATGTTTATTCATGTATCCTTGGTCTAAGGTTTGATTGGTTGAAATATATTGTTAGATTCTAGTTAGACGAAAAATCACGACGGGGCGGCAGAGTAGGACCGAGAGCCGAACTGAGCGCAAGCCAGTTCTCTTGGGTTTATCACTCTTGTATTATAAAGTTGTCATTACTTGGAATAAATTAAACACGGCTTCACTCTAACTGGAGTTGTCTGTGTGTGTGTTCCTTGAGTATGCATCTCTACAATTGACGAGCGTGCCACTTCGGACTGGAATCTTTATCAGTTACTTCTGAAGATGTCGCAACAAAGGGTTAACGCAGACCCACCGGCGGTGGTTTCAGCACACCCGGTAGTCATACACCCGGAACAGATGGACAAATTCGAAAGATGTATTTCATCACTCGAACGGCTACTTGTTGCTGATAACGAGGCAAAACAGCGGGAACAAGCAGACCGCCGGCGATCAAAATTAGTAAGTGACCTAATTCAACGAACCTCCATCTGCGACGGTTCCTCGCCAAAACTTCTGAAAACCTGGTTAAAGGAAATGGATTCGGCCATACAGTACACCAAAGATAACCGTATCATCGTGGAAGTGGTAACAAAGACAGCTCGAGGTGAACTTCGCTATGAAATTGAAGCCGTGCTAAACCGCTTTATTACGGATGCACAGTCAAATAATGTGGACACGCCTCTAGATCGTTTTGACTGCCCGTGGTGCGAAATCAAAGTACAGATCAGACGCGCATTCTTTCCCCCTGATGTGGACAGAGAACTCAGACTGAAACTAGCTAAAATGAAGCAGTCACCCCATGAAGATCTGATTTCGTACAATCGCCGCTTCCGCGCCGCTGCCGAAGAAGCTTTCCCCTTTGCCGCTACAAACTGCGACCAACAAAACACTGTTGTTGAAAATTACATCGCGTCGCTAGCTAACCGGAAAGTAAGTGCTAACGTCGTTTACCAGGAACCGGAGTCACTGGCTAAAGCCATGTCTCTGGCGGGTCAGTATGATAAATGTGAGCGTCAAAGTTCACAATTGTTCCCTGGCCAAGCAGCCCTCGATGTACCTGAACCAATGGACATTTCAGCTGTTTCTGAAAACACCCGACCGCTCACAGAGGACCGCATCAGTCAGATCATCGATGAGAAGCTGGCCACCTCTCTTCCTGTTGCAGCCATTACAGACAGCCAGCCCGTACGCCATTATCCCAGCCGCAACCGCCCAGGAGCTCGCCGAATTAGCAACCCCCATGCCTGGACACCGGAGGGCCGCCCTAAGTGTTACGAATGTGGTCAGGAAAACCACATAGCAGCCCACTGTTTCCTGCGACGGGAGAGACAACGACGAGGTAATACAAACAGACCTAATGACACATATAATACCACTCACCGTCCTCAACCTAACCAGACCACCCGCCCCATTTACCACAACGGCCAATCTCATTTAAACTACTAACAGCCGCAACACTGCAAACATCGAGACCCCAAATCCAGTTAATTCTGCATCAAATCCCTGTTTCATGCTTAGTTGACAGTGGGGCCTCACGTAGCCTGTTGCGGCGCGACGTTTTCCAACAAATTTGTACCAAGTCGGGCAGGATACCTATCCTCAATAAATGTACATCAACCTTCAAATCAGTTACGGGCCAGCAATTGGCAGTAATAGGGTCCACCGAAATACCTGTCGAAGCGGTAGGGAATATTCAGGTCTTTATTGTTGAAAATTTGCCCAACCAAATGATCTTAGGAACCGATAACTTACTTTTAGGTCGGGCAAAATTAGATTTTCACCACAATTCGATGCTTTGGTTTAATCAACATTGGCCGTTGTCTACAAACAGTGGCAACGGTATAGCAGGTTTAGATCAAACGTATCCCTCCTGTGAACATACAGATATGGATAGTAAATACGCCGATGTCTTTTCTGGCCCAAATGATCCTAACGGATTTTGCGATCTCCTTCCGATACGTATTGAAACAACCGGTCCACCCATCTATCAAAGGGCTTACAGGGCACCTCTCAATAAAAGAATCGAAATTTCGAAATGTGTCGACGAACTGCTCGCTCAAGGGGTCATCCGGCCCTCCTCCTCGCCTTGGGCGGCGCCGATCACACTCGTCGGTAAACGAGACGGCTCAACGCGGTTTTGCGTAGATTATCGGCGATTGAATGCTGTTACAAAACGGGATCGGTATCCACTGCCTAGAATAGACGATATCCTCGATCAGTTAGGCGGCAGCACAATCTTTTCCACCTTAGACTTACGGAGTGGATATCATCAGCTTGCCTTACGTCCTGCCGATACGGAGAAAACTGCTTTCACGTGCCATCGTGGCCAGTTCGAGTTCATAACCACTCCCTTCGGTTTGGCGAACGCACCAAGCGGGTTCCAACGCGTTTTAGAAACTGTACTTAAAGACCTACCAGGGGAATGCGTATTAGTGTATATTGATGATATCATCATTTACAGCAAGGACATCGAGAACCACAAACTTCACGTCGAAGCGGTCCTTAAGCGTCTCCGTGCGGCGAACTTGAAACTTAAGCCGAACAAGTGCTGCTTTGCTAGCCGTGAAGTAAAAGTCCTGGGGTTTGTTATAAATCAAAATGGTAGCCAGCCAGACCCGGATAAAACTGAGGCAATACTCAAAATCCCGCCTCCTACTTCTGTCAAAGGCGTCCGATCATTCATGGGAATGGCTAACTACTATCGCAATAGCATCCAAAATTTTGCTCATATCGCAGAACCCCTCAACAAACTTACCAGAAAGAACCAACGATTCCAATGGGCACAGGAGCATACAGATGCTTTTGGCAAACTTAAACAAGCATTAATATCCCCATCCATCATGGCCTTTCCCAGAACTGACCTGCCGTATCGGCTGTACACTGACGCCAGCGCAACCTGTGTTGGCGCTGTGCTATCGCAGCTTCATGAAGATGGTAAGGAGCGTGTTGTGCAATATGTTTCCCATCAGTTGTCCGACGTCCAAAAAAGATGGGCTACAATCGAACGGGAAGCGTACGCGATTATTTATTCCCTCAACAAACTCCGACCCTATCTTTTTGGTAGTTCGGTAACCATCCTCACAGATCACAAACCCCTCCTTTCTTTATTCAGCAAGAAACAATTGAATAACAAACTCCAACGCTGGGCCATTATCCTTTCGGAGTATGACGCCCGGATCCAATATCATCAGGGCCGGAATAATGTCCTAGCGGATATGTTGTCCAGGGCTCCCGCCCCCCGCATATGAACCGATCGGGATCATTGATGTAGACCACGATTGGGTGGACCCGGCGGCGTATCCGGAGTCAATTGCTTTTCAGCAACTCCCCTGGCTTCTTGATGGTATAGAATTGCAAAACGTCGGTCTGCAGCAGCGCGCTGAATACCAGCACTTGTTCCGCGACGCGGAAACTGCTGATGATTCCGATTATATTGTCATTGACAATATTCTATATAGTACACGCCGTCCTTATGACGCGGCCCCTGCCTACCCACGCCTAGTGCTCCCAGCTCAGTACACTAACCAAGTCATTGATAGAGCTCATAAGGAAATCGGACATATGGCCGCTCTTAAGACACTAAACCGTGTTAGAGAAGCTTATATATGGCCTAATATGCGCAGGCAAATCCGAGAACGTCTCAGCCGATGCCCGGTCTGTATTACCAACAGTAAAAGGCATGATCACACTGTTATGGGAGACATGCCAGTACCAGCTTCCCAAGTGCAGCTAGTTAGTATGGATCTCATCGGCCCATTCGTTCCGTCAGTTCATAATAATAAATATATACTAACAATGATCTGTCACAAAACTGGCTGGGCTGAGGCCTATGCGATTCCTGACAAAACGAACGAATCTGTTTGGATCAAGTTTGCCCACCAGTTTGTCCCGACTCATGGTGTACCAGAAGTAGTCTTGACTGATAATGGCGGGGAATTCACAGCCAAAGCTTTCACAGACTACCCAAAACAGCTTGGCGTTGAGCATCGTAAGACCACCCCATTCCATCCCAAGTCTAATGGCAAAATAGAGAGATTTAAAAGTACATTTAAGGAGACGTTAACAAAATTGATAGGTAACAAGCCATCAAATTGGGAACAACACATCCCCGACACACTAGCAGCCCACAGAATAAGCATAAGCGCCGTCACTGGCTATTCTCCGTTCTTCATGCTTTACGGTCGTCACCCTAGGGTTCCCCTCACGCGTTTGCTCCAATCCACATCCATCGACACGCCGTTTGGCAATCGGTTGGATGATACCGCACAAGCCTACCTCCACGCTCACAATAATTCCCTCGACGCCCGAGAGACTAATCGCCAAAATATTGATCGCAGAGCAAATGCAGGAGAAGTTAAGGTAGGGGATACAGTCGTCATCCGTGCCCAAGAACCCCTTACATTTACATCGAAATGGGACCCCCAATGGATCGTTACCCGGGTTGCGGGTTTAACATGTCACCTGAGAAATCAAGTGACAGGTGAATTAAAACGTTTACATAGGGACCAGGTCAAAATAGTGGATCCTTCAAGTGTCTGGGACGAACTCCCTCCCCGTCCAAAACGAAATCGAACGCGCCGCCGGCCTGCATGGGATCACCCCACTGTCAACGATAATCTCTCCAACCAAACAGAAAAAACTGACTCCGCCCCACACGCCACCTCGTCTAACCTTTGTCAAACCAATACTAACACGAGTAACCTCAACCTACAAGACTACGACATAATAGACGAGTCCGACCCTGACCTACCACCCCCATCTCCAAATGAGCCCATCCCAGCTACTGACCCCACCCCATTTACTAATGAGCCCACCCCAGCTACTGACCCCTGCTTGAACAACCAATCAGTGAACCCTGACATGACTGATGACTCTGTGACCCCAGATGGGCAACCAATGGACCAATCAGAGCCAGCCACCACAAAACGCCATCGCTCGCCATCACCCGACGGTCATTCGGAGCTCACATCTCGGTGGTTTAACAGACTTCGACCTCGGAAGAAGCGGAAACCAACACCTTGCTAGCAAGATGCGCCGACTACTTGTACCTTGTTCACTGTTGTGCTTAATTATATGTTTACGCGCCCCAGTCGCATCGATGGCCACGCCGGGTATCTCCATTAATCCACTTCCACAAGGTATAACCGCAAAAGATACAAGTTCTTTATATGGACTGAAAGCCGAGTGGACAACACTTGTTATTTTGCAACGCCCGATGCTGGATTCCCGGATATCCTCGGTTTTACAGACACTGAAGGCAGCAGTTACGAGCCCTGACTGTAAGTTGCCGAAACCCATATCTCGTAATTATATGCGAAGGCTTAGATGGCTTAACCAGGCCAACTCACAAAACAATGTACAAGTAAAACGCCAGAGACGTGCATTGTTTGATTTCATCGGATCTCTATCCAAAACTTTGTTCGGCACCGCTACCATGGCAGACTTAAATAAATACCGTATGGCGGTAAACGTAGCACTGACATCATCTAACCGGACAATCCACATTGTAAACAACCTGATCTCAGTGACGAAAAGCATAGAAACATCCGTGCAAGAAAATCAACACCGTATTTCATATCTTAATACTTCTATTTCTCGCTTAACAACAGCAGTCTCGAACGACCTGGATAAAATTGGCCACGCGATCCGAACACTCGAATGCGTACAGAATTTAGAACATTTTATCAACTCCGCCGAGCAGGCCATTTACTTCCACACAAGACAGCTGGACTCCTACAATAACCAACGGCAATCACTGGAACAGCAACGTCTCACTGAACAACTTCTCCCTCGCTCGGAGTTAGTCGCCATTCTTCATCAAGCTGCAGCTCGGAAGTACTACCCAGCACCGATCGCCTGGTACTACACCTACGTCAGAGTTACCCCTCTTTGGACGGACAATAACGCACTAGTATATCATGTTATCCTTCCGTTTCACGATGCTATTTCATACTTGCGGTACTATCTAAGATCATTCCCATTCCCTGTAGCTGCAGGTATTTATTCGAAATTTTTACTAACAGAAGATATTGCATTCCAAACTAAGTCTGGACATTTCCTCATTCCAAAAAATTGTGTTGGTAATAACCCAGAAATTTGTGATACCGGCACGCGCTACCCCCGTAATCAATTTATGTGTGAACGCGCCATTATCACTGGAGATGAGACAGCTAAACGTCACTGTCTAACAACCTTCATTAACAGTAGTCAACCTCTCCTTATAGAATTAGGGCATGGAAGTTATATTGTTTCAGTCCACAAACTGGACGCGCATATCAATTGCGAAGGATTTACTGGTAAACCGATAACTTTAAATTCTGCAGTGTATCTCATATCTGTTAATTCTACATGAACATTTGGAACTTCCAATTGGACCCTGCATGGCGTTCATAAATCATCAGCTCGTGTTTCTATTCCCGTCCATCCTATCATGATTGACCTGATCTCGCCACTGAAATCTCGGGTACCACAATTTTCTACCCAGGTGTTACAGGCACTCCCCAAATGGAACCCCCTACATGTCATCACAGACACCAATCTTTCCAATTTCCATGTAGAACTACAACCCATCCCATATGAGCAAGTTAATGAATACCCTTACATACCCCATATTGCCCATCCCTGGATAAATCCCTCCACCATTATACTCGTAATCGTAACTGCCCTTACAACCCTCATCATCGCCATTTGTGTTCGTCCCCGTTGTAAGAAAACGCAATCTAACCCACCCGCCCCAGGCATTCCATTCACGAACCCACCGAGTCAATGGGCTCCCATCCCCACCAATCAACCTTGATCCCCTGCCAGTCAGCAAACATCATTGAAAAAAAAAAATGTCAGAACTGGTTTCACCAGCTTTCCATTTTTTTTAGGGGGGGGGGGGGGGAGATATGTAATATTCCCTAAGGAGAATATTCAAAGGTATCATATATTAATAATTGTATTCGATGTATGTAATTTGTAATGATATACACAATATCATAAATAAGAATATTCATTGAAGATTGTATTTGCTATGTATCCAGTAATTATTGTAATAACATTATTTCGTATATTCATGAACATTCTGATATCATTTATATTTATGTTAGCATCTCCTATATGTATATCAAGTAGAATAGATATGGGCAGTAATTTTGCGTATTCCCCTAGAAGCAATGAATGCCGCTCGGTTCCCTAAAATGTAAAACCAATTGTGTATAAATGTATATAGCCATGGATTACTAAAAGCTTAAATTTGTATTGTTATTGAACAATTGTATGTACAGCTGCAAAAGCTTAGTCGGGACTCTGTGTATGTTTAATTATAAGCCTCAATGAGCAATCCATTCAATCTGCCAGGTACTGGCATCCGGATTACGCAATTACGTTGACAGTTTCCTAAATGTGTGAGTTCCCCCCGCCGGGCCGCCTGGCACTTCCTTGTGATGTTAATTGAACCACGTAAGTGACACGGCCCGCAGGGGTGGCACCTCCTAGATTACTTGTTGGATTGATAATTGATTATAATTGTTCTGATGTTTATTCATGTATCCTTGGTCTAAGGTTTGATTGGTTGAAATATATTGTTAGATTCTAGTTAGACGAAAAATCACGACCGGGCGGCGGAGTAGGACCGAAGGCCGAACTGAGCGCAAGCCAGTTCTCTTGGGTTTATCACTCTTGTATTATAAAGTTGTCATTACTTGGAATAAATTAAACACGGCTTCACTCTAACTGGAGTTGTCTGTGTGTGTGTTCCTTGAGTGTGCATCTCTACACGGTGACACTGCTAGACTGGTACCCTGCTCTATTAAGGCCCTCAGCCAAGCATAGAGACAGGCGTACAACGCCATCTTAAGTACTCCCAGTTGCAACTCTTGACTTACATGTAGACTGGTTCCAACCACAGTATGCACGCTCATACCGATTGTCATGGACCTTCATGCGATGCTGGCTGATTATCCGTGAAGATTTCCTATAAAGACTTTCTTTGGTTATTTCTAGTTTTTAAATATTTAAAAATGTGTTGTTGCACAAAAATTGAATGATGTATGTATAGATAATAAGATATACTGAATATTTGAATATTTGATATTTCACTGCACGTGGCATTGATTTACTATCAATATCTAATTATCTTATCATTAATGTCACGCAAAATGTACAGCCAATTTTTGGCAACTTCTTTGAGCAAACGAAATGCTGATTTTTATCATATATAATACATACTGGAGTTGGAACCAGTCTGCCAGGAGTACATAAGATGGCGTTGTACGCCCGTCTCTATGATTGGCCTAGAACAGCGGTGCCATAATAGAGCGGGGTACCAGTCTAGGACACTGTTTGCTGTGACGTGAGCGCAGGCTATCAGCGAATGGTGGCTCAGTGTCAGAGCTGGGTGTTGGAGCTGTCTCTTTTGTTTAAGGTTCGTGCATCCTGATGCTGCGGCAAACATCTCAAAACCATTGACCTATCTTTCCTAGCGTTGGGCTGTCTGAGCAGGGTTGCCATACGGGACAAAGGGAGCTACTGGTGTGACATGTATCTGGGCAGCCATGTTGTTTATGATACTCACGTGCGCTAGACGAAGACGGTGATATCAGCGGAAACGGTTTACAGACTCGGTATGACATACGATGTGGGCTCGACTGTAGGTTTACAAGCTTCTATTTTGTAATCGCCATTATGTAGTGTCCAGAAGTGTAAGAATATGTAAACAACGGCAACACATAAACTGAACAAACGTTAAATGACTGCCACCAACCTGTAGCTCTCTCGAGACCATGCGAGACTCGAGCGTAAAACATAAACCGTGAACTCGGAAGCTACAAATTTTTGAGCTAACTCAAGACATTACAGGTACCACAAATTTTCCTGAAATTCATTTTCCTGAAATTCAGTTTGCTTACTGACCTGTAAAAGAGGATTGCGCCATCTACTTCTCTTGATGGCTGACTATAATATAAGTCAACTGAGCTGTAGTGATGGTCCTTTGTCCTTTGTCCGTCCGGGTCTCCGTCCGTTAAGAGGGCACGTTTTGAAACCGTTGGACCTACGAATCCAAAATTCAACACAGTTTGATGTCCCAAAGTTCTCCTACCAAACCCAAAACTTCGAAAAATCAAGGAAAAACCTAAATTTTCCATAAATAACTATTGTTTCACTTTAAAACTGCATATCATCATAACAACAACAGCTGTTTTGTTCTTCTTTGGCATAAATATTTCTCCACATGTTACCTACCTACATGCCATAAAATTAGATCGGTATTGTCTAATTCCTGTTGTTTTAATGTTCACAGTACAGAAGAGCGCCGTTTTTTCGATTGCCGAATTTCCGAAAATTTGTTTGTCTGAAATCTAAAATCGGGAACCGAAAATTTATTCGTATTTACGAAATAATTTTCAACCATGTAAATATACTTCAAATGATTTTTTTTTGTAATTACGAGTCACAAGGGCCTGCAGTCAGATGTTTAAGCCCAGCGGTGACCTTAATAAAAGTTAAATAATGAGTTCTGGGCCAATGTTGTCTCCAGGCAAAGGGTGTAAAAACTACAGCTAGTCCTGCAACGCTAGGCTCCTCATACCCTCAGAAAGCAGCTCGGCAGTTTATCAAAGAGCACTGGTGTGTCATCAACCATATCTTGTTTGTAATTAAGAAAGCATAGTTCGTTGGCTTAGGCCAGACATGCTAACAACTGAGCAGTTTACCCGCATGATTTTTTTTATTGTAGAAAAAAGCCTTGTGGCCCATGGTACAAATATAAATAAATAAATGCAATTGATCAATGAACATATAACATGCTTATACACATATAATACATACATATATACATGGTTGTGTTACGTGCTGTTGTGTTGTTTCATAATCATAATTCTTTAATTTATTTACCTGAAATAAATATTTCGCATGATTCAAATGAACATTTATAGACTTGATTTTTAATAGCTTAATTAAACCATATGTATTTTTTAAAATTTCCTTTAAAGATGTAAAAAATTATTTCTTAGATTTTCATATCTAGAGCAATAAAATAAAACATGGATCTGAATGGTCACTAAATCTAAATTTTGATAACGCCTGCCTTTATACAAATGCAATATTATATAAATATTTTTCTGGTTCTACTGCTGATATAATTTCACTTTATATACTGAGCTTAGATTTACTTCTGATAGAATTTCACATAAGTTACTTTTACAGCTTACTTAAAAATAGGGATCAGTGGAAACATAATTAAGGTGATGAAATCCATGAATGAAAAGTTAACATGCTGTGTCAAGGTAAACAACGGTTTAACAGAAGAATTTAAATGTATTAATGGTACAAGGCAAGGTTGCTTATTAAGCCCAATATTATTTATATTATATCTTAATACATTCTTCGAAATGGTTTATGAAACACTGCTTCCTGGTATTCAGATGTCATTACAACACACAGATATAAATATTTTAGCCTTTGCAGATGACATTTGACTCATTGGGGACTCGCTGGGGAGGCTTCAGAACTTCATAAACATTTTTGAAGACTTCGGTGACAGATGAGATATGCAAATCAATACAGATAAACAAAATCTATGGTATTCAGAAGGGGAGGGATTGTCAAACAAAATGTGAAATGGTATTTCAAGGGTAAGAAGCTTTTAAATGTTAATAGTTATACATATTAAGGAGTTCTGTTCTTTTTATCACTGAAAAGGAACCAATGTCTAAATATACTCATGTTAAAAACAAGTAAAGGCTTAAATATTATCACGAAGTGTGAATTAAAATGTGGTAAAATGTCTTTGTCTGTTGTTCCGACTAATTTGAAAAAAGTATACTTCCATCACTTCTTTATGGATCAGAAATCTGGGGGTCCATGCCAAGACCCAAAATAGAGTGCATGCAATCAAGTGTTTGTTGGCTCAGTCACACCGATCATAGGTGTTACTACGGTGTATTATATACCCCCGGTTCGTCCCGTTTTTCAAACCGGGAAGAACCGGGACGAAATTTTGTAAAATCCACCGTGGAGGTCTCGACGATCCTCAACGGTCATCATCTTCTCCGTTGCCAGTGTGGTATTGCACGGTATATTCACGGTTTGTCCCGGTGGCCCTAGGATGTCAATAAGGTGACACTACGGTGCTCACGGTGTCATCAGGGTTCAGCACGGTATAACCCTCGGTGTAGCTGTTTGACCTACGGTTCAATACGGTGTCACTACGGTGTTGCCACGGTGGAGTTACGGTGGACTTGCGGTGGTCACGGTGCCACTTAGGTCTTACTACAGCCTCGGTCACAACCTGCTGCGGTCACCGCAAACCGTAGATCACTGTTCGGTTTTTGAAACTACAGTAATGCTTATGCGGCCGACGTGCGAGAACGGCAAGGTGTCTTCCTCATTCTTACGGCCATCGCACGGTAAAGAAAGCTTACCCTGCGGACGCCGCAAGCTAACCTTGCGGAAGCCGTAAAGACCCCTTACGACAGCCGCAGGTACACCGTACGTCTCGCGGCTAGCCGAGTAGGCGTTAAAAATCGCACGGGCATCCTACGACATCCATACGTCTACTGTACGGTGCCAGTACGGAGGCCGTAGGTGGCTGCCTGACGCACGGCCGCCGCATCAACTTAAGCGCTTGCGCTAATGTCAGTTACGGTCGTTGCGGAGCCCCTGCGGCCTATGAAAATCGCACGGTTGCCTTGCGTCTACCGCACGGAATAGCCCAAACACTCGCCGTACGGCGACCGTACCCCGGTTGTGACCGTAGCTTACGGTGTGACTACGGTAGACAGGCCGTGGGCTATATTAGCGAACCTGTGAGCTTATGCGATGGTGTGGCGTCGTTCGGCGTCCGTCTTCCGTCGTCTGTACGTTAACCTATACTATCTTAAAAACGGCAAGAGTTAGCATCACGAAATTTTATGCAAAAATTTAGTCATCTAAAAACTCTTTCGGATTTTGCTTATTTTTTGGTTAACTGCATTTTCTTATATTATATAGGGAAAAAGCTAAAAAAGCTTAAAAAATCTTCTCCTCCGAAACTGTTCAGCCAAATTGTCCAATATTTCACAGAAATGATCTCTGGAACAATCTTTCTCAAGTTTGTTCGAATGGTTTAAGTTCGGTGATTTTTGGCAGAGTTACAGATAGTTGAACTTAGTCATCTGTCCAAAAAAGCATACTAAAATTACAATCTTAGAAACGGCTTGAGCTATCATCACCAAATTTTATGCTAATGTTGGTCACATGAGTCATATCTGAAATTGAGGTATTGGTGGTGCTACCTGCATCGGCCTTTTTTTGTACGGGGGTCATCAGTGCCCATATCATACTGACAGCTACAAAAAACTTCTTCTCTGAAACCATATGGCCAAATTGTTTAATATCGCACATAAATGATCCTAGGGTAGTGCGTTCTGAAGTTTGTTCAAATGGTCTCAGTTCAGTGACTTTTGGCTGAGTTATGAGAAGCTGAATTTAGTCATATGCCATAACAGCCCATTTTAGCTCAGCGGCTACAAAGATCTTCTTCTCAAAAACCACTGGGCCAAATTCTTAAATCTCACACATTAATTATCCTTAGATGTTTATAATTCAAGTTCGTTCAAATGGTTTTGGTTCAGTGATTTTTGGCTGAGTTATGGGAAGCTTAACTTAGCCATTTTGCTTTATTTTACAATATGAGTTATGAACCTGCAAAATGTTTTTTGACTGACGCCACTGAGGCTAATTTGTTTAATATTTTACAAGAATAATCCAATGAATAATTCTTATAATAATTAATTGTCTTTTATGGTTCCAAAGAATGAATTTTGGCTGAATAATAAAGATTGAATTGAGTCATTTTACCATATATGTTAGCTGTGTGAAGCAGATACATCTAGCATGGAACCAGTTTATCAGCATCCGTTGCATCATGCCTCCAGACATTTAGATTTCATGTTATCTTTGGTTAATATTGACAAGAATTTTTTTTTAACTTTAAAAAATGTAGATTTATGATTTTAGATATTCCTCATGCAAGGCAATGTTTACAATCACAGGTATACGTTAACTCATACTATTGGATTGACTGGAGCTAGCGTCATGAAATTTAATGCAAAAAATTAGCCATCTGAAAAAATCTGCATTTTCTCAGATTTTATAAAGAAAAAGCTAAAAAACCTTTAAAAAATCTTCTCCTCCAAAACGGTCAAGCCAATTTGTTCAATATTCAACAGAAATAATCTTTTATATCATCTCTCTCAAGTTTGTTCAGATGGTTCAAGTTCAGTGATTTTTTGCCGAAGTTGAACCTAGTCATCTGTCCGAAAAGCATACTAAAATGACAATCTCAGAAACGGCCGGAGCTATCATCACCAAATTTTCTGCCAGTGTTGGTCACATGAGCCATATATGAAATTCAGGTATTGGTGGTCACCTGCATTGACCTTTTTTGTATGGGGGTTATTGGTCATCTGTACATTAACCCATCATTTCTCAGAATAGCAGGAACTACCATCCCCAGATTTTATGCAATAACCTGTCATATATCAAATGTTGTGGGATTCAAATTATTTATGAAAAAACTGCATCTTTTATTATTCTAGATATTTTGATAAAAAGTTTTGAATATGTCAGCTTGAAAAAATGCATTTTAGCCAAAGTCTTTCAGTATGTGTAAACAGATTTGCCAACAGGCTAAGATTGTGTCTGTATATTTAAATAGGTTAAGAAACTGCCAACTGTTTCAGATTTGGCAATAGATCAAGAGTTCATTCAGTGCAGCCAGATATAGGTCAAGAGTTCAGTCAGTGCAGCCAAGCACAAGGCATGTGATCCCCTCATGGGTGACATGTGAATACCTCATGGGCACCATGTGATCACCTCATGGGTGTCATGCCTCTCAGGGCTGCATGTGAAGCCAATCTATTTATAGCTTTGGCAGACTGCCAACTGTTTCAGATTAGGCAACAGGTCAAGAGTTCACTTAGTGCAGCCAGGTACAGGTCAAAAGTACACCCAGTTTAGCCAGGTGCAGGTCATGAGTTCACTCAGTGCAGTAGCCTGAGCAAGCAAATTTGTCACACTTCATTCGGGGCAACTGCCTTTCTAACCTAAGCGTGGTCAGCCCCATGCATCAGACTTAAGGTAAGTTTGATGTATTGGCCTGATATTTTGACCTGTCTATGTGTCTTTGATTGGTTTCTAGTTCACAAGACAGGTGTCACCACCTACAGTGACTTTTGCACAGTGTGTGACTTTTGTGCCTGCTTATTTCTATAGAGGAATTTGATATATCATCCTGAAATTGGGCATATTTATACCTATCGAATAGCTTTGTCGTATACAAGACTGGTGGTGCGACCTATAATAATTTTTGCACAGTGTGTGTCCCTTCTTATTTCTCAGGAGGGGTTTGATATATCAGTCTGAACTTGGGCATATGTATGTATCTCTTCGTTGTATACAAGACTGGTGGTGCCAGCCACAATCATTTTTAGCTCAGCTGACTGTAAGTCAACTGAGGTGTAGGAATGGCGCTTTATCCGTCGTCCATACGGATAACCGGCTGTCCGTTAGCAGAGCACAAATCGTAACAGTTGGTCCTAGAAACTTCTAAGTGATAATCCAGGGAGGTCAATAAAGAATCTCCTTGGAAACCTGAAATTAGGTCACTGCGACCTATATCCTTTGAGCTACGGGGCTTGAAAGTACCCCCAGTATAGTAAGAAATTTGATACAAAACCTCCAATATCTTGATAATTAATGCATGGTTTGTCATGAATCTTGCCTTGAATATTGACCATGACTAGTTTTATCAGTTCATGAAACGTGGTGGCGCCACCTGTATTTTTCTATTTTAACGAATATTTTTTCTATGCATTTACTAAAAATAAACTGGCTTCAAACTTGATTTAATAATGACCAACCACATAAGTAAATTCATTATGATTACCAGGGTCCAGCGATCTAAGTTGAAAATCACAGGAGCCACATATTAAAAAAGATTGTGGATGCACTGTAAATCAAACTTTTCATCCTGAACTTTCCAACGTTCACATAGGCTTACTTGCCTAAAGTGAGGAAACCTGTAGAATTTGAGGTTATCTGGTTAGAGGTCAAGGTCACTTTTTAAAAGATTGTTACAATAATCCTAATGCTGCAGGTTCAAGGATATTAAGTTCTCAGTTTTTTTGGTCACAAGGTCATTGGTTAAGGTCACAGGACTGTCATTCTGAAAATTTCTTTAAAAATATCCTTATAGACAAATTCCGCTAAGCGTTGAGACCCATGGGTCCCTAGTTGTGTTGTGTGCACCCATGCCAGAATTTCAGCAGTGATGTTTGTGTAATTGTTTCTTATTCAAAATGTTAAGTACCTGCATTGTTCATATACATGAGAAGTAATGGTCCAGCATTGAAGCCATGGGTCCCTAGTTGTGTTGTGTGCACCCATGCCAGAATTTCAGCAGTGATGTTTGTGTAATTGTTTCTTATTCAAAATGTTTAGTTCCTGCATTGTTCATATACATGAGAAGTAATGGTCCAGCATTGAAGCATTAACCCTGGTGTATTTCCCAATGCACAGGTTCGCATTAGGCCTGTAGGCCTTGTTATTAATCTATTTTTGGCAGTTATAGTAGGCTATTATTTTGCCAAAGTTGTTTCGACATCTCTGCAGAACACATGCGCAAGAATGAAAGCATTGAAAAATCACCCCTATTTATATGCAAGACCGTGGTAAACCGTGGCAAACCGTTATACCAAAGGGCTAGTACTTTCTCACCCTTGTGGCGCCGTAGTCTTGCGTAACGGCACCTTGATATCCGTTGCCAAAACGTGGCTCGAAGTTGACTCCACCGTCAATTTCCGTGAAGAACCGTACCTTCACCGTGAGAAAATCTTCATATACCGTGAAAAACCGTGGTTAGACCGTGGTTAGTCGTAGCTGTACCTTGGAGGCCGTAAAAACTCCGTGACAGCACCGTAAAAGGACGTGGAGAACCGTGAGGCCATTGAAAGCCTAAAAAAAGTCACCGGTTGTCCCGGCTATACTACGGAAATTTAAGGTGGCGTCAAGGTGTTGTTACGGTGTATCCGGTGTCACTACGCTTTAACTACGATTTGACTACGGTAATCCCGGTATGTCCTTTCCCCACGGTGTACCTTGACATGTCCCGGAAATTTTAAACCGTTTAAAACTTCCGGGACTCAATCAGGGTGCCTCACGGTTTTCCACGGTTCTGCAGGGTACTCTTACGGTTCTTTAAGGTATGGTTAGGGTTCTGCACGGTTCTTCAAGGTATTACCACGGTTTAAACCGTAGCAGCATTTTGGTATGACTGGGGTCTTAGCAACTTCATGGTGTGAGTAAAAAGAAGAAAAAAAAAAACAGTTAATAATGCTGCTATATTAGAACGGGGAATATACCCCCTACACAGTATATATTTCAAAAGATGTATAAATTATTGGTTAAAAAATATCACAATGGATAATTCTAGATATCCTAGATTATGATATAACACCCTCAAACAGTTAGATGATATGGAAAGAAACACATGGGCTACATATATAAAACTACTGTTAAACAGATATGGTTTTAGTTTCGTATGGTTTGAACAAAGTGTTGGTTACAGAAAAATGTTTATGAAGGTGTTTGTACGGAGGGTCAAAGAAAAAAGGCTAGCAAGAATGTTATCAGAAATCAGAAATCAGAAGTATATATATATATATATATATATATATATATATATATATTACATATTACATATTGTATATTTACACATGTTTATAGATTAGTATAATCTAGATGCGACAGATTATGTATTTTTGAAATATATTACATTAAATAAAAATATAATGTTTAAATTGTTATATTTAATATAGATATCTAAAAATTATAATTTTTTTCCTTTTAAATACATTTTCAAAATACCTGTTTATAATATCATTAGATATAATGATATTATTATTATTGATTATTATCGTTATGATTATTAGTCATATAAATATAAATTATATATATATTATTTAAATACAGCCAATAAATTTTATATATGATCTATAGATTTAAATTGAATATAATAACACTTTAAAATTGATATGTTTTAACAATATTTAAATATTGGTGTATATATATGAATACGCATATATTTATTGCTCATAAATTAACTGCATTAAGCTTAGTTACCCATCTACTTTCTTGATGTATTATTACAAATTTAATCTAAATTGGCTTGACTAAATTCATTATTCATTAATAATATTAATATTAATTATGTAAAAATTAAAAAATTAAAATTTAACAATATTTAAATTTTGATTTATATCGGTGTATATATATGAATACGCATATATTCATTGCTCATAAATTAACTGCATTAAGCTTAGTTACCCATCTACTTGCTTGTTTTTTTTTATAACTATATATATATAATTTTATATATCACAATTCCTTTTAAAATATGGGAATAATAATGATAATAATAATAATAATAATTATTAAAGTCATCTGAGATATAGCGATCACTCTTTGTCCGGCGTCCGTCCGTCTAGCTGTCTGTCCGTCTGTCCGTCCATTAACCAGGCACAAATCATAACTGCAGGTTCTGGAATCTTCTTACTTCACATCTAGGGAAGTTCATGAAAAGTCTCCTTGGAAACCTGAAATTAGGTCTCTGTTACCCATAAACTCTGAGCTATGGGGCTCCGAAGTATCCCCTCCAGAAAAATGGAAAATTTGATACAAAAGTATCTGAACAACTATTGCATTGATCATCATGATTCTTTGCATGATTTATCACGGAATGTTTCATCAGTTTCTGCAGTCTGGTGGCGCCCCTTTTAATTTTTCGATTTTTTTACGATTTTGTCTCTATTTTTGAGACCTCTTAGGATGCGGTCATTTGTTAACAGGGCAAAAATTGCAACGACTGGACCTAGAATCTACTCGTTTGACATGGAAGGAGGCCCGTTAAAAGTCTCCTTTGAAACATGAAAATAGGTCTCTGTTACCCATAACCTCTGTGCTATTGGGCTCCGAAGTACCCCCCCCCCCCTCCAAGAATGACATAAATTTGATACAAAAGCTCCAGTATCTAAACAGCTATTGCATTGATCACTATGATTCTTTGCATGGATATTGATCATGTAATGTTTCATCTGTTTCTGCAGTCTGGTGGCGCCACCTCTTTTTATCAATTTTTACCAATTTTTTCTATTTTGAGAAATCTTAAGATGTGTTGATCTGTTAACTGGGCACAAATCGCAACGACTGGACCTAGAATCTACTTTCTTGACATGCAGGGAGGCCCGTTAAAAGTCTCCTTTGAAACATGAAAATATGTCTCTGTTACCCATAACCTCTGAGCTATGGGGCTCCGAAGTACCCCCCAGAATAAACGAAAATTTGATAAAAAATCTGAAATATCTGAACAACTAATGCATTGATCGCCATGATTTTTTGCATGCATATTGATCTTGGAGTGTTTTATCAATTCCTCCAGACTGTTTTTAGCTCAGCTGAATGAAAGTCATCTGAGCTATAGCGATCACTCTTTGTCCGTCGTCCGTCTGTCCGTCTGTCCGTCCGTTAACCAGGCACAAATCGTAACCGCTGAACCTAGAACCTTGTAACTTGGGATTCTGAGAGGTCCATGAAAAATCTCCTTGGAAACCAGAAATTAGGTCTCTGTTACCAATATCCTTCGAGCTATGGGGCCCCAAAGTACCCCCCAGAAAAGTCAAAAATTTCATACAAAAACTTCAATATCTCAATAACTACAACACTGATGGTCATGATTTTTGGCATACATATTGATCATGAGATGTTCCATCACTTCCTGCAGACTGGTGGCGCCACCTGTATTTTTCGATTTGTTACAAATTTTTTTCTCTATTTTTGAGACGTTTAAAGATGCTGTCATCTGTTAATGTGGCACAAATCGTAACCGCTGGACCTAGAATCTTCATTCTCGACACTCTGAGAAACCTATTAAAAGTCTCCGTGGAAACCATAAATTAGATCTCTGTTACCCATATCCTTCGAGCAAGGGGGCCCCAAAGTACCCCCCAGAAAAGTCAAAATTTTCATACAAAAACTTCAATATCTCATTAACTACTTGACTGATGGTCATGATTTTTGGCATACGTATTGATCATGAGATGTTCCATCACTTCCTGCAGACTGGTGGCGCCACCTGAATTTTTCGATTTTTTACGAATTTAAAAATGTAATCAGCTGTTAACAGGGCACAAATCATAAAGACTGGACCTAGAATCTTCATTCTTGACACACTGAGAGGTCCATAAAAAGTCTGCATGGAAACCTGAAATACGGTCTTTGTTACCCATATCCTTTGAGCTATGGGGGGCTTCCAATAACCCCCCAGAATAATGGAAAATTTGATAAAAACAAACTGTAACATCTCAATTACTACAACACTGATGGTCATGATTTTTGGCATACATATTGATCAAGAGGTGTTTCATCAGTACCTGCAGACTGGTGGTGCCACCTGTATTTTTTCAAATTTTCACAATTTTTTTTCTCTATTTTCGAGACCTTTCAGGATGTAGTTATCTGTCAACAGGGTACAAATCGTAAGGACTGGACCTAGAATCTTCATTGTTGACACACAGGGAGACCCATGATAAGTCTCCATGGACACCTGAAATTAGGTCTCTGTTACCCATATCCTTTGAGCTATGGCACTCCAAAGTACAGCTCAGAATAATGGAAAATTTGATACAAAAAGCTGAAGTATTTGAACAACTAATGCAGAGATCACCATAATTGTTTTCATGGATATTGATCATGGAGTGTTTCATCAGATTCTGCAGACTGGTGGCACCACCTGTATTTGTTCGGGTTTTTTTACGATTTTTTTCTCTATTTTTGAGACCTTTAAAGTTATGAACATCTGTTAACAGGGCACAAATCATTAAAACTGGACCTAGAATCTTCATTCTTGACACACAGGGAGACCCATGAAAAGTCTCCATGGAAACCTGAAGTTAGGTCTCTGTTACCCATATTTTTTAAGCTGTATGGCTCCAAATTACCCCCCAGAATAATGGAAAATTTGATACAAAAACTGCAGTATCTAAATAACTACAACACTGATGGTCATGATTTTCGGCATACATATTGATCATGACCTGTTCCATCAGTTTCTGCAGACTGGGTGCGCCACCTCTATTTTTTTCAAATTTTTACGATTTTTTTTCTCTTTTTTTGATACCTTTAAAGATGTGGTTATCTGTCAACAGGGTACAAATCGCAACAACTGGACCTAGAATCTTCATTCTTGCCATGCAAGAAGGCCCATGAAAAGTGCCTGTGGAAACTTAAAATTAGGTCTCTGTTACCCATATCCTTCAAGCTATAGGAATCCGAAGTATCCCTCAGAATAATAGACAATTCGATACAAAAGCTGAAGTATCTGAACTAATGGGGAGATCACCATGATTCTTTGCATGGATATTGATGTTTGTAAGTGTTTTTATTAGTTTCTGCAGACTGGTGGAGCCACCTGTATTTTTGTACCCGCCAAAGCGAAGTTTTGTGGATATTATGTTTTTGACCGGGTTCCTCCGCCGTTGCCGCGTTCGTTTCCAGAGAGCTCCTCTGGGACTTGATTTTATCAACTTTCCAAGCTCATATCTCGGGAACCGTTTGACTGATCAGGAAATAAAATTTATACTAATGTAGCCCTTGGATAGCTCTATAACATACACAAAAAATGGTGGCGCCACCTGTAACCATGTTTGCACAGTGTCCATCTGTTCATCTGCCTTTGGTTAAAATCACTCATATCTCTGCAGTGAATTGACTAATTCACCTGAAATTAGGCATGCGTATACATCCTGGATAGCTTTCTTGATTTTATGACAGGTGGCGCCACCTTTATTCTAGTTTATGCTGCAGACATCCAAGCTCATATCTCGGGAACCGTTTGAACGATTTGGCCAAAATTTTGCATGTGTATAAATCTCACATAGGTCTTTATCATACACAAAACTGGAGGGGCCACCTGCAACCATTTTTGCACATTTTGCACAGCGTCTGTCTGTTGGTCTGCCGTGGCCTAAAATCACTCATTTCTCTGTAGTGGTTTGACATAACTGCCTAAAATTTTGCAGGTTTATACATCCTGGATAGCTTTCTTGATTTTATGACAGGTGGCGCCACCTACATTCTAGTTAACGCTGCACACATCCAAGCTAATATCTCAGGAACCATCTGACCGATTGGGCCAAAATTGTGCTTGTGTTTAGATCTTACATAGGACTTTATCATACACAAAACTGCAACCATTTTTGCACAGCGTCTGTCTGTTTGTCTGCCGTGGGCTAAAATCACTCATATCCATGTAGTGGTTTGACTTTTCTGCCTAAAATTTTGCATATGTATACAACTTGGACAGCTTTCTGGATTTGTGGTAGGTTGCACAACCTACATACACATTTAGGCTGCAGACATCCATGCTAATATGCAACATACCTCACTCTGTTTCCCCTTGCCACTCAATCCATGCCTCACTTCACTCTGATTTTGGCAGATACACGTAGTCACTTGTCGGCTACCCATATTCTAGTTTTTAAAGTTTACACATTTTTTCTCTATTTTTCAGATATATAAATACAGACTAAATCTTGGCCTGTTGGTTAATCTGTTTGATGCTTCAGTTGAATGGGTATCTACCATTCTGATGATAAAATTTCCTTTTGTGAATCTCTTCCCAGTCAGCTGAGCGTCATGACCCATGGGTCACTTGTTGATTTTTTGACGCATTATTTTTTAGACCTTTAAAGATGTGGTCCTCTTTTAACAGGCACAAATCATAACCATTCTACCTAGAATCTTTTAACTTCACATCCAGGGAGGTCCATAAAAAGTCCCCGTGCTAACCTGAAATTAGGTCTTTGTTACCCATATTTTTCAAGCTATTGGGCTCGTAAGTACCCTCCACTCAAATAAAAAAGTGGATGCTAAAGCTTCAGTATCTGAGTAACTTATGCATTGATCAACATGCTTTTTTGCATAAACATTGACCATGGAGTGTCATCTGTTAACATGGCACAAATCGTAACCGCTAGACCTGGAATCTTCTAATTTGACATCAAGGGAGGTCCATGAAAAGTTTCTGTGGAAATGTGAAATTAGTTCTCTGTAACCCATATCCTCGGAGCTATGGTGCTTGTTAATACCCTCCACTCTAATGAAAACGTGGATACTAAAGCTTCAGTATCTGAGCAACTAATGCATTGATCACCATGATTCTGTGCATGCATATTGGTCATCGAGTTTCATCAGTTCCTGCAGATTGGTGGGGCAAACTGGATTTTAAATATTTTTTTTGTATTTTTTTTCTCTATTTTTGAGTCCTTAAAAGATGCAGTCATCTGTTTACAGGGCACAAATCGTAACGACTGAACCTAGAATCTTCCCTCTTGACATGTAGGGAGGCCCGTGAAAGTTTCCTTTGAAACATGAAAATAGGTCTCTGTTACCCATAACCTCTGAGCTATGGGGCATGGGTACTATGAAGTACCCCAAAGAATAATTTAAAATTTGATACAAAAACTCCAGTATCTGAACAATTAATGCATTGATCACCATCATTCTTTGCATGCAAATGGATCATGGAATGTTACATCATTTCCTGTAGAATGGTGGCGCAAACTAGATTTTCAAAATTTTTACGAATTTTTTTCTCAATTTTTGAGATATTCAAAGCAGCAGTAGTCCGTTAACCAGGCACAAATCGTAACCAATGGACCTAGAATCTTCCTACTTCACATCCTGGGAGGTCCCTAAAAATTCTTCATTGGAACCTGAAATGAGGTCTCTGTTACCCATATCCTCCGAGCTATGGGACTAAGAATAACCCGCCAGAATAATTATAAATTTGATACAAAAACTCAAGAATCTTAACAACTAATGCATTAATCACCATGATTCTTTGCATGCATATTGATCATGGAGTGTTTCATCATTCCCTGTAGAATGGTGGCGCCACCTGCGTTTTTTTTTCAATTTTTCGCATTTTTTTCTCATTTTTTGAGACCTTCAAAAATATGGTTGTCTGTTAACAGGGCACAAATCGAAACCATTGCACCTAGAATCTTCTATCTTGAAATCCAGGGAGGTCCATAAAAAAAATCTCCTTTGACACCTAAAATAAGGTCTCTGTTACCCATATCCTCCGAGCGCACAATTTGCAGAATTTTGGCGATTCTTCCAAACAGAACACGTGACGTCTGTACCAGTAACCGCATTCCGCATGTTTTTTTTTATACAAATGACACAGTATAAAAAGTTCATGGCCAAAGGATGCAGGGGCCTTTCCGCCGACTACCGAGTGAATTATATGGTCTTACCTGGCACGTAATTCGTATGACACGTACAGATAATCCAAAATATGTACACTTCACAATGACTAGAGAACAGAGATATAGCTATTCCAGCTGATGGCGTTAGTAAATGCGGCGTCATACGTCATCGACCTTTTTGACGTCACTTTCATCTTGAAAGTTCTCGTAACCATGGGCATAGAAGGTCTTCTGTGTAGGAGTTATTTTGGGGCGGATTGTCGTACTTAGGTTGAAAGGACAGAGCATGTAGGCTGTGTTGGTAAGGTCAATTGTTATGCTGTTTCCACTCCAGTATACAAATCTTTTCCTGAAATAGTAATTCAAGGAGTACTCCAGAAGATGCCATGATGTGACAATGTAGCATTTCATCAATTTTCTTTTATATACTTTTACCATATGAAAATTTAATTTAACAAATCAGTATGCATAATTCAGCAATAAAGTATAAAGCTATAAATTGTAATAAGTTCAGTTCTATAAATAATATATTTAACCATCATTAAAATTATTTGAATTTGAATTTGGAAATATGTTTAACCTGTTTTTGGAATGATTAATTATATTTACACATTTTTGTCGGTCAAATTTATCCTTTCATATAATAAGTTTCAGGTCACAATTTTCATGTATTCAGTACACCGGGCAATATGTTTTCATCAGATTTAGTTTATGCTCATTTGAAAATGGAAAATCTTAATTGTTTGCAGCATTTATTTCAGTTAATGAATTAAATTTTTATTATTATTATTCGCTAATTTCCACTTTCTTCCTTATTCTCTTATTGATAGGGGTTCATACATTCCTAGTGCAGTGGTTATTTATGCACATATTACTGTTACATAGCTGAAACACTGATAGGTCTAGAAATATTTGATCATGAGAGGGTCCTGTTTCTTTGATATAGTCAGTTAAAGTGCATAGTATTAGTTTGGCAAACATATGTTTAGTATTTGATTGTCACCTGATAGCCCGGCCATTTCTTCTTAACTTTTGAAGGGCTAATTTATAAAATAGAAATATAAATAAATCTATTTTGCACTTGTTAATATTAAAAAAAAAAACAGCTATATTTTGCATTTTCAAAACTTTTAAAATATTCGGCTGAGTGCCGTGACCCATGGGTCCCTTGTTTAAAATTCAATGTTGAGTATTACTAGTCTAAACATCAGTGATATTCTCAACGCACAGTAATATTGTATTTAATATACGACAAGAGAAGGATATGCTGGAGTTAAATAAAAGCCACCCTGCAAAGTTTAAAAAGACGAATATGTTAAGGAAGCAATAATGTTTGAATGAGGTCTCATCCATGTTTGACTAAAATCTAGAAACTCTGATTCCAGATATGCGCGCAGGATTTGGTATTTTGCCTGTTTGCATGTCTGTTTGTCAATTTGCATGGTAAATAAAAAAGTGCTCAATGCATTTCAATGAAATTTCGTTGTTCTTCAGGAAAGAAATAGTTAATTACTGCTAGAGTTGATTTGGTGTTGGCGGGGAACATGCGCTCTTAAAGTGCTCTTTAATTTGATTAACATGTCATCTGCAGGCATTCCGCTGGTTGTTTTACTGACGCACGTGGACCAGGCCTGCCAAGGTGTGGCAGAAGACACATCAACTGTCTTCAACAGCGGGGCCATCCTGCAAGCTGTGGAGGAGGCAGCGTCCACGGTGGGCGTTCCCAAGTCTCACGTGCTGCCAGTCAAAAACTACGAATCCGAGGCTGAGCTCGATCACAAGGTCGACATCCTGGCACTTCTGGCTCTACGTCAGATCCTGCGCTTCGCGGATAACTTCTTAGATGACCAGCTGGATCTGATTGGAGAAGCGGGAGCCTCCCTCTCACCACAGGAGGTCAAGAGGTCAAGCAAGAAACAGGAGGACCTATACTCGCCAAGTTAAACGTTCTTCTGTACGGTATAATATTGCAAAAAAAGGAGAGGCAATGTCTGTCATGGAGACATTTTTCATGAATGAGAACAGCTATTTTGTAAAAAGCATGGTGTAAGATGGTCTGGTAGATATATACATGTAGTATTAATAAAAGGAAATAGATTTTGTAGTAGCGATTTTGAAGTATGAGTAAAATATTTGATAATTTGTAACTGGTATAAATGTAAAAACCATATTTTTTTAATGTTTATATAGCTAGCTGTGAATATAAGCAACAAATACTTACTTTTAGTCAACAAGCTTTCACTTATCTGAGTTAATTTTGAGTTTTTAAGATCAATCTGTTTCCTCTCAGTTCAGTTTTAATGTATGGTAATCGCTCTATAGATTCAGTAATTCAGTATATCTTTCTCCTATATTTTCCATTGGAATTCTGACTGTAATGACCAGGTTTTATGCGTCTGAATTTCTTAATAAAACTTCTGAATATATTCAAATTTCTTAAATTAGAGAACATTTGAATGTACATTTACCGTAAATTCTTAAGGCTGAAACTGGTTGGGCATAATGTAACCGAGTGCCAAATCCATTTACATGTATCACAATATGGTTAAAAAATGGGCTTTAAGCATATATATATATATATATATATATATATATATATATATATATATATATATATATATATATATATATATATATATATATATATATATATATATATATATATATACAAGCCAAGCGAATGTGTTTGCAAAGAGAAAGGAAAAGCAAAGAGATTAAGGAAGACAGATTGAATGGAATTGGCTCGTAAGTGTAGGCAATTGGATGACTTTGTACAGGGGAACGGTGGTTAGCTGAAAAGTTTTAAGACTTCCACACATCCAGTATACGACATTATCTGCATATCTCGAGAAGACGATTTTTCACATATTAGCATTCCTCCATTGTACATGTGTAAGATTCTCTCTCTCTCTCTCTCTGTTTGGTCTTGTGGTTTGAAAAACAAGAAATACAATTATATTTAGGCCTATTTATCATGTTACTGGTGGTACTAAACTGTTGTCAGTCACAAAACTCCTTTGTCGCTACGCCTCTGATATGTCAGCTTTTGGTCTTGGGAACTATACCAAGTGTGCTCTGTGAGGGTGATAAATAAATTCCGTCGAAATTCCAGCTTGTTTCGGGAAGGAGCTGTATCAGTGACATCAATCGGGACCAAGAGCACTGTTCACTGGTTGGACTTGCAGCGCCATTTATCGTATTTCGAATGAAACTAAACGGGACTTCAAGTGCAAAATAATTAATGGATTATTTGTTAGTGATTGATACATATAGTTGCCGCAAGTACACCAGTGACTAAACATTAACCGAATGTAAACACAACGGCCGTACTTTATCAACCTACATACATATATATATACAAAACGGTGCCGGATATATCGTGTTTTAGAGCACGTTGTGATGTTGTCAAGTCTAGTACCTAGAAAACCCGACAGGTGCCGGGCTCGTACCAACCAGGTTGGAACTTGTTCACCTGTTCAGACACTGACACAGACGGACTTCTGCTGTTCACCTCCTTATGTTATCATCTTTCATCTTTGGAATAAAATAGGTTTTAGTGGTGAGTATGACTGTTTTTTTCTCTGTCAAGTGTAACTTACAGAAATATTCTTCAGGGTTTTATTTTCGTTGCTTTCGTAGGTCAAAGAATTTATGATCATATAAACTCTGTTTAAATTCAGGAATTTGACATAAATTGTGTTGGAGATGGTTGATATAGCAAGCGTCAACGGAACTGTTGTTCTAGCATATACCATCTTTACAAAAACTGAGTTTCTTTACTTTGACTGTCTATTCTTCAAAACTATGCCGTTAACTGTAACTGTATAAATAATCTGTAAACAAAAATTTAGTTTCCATAACGCTTGATTAATGGAAACACTCACCACTGATATCTGATAAAATTACACCTGCAAGGTCGCTAATAGTTGTTTTATCCCTTTGAGATATGTAAAATCAATCAAAACGCACCGTGTTCCCGAGAACATCAGTGAATATGAACGCTGACTACAGGCACTGACCAACGGACTGTCCAATATGTGGGATATGCAGCCTTGTTAAATTTGCATACAGAGTTATCACGCCAAAGTCAGTTGATGTTGCATATCCCTGGTGTCTGCATACAAGAAATTCATTTGCAAAAATACATAGAATTATACACTCTTTACGCATCCTTTCTACCACTAGGTGACGCTATTGTCAGTTTCTAATTGAAAACCAACCTCCGCGCAGGGTTAAGAGCTCTTGTGCATATGATAAACCCTGCTGACAGTGATAGACTTAGGCCCTAAACATATTTGACCTGACATTTGACCTAGTCACCGACGCACTCGGATGATCAGTAAATGTAAACAACATGTGACTTGAGATCCCTTGAATTGGCACTCATGTCTTATGTCAGCATGCAATAATAGTTAATCCCCGAATTCATGCAGGTAATCCTTTTGCATAATGTTGAAAAGACCACTGGTGTCGCTGCACTTTCAGCTTGCATTTACATCGTCAACAATTCTGCAACCAGTTGTAACACGTAAACTATCCAACACAGCACGTGCATAAGTTTCTGTTTATATTTACAATACCGCGTCAAGGATAATACACCGCAAAACAGATCCACAGGTTTATCAATGTGTTAGATATGTTTCACGGAAAAATACCTATTGTTGGTAATATTTGACATGGATGCTTTCGACGCATACTCTGTATTTGCTCCATTCATTTAATTTATGTAATTTACACTTCTTAGGCGCAATGGCTCGATTTCGGCCTAAATTAAAACGTGCAATGCGAGTAAATGTGTGTGTGAGATCTATCCCAGGTCTTCATAGACGGATCTGGTGTGTGGTGAATGTGTTAAAGCATGCACGTTCCTGCCATCTACCGACTTATTATGTAACAAAAATTAACCAGATGCGTGGCCCAACAAAAAACGTCAGTGACCCCCCCCCCCCCTTACAGGACAAAGAAAATTAAGCCCTGAATGGTCAACAAAAGCCTTCATTATGCCAATAAGCACAGGTACTTTATTATTATTATTATCATTACTGTTATTTTTATACATTATTTATTATAATTATATATAATTTATTATTATTATACATTATTTATATACAATCTAATCCAAGGAATTGCTCTTATTTGCTTTACATTAAGACATTAGCATATTTAAAATAATACATAAAAGTCCTTCCCATGCTCTTTTATGTATTATTTAAAATATGCTACTTAATTTATACAGACTCGCAGGGAATGAAGTTTACCATGCAGGCCATTAAATAAACCAGACACTCGGTTTTCTTCACAGTCAAATGATGAAGTTTGATTTAACTTAATCTACTTTAAGCGTTTTCTGACAATCAAAACCCATCGCAGCCGAGAAATAGATATTCTGTAGAAAATCTTACGGCCCAAATACTGAAAAACTCGGGCCAGCCCAATGTCAGGGTAAAACTGTCAATAATCCTGTAACCCACACGACGTCTAGCCATAAAAAAAATTCTCTGTTTGATATGTACTTACACATAAGACCGGTTATGGATGAGTCAATACAACCCTTTGAGATAAAGTGTTTGTGACATAATCATTAGTATATGCGGAGCAATATCTAATCTTGTGTAATATAAATTTTATTTTTCTCCCTTATGTACCAACAGACAGCTTACCAGGTATGTCGATATTCTGTTTATATATAACATGCAGTTATAAAAGGGAGCTGAGCTGTAACATAATCCCTTCCTGATTAAGTAAATTATTAATGTGAGTGTTACATCAAATGTATATATGGACCACGCTGACCGCATTTTAAAATCAGTGTTACAAGATTTGCTGATTAATGATGTTTTGAGTTCGGAGTATAACATAATGTACGGGCCGAACGAGATGTCACTATACCGCTGCACCACACTTTTACTTTTAATCGTCCGAAGGAAAAAAAATAAATTTCCCTATGAAGTTCTGCTATTGGACACAGATTTAACTAAGTTTAGAGTATCAATGATATCATAAATATTCGAAAGATTCAAAAGCACGATGTTTAATCATAATCGCGAAGAACTACCTTACGGGTAGGCTGAAATAAGGCGTTATCGCTGTAATGTGTGAGCTATTTAACCATAGCTGCGTATATACGAATTGCGAAAACAGAACATTGTGTGCGAAATGCGATAAAAACATGGGCTGATCCAGGATTTCGGAAAAGGTGGGGGCGGGTAAAACCAAGGAGGACTAATGAAATACCTAATAAAAAGGTCCCCAGGTGCGGAAGCGAGAAGGGGGTGTCAAGGCCGCAAAATTTTGCCTGAAACCATTAAAAAAATTGTTTCAGATGAAAAAAAAGGGGGAGGGGTTCCGGACACCCTGGTACGCCCCCCCCCCCCCCCCCGATCCGCTTCTGTAAAATCACGTTAGGCATTTACTTGGCGGGCGGTAAAGCACTTGGACCGATGATGTCAAAACCCGCTGGATCGGGCTGCAATCAGAGCCCATGGGAGTTATTCCGCGTGAGAATTCCATTTTACGGCGTGTCTAAAAAACGCATAGCGCCCGGAAAATGGTAGGTATATCAGAAGCCGTTTTTATTCTTAATAATATTTTTTTTTTGCATGTAAGAATTTATTTTATTTATATTTTTCATATGATTTCCAATTTTCTGTACCTATTTCTTATAATTATGGAATAAATATATATATATATATATGTATTAATTATGGAATAAATATATATATATATATATGTATTATGTACATATAATATTTATATATATAATATTTGGCCCATATAATTTATTAATTTACATATAAAAAAAATTGTACTTTTATATATATAATTTAAAATATGAATACCAAATTATTTTCAGTGTTACATATCATATTGATATAACTGGAATTTAACCTTTATTTTTACAATTTTTATTTCTTAATGTTTTTTCAGATGGATAAAAAGACAAAGGCAGAATTCTTACCTGGAGACCTCATAAACAAGGATGCATACACAAATATACTACAATAAGTAGTTGCATTTTTATATTGCATGTAAATAAATGTTTTGTGTGCTGAATTTGTTTTATTTCTCAGTTTTGGCTTGGGTAGGGCCACACCCACTAATTAGTGTTTGACAGCCTGCTGCAGTGGAGGGCCACGCCTCCTAATTAGTGGAGCCAGCACCCTGCTGGTCACAGGTTTTCCTTGAAAGATGGGTCCCAATTAGCTTGGATTTAATAACCAATAAATGTCCATAACTTTGCTATTAATAGTCATATTAAATCAGTTTAAGAATTTTTATGATCCTGAAATAAAGACAAAACTGACAGTATATTTTTCATGTAAAAATTCTAATTTTGAAATTTTCACTGATATACCTAAAAATGGTTCACGATAAAGTAACTTGAGAAGAAAAATCGCGCCTGGTAAACACAGGCTAAGCAAAATGAAGACACTTGGACAACCAGTGGCATTTGTAAGCCATCGAAGCTCATCCTAACTTACTCTCCGTCCAAGTTTCACCTGTTTTCTGCCCTGCCCAAAATCTATCCGCAGGGACTGCATATTTTATCTTAAGGCATTCACTGAATGGTGATTCTTCATAAGTTGACCACAGTGACTCACATAAACATAGCATTCAAATTCCTCATGACTTAGACCAACTAACTGTCCGAATAACAAAGCCAATGCATAACATGTGAACAAGTCTGGGAAAACTACCTGAACTACTAACTCCCCAAAAATCTCCCCACCTCTGCCAAACATCAAATTAAAGGTTTAAACTATTACCCAAAACAACGCGCGGGGTTACTCTCATCGCGTACGAAATACATACAATTTGGACATCCATGTTATTATTGACAGCGGCACTAAACCTCTGTCACAACTCCTCTGTAGAGACCCCTTGGAAATGCTTGTTTCAGTGTGCCCATGCAAAGGGATCATATTCCATATTGTTTCATTACATAATTAAGTCTGCAGGTTAACTCGCCCAATGGAAAACCAATTCTGGACGAACCCGGCCGAAGTCGAGCTGACCTATTTCAACGTAAGAAAGGGTAATTTGCTGACGCTGCAAGGGGGCGCTGACACAGTGCTAAGGTTTGATGGGTATTAAGAGAAAAAAGTTCTTTAACTGTGGATGTAATGTTTTGCTTTGTATTATTAAAATTATTATTATTATTATCATTATTATTATTATTACGCTATAAATTTTCAGCCTAATAAAAAATAGGCTGTTATAATGACGAAAAGACCGCCTCTCTCAGTATATTAATATTTGGATGTTATAATAATTAATGGAGCAAATCACAGCATAATATCCTCAATTGATGTACTAGAAAACAATAAACTGTGGATAACTAAAGAATCTAATTGCTAGGAATAAAATTGAAAAAAAAATCACGAAAAACGAATAACTGGGAAAATAAATAAGTAAAATGAGAGATATGAGAGATTTTACAGCTCAACGGGGGGGGGGGGGGGGCTCTGGATCCGCCACTGTATTTTATTGGTAAACAAATCTATTTTATTGGTAAACAAATTTGATACAAGAATAGATAAGATAAGAATATATATAAAAATATATGTATGTTTTGTATATGTACAGCAAGAGTCAAAACAATACGATACAACAACAAACCAAGATCGTAGAACTTTTTTTGTGAAATCGTAAATCAATATACATATTGCGATGGGAAGGCAAGAGGCGAGGCTGTTGTGTCATGTTCAAAATTCATAACGTGCACGCTTGTGCTTATGCCACCTACCTTATTACTTCATAACTAGCCTTATGATCTTCCAGCATTGTCGTTATCTACGATCAACAACATAAACAAAACGCTATAGAGCGTACAGTCTTGGCGCGGTCTAGCCACACTAAAGTAAATAGAGCAGTCTTTGTTGAATACGTGCAAACACACACGACGGGTTATGGATTTCTAAAAAAACACTACCCTGTGATATTAATCGTTAGGAACAGGGTCGTGTCTCATCACCGAGTCATTTTTACCCTTACCTTATAGGTGTTACCGAATGGATTTCTTCCTGGTACAAAGAAAGCTAACATGTCTTGTCGTGTACGTCAGTCGTAAATGTACTGCAGACATCTTGCTTCAGTGGATAATCAACTAATTGTTGAGAATTGTCACATTCCATAATATCACAAGTAAATACGTGAGAAATTCGTGGGTAAGTTACGTTTTGATTTGTTAGTACCTGCTTCGATTAAGCAGGGGATTTGGAGAGTAAAGTGGATATTGAACACACTGTCCATCTAGACCCAGTTATGGCTCCGTAGTGTTAACTACAGAGCAACTGCTGGGTCTAACAGTCCGTCAAAATATGGCCTTACGTATATATTGTATCGTCACTTGATTGACGCGTTATAAAACTAAGTATAAGAAAACTAACCTTAGGGAATTTGCTATCAGTAACAGCTGCTCATGTGTTTATTTGCAGCACCTTGAGCGGCTCTGGACACTACACGAACCAACTGCCTCCTAAACCCGCCACACGGAAAACTCCATAATGAAAACTCCAGAAACTCTCAGAAAACTCCATCCCCAACATTATAGTGCAGGTCGATATGTAAAAAACCGTGTCCCGTAAGATTTTTTCTGCCGAAATTGATACCATTAGGGGTTATAAAAACATAAAATGTTAGGGTCCAATTTTTTCGGGCTACCCATCCCCTTTTTTCGGGCAATTTCCAAGATGGCGGCCAACGAATTTGGAATTGCCTGATAATGATGATCCTAGTATATAGATATGGGTTTCTGAGGACGCTGAGTCACATTTTGAGGGTACTGCATCGATTAGAGGGTAGGGTGAAGGTATGTGTATAGGAGGGTGGGACATAACCATCCGGCTTATGTAAAAAAGTGCCAATTTAAAATGTAATAAACGGATATATATAATTTGTTTGCTAATATTAAGTATCGATAATGAAGTCTTACATCCACATTTTTTAAACATAATACCGCAATTTAATACAGATTTTGTTACAATCGTATTGCCAGCAAGATATTACAACAACATGGTACAAATGATCCGCGTGGTGTAAACGTTCAAAGTAAACGTTTAAAAATTGAATAAAGAACTGGAAATAAAAATTTTGACTTATTTATTCACTTCCCTCCTCTATTGTGCACTCCCCTCACAAAACAAATATAAACTATAAAATCATAGGATGCAAATATGCGCTGGAACCGGTTATTTTCTTCAGTTTGTTCCCAAACCAGCATGTGACAGGTATAGCAGTCAAAGTTCGAGGTTACAAAAATTGGACTGGCGAGTATTTTGAAAGGAAAGCATTGACAAGTAAGTGGACTAGTTTTCCTCCAGTACATTTTTGCAAACCACATATTCAATTTTATTTTTATGTTATTGTCTATTTGCAGGATGAACATTCGAGTCTGAAAGGGGTATTACCCTGTTCATTGTTATGTTTGATAGTTCGCTTTATTGTTATAACAACTTGCATGTTCATTGCATGTTAAGTCTGATACATTGCCTTCAAAATTTAATAAATGCCAAACATTCAAAGTTAACCTATTTAACAAATATTTCTTTATGTGAACGTTTACAACTAGTATTGATGAGTCTGGTTATATCTGAAGCTTTTTTCAGTTTTATCAGTTAATACTTATGACGTGTTGACCCTGGAATAAATTTTTTATTGTTTTCCATTTATATCTAAACGAAGAATGGGTTTAAATAGTTCGTTTCATGAAACATTGAGATCTGAAAGTATTTTTTTATTTTTTTTTCAGGTCTTTGAACAGCTTCCTAACACGAACTGAATCGGTAAGAGTGCAGCATCACGATGTCTGCATGAGGACCTCTTAAATAGCTGTATTGTCTGTCTGACAGGCGAATCTTTGCAGAAGAAACTGGTTAAGAAACCTGGTGTCGACAAAATTACCGATTTGTTAGACTGTTGTGGAGAGCGTATATCTTTGGGCGAGAATAATCTTAAACCACCTGCAGATCGTCTGTCCAGTCTAGATGAATCTGAGCTGGAGAATGTAGGGTATCATAGCGAGTGCCGCAAGCCTATTGTGAACAAAGACCATTTAGAAAGAGTGAGAAAGAGGAAACGGGATAATCCAGAATCGTTTTCCCTGCCTACATTCTCAACAAAGAGAGGAGTTGGTCGTCCTGGAAAATTTACAGAGGGGACCCACCCAAAGAGATTTCAAACTGTTCCGAAAGAGAAGAAATGTATATTTTCTCCCTGCAAGTTTTGTGTAACATCTGAAACAACCCCTCTCCATCGTATTTTGAGTGATTCTATGGGCAAAACTCTGCTTGATATCAAGTGCAAAACAAAGGATGACATCATGAGAGTTTGTGTTTCTGGTTTGGAACAGGCAGGCAATGCTGCTGCTCAAGAAAAGTATTTTCACAAAAATTGCTTACGGTATGCTCAACGGACACCCGTGGACATTGTTGACAAGGACAAGATTACGAAGGAAATTTGTGATGAGTTGTTGCTCCTATCTGTTAAAACCTCACTCTCCGTTAGTGGAGCTGTAATGAGTATGAATGAAATAAATGATGAGTACATATCCATTCTGGAGGAGTACCACATAAAAGAGCATTATTCTGGTCACCATAAAAAGCATCTGAAACAGTTAATTCAAGATAATTTTCCAAATGCTGAGTTTGTAAAATCAGTTCGTAAAAACGAAAGTGACAAAGTGATTTTATCAAAATCTGTTAGTCATGCAGTAGACATGCTACAACACAGAGTACTTCAGTTGATGCCTTGGTTTGCTTGGCTTATTCACTCAGGGAAGAAACTATGAATCATCGACAATGGAAATTCAGCGGTGATTTAAAAAATTTCCAAAACCCTCCAATGTTGCAATTCTTTCTCAATCAACTCTTGTTTGGACCTCACGTGAGACGAGTCACCGGTAGACGTGATTTTGAAGTACAAAAAAACGGTTGATGTTGCATGTCAATTCCTAATGCAAAACACACGGAGTGACAGACAAGTCAAGCCACCACTATCAATCGGGCTGCCCCTCTCGATTCATTCCCGGTTGCGGGACAAAAGCCTCCTGACCAATCTTACTACTGTGTATGTTGGCAGGGATAACCGTCACATACTCAACGTCGAAAAACGTATAGAACACGCTGTACTACTGAGGATGCAGGAGACAGGAGGTTTCTGTCTCCCTGACTTTGTGAAGAAGGGTGTTAACGTCTGGTTTGCTCTCGACAACATCGATCTCCTTGAAGATACCCCCTATGGACAGAATACATTCCATGGTACACTGATTGTCCTTAATCAAAGGGAAGATAAGAACGCAGAACCATTAAATACTCCTCTTGTCATCCCAGACAAGCTTCCAACCGATTCTCTTAAAGTTGAGATCAACTATCTTGAAAAACCAGTTATACAGCTGAAACCAATCCATTTTGAGGAGTACAAGTTTGGACAACGAGACCATCTACTGCTCAAGCAGAAGTACTATACCGACACCTGGGTGATCGCAAACCTCTTGGCTAATGAAAACCTTCAACCTCACAGTGCTGTTATATCTGATACAACTGGAGAATCATCACAATTTTGGGAATCTTTATTCTCCTTTCCTGGAGGTCCCATTGAGGACCAAGGGCAAAGTGAAGGACTCTCTCCACCCCCTTTATCAGCTTCTACCTCAATGGAAGCGTCAAGCCTTGATGGTAAAAATGCTTTTGGTCCAATCCTTCAAGTGACCTGTGGAACTGGTAGAAAGTAAAAGCTAGCAAAACATGATGTGATGCCGACGTGGGCGGCGACAAAGTCTCTCTTGTTATCCCAGCAAGGAAATGTTGAGGTCAAACGGACAAACTCCGAAGTTATCGCACCCCTGATCAAGACCTCTCCCACTGATTACGCCACACTATACACCGTTTTGAGCCTCACACAAAACATATCAGCCACTTTCGTCGGTCCCGAGAAACGCACACTAATCACGCTTGATCTAGATCTGTATAATCGTGCAGTCCAGATTCAGGAGCCTGTTTGCAGCCGGAACTGGGTCTTGAGAGCCGGTGTCTTGCATATTGTATTCGCCTCACTACATGCCCTAGGAAAAACTGTTGAAGGCAGCGGAGTTGACACTTGTGCCATTGAGAATAGCATCTGCTCTTCGGCAGCGCTCCGAGGAATTTATGATTGCAAAGTCTTCAAAAGGGGCGTGGAGTATCATATCATTAATGCCTTGGCTGTCTCGATGATGAAGTTTGACGCAATATTTGCTGAACCTCAGTCTCGACCTCATCCCTTACAGTGTCGAGTTGAAACAGGCCCTTCACGAGTGTAAAATGGTTCGGATATTCGAGGATATTCAGTCGTATTATACAGTCCAAATGCATCAGAAAGAGAAGCAGCACGAACCTGGGGAGCTGGCGCAGTTTCTTGATCAATACCTAGAGCAAATTGATAGCTGGTTACAACTGATCAGTGCATGCATACAAGGAGATTGGGAGGGTTATCTCGCTGCTTTAGATAATCAAATTAAGTACTTCTTCGCACAAGACCTCCTGAATTATGCAAGGTTGATGCCACTCCACGTCGCCCAAAAGAATGCACTAGAAAAAAATGATCCAGCCACGCGGAAGCTTTAAAGTCTGGAGATTTCGTTGTGAAAAATCCGAAATTCCTTTCACAAGCTTGTTTACTGACCAGGCATTAGAGCAAGAGATCAAGTTTTTGAAAAAAACACGGTATTGTTGGACTCACTCAGGATGCAGATGCTCTGGACAGGTTTGTTGACACCACACCTCACCTGGCTCGAATCGTTAGTCAGTTCTCTCTCAGTTTTCCTCATCCCTCTCAGAGCTAAAAAAATCACAGGAGCATTATCAACTTTGTGGCAATATCTCCCTGCGTTCTACCAAGAATGCTCTTTAACTTAGAAACTCCTTTGAACGCTGCTGTGAGGGGAATCCCTACGTGACCAGAACACCTCTGAAGAACATTGTTTCCTCTGCACTAATTCTCCAGAAAGCAAAAGAGGACATTCTGAATTATGCAAACTTGGGTCAAAAGCAATACATGGATTTTGTTGAAGATCGTCATCTCAAAACATCGAAAATGTCCATCTGGGACAAGATGAAAAAACTGAAATTGAAGACATTCTCCAACTGGATGATTAAGACCCGAGTTTCAGTTGGGGACAAGGTTATCAAATTAAGGGAAGAGCGCCGGCTGCTTGCACGGTTTCTGGTCATTCAGCAGTCTCGACCTGAGCTTGTACCAAAGCTAGAAACCACAATCGGTGAGATTGAGATGGCTGTGGTGCCACGCTCGATGTTTGCAGTTGATGGTTCCCTACTTCTCTGTACTGACAAAGCTCGCCTCATGCAAGTTCTTGAAGAAACTGGTCAAGCTGAAACTGAATCAGCCTCTACAAAACAAGTTCTCACTAATCGTGTACTGATACTTGATGTAATGGCAGTGTTGCAGAGCATGAAAAAATCACCGAGCATGACAAAAATATGTCATCTCAAGGAAGCTTTCATCAAACGAATCAGCCGAATGTCAAATACATATGATGAAACGAGAGTGCTGTTCGACCACTATATTGAAAGTAGCCTGAAGGCAAAGACAAGAGCAAAAAGAGCAACATCTGCTGCTAGCTACGAGGTGCATAATGAAATGAGCATTAGAACCATACCACTCAAAGACCTTCTGTCATCGATTAAAACGAAGAAGGGACTTTGTGAACTCCTAGCCCAAGCTCTACTGGAACATTTCGAGGGATCATTGAAGAAAGTTGTGGTCGCTTACAGCACGGTAGTGAATGTCAATAGCCCTCATACCATTAATGAGGATTTCAAAGTTCACGGACACGAGGAGGCCGACACCCTGATACCTCTTCATGTTATTGACAGCCTGCGTGACAACACATGCAGAGAAATCAATGTACGTTCCCCTGATACAGATGTGTTCATTCTCTTGATGGACCTCGCCTCTAACGGTCACCTTGGACCTCTCACTCAGCTGAAGTTTTGCACTGGCTCTGGTGCAAATTACAGAGGTTATTGGTCGGCGCAAGGCCCAGGGGCTTATATGCCTACATAACTTCTCCGGGGCTGATTGGGGTGGGAAGTTTGTTGGAATTTCAAAGACGATCCCATAATCAATTGATTCCAAATCTTTGGCAAAGGAGCTCTGTCATCTTCACAGCTGGTGAATGGAGAACTCCCACAAGAAATAAAAGCACTGGAAACATTTGTCTGCAAAGCGTATTCACCCAAAGGTCCAACAACATTGCCTGCTCTCCGATGGGACCTCTTTCGATCAAAAAGCCTTGAGGCTGAGATGCTCCCTCCGACTCGCACAACTCTGATGCCCCATGTTCTTCGCACTAACTTCATATGTATGCGGGACCAATCCTACTTTTCTCCAAATCCATGTCTTCCTCCTTTAGTGGAGCACGGATGGTTGCTTCACGAGGGAGTTTATATGCCATTTAAATGTCTAACTCCCCCTGCTCCTCGCGCAGTTCTTGAGCTCGTAAAATGTGGATGCCGAACAATATGCAAAGGAAATTGCTCCTGCACCAAGAACAAATTGCCCTGCACTCCTCTTTGCAAATGTTTGACCTCTGGCTTTAACAACTTTTCTGATCGACAAGACAATGAGGACGAGGATGACACAGAGCTTTAAGCCTATCCGTATAGCCATGCGAAAATCAAACGTGCGAAGTTTAAACAAGCTTAATATAAAGTGATCTTACCTATCTTAATTCATGTATATTGTTTTCACATCATAGAATTCGCTTGTATTACATCTAGTATTCAATATTTGGTACATGTTTAGTATTCAAGCGTTTGTACAGTCCAGTTGCTTTGAAAAAGGTCTAAACGTAGTTTGTGTTGAGTTTGTATTTCAGTTATGACCTTGACCTTACGACCAATTTCTATGCCCCCAGTCTGTGTTAAACCCGTATTTTCGTATTCAGTACCATCGAAAACCTACGGATAAACACAAAAATCATTAAAATCCGACAACTGGTTCCAGAGATATGACCCTGAGCCAGTTAGGTGGCGGCCATTTTGAAAAGACCCGGATAAAGGTATCCTATGGCCCGTAAAAATGTGGACCCTAAAATTTTCTCATACTTTAATCTCGAATGATGTCAAATCTGCAAAAAAATAATTTCGGCACAAAAATCCTACGGAATTATACCATGATTCCGCACTATTACAGAAGAAGTAGTAGTTCGTACAATTGAATATTATTCCTATAGCTACCTTGACATACCGATAATTTTTTTTATTTTAATGGCAGTACCAACGAAGTAGAAATATTACAAATCCTAAACCTATGGGTGTGCGGCCAGTGAACGTGGTTCTGGCCTTCAAGCTGATGCCATCTGGCGTTAACTGATGTCGTGTCCCATGGGTCATGACGCTCAGCTGAAAATCATGTATGCGAGATTACGGGTTTTGCACAACTGTCATGTCTGGAGAATTCGTCTGCCATTTTAGTCCAACTTGTAGAATGAGCAGGTTTTGGTCCATGGCTAAATATGTGAATGCTGAGTTAAAACTCAAATTAAAATTTACGTAGTAAAAAAATAAAGATTCTTGTTGTATCACAAAGGGTGAAGCTACTTACTATGATGCATAGAACACCCTAAGCCAATGCATGCATGAATTATTGAGAAATTGATACTTTTGATGAATGAGCGAGATGTAATTTCACAACAGTATGTCTTATTCTTTATGTGACTTTGGCTTAATCTTGTTCAAATTTGAAAGGGCAACTGGAATATATGTCTGATTTATTGGAGAAGTTGCAGATAGTACAAGAAGTTTGGTACTTTCAATAAAATCATCAAAGTTCGTGCGTTCCAAATTCAAAGGCAACGCATGTAATAATTGTCCAGATATTGTACGAGTTATACTTATAATGGGCCAACTTTGAAGAAATTTCGTATTCGTTAGTTATATTTGTTTAAGATTTTGTTCAAACTTTCCATGATGATCGCGAATTACGTAAAACAATGTTTTTATGCTCCCTCGAGCTTAACTCTACGCTACCGCATTACGGAAGAGTATTGCTGCCACCTAATAAAAGAAAAACAAATAATTTTTCTCTTACGTATGACATACTATCTCGTACGTACGACATACTATCTCGTACGCACGACATACTATCTCGTACGTACGACATATTATCTCGTACCTATGACATACTATCTCGTACCTACGGCATACTATCTCGTACGTACGACATATTATCTCGTACGTACGACATATTATCGACAAAATAAATCTTACGGATCTGATTCACAGACTACACAACAGGCCAACTGATATATGTATAAGCAATATACATATATATATATATATATATATATATATATGTTAAACAATGTATTTTCTCATCCTTTTTGCAAACAGCTGGAACACGTTTGAAGCGAACATATCTATATATTTCTTTCTTTAATTATTTATACTATATATTTAAATACAATTCGGTTATATCAATTTTCTGTGTCTAGGTTTCTGAAATAATTCAAGGAAGCGAAACTTATCAGATCGTTGTCTGCAGGTCATATACAGAACATTTATATTTTAGATAGGTGATTAAAATCTGTTGGCAGCGTATGATGTCATAACAGTGAACCTGTTAACAAAAAAAAATTGTCTTTGCCAAAATTGAAAACAAGAGGAACAGCTACCAAATAGCCTTATTTTCTAAGGCGGTTTTCTTTTTCTAAGTGTTTCTAATTGTGCGGGTTTCTAATATACTTTATTAATAAAAAAATTTAGATTTATGATATAACGCACAGTTTAGTGGATCGTTAAAAATATTTAATGCATATACCACCATTGATATGATATGTTGGTAGCGGAACAGTCCACAACCAATTTTAAGTAGTACATATAATTTTTGTTTCGAAATCAATAAAAAAATATTACAGACTATAACTCATTGACGTTTGATTAATCTGTGAAAGAAGAATACAAAATTATAATACTAGTCTTTTGTTCATATGTCAGGCTGAAGTCGTGGTAAAACCTACACCTCAGATCGATTTGATTTGCGGCTAAGTATAAAATCTTATATGTGGTACATGTACGTGTAACTCGTCCAACTACTTAAGACGGCATCAAGTTCAACTTATGGGATCAAACACTTCGTTTCATAATAAATATAGGAATCATGAACCTCTCCTTACGGGCATATCTGTATTAAAGACACCTGTAAGGATCATATTCATTTGCAATAATAAATATTGTCTCATGTTTTTAACTAATTTTGGCTGAAAACGAAAGTTGTCCAGCAAATCCAAGCCGACACACGGGCTTAATATCTCCTGTTCACTGGTTCTATACGTTGTCATGGTTCTGTGTGTGAGTTAACACAGTCCAGATGCCTGTTTACTAGTGGTGGGCCGATCATCGAGTTTTATCGAAAGTCAGTCGGTTTGCTGCCACTTTCAAGCGCTCGATTACCAATGGCAACTATCTATTACATCATAATCATGATAATGAGTCTGTGTTCCAAAATAACTTCCTTATGTTACGGAGTATGACACGGTAGATAAGAGAACGGAGGACGTTATAAACCTCTTTGAACTGGCAGGGAGCTGCAGAAATAGCGGGGAGTTTTGTAACGAGATGTACATTGCACAATATGGGCTGTATGGCGTTAAAATGCTCCATACACTATCCGGGTCTATGCAGCAAGTAGATGTCCTGGATTGTCGTTTAATTCTGAATTATTATAAATAATTTAAATGAAACTTTTAAAAGCATGTTTTATCAATAATAGGATATATAAAAAAGGCAAAAACTTCTTTTTTTGCGTTTGGTTAAGAAAGTACAGTTTCACAGATAACAGCAGGCAGGTTTCTTTATATTTGCCTGAACCGATTATTAATCGATCATCAATCGATTTGCTCAACCGATGATCGATTATGAAAAAGGAACCGACTCCCACCACTTCTGTTTACCATTACAAGACCGCTTTCCTAGAGGTAAGATCTTAGTTGAGCACACGACACGCGAAAATTATAATATAAATAGAACAAACATGAAAAAAGAAACACCCAGAGAAGCTTGAAAATCTTGATTTATGAAGTTAGGTTGTACGGCCGCCAGGTGGCGTGATCGCTGTTTTTGTTTTTCATCATTCACCCCACCAGTGGCAATCCTTTTTCCACTTGCGCAACGGAGAAAGCAAACGGTCTTAGAACGAAATATTGAAAGATACCGTGATATTTCAAGGAGACTACACTGTATTTTATATTTCATATATACTTGATATACCTGGTACCGTATTTCCTTGAACAGACGCCCGGGCGTTTATTTTTTTCAGACCCTGCTTTGACCCGGCTTCTAAACAAGGCCGGCTTCTATATAAAGGTCGGCGTTTATTTTAAAAACATCGCCGGTACATGGATTGTGTTTACGAAATTTCCTTAGATGCCATAGGTATATGGGACACGCGCAATCTCTACAATCACGCACCATAATAGGAATTAACGTAGTATCACAGCGAGAAATTGCAGTTGTACACAAAAATCTGTCCGCGCGGGCCCCTCGAAACCAGGTATCCAGGTGTTTTATGTTACTGTTCCATTTATTTTACACCGCGTGAACTTGGTAACATTTTTTCGCTCTGAATACGGGGTGGCTCTTCCATTAACTGTTCTCAACGTACAACTGGTAGCATTTGTTCCATCGAAATACGGGGATTTGGTACTTATAACGGCAGAGCGTACTTCATTTTCATTACACTTTCCTCTCGTTAAATATTTAACTGATTCAGCTCGACACAGCGTAATCAAGCGTTTCTGGCCTTGTATATACTAAACCCGAGGTGGCTCTTCTATTAACTGTTCACCGCGTATAACTTGTAATATTGGTTCCATCGAAATACAGGGGTTGGTTTTTTATAACGGCACAGCGTAGGTCAATTTCATGACACTTTTCTCCCGTCTTTTATCTGATACAGCTTGACACAGGGCATTCAAGCGTTTCCGACCTGGTATATACTGTTATGTGACATTTACTGCCGGGAATATTACTGAATAAATAGTTGTGGACAAGAGTACATACTTAAATTTAATGATTATCTTAGAAGCGTGGTTTTGGTAACAGTGGGGGCGCATTAAAAAGCGCTATAAATGAAAGCAAGGAGCGTAATTTGGCTTGACAGTAGCTACAAACTGTACCGCTCGATACCATCGTTTGGTGCCTGCATGCTACAGAAGAAATGTGTGCCAAAACATATTTGAACAGTTCTGTTCAACCATCCGTGAGGTCAAGACTTTCACCGTACCAAGTTTTACTGCTTGTTTCAAGCGTTACTATTTACTATTGCTTGATAGCAGTGATAGTGTTAGCCTACTCACTGCTGACGTATTTGTGTATCGCTTATTAGGATCGGTGATCGGCTTGAATCATAATGAACGAATCGTGAATATATGGTGTCCCTCATGGAAACAAGCATTCACGTAAGATAAAAGAATGATTTATAGACTAAGAGGAATTAAACATATTATCAAAACAACACAAACCGAAATTCATACAACAATCTATGGTTATTTTGACCGGTAAATACACCAATTATAATGAAGGGTAGAGACATCTGGTGTCAAACATGGAAACTACTCTGACACAAGGCCTCTGAACAAGACCGGCGTCTATTCAAGGCCGGCGTTTATTTTTTCTGGGACATTGTTTTGCCCCGGCGACTAAATAAGGCAGGCGACTATTTAAGGCCCGGCGTCTGTTCAAGGAAATACGGTATTCGAAATATAAATAGGTCCACTCTTCATGGATTTTAATCTCTACTCCAATCTTTTCTCTCTCTCTCTCTCTCTCTCTCTCTTTCTCTCTCTCTCTCTCTCTCTCTATATATATATATATATATGTGTTTGTTTGTGTGTATGTTTGTGTATGTGACAAGACTGAGAGCCTTGGGAGATATTGCAAGCGCTGTGTTAGAATGGCTGAGCCGGTGAATACTATTAATGTCATTAGTAATACATATGACGTCCATCAGTTCTTGTACTTGTTTGACAAGATAAAATATCCCGACATGTGTAAGGGACACAGCTATGTTGTTGTCACTTACGGGGGATTCTATTGCTTATATAGAAAACTAAATATGGAAGTAAAATTTAGAAACGAGACAATGCACAAGTGCCAGGGTTCGTCTGTTCCAAATGTGATGAAACAACTGTCCTTGATCTGATATTAACATCAAACATGAATACCTCTGGAAATAAACTCACTGTTTTTTTAAACACACATATTTATATAGCCTTATTTTAAGCAAAAGTCGGATTTATATATAATATGTATTGGTAATTTGCCAATTAACCTGTTACACCAATGATTGGTCGCAATCTTTTTGATTGATATAATTGGTTGCATATTTGTGTTTTTATATATTTCCAACGGGATTAGATTCTTTACATGTGCATGCATTATCGTTTTTATAAATACACACACACATAGTGAAACCTGTCTAAAGTTGTGGCGAGTGATTATTGTCCGCTTGAGAGGGCGTATCGTGTCCGTTTTGTCAGGTTCATTTACATTTAGAATGTTGGTTTTAGTTGAAATCTGCTGTCAGTTGTCCGCTGTAATGATCGAGGTGTCCTCGTTACAGAGATTTCTGCTTATACATTACATATAGGGAATTTTGAAGGAACTGAACTATCTAGTCCGTTATAGCCAGTTGTCCGCCGAAGTGAGGTGTCCGTTAGACCAGTTTTCACTGTATACATGAGAGAGAGCCGATTGTAGTAGAGATTTTAAGATCCACGGAAAGTGGCTAATAACGGGAACAATTTACGTTTCACATACCAGGTATATTAAGTATACATGAAATACAGTGTAGTCTGTTAAATTATTACGGTATTTATCAATATTTAGGTCTAAAACCGATTTCTAAATCCGTTACACAAGTAGAAAAAAGCATGCCCAGGGCGCGATCAACGACGAAAAACAAACACAGCGCTCACGCCACCTGGTGGTGGTACAGCCCAACTTCACAAATCAAGGGCTTGAAACTTCTCTGAGTGTTTATTCTTTCATGTTTCTTCTCTTTTTTAATTATTGACGCGTGTGGGCGACCAAGATCTTTCCTCTGGTCACAAGGTCCTGTAATGGTAAACACGCACACCTGGACTGTATTTACTCACACACAAAACCATGACAACGTATAAAACCGGTGAACAGGAGATATTTAGCCCGAAATATTTTTTGTCACAGATTGATCGAACGTCCATGCGTGATAGTTTTTATTTTTTTTTATTATTATTTAGTTTAAAATGAAAAGTATACGTACTCCATAAAATGGGTTGTTGACTGTCCAGCTACCCATTAATCATACCAACAGCTGTATATGCATTCAATATTTTAAACGATCCACTGCACTGAGAGTCAGATCATAAATCTAGTTTTTAGATAGTTCTATTTAGAATATTAGAAACCTGCCCCACAAATATCTATTCTCAAACACTTACAGTCAGGCTGTTTGGTAACTGTAACTCTTTTCCGGACTTTTTTTTTATCCCAAAAACTAGTTTCATTTGGCAAAGACAATATTTTTTTCTTATCATTACTATGATAGGTTTCCCATTATAACATCATACGCTGCCAAAAAAATTTAATCACTTATAAAAAAATGACAGTTCTGTGTATGACTGGCAGACAACGATTTGATATATTTCGCTTCCTCGAAATATTTCCGAAATCTATACAAAAAAGTGATAAATCGAATAGTATTTGATATATAGTATATTAATATATATATATATATATATTTATATACTAGCTGCTCCCGTGGAAAATCAACGGCTCAACATAGAAAGAAAAAATTATTCTATTCCAGAAATCACACAAAAAATAAATTTTGGAAACAGACGTGAGACATATACAGGGTGTACGAATTTTTAAATGAGAAGTTTTTTTCCGATAAACAACATAGGTCCGACAGCTACATTGCTTAGGAAATATCGTAGATATAATGTTTGTATAAAGAAGCATTTATCATATAAATTATATGAAAGATGTTTTGTATTAGTTGAAGCTCAGGCGACATCGTAAAACACGATGTTTATTCAGTGTAGTCAGTTGAGGGTATAGTCTAAGGCACATAACAGACACATGCGTTACTTGTATACACATGCATATGTCGTTGAATTCTCTTGTACGCGAAACGTATAGCTGCCAATGTGAAAAAGATAGCCCCAGAAAAATATATTCCAACAGTATTAAATTTTTATTTTAAGTACTGTATATTGTCATGGAATAAGCAGGTCTAATGCAAAATTGACAACCCTCCCAGATAAAAGGAAAGCAGATTGATATATATCGATGAAAGCATTTAGCTAAGAAACCACCTCAGCCTTGGTTTCGTTGCAATGTCTTTCAGCAAATAATGCAAAATGTAAGGCCAAAATAAAATAAAGGTATGGTTCTCAGGCACTTTTTTTCAGAAATCAATGCGGGCGGGCGCTTTTTTTATTTTAAATTTTTTGGTATGTTTCGATTAAAATGTCAAATGATAAGGGAAAAGCATGAAAAATAACAGTTTTATTTTGCTAAATAAGTAAAAGTACTACAAAACAAAGGAAATTGTATGGTTTTATCTTCTTGAAAGAAATGTCGGAGCGGTAGCAGCTCAAAATTGGGAAGTTTTATTGAAAATCAAAATAAAAATTTTTGATGCGGGGGTTTAAAATTGATGCGGGCGGTGCCTGAGAACCATACCTTTAATTTTTTTTGGCCTAATATACAGATTTTGCTAAAAATTTGAAGAGGGGTAGAGTACAACTGCACCCGTAATCCATTACATTTTTGGTGGTAATCGGAATCATCATAATATACTATTTTCAACCCTCCACCCCCCCCCCCGGGCTTCCTTTTGAAAAAAAAAAAAAAACCTTTTTTCAAATCGGCCGAACTATTAAAATCGGCCGAACTATTAAAACCATGGTTATCATGGAAAGATAGTCTTAAATGTATAAATATCAACATACCTGTAAACCTATAAAACGGTGATCGTGTAAAGGGCCACAGCTCCTTGTGTCCACTCATCGGAAAAGTGCTCCCTATTGAAAGATTCATGTGGACATGTGTTCCGCGCTTTAAAATCTTTACTTCCTTTTGACAGAGTAAAATTCCTTAACAGGCGATATAATGGAAATGGGGTTCAGTGGGGATTACAGGTCCCCTCCTGAAAAAGCGTGACAGGCGAAAAATGTTTTGCTGAACATTTGTAGAGGGTTAGGGTAAAGACATATTAATTGACCATTTCATTTTGGAGGTAATAAGAATCACCATAATATATATTTTCTTATAAACCATTATGACAAAGGACCATTCCTTTGTCCCCGTGTCGAAGCTACCTATTCGTATTAATTTGTTCTGCCATTCGCTTCGGGTTACTGAAGCATGACAGTGTTCACAAATGAAACGCATACACGTGAACCCATGACTGATATTAAAGGCGATTCTGATGGAGGTATATACCCCTGACCGCAGCTTCTGGTTTGTTATCAATTTAAAGATGTACTGGTCAAAGTTTTTCATGTTTCGCCGTCCCTACAGAAACGGATCTTGAAAAATATATGTGACCCCCCCCCCCCCCACCCCCTCACAACCCGAATGATAATTAATGCTTCTTTAAAAAAACTTAATAAAACACCGGACTTGGCCGAACTTTTGAAAACATGGTTTTCATGGAAAGATATTTTTGAATGTATAAAAATGAACATACCTGTAATCAATAAAAAAAATTGTCAAACGGTGGTCACATCACTGGACTCAGTTCTCTGTGTTGACCAAACTGAGAAGCCCTCGCATTGAAAGCGGAGCCATGTGGTCTTTGGATTAAAAACCTTTACTTCCTTAAGAGGCGTTACAATGGCTATTGGGGATCAATGGGGTTATAGTGGACCCGCGGGACCGCGTATTGCACGCAAATGCCTTTCGGGCAGAACATCCGCTCTGGTCTTAACAGGCCAGTGAAAATCCCCGAGGCGCCTCCTGAAAAAGCGTCACAGAGGTGGAGGACCTGGCAGCACAAAAGAAATAGGGGTACCTAATGGGGAATATTAAAATTATTAATTATTCAGCTTAAAAGGGCATAATCCCGCAAAATAAAACAAACTTGTCCTAGAACAGCGCACCACCGATACGTCTGCCGAATTTGGATAGTCAAATCAGAACGGAAGCAGGTAAATCGTGGTCTAGAAAAAAACCTTCTCCGTATTAATTATTTAGATATATATATATATATGTGTGTGTGTTTGTGTGTGTGTGAATGTGTTTTCTTTTGAACGGTGTTCCAGCGGTTTGAAAGGACATACATGTGTATATATTACTATACATATATCAGTTGGCGTTTTGTGTAGTTCGTGATTCAGATCCGTAAGATTTTTTTATGTTGTACCTACGAGATAAAATGTCGTAAGTACGAGATAATATGTCGCACGTACGGGATAATATGTCGTAGGTACAAGATATGTCATACGTACGAGATAGTATGTCGTACGTACGAGATAATATGTCGTACGTACGAGATAGGTACAAGATAAATAATTTATTTTCGTTTTACCAGGCAGCAGCATGCAATACGCTTCCGTCTAACTCCAACGACTGGAGCTCAATCAATGTACTGTATGGCATCAGGAGTGGCAACATGCTTCTAAATTTATCATCCAAGGGGACAAGCTGTCATGACCTTGAAGATTAATTCAAGGTCAAAATTAGATTTTCTCCTCTTGCTTCACACTCCAGAGAACCTTCAAGAGTGCCCCCCCCCAAAAAAAAAAAAAAAACTGGATCAAAATATCGATATAAAATATGCTCATCTACCGCTACAAGCCTTACCTATTTGCTGTGTCCTAATGACTGATAACATAAAACATACATGGTCATATGAAAGCACGTATCTTACAAAGAATGAACATTAAGTTGGAAATGTTTTAACAATTTTTTTCTCTTAATGTTTCAGATCTTGCAGCTGCATGCTGTTGCCATGGCTACCATATACACATTGGATGCCAGAGACAAGAAACAGTTGTTGGATTGGATCGGACAAAGGGGGAGACTTGTGATGATCTTCTCGGCATAGTTACATGGATGTGACCCCAACATTTTCCACAAATTGTGTGATGATGTTGGTCCCACAATCTCCGTGGCCATTAAAAAGGACGGTTACGTGTTTGGTGGTTTTACATCAAAAAGCTGGAAGGGAAAAGCAGATTGGAAGAGTGATCCTCGAGCTTTCCTGTTTCGACTTCACGATCCGCAGAATTCAGACTCAGTACAATACAAGGGGGAAGAACCCTACATTGGAACACAGTCTAGTTGCGGACCCATGTTCGGTACTTGGGAAGGTTCTGTGGTGCTGAGATTTTGGTCTTCAAAACCTACAAAGGAAGGAGACATTTTTCTTGATTGCAACTTTTACGCAAATTTAATCGACGGAGCGTTCCACGATAACGGGCATAATACTGTACAATTTTGTGGCTCAAAACGTCATTTTCACGACTTTCAAGTTTATCAACTCAAAGGTAAGTGTCATTCGTTAACTTTTAACAGGAGCCATTTCGTCCTCCTTCATGCACGTGTATTCCATAAAATCCGGTCGTCTGTTAACAGGGCAGATATCGTAATCGTTGTATCTAGAAAGGTCTCACTTAATATTCACTTATATTCATAGATTCTCAAGTATGGTTCCATCTACTGTTTTTGAATAACACCAAATGTGTCAATATCTCTGTGTAGTCCTGAAACTGGGTAGGTTTTTGATAATGATTAATTTTATCATTTTCTGAAGGCTGGTAGTGCCATCTGCAATTTACTGAGGCTGGTAGTGCCATCTGCAATTCAAATTTTTTTCACGCATTTCAGTCATGAGGTGGTTGTGAAATTTAGGTTCGAACATTTATGTCGTTCCGTAAAAATGCAACAATCGTACGCACTTACATTGTAATGCCAGTAGAATCGCCTGATTTTTGGTGTGTGCCTTGATGTTGACCTGTTACATTTCGAGTTTGTGTTTCATTCCGGCTTACCTACTTATAATAATAATGATAATATAATATATTTAATTTATATAGCGCTAATTCAACAAAATAGTTTATATCAAAAGCGCTTTACATGACACAAAGCACAGTTTTACTCAAACATAAAATGTAGATTCCTATTATAGCAAAGATTCCTAAAAGAAAACCCTAAATTCTAAGAACTACCAAAAGCTAATATTAAAGGGAAAGTTTTAAGATTTCTCTTAAAAGAAGCTAAAGATGGTGAAGCTCTGATTGAGTGCGGAAGTTCATTCCACAACCTTGGTGCCACAGCTGAGAAAGCTCTCGAACGACACATCTCACTTCGTGCTTTAGGGATCACTAAAACCCTTGGTCAGATGACTTAAGCTGCCTGACTGGAACATAAAAAGTTAAGAGGTTCCCAATGTAAATAGGCGATCGACCATTTATGGCTTTATATACTAATAATAAAACTTTAAAATCAATGCGCTGTCGCACCGGGAGCCAATGGAGTTCTTTAAGTATTGGTGTAATGTGGTCGCGCTTCTTGGCACCAGTTACAAGCCTAGCAGCTGCATTCTGCACTCTCTGTAGCCGGTCCAGAAACTTGCTAGGAAGACCACATAGCAAAGAGTTGGAACAGTCAATCCTTGAACTGATGAACGCATGAATTAATGTTATTAGTGAATCTTGAGTTAGGAAACCCTTTATCCTAGCTATATTACGCAGGTGGTAAAAAGCCAAACTACAAATATTATTAACATGCTTGTCAAGGCAAAGCCCTTGGTCAAACACTACCCCAAGGTTTCTAGCACTGTTTGTTGGCACAACTACAGAGTCAAATATGTTAAGAGTTTTCAACTGAATTTTTGACCTCTGCTGGTTTGTACCGATAATCAGAACCTCAGTTTTATCAGCATTGAGTTTAAGCAGATTCTGACACATCCAAACATCTATGTCATGCAAGCCTGTTTCAATGGTAGAAATAAGAACCTTTGATTCTAGTTTAAATGATACATAAATTTGACTGTCATCAGCATAAAAATGATAATTCATTCCATGCTGTCGTACTAATTCACCAAGTGGTAATGTGTAAATTGTAAAAAACAGAGGCCCCAGCACAGAACCTTGTGGAACACCGTAGGTAATCTCAGTTGGAGAAGAATTATGACCTACTACACTAGTAAACTGACTTCGATTGCACAGGTATGACCTGATCCATTGCAAGGCATCTCCAGTTATTCCAAGCCTGGTGGACAACCGTTGTAACAGGAGCTGATGATCTACTACATCAAAGGCAGCAGATAAATCCAATAGTATGAGAATGGATACTTGTTGAGAGTCCATAGCCCAGTAGAGATCATTATATACTTTAAGCAGGCATGTTTCAGTGCTATGAAAAGGTCTATATGCAGACTGTTGACGGCATGACGGCTCCTTCACTGAGCAAATTTAATGAAAAATAGAGAATTCGATAACCAATGCATTTGTACGAAATTGTTGTAATGCCTGAAGATACTGACCTCATTTTGGTTAGGTATGATAATGACCAGTTGCAGATTGACTTTGGTCCCGATGAGACACATTTAACAGCTGACGTGTCCTTTAGTTACAAAATTTTAAGAAAAAAGCATCCCTTGTCCAGACTCTTTTGGCTCTGGATCCAGACATTGACCCGTGTGTTGTTTGAAAATGGCGACTGGCCCCTATAAGGGGGCATTTGTGTCGTACCGGCATAACCAGTTTCTTCTTTTTTGAGACCGTCAGATGACCGTCAATTTCTTGGATGTAGTTTCATCTGGTGTCCTGAAACCTTGAACCTGTTTGCCATAAATTTGTTTCATCAGTTACTCAAGACTGGAGTATACCACGTGTAATTTTTCATATATTCACGCATTTCTCTTGTATTTTGATATCATCAGATATCAGCAATCATATAATTTTTTTCAGCTTTGGTTTCATCTCATGTGATTAAAACTTTATGTTTATTGATCATGAGTATTTTATCAGTTCCTTTATACTGGTGGCGCCAATTGTTTTTGAGACTGCCAAATTACAGAAATCGTGCAGGTTTCCCATCTGTAATTTCATTCATATATTTAATGTGTTGAAAAATAGGTGTGCCACGAATACAAATAATACTAATTGAACAAAGACACTTCTAACTGAAAATCTAGGGATGTTCTGGAAAATTATTCTTTGTGAACCTTAAATAAGACACATCGACCTATAATTACTATTGGCCAATATAATATTTTTCGCCATTTAAACCAGTTATAACTAAAATATGAGCAGTCGACAAGCGACTACAGGTACCCGCCAAATAGAGGCGTGGAATCTATTCTGACATGACTTCCCTACAAATTTGTGGCATCAGAGATGCCAAAGTCTCAAAAAAAAGCAAGGATGGACGAAATTAAAAAGAAATATTGTAGATGGCACCACCAGTCATATGTACATGAAAATGCCATCAAAGATCTACTGGCATGCACAAGTTTAGATCGATACGTAAAGCCACTTGTGAGATAAATGCATTAATGCATTTTACAAATACATGATTCTAGGTGGCAGCTGTCATGAGTATGAGAAAGCTGTCAAAGATGGATGAACATGAACATTTTATGCCGTTACACTGAACGAATCCTTAAACATGTGATTTTCATTTTAAAAAATCTACAGATGGACGCTCAATGAAATTGATTGTGAGTGTCGCACCAGGCTTGAATATGGGATTAAGATATCAAGTCTCTATGGACATGAACAATTTCAGGTGGATTCGTCTAAACACTCCTGAGATAAATGCATGGATGTATTCAGCGAATACCTGATTATGGGTGGCGCCACCTGTCTTGTGTACGATAAAGCCATTTCAGACAGATGGACATTTCACATTTAAGGCTGAAACATTGAACCACTCCTAAGATATGCGTGATTTTCACCCAAAGCAAACGCACGGATGGACGCCACGCGGAAATTATTGTAGGTGGCGCAACCAGTCTTGGAAATTTCAAGATGGAGGTATCCAAGATCAATGGACATGCAACTTTTCAGGCAGATACATCAAACCACTCCTGCGATAAATACCTATATGTATTCTACTGATACGTGATTGTGATTGGCGCCACCAGTCGTGTGTACAAGGATTTTATTCGCGGTAGGTCTACATGCAGAATTTCAGGCCGACATGCCAAACCACCCCTGAGAAAAGGGCATCAATGTATACTAATTGTATAGTAGACAAAGCTGTCCAAGACGGATAAACACTCAAAATTTCAGTTTGATACCACCATTCACACTTAAGTTATTTGCGATTTTCATCAAAACAAATTGAAGAACGGACGAACATTTTTGTAATCGATGGCACCAGGCTTGTGTTGTGAGATTAAGGTATCAAATATCTATAGACATGCACAATTTCAGGCAGATTTGTCAAAATACCTTTGAGAAAAATGCACGGGTGTATTTTAAGAATACATGATCGTACACTACACCACCTGACATGTGTACGATAAAACTATCTTATATGGATCGACATGCCAAATTCTACGCCTATATATTGAACCATTCCTGAGTTGGCGTGATTTTCACCCAAGTCACGCATGGATAGACGCCACGCGAAAATGATTGTAGATAGCGCCACAAGTCTTGAGTACATGATGGAGGTATCCAAGATGTATGGACAAATCTTCAGCCGAGTACATTGAACCACTCCTGAAATATGTGCTTCTTTCATCAGAAAAAAGACGCACAGGTGGACAATGCGGAAAAAGGAATGCATGTGGCTCAACCAATCTGTGTCAAGCACGAGTCCACATGTAATCCAATAAGTAAGTGTTTCACAGGGGCTCTCCGTAAGCGAACCTGGCTGCGGCGACGGCGGAACCCGCGTGAAATCTTAGAATCCGCAAAACTTGCGGAAACAGTTATCTCTGCTGCTGAATCTTGCCAATCGAGCCCATTTCTGCACAGAGTAACCCTTTCAAAAGCGTACCTCCACATGGGCAATTAGGTCACCATGACCTCATGTGTATAAATCGCAGGCTTATGCACGGTGCCCTCAGGATGACAAGTATCTAACACAAAATTGCATATAGTACCAAAAAGAACACGTCCGTGGTGAACGTCATGACCCATGATGTTAAAAAACAGTTTGGAGTGCAAGAGTCAAATAACAGTTTGGAGTGCAAGTCCTTTAAATATTGCTTGAGCCATTTTAAATCATTATTCTTTTAACTGGACTGGCCCCCTAACGTAATAACTAGTTTTATTCGCGCTTACATGTTATATATTACTACTACTGTACACTGGACATCTTATATATCACTGATTATATGTGGAATTTTTTATTATTATTTTCTTTTATCATTTGGACAGTAGATTGGTCTGGCTACAAACTCAGTCGTTCTCTACCGAAAGACCAGGCCTGGAGAACAATTGTCGATGAATGGACGGAAGAAGTACGTACCTTTCTACCATGCGATGATGATAATAATTACAGGATAAATCCCATATCTGTATCCATTTTGAAAATACTCATCTGCCTTAGATTTATATAATGCAGTAGGTGTTGATTTAACTGTTGCGTTTCAACTAAATGCTTTCCCATGTACATGCACATTGCGCGTAACAGCCGTTGGCTGTGCTTGCATAAGTCATATGAGCGTGAATTGCAGGTTTTGTTAAACGGAACTAGATATAATAAAGGCTCTAATAGGAGCTTCGCTTTTTACCTTTATATCATTTGTAATAAGGTAAAAATTTCTCTTTACTTTGTCGATATATGGTATCCTACCACTCCGACACTGTACTATGTTACAGTGGTCCGTTAGTGCCGTAAGAATATTATATATATATATATATATATATATATATATATATATATATATATATATATATATAACTGTGTAGTTACACCAACTCTAGCTAAAGTGCTCCATACTATGTGTCATACCGCTGGGGTTGTGAACGTCCAGGTTCTTCTTAAGCAGTCAAATCAACTGGCCACACAAACACGTCCTTAAAAAGACTAAGACTTGTGTAAAGAAAATAAAGTATAATAACAAACCGGCGTCTGTGGCTCAGGGGTAGAACGCATGACTCAAAACCGGGAGATCGTGGGTTCGAATCTCAGCCGAGGCGGTGAGGTTTTTGACAGTCGGCCCCACCCAGAGTCAGCGCTCTGCAGGCTTAATGGCAAGGCTGTGCCACACAGTTGTGTATTACTCACATACGAGTGCGTCTTTGGGGGGTTCCTCGGTGTTATGACCCAGCAATGGGATGATAACACACCCAGGACCCGCATGGGCGGTAGACACCGGGATACCAGGATACAAAATAAGGAAAGGGAGTGCTACAGCCCTGTCAAGTAGTTCCAAACCGAAATCGAACTCTGCAGATGTACATACTTAGGTTAAGAATTAGATAAGTCAGCAGTAAAAACATTGAGGCGGTTACCTCCACCCAAAAAAATGAGAACAAAATGTAATAACATATCTCTTTGGGACGTACCACCAAGAATTACTGACGACATGCACAATAACCTAGTCATTTAAAGATGCCTATTCACCTACCTTATGAAAAAGAATGTTTTATGATTTTTGGCTTCCTCTGTGTATATATAAATGATCTAAGGGTAGTAAAGAGTTCTTATAAGGCCTTCGTGAACGATGTATGAATTTGTTTATCAAAACATGTTTGTCAACACAGAAGGGAAAAACCTGTAACCTAAGGTGGTAGGTTGCATCTGTGCGGAGGTAGAAAGGTCACTTGTTACAAAACGCTATTTGCAAAGCTCTGGCTTATCTGACTTGCTGCCAGATGACCTTGTTGAATTCGTTTTGATTATATTGGCGGGCCCCCACATATTATAAACACGTTTTGTAAAAAAAAAAACAGCCTGTGTGCGGTGATATCGACGTTTTCTGGCCTATTTTGTAGAAGCTCCAAGGGATTACCTTTATTTGTTAACGGTCAGATAGGTGGTTAGCTTCTTTAAAACACTACACATGGTATAATAGTCCGTGCCGACGAATCATCTGGTCACATGACTGATGCTCACGTGGTCCACAATTGTTCTACAGATACATACAGAGTGCCCCTGGTACCAATACACCATGAAAAAGGTTGTAAGAGGATCTTTCTTACAACTGATCCTCGCAGCAATATACCCTTTTAACGTACGTATTCACTGTTTTTCTTTTGCACCCCGCGAAGAATGTTCTTGATAAGCCCAGAGTCAGAGGCTCCCACAGCTGAAGTCTACTGGAATCAACCAGCGCCACGTAGTTAGGTGTCTCACAACAGTCCTTTAATTGTCTGGTCCTGGAAACACCCAACACAGGTATCACAAAGACAGAATGCGACACTATCTCTGAAGTCATTTACAGAGAACACAAAACGGCCTTCCTAGCACACTGACTGTCACCACAGATAGACGCAATCTCTCAGCTGTATCGACACGTCTAGCAGACCGGCCTCAGGAACACTAAATTAGGCGCGCTCCTCAGGCCCTTGTGTAGAAATCTTGGTACCCACTGCTTATATGCGACTGCTGATGTCACACTCCGTCTTGCTTCTTGTCCAATCATCACTTCCATCTAGGTTGAATGTATATCATACACACGAATCATTATGAGGTTACGCCCCTGGAGATGAACTGGGTGGTAATTAACCGTGGTGTCACTAATCTAACATTTGCAACCAGTGACCGGCACAAAAGTTCTTAAAGATCGTAAAAAAAAACTACCAGCAATGAAGCTTGGTTAAATATTTCGCAAAACTGCTTTTAATTTTTGAATCAATCGAGAGCCATGGTTATCATTACAAAATAGTTATAACTCTGTACACCATTTAAATATATATATATATATATATATATATATATATATATATATATATGTATATATATAATATATATATTATCTTGTGCGCACGACTTTACCGCGAATTAAAATACACTACTTTTCATTGGCAGTAGCCTAAATCCATGTAGGCTTTATATCTATTGTAAAATCACTCAAATAGCTGGCATAATTATATTTAACATTTATTACACACTATATAATTATATCATTGCAAAGCCGGATGCACATCAGCCGATTTGTCGAACGAGAAGAAAATTCGTGACGGTCCGCGCCCCTGACCGACGAACAAAACTTGAGAGCTATGCAGAGCAGCAGAACAAACTGTCTTTATAGACAACCAACACATTTTAAATCTCTTTCACAGATTCGAGACGGTTTGAAAGAAGAAGTAGCCGACTACAGGCCTCCTGCTGCTCTGGGTGTGAACAAAGCCAATATTCTTTTAATTGGTCATACTGGCGCTGGAAAGTCCAGTTTCTTCAACACTATCAACTCTGTGTACAGGGGCCACCGGACTGTTCAGGCTGTGACAGGGACAGGCAAACACAGCCTCACTAAACGGGTAACACAAACCGGATTATACTTAGGAATACTTTCAAATTTTAACGTGACCAACTTTAGTGAATATGTCGTATACGGCATTTTTTTCCCACTGTGATTCTACTCTGGTAATGAAAGCAGAGCTGTCTCTAAGAAATCTGGGTCACTTGAAGAGTACTCATATACAAGTTTTATTGTTTGAAATAGATTTGTTTTTCATAGGGACGTTACCCTATCTGATAAAAGAAAGAACTAACTTAGCTTCATATTGATCCTCTGGCATTACGACCAGATTACTAACGCCAGGTTTACCAGCCGAATTATCCGATTGCCTACTGAGTCGGGTTATCACGGCTAATACTAACTGAACAATGATGACCAGTCTGTATTTAATCAATTTTACAAAATTATTTGCGTTGACGGTTTAGATTTTGTGGAAGAATGCGTCATCCGGGGGATTCCTCAATTTTAAGTAGGATTACAACAAATTAGATAAGATTTTTTTTGCATTTTCGTCGATTTCAGTTCCGGAAGTACACCGTGCGGCCTAGTCATGGTGGAACAAGCCTACATTTCCGGTTGTGTGATACCATGGGTGTTGAAGAAAACGACGGACTAAAGGTCAAAGACATCCCATATATCCTTGACGGCAACGTTCCTGACAGAATGCAGGCGAGTTATTGAGATAACATGCATGCTATACTATTTATTATGATACGATTTATTATAAAAGCTTTTAAAATGCTACTTTAATAATAAATATCCCGAACTAAAGGTGACTTGGTCTGATGGATGGCCCATGATTATGACCATAAACGTCTTAGTGCTGGTTAGAACAGAATCAGCAAAGGGATGATTTTGAACAGCATGAACCCTCCTGACTGATCGCCATACTTTCGTTTATTCAGTTTGGGTCTCGTTCCCCTAGTGTCGTTCCCCTTGTATGCAAGTATAACATATCTTCCGTCTCTGGAGAAAAGGTATTAAGGAGATCAGCATAACTTAAAGAAAGCTTTTCACCTACTTTTCTACACAATTTATGTTCACTTAATCTATATAATGAATGATCTTTAGGTTATTCCTGTCAAGAAAAGTTCTTATTGAATCGCTGTCACTTATAAGCTTGGTTACCTATAAGCTGTTAGTAAACACAGCAATGTTGACAACAGGAAAAAACAGGTTCTTTGGTGGTTGCCTGTATTTTAGCCGTGACAACCGACTCAGAAGGCAATGTTAATTGGGCTGGTAAGCCTTCTGGCAGCTGGTAATCTGGTCGTAATGTCAGAGGGCTGATATCGGGCTACTTGTATAGTAGTTGCAAAACGCACTTTGCGAAACTCCTTTTCCTCTTGTTGTGTGTTTTGGATTACGCTCTCATATTATAAACACGTGTGTATAAACAGAACGAGCAGCCTGAGTGCGCAGCAGTCGGTGTTTCCTAGTCTATTTTATGAAAGTTTCAAAGAATTATCTCAAGTTAATAGATGTCAGATATCAAAATAGGCCCCTTTATACACCAAAGCATGTATAAGTGTTCAAATATACTTATATTGAAGACATCTAAACAAGAACATACCTGCACTTTGTCATTATTATTGGTAACCAATGAAACAGCCTATAAGATTTTCTTGGTGGTCTTCAAATCACTAAACGGACTGACACATATAGCTATATTATAGAGCTGCTGGAGAAGTACACACCGCAGAATTCGGTTCATTTTTCCAGCTTTATAGCAGTGTCCAGAACAATTTTTTAAAACCCAGGGAGACCGAGCAATTATAGACAGACTAGAGATGCATGTCAGACAATTCAAATACATTATACATCACGCATATAAATGTTGTTAATGTGAAGGGTGATAGAAACTTGATCTTTTATCCAAATACTGTTAAGGACTGATTTCAAGGAGGGGTCCTTTTGGCTTCACTCTATTCAGAACAAAATTGGTGGGAAGAAGATATGCTTTTGCAAGTGTATCGGAATTTAGCTTTTAGATTTCCATATAGAGGCGAAAACCTCAGTTTTTTGTAGATGGTGTAGATGGTGTGGCGTGGCCACAGAGGAGATCCATGGTAAAGTAGTGTGGGACTAAACTCAGTTATACTATTGGTGGTTATTATTGTTATTATTATTACTATTATTACTATCAATCAAATTAAACATGAATATGTAGGCCCATTTGCTATAAATAAAATCATGTACGCTTACATTTTTTTTCTACAGCTGGACGAAGAAACATACATAACGTCAGACACAGAGGGGTTTATCGACAATCCTTCATTGGCTGATGCTGTCCACGTGACCGCCTTCGTCATGAGTGCAAGCGAATCTGAGTCACCCGAGGTTTTAGAAAAGCTGACAGATATACGAAATGAAGTCAATAAAAGGGGTGAGATATTTTAAAAAATTTCCGAAGACATGTAACTAAACGAACAAGTGAGTAGTCATCTGAATACAGAACTAAAACAGAAATCTGCATTAATATATTACAAGACTCCTAAATTCGTGTTTGCAATCACTTATTTGACCAATATTCCAAAGTTCATTCGTGCAAAAGTGACTGAACATTTGTAAATATTCCTTGATGATGTTCCAGAATCCGGATTATGTGCCGAATCCACACAAAAATATAATCGATTCTTCATTTGCCCATTCCCGAAATGCCCTAAAATTTCATGAGATTCCATCAATTATTACGAGAGTTATATTTTAAACACCCAAAGGTCGATGAACACAACCCTTATGGGGAAAGTCAATCACATGAAAAAAAATACGCTGAACAAAATCATTTACTGGCTGGATCGATATGAACTTTCAAGGAGTTCTTTCCGACAACACATTTGCCTTTAACGTCAAGTTATATGTTTGGTTGAGTAGTCGAGTTTAACCATATTTGGGGAAACTTTAATTCAGTTAAAGAAAAATATGTTGTTTTTTTATTATTATATACCCATATTTCACACTAGAGGCAATTGACCATAATGTCTTAATGTTAAAGTAAAGTTATATAGTAGCAGTACCAATAGTAGATAATTATTATAATAGTTTATCAGTTAATAATAACCTCAGGAGTCTGTGGTAATAGCAAATGTAATGATGATATAACATCTTTAACAGACCCGGGGTCTGATATAAAAATCAGAAACCGTTTGCTTACGGTTGAACGAGTAAATTATTGCTCATCATATTATTATACGAGTATATATATACATCTAGTAAAATGGTACCCCTAAATTAAGTTTGTATTCTAAAAGAACAGTATTTTTGACACTGTCTCTGAGAACCGTTGTACATTTTGTTAACTTCGAAAATATTAAAATATCTTTAACATGAAATTAAAAACAAATGTTCAGGAGTCAAAAGGTACAGCTTTAATAGTATTAATTCCCCAAATTTTAATATTGTCTTGTATGCAACATTTCAGACATTCCTCTGGTAGTATTGCTGACCCACGTGGACCAAGTATGTCCAAAAGTAGCCGAGGATACGTCCGGCGTTTACAAAAGTGATATCATCCTGCAAGCCGTCGAAGACACTGCGTTCGCGGTTGGCGTTCCCAAGTCTAACGTGCTGCCAGTCAAAAACTACGGATCTGACGCTGAGCTCGGGACCGAGGCTGAAATCTTGGCGCTTCTCGCTCTCCGCCAGATCCTGTCCTTCGCGGATAACTTCTTCGATGGCCAGCCATGTCCAGAGAAAGACATCGAGGCTTCCTCAACAGATCAACAATTAGCCAAGCAGGAAAACGTCCACACTATCTAGGCAACGTGCAGAAATAAAACGCCTTTTGTTGGAAAACAACTGCGGATGCGCACAGAAGGCTTGCAGATCATATGTGTTTATATACATTCCCCCAGATCATGACCTATATAATCATTAATATATCAATATTACGAGTATAGTGGATTAAATTGTGCATTAATATTCCATGCATAAAATAATGTTAAAGGTGTAATAGTGCAAAGTAAGATGAAAGTTAGTCACATGGTATACATGGTGTGACGTGGTTTTAAACATTATTATATCAAAGAACTTTTTGAGAACTTAGGAAATAAATGCCGTTTTTGGCAAACACACTGCGCATACACAATGGATGCTTGCGAGTCAACCAAATGCTCGTGCTTGCTTGCCTATGAAGACCATATTTTTATCTAATCAAAGAATGAACTTTTTTGGAAATTTTGCTGTTATCACCTGTAAAAGTATGCAATAATATCCAATACATAAACTGATATTAAATGTATGACACTGCGGACAAGGATGAAAGCTTGACTAAATTTTATTATAGCATGATTATATCACTTTAGATTCATCTGCATTTGAGGTATGGTTACAACTGTAACACTAACCTGCTTAATTAGAGTTGTAGGCATACTTATGAACATTTATTCCATTAACCATGCATTAACCAAGTTTCTAGAAATGTCAAAGGTCAGACTTGTTATACCATCAAAAAAAGTTAACAGATTTGCAACAATATTATATCGGAAGTTATATTTAAAAAATCACAATTATATATTATATAGCTTATTAAAAAACAAAAATTATGCGTATGCGTGATACGCTCGCTGTGCTAGAATAATATTAATTTCATACCAGAACAGCTTCGTACCGGCGTTGGATCAAGCATGCAGCAAGAACGGACAGCAGACCTCGATTAAGCCGTGGTCCCAACACGCCATACCTGCAAGTGCGTGCTGTCTACTTGCAAAAACGTGAGGGCCTTAGCCTCCTCACAAAACGTACGGACTAAAAACACACGGTTGGTTGTGACCGGGGCTTAAGATGGCTCCTTGTCCGAACTAAAACTAAAAGCGCCAGCTGATGGTTTGCCAATTTGTCACCAGATGGCAGCAGGCTCTTTCTGCCATATTGTGACCAGATGGCTTTTTAATTCACGAGCAAGAACATATAAACCTTGCATATAGATAATGTCGCATGACGTATCCATTGAGACTCCCATGTCTACCGCACTGTTAGCCTTGCATACAAAAGTCAATTATTTTATGAATAATTCGAATGTTATGCTTTCTTTGACTATGAAGAAAAAAGATTGACTATTGTCTATCCCGAGGTAGCGTGGCCCATGGAACTTTCTTATACTTAAATGTGTTCTCACAGTGTGCGACTTAAGTTGAAGAAGGACTATAGGAACAGATTATACCTTTTGAGTGTATCATTGACATGGTATGTAAAAGTGTAGAAAGAAGATTATAGCTTATCGTGATATATGCCCTCGGTGGAATAAACACGGAAAGAACATTTTGTAATTACCCAGAATTATAAATGGTCATCGTAACACCTTTAAGCCTCATGCACCCGATCCTCCCACCTTACTTTGATAAAAAAAAGGACATATGTTGTCAGAGTTTATTCTAAGGGAATTTTGAAACTGCCAAATGTGTAATTAAGCGTTCTATGGTCAGTTTTAGGATGATTATAGTTGAATTTTGTCAATATGAGGGTATGTTTCAAAGATGGACCGAGTATGAATTTGCAGTCACTGTTACCAACAATTTTGGCTTAGCCAAGAAATTTACTGTTGAAAAAGGTTTTGGTTGTGTGTACTTATATCAAATAGTGTAAACTTTTTCATTTAAATAAAAGCATCTGAACTAAAGTCGATGTTCAGTCATATTTCCTTTGATAATATATCATACAAATTATATAAATTATTATTAATTAAAGAAATATAACAATGTTTGTAAGCCCATACCAGGGCCAATTATATGGTGTATACCCTTGATATGAGTGATCGGTTAAATTAAATTATTAATACTCATGAACAAAATAGTGATTTTTCAGCCGGTGATCAAAAGAAAACCTAAACATTTTAGAGTTGCACAAATCAAGAGTCATAACTGCACATTTTCTATTTCTAACTGCACAGAGTACAGATATTTGTTAGCTGCACCATATAGGGTATATCCTGTATATATTTTTATAATGTAAGATAATGAAAGTAAACGTTCTAGCTAAATATCAATGCTGAGGTTCCCGTGGGCATCTCTGGTTTGTAATTAATTTCTTTGGGCAAAACTCAGTACTGGCTCAGTGGACGACAGCATATAACACAGCAGACGATAAAACAACAATCGACAATACAACAGACGATAAAACATCAGACTTTGACACAGCAGTCAATATAACAACAGACGATAAAAAATCAGACGATGGCACAGCATACGATAACACAATAGACGATAATACAATAGACGATAAAACATCAGACGATAACACAACAGACGATAAAGTATCAGACGATAATACAGCAATCGTAAACACAACAGATGATAAAACATCAGACGATGACACAGCAATCATAAACACAACAGGTGATAAAACATCAGACGATGACACAGCAATCGACAACACAACAGACGATAAAACATCAGACGATGACACAGCATACAATAACACAACAGACGATAAAACAAGTGACCCATGGGTCATGACGCTCAGCTGACTCGGAAGAGATTTGCAAAAGGAAATTTTATCACATAAATGGTAGTATATAACCATTCAACTGAAGCATCAAACAGATTAACCAACAGGCTCAGACTGTGTCTGTATTAATATATCTCAAAAATAGAGAAAAAATGCGTAAACTTTAAAAAAAATACAGGTGGCTCCACCAGTCTACAGAAACTAATAAAAACACTTAATGGTCAATATCCATGCAAAGAAGCATGGTGTTCTCTGGATAAGTTGTCCAGATACTTCAGCTTTTGTATCAAATTTTCTATTATTCTGAGGGATACTTTGGAGTCCAATAGCTTGAATGATATTGGTAACAGAGACCTAATTTCAGGTTTCCACAGACACTTTTCATGGGCCTCCTTGCATGACAAGAATGAAGATTCTAGGTCCAGTTGTTACAATTTGTACCCTGCTGACAGATAACCACATCTTTAAAGATCTCAAAAATAGAGAAAATAATTCGTAAAAATTTGAAAAAATAGAGGTGGCACAGCCAGTCTGCTGAAACTAATGGAACACGTCATGATCAATATGTATGCCAAAACTCATGAGCATCAGTGTTGTACTTATTGAGATACTGGAGTTTTTGTATAAAATTTTTAATTGTTCTAGGTGGGGGGGGGGGGGGGTATTTTGGAGCCATACAGCTTAATGGATATGGGTAACAGAGACCTAATTTCAGGTTTCCTTGGAGATTTTTCATGGGTCTCCCTGTGTGTAAAGAATGAAGATTCTAGGTACGGTAACGTTGTTATGATTTGTGCCCTGTTAACAGATGTTCATATCTTTAAAGGTCTCAAAAATAGAGAAAAAAACGGAAAAAAACGCCTGAACACAATGTGGTGCCACCAGGCTGCAGAAACTGATGAAACTGATGAAACACTCCATGATCAATATGTATGCCAAAAATCATGCCATCAGTGATGCAGTTAATCAGATATTGAAGTTTTTTTAGGAAATTTTTGACTATTCTGGGGGTTCTTTGGGGCCCCATAGCTCAAAGGATATGGGTAACAGAAACCTAATTTCTGCATGGTTTCCATGGAGACTTTTCATAGGTCTCTTAGAATTTTAAGAATGAAGATTCTAGGTCCAGTCTCTACGATTTGTGCCCTGTTAACAGATGTTCACATTTTTAAAGGTCTCATAAATAGAGAAAACAATTCGTAAAAAATCCAAAAAATACAAGTGGCGCCACCAGTCTGCAGAAACTGATGAAACATCTCATGATCAATTTGTATGCCAAAATCATGACCATCAGTGATGTAGTAAATGAGATATTAAAGTTTTTGTATGAACTTTTTGACTATTCTGGGGTTACTTTGGGGCCCCATAGCTCAAAGGATATGGGTAACAGAGACCTAATTTCTGGTTTCCATGGAGATTTTTTATAGGTTTCTCAGAATCTAAAGAATAAAGATTCTAGGTCTAGTCTTTACGATTTGTGCCCTGTTAACAGATGTTCACATTTTTAAAGGTCTCAAAAATAGAGAAAACAATTCGTAAAAAAATGAAAAATACAAGTGGCGCCACCAGTCTGCAGAAACTGATGAAACATCTGATGATCAATTTTTATGCCAATAATCATGACCATCAGTGATGTAGTAAATGAGATATTGAAGTTTTTGTATGAAATTTTTCACTATTCCTGGGGGGGGGGGGGTACTTTTGGGCCCCATAGCTCGAAGGATATGAGTAACATAGACCTAATTTCTGGTTTCCATGGAGATTTTTCATGGACCTCTCAGAATGTCAAGAATAAAGATTCTAGGTCCAGTCTCTACGATTTGTGCCCTGTTAACAGATGTCCACATTTTTTAAGGTCTCAAAAATAGAGAAAAAAAATCGTAAAAAATCGAAAAATACAGGTGGCGCCACTAGTCTGCAGGAACTGATGGACCATCTCAAGATCAATATATATGCCAAAAATCATGACCATCGGTGATGTAGTTAATCAGATATTGAAATTTTTGTATGAACGTTTTGACTATTCTGGGGGGGTACTTTTGGGCCCCATAGCTCAAAGGATATGGGTAACAGAGACCTAATTTCTGGTTTCCATGTAGACTTTTCATAGGTCTCTCATATGACTTACAGTCAGCTGAGCTAAAAATCAGACGATGACACAGCAGTCGATAACACAACAAACGATAAAACATCAGACGATGACACAGCAATCGTTAACACAACAGACGATAAAACATCAGACGATGACACAGCAGACAATAACACAACAGGCGATAAAACATCAGACGATGACACAGTAGACGATAAAACAGCAATCGACAACACAACAGACGATATCAAAGCAGATACGCATCATAGGAAGAAGTTAAATCAAATGTGAAAACTTTATGACAATTGAGCAGCTGGTTTGTCTAGCAGGTATATATATGTGGTATTTTCCATTTTCATCGATATATTGATTATTTTGTATTAATCGATCAATAGCCGTCATATATAAACTATGATCATGGTAATCATGCAACCATGAAATATCTAGTATCTTTTTTAGTAACACGGGTTTACCTGGTCATTTGCTAAACAAATGTATATAATCTTTGAATTAAAAAATTGACTATCGTGACGCAGATTAATTCCAATACCGGTTTTTTTTTCGTAAAGCTGCTAACTGGCAAACGAACCAAGTTGGAAACATAATACTTTCCTTCTGGAGGTATAGGAAAGTATCTCTCATTCCGAAACGCTGAATACAGTAACATTAAACATGTACATTGAAAATGCCGTTGAAGTCTGTCGATCGCGGAAAGGTGCTTGTATGAGCCGACATCTGGTGTCAGTTTTTTGTACCAAAACCAGTTTCGTCCACTGGGAACGCTTCCATCTGTTCAGGTGAATGAATAGAAGATAAACTCATCTCCCGAACACATGGCACAAAGTTCATCAATGCCCCCTCCCGTGCAATGTACTGTGTATATAATATACGTCCGTTTGTGCATGTAACACAAGTTCTACATGAAATGCACACGGGTTTCGCTGGTGAATTCATTTACGCACTAGTACTGTAAGTATGTCTGGGATTATCGGGGCGACATCGAGATTTCTGGCGACAGCTGAAAGCACACAGTTTGTGCCACGACGTCACCGACCAATATGTACGGTTGATACAAATGTCAGCGATGATGATTTTCCAAAAGGGTTTGAGGTGTCGTTCGCCCTGAAGATATCAGAGATGCTCAACAAACCCATCAACGTAAGTTCATCAACAACCGGCCTCACGTTAGGAATTTTTAGCTTCAGTGCAATATTGATGAGTTCAGCTTAAAGGCAGCTATTCACCTACCTTATGTGAAAAAAAATAATATTTGTTATTTATGGATTCATTTTTAATGAACTGTAGGTAATTAATGTAATATGTATAAGCTAGTGTATTTTTAAGCTATTAGTAAAAACGGTACATACGTCTATGTTGACAATAAAAAAATAAAACATGTATTCGAATGTTGCTGGTTCCATATGTCTTGAAGTTGAAAGATTACTAATTGCCTAAAAACGTCATTTGTAGAACTCTGGTTAGTCTGACTTGCCGCAAGATGTCCTTGTTGAATGCGTTTGGATTATTTTGACGGGCGCCCCACATGTTACAAACACGTTATATAAACAACAAGAAGAGCATGTGAACCATGGGATCGGAGGTTTCTGGCCTATTTTTGTTATAGGCTCATCATCAAGCTAAATATCGTAATCACAGTTACACATTAATGGTATAAATAGATTCACCTGCCCATTAAAATGTGTTTTTCTCATACAAATCTACATTATTTATCACAGAGGCGTTGTGGAGATGGATTAGACTAGACATCAGATGTGTTTTTTCTGTTATTACCTGCATGTGCTTATTAAAAACCCGGGGGGGCTCAGTACCCTGTCACAGGTAAACAAAGTGTATATAGATAGATATAGGTAGATTTATTATTATTATTATTTTTATAACTATTATTATAATAATTATTATTGTTACAGGTGCCCTTTTATTGTGTGCAGCGGTCTTGCATGTTTTTCTTTTATTGTGCGCCGGGGTGCTCCATGCGTTGTTGACATTTGGTTCGTTTGCCACGCGTAGCCCGTGTTGTAGCGGCCTTGCCTGGCCGGATGTTGCAGGCTCGGTTTAATCCGCATCGGTTGAACTCTGCGTGTAAATACACAGCGTTCTTTGTTCTATTGTTCTTTGAGCGTGTTTATTATGGTAGGTTCTTTAGATTGTTCGAGAATTGGAAAGTTCTCGGCTCGAGGTGAAAAGTTATATAAAGAGGCTGTGTTTTAAATCCGAGAGAGAGAGAGGTGAGAGAATATTCCAGCGGACAAAGAAGCGTGTAAGTCAGTTTGTGGGACCTATTCCGATAAGTGCGGCAATTATAGATTTTCTTCTGGATTTGTGACGAATCTTATTTGGTCTTCAGTTTACTTTCGGGATTGTTACAAGAGCTTTACATTGGACAGTTATTCTCTGAGAAGATTTGTGTGAACTATTCATCCGGCTTATACATTTTAAAGGACTTGACAGTGGTGGTAACCAGGTACTGTGCACCTTGTTTATTAGACTGTGTGATTATATTGATTTGCTGTTATACTGTTGTTGTACTGTGTAATTGTCTTGATTTAGTGTATTGTAATGTTAGGGCTGTTTTAATAATAAATTGTAGTTATTTGTTAACAAAAAACCACTGACTTCTTTATTCATTCCCCTGGGCATTTCACGCTGCCTGGTGTTACAGAATCTGATTTTTTTCTCCATTACAGAGTTTATGTGCATCATACATACGTGATCTGTTGATATTAGGTTCCGTGACATTATTATTATTATATTATTATTATTATTATTATAATTATTATTATTATTATAATAATAATTATTATTATTATTATTATTTTTATCAGTTTTTATTGTATTATCAGTCTCGTTTTTTATTTTATTATCAGTTATTTTATATATTTTATCAGTTTTTATTGTATTATCAGTTTATAATTTTATTATCAATTTTAATGTATTATCAGTTTTATAATATAATCAGTTTCACTGTATTATCAGTGTGGTGGACTGCACGGACAAAGCCCGGGTGATTAACTGAAGTGACGGGCTCTGGCGGTGGAGTTATATTAAGCCCATGGTCTGTCCATCAGAGGTACACACTCATCAATGTTACAACAGAAGGTCCGGCAGCTAAGGAAAATTAATATCCGTTTGCGTCGATGGACCATTATAAAGTTCCTGAAGGGAAACAGCAGAGCTGTCAGACACGATTCGGCCTACAGAAATTAACCTCCTAAAAACTTTCAAAACGTTCAATGATGAACCTTAATATCGTTAAATATGAGACTTCATAACCTTTTTTTTTTTGCTTTAAAAGGCCTACTGTTCGTTTCATTCCCTTAAAATATGTGTCACTTTGATGTCATGTATTAACATTAAATTCAGACAACAAAAAATATTAATATAAGTGACATATATGCGGACTGCACAAGACCTTTCCCCCTAAAGTCGGCCTAATATCTGCCTAGTATTATGCAGACCGATTAATATTTATATGCCGAAAAAATCTACAAGTCACGTTGAAGGCTTCCCAACGGCGTACAACCCACAGCTTAAAGGGGCCTATTCCGATAACTGTCGTCTATTATCTAGAGTTTATTAAAAAATAGACTAGAAAACGCCGATCTCATCGCACGCTTTCTGGCCTATCCCAGGCTGTTTTTTTATAATATGGGGGGGGGGGGGGGACAAAATGATCCAAACACATACAACAAGAAAAACTTGCGGCAAGTGATACGAACCAGAATTTTGCGAAGGATGTGTTGCAACTAATGATATTTCAGCTTCCGTACATTTTGCAGCTAACCACCGTAGGTTACATGATTTTTCAGTTTGTCTGTCTTGCTGTGTTTACCAACAACTTGTAGATAAACAAGTTCATACCTCCGACAAAGAGACGTTATAAGAACTTTTCTCAACATGAATTACCTAGAGTCCATTTAAATGTACGTAGAGTTTAAGCAAGATATCATATAAATGCTAAAGAAAAGGTAATTGAATAGCCGGCTTAGCCGGCTTTAGCGGAACATCACCAGATTTTATCTCCGGAAATGCTATGTGGTCAGGATGATGCGCAGGAGGAAGCAATGTTAAAAAATGGGCGGGTTTTTGTTCGTTTAGGTTATCACATCTACCGATTTTTCTTCTCTCGGATAATTTTTTCAAGACATTTTTCAAACGATTTATACTGAGTTTCCGAATGAATGAAAAACAAATCGGGGCCGGCAGCACCCTCACAATAACCCATCCAACCATTTTACTCCGGGTGGCATTTCGGTAAGTAAAGTATTGTTTCAATATCTGATATGCATACTGACATCGGCTGCAACATAATAGTGTGCTGGAGATTACCCATTCACCTGTTTCATATCAATGATAGACTTATCCATTGTAACTGACATTAATGCTAGCTTACAGTACGATTCAAATGGCCCACTTTTGGTGTAAGGTTAATTAAATCTAACAAACTTTAAGTTGTAACAGGACCAGCAACAGGTGGCCGTACGGTCGCCCTTGGGTTTGAGTAATTATCTGAAACTCATATGTATCGATCACACCAGCGTGTTCGTATTCTGATACACTTGTAACTTATGTCTCTTCCATGCTTGGGATCAAAGAGTCAGGCCAAGCACACACAGATGCACGTGCACGCACACACACACAACCACACATCATCGTACACACAGTAAAGGTGTACTACGGAGTCGTTGATCCTCTTTTTTGGTGGACCTTTTTTCAATATAAGAACCAGTTCTTTTTTTCAATACTGTTCATATGTGTTTTTATTTATTTGAAAAAATGACTAATAGTAAAGAAAAATGGACGAAATTTATATTGATCATATGCAACAATTAAAATATAAAATATATTGATTTTCTTCCTAGCAAGCTGGTAAAATTCCATACAGTGTGTTTCGAGTCGTAAATTTAAAGAAATTCTCCCGCTCTCACGATATCTATTACTCCAGGCGGCCGTGGAACAATTCAATATTTGGCGTGGCTTATATTAAACACGACCTTCCCTTCAATAAATTTCAAATAATTGTTCACCTAGTAATTTGATAATGTCTTTTTAAGGAGATCCATATAGGTTTATTCAACGAGTGTCAAGGTGACTTGCACTGTAGGTGATACACTGTAGTCTTTTCAGGTCTTCTTCAATTAACCGCTGCTCAGTTTAGCAAGTTTATCGGGCATCTCAATCCCTCTGTCGCAGAGGTCGTTTCTACCTAAAGCGAACTTCTTTCAGTTAGGCAGTGTGGTACGATCGGGTCTACTTGTCTCAACTGTCAACTTTAAAATCAAAATTTGTCAAATTTCAAGGAATCACCTGTTTACATTTCGCATTCGTATGCTAACAACATATCACTATTTCCGTCAACCTCCAATATTTTGTTATTTGCCTTGAAACAATTCTTGTTCAACACATTTGAACGGACTACATTTCTCTCATCAACACATTTATACCTACGCCACCGGTGTATTCAGAAGTTAAACTGGCGGTGGCAGATTTTGCCGCCCACACACCCTAACCAGTAGAGTAGTGCTCTTGTGAGTCAGAGTCTGTGCTATATGGGGTCTCAACACCAAGGCCAAGAATCAGAGCAACGAGAGCAATGTATTTCGGGTTCAAAACATTAAGTTGAATGCACACTAAGATACCACGCTCTCATCGGTCTAATTACGATTCTTTGCTCTGTGCCAGCCCTGGTGGTGAAACCCGGCAAATCATGCTATACAAAGCGAAGGAAATACAGGGGATACAGAGTGACAGTTTACTAAGACGTTATGATTAGAACGATTTTCTATTATCAAGCCCTTGGATTTGTTTTATTTGATTTTTTACTGCATCAAGGATATTCCAGAAAGCAGAATCTGACGTTCAGACATTAGGGCTCTTGGTTAAGTCGATGGGACGGGTTTCATCATAAATGTCTAGACCTGAGTCTTGACTTTGATTTGGAAGTGCGGTCACGAGTCTTGACATCTCTCAACACTGTTTCAATAACTGAATACCGCAGTGACATCCTTTACTGTAAATAACAAGAACCTATGACGTTTTACCAAACCGACATATATATAGGGTGGACGTTCAGTAAATTTAATATGTCATTATGTTATAAAAAATGTTGCCCACATTTTTGTTTAAAGTTAAGAATTGCATTTCTATAAAACAAATATTTTCACTCAATAATTATCATCTCATAATGAACTCAAGACTGTCTTGAGATGTATATTTAAACGTTGCCCCCGATGCGGATCAACCAGGGATGCTACTTAACTGTAATTATCTTTGCAGGGGCGGATCCAGGATTTAGGAAAAGGCTTGGTCTAAGCCTTGAGTACCTTTGAAAAACCTTAAAAAGAGTCCACAGGTCCGAAAGGGGGGGGGGGGGGGTCCAGGCCGCAAAATGTGGTCTCAAACCATTGAAAAAAGGTTGCCGCGGCTGCAAAAAAAAGGGGGGGAAGGGGTCCGAGCCCCCTGAACACTCCCCCTGGATCCGCTTCTGCTTTGATACTTTGATACCTGCTCACGATGCATGCAATGTTCTTACTACATTCGACCTGTGATATCCGGGTTTATTGTATAAGCTATGTGGCAGATCCGATCAGAGTTTTCGAGAAAGCACTGTGGTATAAACAAACGTGCCAGGATTCAGTAACGGCGCGATGATGCGACACGACATTACCCCCGAGGACATCGTCCAGGCGAGGATTTTTCGATGGAGATAGTTTGGTATCACGGGGACGTGCATCGGCAAATTTAAAAGCGGAATAGAGGCTTTTTGGGCCGCTCCCGAATCACCATGTTAAAGTAGGGTTTTACTACGATATTATTTAGACATGGACCGTTATCGTGCTCAGTATGATTCGTTATTTGGCGAGGGCCCTTGAAAGGGCCCTTGAAAGAGTTCCCTGTGTCTGGCTTCTGGAACACATTTTACGTTTGATTTAACTTGTATAAAACAGATATAAATGCAGAACAATCATTTTCAGTGACAAGAACCAGCACTTGAGATAATGAATTGTACAAACTAAATTTGGCTAAGACCACAGTTTTTAGCATTAGATGATTGGGACAGAATTTTCCAAAGGGAAGTCACCCGCAGCTCACAGAGTGTAATTTGAGTCTCCATAGCATATACAATCACATCTTTGTCACATTTGAGATTATCCCAATTACATGTACTTCGCCTGTGTGTGCTAGTTGTTTATTTATCTGATAGTAGGGTAAACCCTGCAAAGACTGCTCAAACGACTTTCACGAAGCTTTATCAAAGGACGGGACTTTTCCAAATGAAAAGAGAACTTATTTATGTTTTCATTTATTTCAATCTCCGAAGAACCGTATATTAAACCTGCCATTTCATTATCGATATTTCATATCGAGAAGTAAAGGCCACAGCGTCCTATTTATATGCCAACGATTCGTCATCCGGAAATAACTAGCTCCGATTGGCTGTCGGATTTTAACCTTATATGGTATTGAAAGACGACCCGAGTATGTTCTTTTAATTTTTTTTACAGATTTGTTAACATTGAGATCTGTGAGGGAGCTGTTGATTTGAAATTTGGTTAAAGATGAACTGATGTAGGGCCTACTTTGCGTCCTGACTCAAGTCGTACGGAAAACTACGCTGCAATTACCATCCATCTGTTTTGAATCAATAAACCTGTCAGTAATCTCAGCATTAGGCTACGATTCAGTTATATACATAAACGGATACATGTGAATATAAAACGGAAGTGTAATCCCTACTCTGAAGTAACCGTGGCCATTTCCTGTGCCTCACACGACTTGCCTCTCAATGAATAAACACGCGTGGGACATGTTACTCTGGCGTCCAGTGATCCCTACAGTGATTAAATGCCGTCCAATCGGGCGAAGTATTGTGACTTGAACTTCAGTTTAATCCAATCAGAACATGGAGAAAAGGAGATACATACCATCCCCCGAATTTCTTGACCCCATTCACTGGTCGTAATGAAAACAAACCTCAATGGAAAAGGTGTTATGTCAGAAATTTGTTAAATAAGAACTTTTGACAAAAAAAGGTTTTAATATCAGATATAATGTATGTAAAATACCTGTGAGGTCAGACAAGTCGGTCTTATTTCAGAACGTTATGGTGACTGTTAACACGGGAGTGCGCATGAGCAAAGACGGCAACAGTGACGCCACAATGGCGGTACATATTCACTCGATAGGTGTGTTCGACAGCGAAAAAAACCCGGCCCACTCCGCTAAACTCTACAAATTCTTCCAGGAACAACTGGATATTCCAGCAGACAGGTATGTACGTTAATATTTCATCCGGTAAATGATATTTTATAAAATGTTTACTTGTGTCAAATTGTGTTTTAGAGCATTTTATATATCAATATTTACAGTGCAACTAATGGTTGATATGCATTTCACATTGTATGAGTGTCATCAACTGTTAAGACCCCTTGACTTCTAAAATACAACAGAGGTTCCTCATCAATTTTTTGCCTAAAATATTATTGACCATCGAATTTTATAAACGTTCCATTTTATACTGTATAATAACCTTCCATATGAATATTTCTGTGAGCTGTCTCTAGCATACATAAACGAATAAAATGGATCCTTTCAATTTTGTATTTTAAAAGTGAACTAAAGATAAATGCCGTTTATTCATTAATTCAGTAATAAAAACTTTAAATTCCCCCGAACAAATTGAGCTCATTTTTACCTTTGGATAATGGACTCAAATTTCCAAATCTAGTATAATGTCTGGACCTGGATAGTCGAGTGGTTTAACGGTCCACTCTGTCCGCTGGCGACCCAGGTTCGATCGACGGCGTCACTATGAGAGCAGGCTGTAGTAGCTCGTCCAACGCCGATGGTTTTCTCCGAGTCCTCCGGTTTGCTGAATATCTACAGACTACCAAACGCCCCCATCTGAGCCTTGGAGAGTGCCTCGTATAAGTTATATTGACTAATTGTAAAATCGATGTAAAATTAAAAAAATATTTTTTGTTCATAGTAAGTTTAATGTTTGTTTAACCTTTTTTTTCCAGAATATCAGTTTTGTTCCATCCACTGGAGAAACACCAAGCGGGGCATCTGCTCAACGTTGAACAGCAGCAATCCAACTGAACATTTATAAAAAAGAAACTCTGACCTGTCAATTAAAGTATCAGTTTGTCCAGTGATAATGCAGCTTTCATGTACTTTCTTTAAGGCGAACTTTTCAACATATATTCAACAGAAAAAAATAAGTAAATTTAATTTCTAAACTAAAGACTCAAGTGATTTGGATGAAAGAGTTTCTGTTGCTTGGGTTTATCTTCTTGTGAACGTAATTTAAAGAGCCGAAGGGTTTATTAGTGATGGAATTTCAACATTTTTGGTACATATTTAATCGTACATATAAATAAAAAGGTGCAGGTATATTGGTGGAGAATGATGGATGCATCAGTTTAATTTCCATGAATCCTACTTGCCGAGCACTTACAGCCAGCTATTCACCTGTCTAATCTCTAGAATATATGTGACTATTGACTTACCGTTGACATGTTGATGAACTATAGGTAACTGCTGCTAGGAAAAGTTCCTATAATGCCATTGAGGATGTATGACTTTGTTTTTCTTCAGGCTGTTAATGCGCCCATGTTGACAAACAAAAAAAAATCATATATCTGAAGGTGGTTGGTTGCATACGGGCGAAAGTAGAGAGGTCCCTAATTACAAAACACTATTTGAAAAAAAAAAATGCGATTCGCCTGAATTGCCGCCAGATGTCCTTGTTGACTGCATGATTTTGGTAGGTTCCCCACATTTATAAAAACGTGGATATCAACAAAAGGAATAGCCTGTGTACTATGTGATCTCCTTTATAATGGTTCAGGGTATTGCCTTTATTTAACAGACGTCAGGTACCGGAGTGAGCCACTTTAATAATGAGAAAATACCATGATAAGGGCATTACCGTTTGACTGTAAACTGTATATAGTACGGGTTTAAAACCATACGGTTTGGAGACCCATCAGGGGTTAAGGAAATTGCACAACGTTTTGTATGCTAAATCACGCCTTTAAACATTGTTAATCGGAGAAAGAGGGGTTTAGGAAGCACCCACGCGGGGAGAGAAAATTATATAAGACATATACCAACAAAAAACTAATTGTAAAATAGAATTTTAAGTTAGTAGTTATACCAAAGGATCATCTTTGAAAATCATTCAGTTAAAACTGGAGTGCCGCGCTTTTGGATCTTTCCTTTTGTAGTCTGAAGAAAGGCATAAAAATTCTTAGCACTGCCACCCTTCCACCAGATTTCGGTTCAAACATAAAACAAATCTCAAAACAATTTTGCTATTATCGCTGATCAGAAGAAATGTTTGAAGGCAATGTTTTATCACATGGCGCACTACATTCTGAAAAAAAGTAGCTGAGAAATCCATATTTTTGTTTGCCCAACATTTTCTGATATATAACCATTCATGTATATTAGAACTAAACAGCTTCATGAGTCATAATTGTTGTGAGCATGGAATCTGTGCAGAAAGTGAGACCGCGTCACGTGAGGCTGGAATCACGTGTTGAAATAGCAAGAGCCAGGAAGGAGATGGAATTGAGTGCTCCTGGTCTTAATCTTAATTAATAAAGCGTCCTTTATCCGCACGTTACAGGCAGTCTCAATCAAATGATCACCACAAAATGGCGTAATTGGCTGCTTTAATCATCAGTCGACGTGACTCAAGACTGTGGCGCATGCAGGGGCGAGTTCAGAGGGGAGAGCGCAGGAGTGAGGTCACTGTTTTTCGACCCAACAGCATAAAACCATCGCCGGATTGTACAACCTGCGGCGCGTTCTACAGTAGGTTCTAGCATTCCCGGCCAACTTTTTTTTTACCTGTGCCCATTGGCGTCAATTGATCTCCAAGGGTGGCTGGATGACTCGCAGGTGAGAGAGGGTAATCAAAGTTTGGACAACTTATATATATATATATATATATATATATATATATATATATATATATATATATATATAATATATATATATATATATATATATATATAGGTAAAATATTTTACAATAAAAGATATTAATAAGGTATGATGTTTCCGGTATATGTTAGTTCTAAACCAGGTTTAGATATATAATATTCATGGTAAAATCAGAAATTGAAACAAAGTCTTTTTCTCAGATTCTCTATCCGCCCTTGGCATGGAGTCACATCTCTCGGCGGGAATTTGCTTCGTTAACATTGTATCTGCCGAGCAGTGTTGGAAACGAGACCAATGATGACCAATCATTCGATGAAATTTGATAATTAAACAATGACTGTCAGTTATAAAATCTCTTCACACACTAGCCTTCATTTGATCTCCAGCATTCGTCAGGATATCTGTGATATTTTCAGTTTGTCCCACAAAGCAGGTTTTATGTTCCTTTTACAATTTACTGACACATAAGTGAGGTTGCCATATTGCTGCTGCCCGAAGACGTCGGTTCGTGTGCTATCTAAGATAGCAGCTTTTTTTCTGATTTCTCAGCAAGATTTGTTTGCATGTTTTCTATAATGCCTATGTTCTCAGTAAAGACGTATTTTCTCTGATTTTTAACACACACACACAGCTATATATATATATATATATATATATATATATATATATATATATATATATACTCTTTTATAAATACTTTTTGTTACGGGGTGACATAAAAGCGGACCGAAAAGCCAGCTTTACTAGCGAGACCGTTCGGTCCGCTTTTATGCCACCCCGTCACACACACCCTCTTAAGTGCGTTCTGCAATAGAAACAAGGTTAATTATCCCAGGAGTCACACTTTGGTGTGCTTATTCCCTGGGCCACAAAGTTTACCGTCACGTTGGACGAGCCCCCATTTGTTACAAAGACAATTTGCTCAGAGGAAAATTCTAGGCTGATCCGGGATTCGAACCCATGTCGGTGGCGCACGAGTCGTGCGTTCCAACCGCTTCGCTAGAAAAGCAAGCTTCACCAGCAAGACAGTTCAGTCCGCTTTTATGTCACCCCGTAACATCTTTCATTGCTAAACACTTAATTTATCAACACAGCCTTTGATCAGAAAATGTAAAATAAAGCGTATCTCATTACGTATATCAGGTATCGCTTTGAATATATTGCAATAAGTATTGTACCTGAATAGACTGACCGATACCCAGCCTTAATACAGACTGTATTTGATTGGCTGCTTGGTACATCATGGGGGCATAAAGTGAATGAATCCCCCCCCCCCCCACACCCACCCACCCCACACACACACACACACCGCACACACACACACATTTTAGATTTCCAGACCATCAGTAGTCTGTGTAACTATCTGGCAGCGTAAAAACAGAGCTAACACATACTATATCTTTCCGCTTCCCTTAAAATGTGAGCCATTATTCACTTGTAGTGACCATGAAACAGCTTACATTGGCCTTATTTCGTGTCGGCACGACATTCAAATCTCTTAGTATTCCAAGACATATCTTAAGGTAATTCCGTAATCCGGCAAAGTCTGACTATGCCTGATTTCGGATTAAGTCTTGGTGCATGGGAGGCTTAAACTGCGCCTTTTTTGTCTTTTGTTCAGTGTAAGATATATAATGTTTATCAAAAACATAAAATGGACACGGAGCTGTGCTTTTCCCTCTCTGAGCTCTTTGATCCGTTACATGATCAGTCAGTCTACAGTCTACGAGCTAATAAGTCTGGTCTGAGCCGTGGTTCACAAATCTCGTACTTGACAAGAACATTTTAACTCTTCAAAGAACTGAAACAAATATCCGGCCCAACTGTATGGCAGTGACGGCTGTTGGAACTAGGGACCTGGGTGTATGTCGAATTATCATTTCTAGTGCAGTTCATGTTGTGAATGCAACTCTTGCACTTAACAAATCCAATGTGTCTTCTTTTAATGACACCTCACTCCTATTGTGAATAGAGGATGTTAGAATAAGGTTGGGGTCATATAGCCTGGGATGCGAAGCGGGGGAGTCCCCTTGCCATGGCTGTGATATCTCAATCACGCGAGTGGAGCAAAAAGAGACACGAGACAAAAATGGCTTCACGCTTCTTGTTCACACAAAACTATGACATCACTTCGGGTCACTCTCCGGGCATAGCTATCCATAAAAGAAGTTCTCCCTGCATATATGTGTTTCTGTAAGTGGCTCAAGTGTGCTTGTAGATGTGTGTGTATGCCTGTTATTGTCAAGTGGATCTCAACTAATGTTACATTACCACAATGGCGACTTAAAAACTTTTTTTCCGTTGAGGGTATGGAAGTATCCGTGACCTGTTTCGGTACTGGAATTATTACTTTCTGTGAATGTTGTTTACCCGGAGAACCCGGTGCATGCCGGGAGCAAGAAGGCCTTGCACACATGTAATACAGTTGTTGCCTTGGAGTCCAGAACTCGTGTTGTATCTTGATCACCGCAGGTTTACGAAGCAATTTGAGGTAGCCTTGGCGCTGATTTTCGGTATTAAGTGTGTAATACCTGGTGTAACTTTTATTTATATTCGAAAAGAACGGTGCAGTTGCGAGCCATCGTTGAAACTTATGTAGTTAGCGAAGTAGCGGTAACATGGTATTAGTAAAACAAAAAGTATTCGACATTGAAAACGCTGCCATTCACACTGGTGTAAATGATATTGAAACCTTGTGGAAACATTTTGTTATATACAAAAGAAACCAACACATCTGAGGACAAACATGATCCATTATGTATTATCCAACTATAATGTGGGCAGTCGTCAAGCGACCTAGATATCCGTCGAATGACTCGAATCACAGAGGTATGGAATAAGTGAGTCCTGGAATCCCTCCTGTCGTAACAACCCTCCAAATGTGTGATATCAGTGATGTCAGAGTATCCAAAGACGCACGAAAGGTCAAAACTTAAAAATATTATAACAAGTACCACCAGTAATGTTTATACATGCATGAGAGTGTCATCCTTGATCTACGGACATGCATATATCAGGCCGATAAGTCAAACCACTCCAGAAATGAATGTATAAATATATCATACGAATACATGATTGCACGTGGCGCCGCCTGTCATGTGTTTGAGAAGGATATCCAAGATGGATGGACATGCACCATTTCAGAGAGTTACATTGAAAGACTCCTTAGATATGTGTGGATTTCACGAATACAGATGGATGCCAGCTGATATTTTATGCACGTATTTGATAACATGTATTTAAATGTTAATATGTTTTACATGTATAAATTTCACAGGGCCTAGTGGAAGGAGAAACTTACTTCTGAACAAGTACCCTGTACAAATATATTGAAATAATAAAAAAAAAATAAATGAAATAAATTGACTGCAGGTGGCGCCACCTGTCTTGTATATACAAGATAAACCATTCCAAAATTGCAGATTTTCAGGCGGATACATCAAACCACTTGTGAGATAAATGCTTGAATATGAAGGAATACTACAAATACGTGATTGTAAGATGGCGCCACCAGTCTTGCGTACGGGAAATCTACCTAAGCTGGATCTGCGTGCAAATTTTCAGGTCAAGTTGGTGTAACCACTCCTGAGATATGTTATTTTCACTCACAACACATTCACATATGAGCATCACGTAGGTGGTACCACCAGTTCTGTATACTAGATAAAGAAATCCAAGATCTATTAATATGCACAGTTTCAGGCTGATAACACAAACCACTCCTGAGATAATTGCTTGGATATATTCTAAAAATACGTGATTGTATATCGCAATTAAAGATCTATGACATGCACGATATCAGGCTGATATATTTAACAACTCCTGAGAAAAGGGCATCACTGTATTCTACGATACCATGACGGTAGGTAGCGCCATCTGTCTGTCCAACGACAAAGCTAACCAAGACGGATGAACGTACAACATTTCAGGCTGATACATCAATAAACTCCTATCATATGTTGAATTTTCACCAAACACAATTTAATGAAAGGACGAAACGCGAAAACGATTGTAAGGGCTAATATACGAGAAAACTATCCAATAAGGATAGGCTCGCCAAATTTCATGCCGATACATTGAACCACTCCTGAGATATGAGTGATTTTTTACACAAGAATCAACGATTGCAGATCTTGCCACCAGTCTTAAGGACGAGATCGAGGTATGTAAGATGTATGGACATTTCAGCCCAATACACTCCTAATATATGTGCTGCTATCACTAAACATATATTCACAGGTGGACACTATGCGAAAAGAATTGTAGATGGCGCCGCCAATCTTTATTGAGCACCAGTTTACATGTGACCCGATAATTTTGACAGGGTTTCAGAAAGATGGCAGGAAATGAGATCGCAAACCGAAGATAACCATGTAGCACTTATTCACATTTGAACATAAATGAGTTTGGTAATTGCATCTCGGCTATACCATAAAATGTAAAATGAAGAACTATAAGAAAAAAAACTCAGCGGCCTTTTTGCACGAAACATGACGAAAATTTACTTCTTAATGAAAACTCCTAATCTCGCCGATAAATAAAAAATATCTGGATGATTAATTGATATCAAGTCCTATGGCCAAACTCCCGGTTTCATCAGAAAATGGAGCTTTTTGCACATATAATCACGATGATAAATTAAATCATGCAAAACCTACCCGGGCTGTTATTCATTCCACCCTCAGGCACCGGTTAGACACTACATAAGTGATCGAAATGGTAAATGTAGACTAAGAACGAGATAAAGTAAGTGACACAGCTTCGAAAATAACATGAGCAAACAAATAATCATTTTTTTCTCTATGAAGTAGGAATCCGACCTGAAGTACAACAGGTTTCAGAAGTATGACAGGTCGAAAGTAATGAATAATATAATTTACCACATTACATGCGTACAGGAACTGAATATTCAGGTTTCAGGAGGTTTTAATTAGCAAATTATGTTTGCAAACAGTTTTCTCCAAATTAAGAACCCCACGAGCATTAAAAAAAAAAGATAGATATCAAGACTTCCTTCAACACATATTTAACAGAAAGAAACCTAAGCTAGTGTCATAAATACGAAATATTCTATTATGTCATGTAAGAAACACTGAAATTCAAAAGGTTTTAATTAGCAGATTTTGTTTGCAAACAATTTTCTCCAAATTAAGAGCCCCATGAGCAAATGATAGATATCAAGACTTCCTTCAACACATATTTAACAGAAAGAAACCTAAGCTGGTGTCATAAATACGAAATATTCTATTATGTCATGTAAGAAACACACTGAAATTCTATGCCAGACGATTTAACAGTATTTGTTAAAGATTCCGATTTTTTCCCCAGGTTTTATATTATTCTTTCAAAATCTTTTTGGCGATACATTATTAAAAAATAATAATAAAACCAAGAAGAGAGCCACGATCAATTGCTCTTTTGCGTAAATATCTTTAAATCAAGAAAAAAATCCTCTGATTATGTTGTGCTTTCACCTGTTTAACAAACCAATGATGTTATAATTATTTTGTCCGATGATCATATTATATTTTTAACAAATACATATTATAAAAAGATAAAAGATCACCCTCTTGCACTGTTTTTTAAATAAATGTCCGGGAAACCAATTTATAGCTATTTAGTCGTACAGACATATTTAAGTTTAAGTCTGTTTCTTAACTTTGTAGGATTTTCCTACGATGGTCTGTCGCCGGTTTCCGACACTTAGCGCTTATCTGTAATTATATCCTCGACCAGAGCTGTGGCCAGGTTTCGGGCCGGGGCGTTAACCTATATTGGGAACCAATCGTGCAATTGTTCGTGACGATCAACAGTTATTTATCAAGCGACTTGTTAACGACAGTCCACGATTTCGAACGATTGCCGGTCGTATCTTGTCGTATACTGTCTTTTTTCGTGTTGTGGTCATGACTTTTTTAAATCTTGAGATTCTGTATCCTTTAAATTGTCTAAACGCCAAAGTGTTTATATACACATATAATAACCAATAATTAGGTAGGTATAGGTATAATTATATAGATAATAATAATGTATTATATCATATTGCGCTCATATATCATGTACACTTGCTCACAAGCACAATAAAATGCTACTGTACTCGAACAATTAATGATTGACTTAAACAGTTATATCACAGTTATATCACAAGTTAATATATTAAACTACATGTAGATATCAACTTTGTCACCACTGTAAAATCAAGTTAAGAATCAATGCTAATAGCAAAAGAAAATAAAGAAAATATCCGACTACCGTTGACACATTGGTACCTTTAAATGAATGGTACTCTGAAAAGGTAGGCCTTTAAGCTTCTCTCTGGATGCCGAACCGGTGTTCGCGGTACGAATATCTTCAGCTATAGAATAATAGTATTGGGGCAGCATCTGCAACCACAGGTTACCATCCTTGATCGTGGCATAAATGATCTTGTGGAAGATGATGATCTAAGTAGTCGTGCAGGCATCTGCATATAAAACATGTGAAATATGAATTATATAGTAGGTGATAGGTATCACATGTATTACACGGGCATACTGCAATATGGATAGTATCTTAAGAAGACTACAGACTTTCATTTTCAAGATTTACTTATCAGTAATTTATTCTAGCATTATTAGCTGCTAAAGCTCTTCTACGTGGCCAAGTGATAAAGTATGTGTTTCTTACATCTCTCACTGTCAGGAAAGATGTTCTCCAGTGAAAACGTTTAGGTGGCAATAAGGACAGAGAAAATGACAGAACCACCTTAACGAGGGGCTTGTAAAGAACCAACAGATATCAGAAACACCCTATCATTGTACATTTCCGATTTGATGGATGGGTAGGCTGATCAAAAGCACATTTGTCTGTAGAAATCAAGTATACGACACCCTGATGTGGGATTAAAGAATAACTGCGAGCCCGTTTGTTGTTAACCAATCTGAATATCCATACAACACTGTCCTTTATCAAGAGCCACTTTATTACCATCCGTCACACAGCGCTTCCATTATATTTCAGATCGATTACCAACCACCATTTTTAGACATGTAGTTTTTCCTGTGGATCCTCTTGAGCTATTAGTGGAACTGCTCCGCCAATAAAGGCTTGTTCATTAGTACTGTAAATCGATTCCTTCTCTTCGACAGCTGCCTGATTTGTGAGTCTAATTATACCAACAACGATCAGTTATCGTCTGCTTTCTGTATCGTCTGCTAATTGTCACCATGGCAACCATGTGTTGATGTCGACAGGTAAATGAATTCATGATCCACCTAATCCATTCCGTTTTACAAATTTGCAATTGCAAAATTTTATGTTATCAACCCATTTTCTTTTTATGTAAGGATTCAAGTTACATAACCTGTGCAAATGAAAACGTGAATCAGTAATGTAATGGCGAGATATTTGTTTGGCGGAAAATAACGTATGCTTGTAGATTAATTTGGCCGAATGAATTTTATATGTCGCATTGTATAGAGTACATTTTATGTGGCTAAAACATTGTCTAGACTAAGTTCAATTATTTACATATCTTGAACTCTCTCATAGCTTCAGATATCTTGAACTCTGTCAAAGCTCTAGATATCTCGAACTCTCTCATAGCTCCAGATATCTCGAACTCTCTCATAGCTCCAGATATCTTGATGTCTCTCATAGATCCAGATAACTCGAACTCTCTCACAGCTCTAGATATCTCGAACTCTCTCATAGCTCCAGATACTCTTAGGTAAGACATACTGTACATTTATTTTCACGTTTGATAATTTCCATCAACCTGAAGCAAATCATCTGTGTAGTGACAGCTCAAACATTGATAAAGTTACAAAAAAATTAAATATAACTTATAGTATGAATATTCATTGTTAGAATTAGATTGCCAGAAGATCGGAAATCAATATTTTGTTACCTCTGTTCATCTGATCATATATGCTTCGTGTCTATGTGGAGAGAGAGAGAGAGAGAGAGAGAGAGAGAGAGAATTTGTGGCACCACTATACTCTGTGTGTCTTTCACGGACAACGTTACCCTACTTAACGATAATTTGTCAGGATAATGAACGTCTTGGAAATGGAGGTTTAAGACTGTCAGGTTTGGTTAAATCTGCTTGAAAGATACTCTTTTTGCGTGCCAACCGACCGCCAGGTACGGTTTCTTGATGTTGTCTCCCACATCCAAATTGTGTTACTTTCAGTCAAAAATCCCCGAGTCTTTTGGTATGCCTTTATGACTGCTTATTCTCTCATTTTCATTTATATATTTTAGTTAGCTTCAGGAAACGAGTACTTTAAGAGTATATAATTTAGTCATTTAGTCGATTGAAAGGGATTGACCTTTTTAGCCATGAAAGCTTGACTTGCGGGCTTTTTTCATATTAACTGATGGGGTCTTAGTCGTAGCTGGGTCGTAGTATTTTAAATGATGGCAAATACCTCCACTCTTTTCAACAGTACAAGTTTTCGTGAGAAAGGGATCCTTAGTTTTGACTGCCACCATGGCGGTTTCAGAGCTTGGTCCCCACGGGGGTGCTCCTTGTTTTGTTGCTGAATTAGTGCACGTGTTTCTCTACGGATACATGCAGGAAAAGGCGCACCCTTTAGGGCTTATTTGTAGTTGTAACAATATGAACTGGTACAATGGGCTAATATGGACGCTTTATCAGGCTGTCCCACTTAGGCGACTCTACAGGCGACTGGACCACCGCTACGACAATAGTCTAAGACAAGCTACAACAGGTTGACGACTGTCTGACGAGAAGCTACGACAAGCTGCCGACAACCGGCGACACAATCGCCGCGACAAAGGACGTAAGGGGAACGCAGTTTGATCATAAACGACGGTGTAGCAGCGTCATACAACGTGGTAGGAATGGCATAAAACGGTCTATTGTAATTGTACACGTCGTACAAGCTTATTGACAGCGGCATAGCCGTCACACAGGGACGGGTTTTCCCATGTTCATGTTGATCAACGCCGATCTGCTAGATCGCCATGGTCGCCGTTAGGTCTCCTTCTCGTGTGATGGGGCTTTAGTCTTCGCCGGGTGCACGGCCGTTTCAGAGATGATCTGTTTACCTGGATTATATCTGAGCAATTTTGTGTTAGAAAAAAGCTTTTGAAAATTTTCAACCGGGACCTGTGTATTGGGCCTTTATCATATTCTGCTTCTTATGGTGATGCAACAGAGTGAAACTGTTTCTATTGTTACCGAACCTAATATCAACAGATCACGTATGCGTGATGAACATAAATTTTGTCAAGGAAACATTTCACGCTGCCTAGTGTTACAGAATCTGATTTGTTTTTTATCTCCATTACAAAATTTGTGTTCATCACGCATACGTGATCTGTTTATATTAGGTTCCGTAACAATAACTATAATTTATTCTTAAAACAACCCTTACATTTAAAATCACTAAATCAATACAATTACACAGAATAACAGCGGTGAAACAAATCAATACAATCACACTGTAAAATAAACAAAGAGCACAATACCTGAATACCACCACTGTCACAACGATAAGTCCTTTTAAATGTACATGCCGGATGAAAAGTTCATACAAATCCTCTCGGAGAATAATGGTCCAATGTAAAGTTCTTTTAACAATCCAGAAAGTAAACTTGAGGCAGGCAGAACCAAATTGTATACAGTTAGTAAAAGTAGAATCCCTGAAATTACAGGATAATCGGACAGGTCCCACAAACTGACATAAACACGTCTGTGCCCGCCGGAATATTCTTCACCTCTCCCGGCTCTAAAACACAGCCCAATATTTTAAACTTCTTGCCCCAAGCCGAGAATTTTCCACTTCTCGAGCAGTCTAAAGGATCTAACATAATACACAGTAAACAAGCGTTACAGGAATCATCTAGAAGAACATCGCTGTGTCTCTACATACCAGGGTCCACACGTGAGTCCGACCCGGCCCGGCCAGTCGAGAAAGCCCCAAGCTAGCATGACAACGAGAGTTCAACCAGTACGGATTAAACTGAGAGTGCAACTACAACACGAGTTACGCCCGTGTCACACAATAAAAAGAGCACCTGTAACACTATATGCACACTTGTGCGACAAATTCCGCATTCTGCGTTTCTACCTTACACACAAAGCCATACACATGTGTACATACTGATACCCTATCACCTCAGCTGCATTGCTGGTTATTGTTATCAGCTCTCTTATGACAGCGGCCGCTATGGGTTGATTTGCCTTGAGCCACTCTACTGATTACAGTGCATGATGAATCCAGATAGTGTTATCATCATGTAAGAGGGAAAGATATCGTTAAGACTAGCTTATCCACTGTTACACGACTTGTTGTTCATGTTGAAATGTCGAGAGGGAGTATTTTGACCCTACATGGTGCGTATTTTAAGCAAATTTCGTTCCACAGAACTATACATCGATTGATTTTAATTACAGGTGGGAAACCTAGTTGTGGCTCTGTAATATATACAGAGCCACAACTGGGTCTATTTAAGGTGGAAACGCATATTAAATGCAAATTAATATAAAATTGTAGGTACAAATTGGACACGTACATGCAAACTGGGTCACACACTTGCCAAAAAACCATGGCGTGTGTATATTGTTTATGTTCTGCATATAGCTGGATAAGAGAAAGTTGGTCCAAGAGCCCCCTAATTGAGAGTAGTTTGCAATCCTTTAGTTTGGTGCTCCTTCAGCACTGATAACGGTGATCGCTCGAAAAAAAGTGTATACAAACCTAATAGCCAAACAAAATAAGGATAAATTTACAGAAACATATATGAATAGTTAAAAAACTTTAAATAGAATTAGTCTGATGCAACCAAACCTTCTTGATATTTGATGTTTAGAAGTAAATTTTAAACCAATTTTTTTTCCGGACGGCTGAAACACTTTGGTCATAGAGACACTCATAATGGTTTCCTTTCAGATTTTGTCACATTTAACATGTCCCAGATATGTAGGACAGAAAAAAAACTGGTTGAAGCTTTTTTTACAGACACATCTATGAAGCAAAAAGCATAATTATAATCTGTAGAATATTATATGACACTGTAAGTTTGTGTAAGCTGACAAAGTAGTCTTTGTCTTGGGATAGCTAGAGCCACAGGGAGCTGTCCATCAATAAAAGAACCAGTCACCCTCATTACCCATTATGCATCAGCCTAATACACGATCATAATATTAAGGTGAAACGACCGCAAAAGATTACCGACCGAAATTACCAAACATACTTTACTGTTTTTACGTCAAATATTTTCTTGTCATTTGTTTGGATGGATCCCATATATGTCACCAGGGACAGTATTATTTCAGTTGCGAGACAGTAAGACACTACTGACCCATGGTTCACGACGCTCACCTCTACGGTAAGAAGGGATCTGTTCCCACCAATTCGAGTTAAAACAAAGAAAAAAAATAAAAGCAGGCAGGTAACAAATGGACAACTCCGGATTGAATTCATACGGAACATTGAGAATCGAATTTCTGTTGGATATCAAATACTTGAATGCCTTTAGTTTATATGATAGGCTTAGATAAGAATTGAATGCCAATAAAAACCTTCATTGATATTGATCAACGCTCTCTCTCTCTCTCTCTCTCTCTCTCTCTCTCTCTCTCTCTCTCTCATTACAATATATGTGTGTGTTTAACCTACTAAAATGTGAGGATTCGGGTGTGGTTAAAAAAAGCGTTATGTGGCTCTTAACTTGCCGGTACACATCCCCTTGTCACTAAATTGTCCCTTCAGATTCTCGCACCGAGGCTTCTAAATACACCAGCGGCGTAAGTATAAATGTAGTGAAGAGGACAATGTAGTCGGTTAAGGTGTGTTGGATAAGAGTTCAAACTTGCAGAAGCGGATCCAGAGGTCGGGTGGGTTTTTTTAAGGGTTTCAGACCAATTTTTGTGGCCTGGACCCCCTCCCCACTTTCCGGACATAGGGTACTTTTTTAGTTTTGCCATTAGTCCTCCTGGGTTTAACCTGGGTCCTCCTTTCCCTAAATCCCGGATCCGCCCCTTAGTTGTTTCAAGACAAATTTAATTAACACGGGTGTTTTTGTGCTAAGGACGTTACGGAATAAGTATTGTAAGCATGCGCATGTAAAATGTATATATAGGTGGTGTTTCCTTGAAATGTAAAAAATTTGAAGTTTTACAGTTGTGACAGGTATAGAAAGACCAAAACGGAAGGGATTCGTTTCGAATAAAAACAAGTTCCGCATGGGCCATGACGCTCAGCAGAATTCAAGGAGTCTTGAAAATGGGCAAAAAGACTCCCAGAGTGCTCAAAATTATGCATATTGCCAATAGCCCTTAGATATAGGTTACAGTGACCTTATTCTACATCCAGCTGCTACCATTTATGCCTAACTGACTAACTGAGTGTTAAAATCAAGTTCTTTCACACAGCTTGTAGAAAATCAGAGTGATATTTCAGGTTTCCAAGGAGATTTTTCATGGAACTCCAAGGATATCAAGTTAGAAGATTCTAGGTCCAACAAACAGATTTGTGCCCTATTATTGGATAACTGCTTCATTTGAAGTTCTAAAAAAAGACATAAAAATGCGTAAAAAATCGGGACTAGAATGGCTTTGTTTTTGCAGTGCAAAACAGATCTATGTCAAGATCAAAGTCACTGCTTTTCGAACTCTGATGACATTTTGGCAGAAAGGATTGGTGTGTCAAATTTGAAGAAAAAGTCTTTAGTCCTTCCAAAGATATGGGAGTCATGATTAGCCTAGAATTGCAAAAATTTGACCTTGAAGATCAAGGGCAAGGTCACAGGATTTGGAACAATTCCACGAATTTGGTAGGAACAATGAGTGTTTCAAAGTTTGGAGGAAAATATACAGCCCTTCAAAAGTAATTGAGTTCACAAGTTAATAACTTAATTCAGCTAATTTGACCTAGTCACCTGGTTTCAAACTCATCTGAGAACTTGGTAGTAAAAGTTGGTGTACCAATTTGAGGACAAAATTGAAAAAAAACTACAAAAGTTGTGGGGTTTACAAAAATGTTACATTTCGGCAGATTAGCTTGAAGAAAAAGGTCAAGCTCGCCAGGTTTCGAACTCCTAAGTAATTTTCTTAAGAACAATGAGTGTTTCAAATTTTGGAGGTCACCAGGTTTCAAACTCAGATTTTGGAAGGAACAATTGGTGTAACTTATTTGAGGACAAAACGTGAAACACTTCCAAAGTTATAGCGTTCACAACACTATAAGGATTATTCCACTGATTTGACCTTAAAGATACTTAAAGAAATTGTCCGAGAACTTGGAAGGAACAATAGGTGTACCAAATTTGAGGACTAAATGTTGAATACTTCAAAAGTTATGGGGTTCACAAAATTTTTACCAGATTTGACCTTGAAGATGAATTAAGAAGATTCTAGGGTTCAACGGTTACAATTTGTGCCTTGTTGACGGAAGTCCATTTCATTTGAAGGTCTCAAACAGAGAATAAATTACGAAAATTCGAAGAAATACAGGTGGCGCCATCAGTGTACAGGAACTAATAAAACACTCCATGATCAATATGCATGCAAAAAATCATGGCCATCAGTGCATTAGTTATTCAGATAGTGGAATTATTATATCAAATTTTTAATTATTCATGGGGGTACTTACGAGTCCCATAGCTCTGAGGATATAAGTAACAGAGACCCAATTTCAGGTTTCCATGAAAATTTAATGTACCTCTTTATATGATTACTTAGGAGATTTTAGGTCGTACTTTGATGGTTTGTGCCCTGTAATCAGATGAGGGTTCATTTGAAGGTCTCAAAAATCGAGAGCAAAATGCGTAAAAATTAGGAAAAATCTAGATGGCGCCACCAGTTTGCAGGAACTGATGAAACACTCCATGATCAATATTCATGCAAAAAATCATAGCAATTAATGCATCAGTTATTAAGTTACTGGAGCTTAAGTATCAAATTTTTTAATTATTGTGGGGGGTACAAACAAGCCCCATAGTTTCACGGATATGGATATACATGTATATATATATATATATATATATATATATATATATATATATATATTTATATATATAAGAGAATCAGGTCATATATATTTGATATGACATTTAAATAGTTTATATATCTTTAATATCATAACAAACTATTAAATAATTAGATATAAAATTTATAAACAATATGTAAATCCTAAATTTTCATAACATATCGAAAATAGTTTAATGTAAAATAAGACAGATGATTTTTTATTTTCAAAGTTTACTGGTATATATCTTCCGTCCAAATTTCTCTTACTACCCGAGTAAGGAAATAAAGCGAATTCTGTCACGAAATCAAACGATATTCCTGTTAGTCTTGCTTCAAATTTATTTTGTTAAATTTTGAATGAAAATAACCGAAGGTTGTTTAAGGGTGAGTTATTTTACATGAAACATATATTCAGTCGTGTATACATTTCTATAATGCAGTTTGTTTCGGCAAATCCTTACGTTTCGAGCATAGACCCAGCTAACGAAGATGAGCATTCATTACATGAACGGCGTGAAAAAACAAAGACAATGATAAGTATGGATCTAGTGGGCACCGGACTAGAATTCGTCCATAAAATCTTCCTTTACTGCAGTTCTTACCTTAATACATTTATCCATGTCTTTAGCCATGTTCCTACCTTAATAATTTTCAAAGAAGAAGAAACTTGATTCCAGGAAAACCTGATAAAAAAGGGTGGAGAGAAAAGTACGAGTGACTATAAAATGGTATCTTTGTTATCTTGTTACGTGAGACCAGTATTTTTAAGCATGGAATAAAACTTAAGATTATTTTCCCATACATTTTTTATGTAAAATAAAAATGCAGGGATCCTCAAAAACATCTTTCTTTATTTAAGAAATAGGACCGCAGTACAGCACCATTCCCTATACTTCAAACGCTTGTACAAATATTTAATATCAAAGTTAGAATATTTTTTTAAAAACCTAAAAAAACTTACAATTTTGATTATCTAGACATTAAAATTATACATTAGCATATCTTGAATAGAATACATTTTTCTTAGGTGAAAGAAGAATTTATGACAGATAACCTTGTAGCATAACATATAACTCAAACCTTATAAAAAATCAGAAAAATTAAAAGTTCACACATAAAATATATTCAGAATTGGTAATGACGGTATACACAGGGCTGTCGATGATTATAAAAAACGTATATGAGAGAAATGTTGGATGCTGATTAAACTCGTTGGTCTGATTTACCAGGTTCCGGTACATGGGCAAGAATCAGACACTCAGGAGCTGGGTGTCGCGCGCCTGGAGCTGGATGCAAAGCGTGTTAACACGCTCTCATTGGTCTGATTACAATTCTTTGCCCTGTACCAGCCCTGGTTGTGAAACCCGGAGATTCTTGCTATAACAAGTACCCCATGGGTCATGACGCTAAGCTGACTGGGAAGAGATTCGCAAAAGGAACTTTTATCATCTGAATGGTAGAATATCAAAACAGATTAACCAACAGGCCAAGATTGTGTCTGTATTTATATATCTCAAAAATAAAGAAAAAATGCGTAAACTTTAAAAAAAATACAGGTGGCTCCACCAGTCTGCAGAAAATAATAAAACACTTAATGGTCAATATCCATGCAAAGAATCATGATGATCTCTGCATAAGTTTATCAGATACTTCAGCTTTTGTATCAAATTTTCCATTATTCTGAGGGATACTTCGGAGTCCTATAGCTTGAAAGATATGGGTAACAGAAACCTAATTTCAAGTTTCCACCGACACTTTTCATGGGCCTCCTTGCATGACAAGAATGAAGATTCTATGTCCAGTTGTTACGATTTGTACCCTGTTGACAGATAACCACATCTTTAAAGGTCTCAAAAATAGAAGAAAAAAATCGTAACAATTTGAAAAAAATCGAAGTGGCGCACCTAGTCTGCAGAAACTGATGGAACACCTTATGATCAATATGTATCCCAAAAATCATGACCATCATTGTTGTAGTTATTGAGATGTCGTAATTTTATCAATTAAATTTTCAATTATTCGGGGGGGGGGGGGGTAATTGGGAGCCCACAGCTCAAAGGATATGGGTAACAGAGATCTTATTTCAGGTTTTCATGGAGACTTTACATAGGTCTCTCACTGTGTCAAGAATGAAGATTCTAAGTCCAGTCTTTACGATTTGTACCCTGTCAACAGATGTTCACATTTTTAAAAGTTCTCAAAAATAGAGAAAAAAAATCGTAAAAAAATCGAAAAATACAGGTGGCACCACCAGTCTGCAGGAACTCATGGAACTTCTCACGATCAATAAGTATGCCAAAAATCATGACTATCAGAGATGTAGTTCATGAGATATTGAAGTTTTTGTAAGAAATTTTTTACTATTCTGGGGGGAACTTTGGGGCCCCATAGCTCGAAGGATATGAGTAACAGAGACCTAATTTCTGGTTTCCAAGGAAATTTTTCATGGACCTCTCAGAGTGTCAAGTTAAAAGATTCTATTTCCAGCGGTTACGATTTGTGCCTGGTAAACGCACAGACAGACGGACGATGGACAAAGAGTGATCGCTATTGCTCAGATGACTTAAAGTCAGCTGAGCTAAAAACAGTTGTTAAAACGAAATGACTGCAGTGTATAACAGTTGCGTTTAGGAGTGTAATCACAGGGATATAAATGAAGATATGTTTTAAGAAAAAAATTGACAGGATCAGAGATTTATAGACATGACTGTAAATGTAACAGTGTAATGCTATGTTAGCAGTTAAAAAATATTTTGTGCAAGTTTATAACATAGAACAGAACATACCAACAAAAAAGGCAAGTCTACACTTCTCTTCAATGAGAACCTTAACATTAGATTTTTATTTAGGAAAAAAAAAGGATTATTTCCCTTTCTTTTGTGAGAACCCCTGTGACACGTGTGCCATTTTCTCCTCAGACATATGATGTTTTAGACATCAAGCTTTTGTGTATGCCTAATATTCTTTTGATTTGACGAGTACTGGTTAATAAAATACTTCTTCCCATTTAAATTTATAAGATCCTTTACTTTAATTATCTCCAACATAATTCTACCACCATATGAGGCTAACAATACAAGTATCAGGTGTCACTTCATCACGTTTTATAACTTTAATAATTCTGCATGCAACATGACCGCAATTACAAATCCCCATTTGCTCGACCACACCTGACTCTATAGTGTTATAAATAATGTACAACAGCTTACACCTCAGTAAAACCCTAACTTGTTAATCTCCTGGATGTTCCCAATTCTGTATGGATCCAATCAGGCTTCTAATATCTGCGCTTGTGGCGGACTTGGTATATAGTATACAAAATAGGAAGATGGAAGGCTTAAACACCTGAGACATTTGCCTTATAATTGTGAAACATGAAGTTACAATAATCAGCCTTAAGTTTTTATAATTTCAAACCTGATAAAGCAACAATCGGTATCTGGCATGACATAGAAGATTCCATATATAATGATTTTTGTTGTTGTTGTCTCAATTCTAGTATATCCAGAAGAGCTCAGCATTGCTTGTTACTTTAGTATTTCAGCTGTTCCTGGCCGACATTGATTAGTGACGTCATCTGAAACGCATTCCAAGAGAAAAAAAAAATTAGTCGAAGACGCGAGTCATTTCTATATATAGTTTAAGTAAAACCTGTACTGTATCAATGAATTGACAGATCAAGGGAATTTTCCTCTCAACCTCAGTTGTTTAAATAACCTTTAAGGGAATCAGTTACACCATTAATAAGAAATTTAAATACAAGTAACATGAAAGCTGTTTGATAATATGTTTCAGTGGTGGGCCTGCATTAGCATTCATGCGGAGTATCTACATTGGAACGTAGTCCGACCTTAGTTTTGCTTTGAAAAGTGTATATTACAATATTATAGGATATGATATGTCAGACCATATAATTTAATATAATATACTAGAATATAATAAAATAAAATATAATATAATATAACATAATAAAATATAATATAATATAGTGACAACATAACATGAAATAACATATATTAGTTGCAAAAGGATGTAATTGGATGTAATGAAACACAATATTAAATAAAATAATTTGATATTATTTATCATTAAAATCTATGAATCAATTAAGATTCGTCATGCATTGTGAGCACTTTATAACATTGGTAATGTCTAATGGTACATGGTACTGTCAGGAACCCCATACCCCGGACAGTACACGCGGGAAATCCTAAATGGGCTCTCTGGAACATATATGGAGCTTTAAAAGGATTCGAAATAGAACCATGGTTCCAGCAAAACAATCAAACAATTCCTATATTCCGACCTTAAGTATCTGAACTCCTTTGAGTACCTTAAATGTTTAGACCAAGGTGTATATATTTTTGTCATATATAGGAATAATAAAAACAAATAAAAAAATACATAAAAACAAGAAAAGCTCTGCTGTATCACAAACAGAGATGTTAGAAACTTCACTAGGTCTAAAAAAATCCAAATACTCAATAGTCATAGAAAGAGTACTTCGTGGATACGCTAAATGTATCTCAAATTCAATATTATGCATTCATTATATATGTTATTATCAATTTTATCTAATATATAAATTTGATTAAAGGAGTGTTTATATCAGTATGTCATAAAAATGTTCAGATTAATTGTTTTCATCGTCAAAGAAAGGTCAATTAGTTTATATTTCTATGAACAATGCGTAAATTTTATGTGACGTCTAAATCCTTCTGTCTGTTTTAAATGTTTTAAAATCCCTGTTTCTTTAACTTATTACAGTCATATGCTCATAATTTGTCCAAAACTTGATTCATTTTAGGTTACAGCTTGATTAAACCACTGCTGTCAATAATATATTTCCATACATTATATAATGGATCTGCAATGCAGACACTAATTAGCAGGTTTAATAACTACTTCTACCTCTTTTACGTTTTACCATCTCATATTAAAAATGAAAAGTTCTAAAATTGAGAAAATGTAGAATTTCTAAGGACACTTTCTCCTGAGGGTCGATCGAGCACACTTTCTTCAATATCAATGGATAATTAAGATATTCAGCTCAATTTAACGTTACAAATTTAAATTATAGAAATCCGTTTTTGAAACTTACTCAAGTCGGGATTTCTGTAGTCCTTCTAATGAGACATATGAGGAAGAATAAATAAAGACGCTTAGTGTTGTACTCTGAATTATTTTGAGGAAGATAAGTGAATAAATAGCGGTAACTTTGTAAGTTATGTAACATTCGAATGCTATCTTCTCACTTTAAAATGAATCTTAATAAAAGTTTGGTTCTCTCTTTTAAAATATAAGGTGATATGTTAGATATCAAAACCGCAGCTCATATTTGTACTCTTATTGAAGAAAATCACTCTGCTGTTATCTTTAGACAGTTTTTGTTATATGCATTGTACTTCTGCCGTGATATAGCGAAACCGTTTATAACAATAAAAAAAAATCAGCTAGTCTTAAAAAGCGCAGACTTTGTTGATATTATTGTTAATGATAATAGGTTTCTGACATCCTGTATATTTGCTGACATGGAATAAATCACTTTTAAGTGATATTTTGGTGTTTTCCATGCCTGCACATTGTCAACTTCAATTTATATAAATATATACATATATATATATATATATATATATATATATATATATATATATATATACATGTATATTTAAATTCTCCTGAGCTACTCTGGTTAATAAATTTATTAAAGACAAGTTTCGCCTACACGCACTTATCGTAGTCACACGAAAGTATTTAAGTCATACTTTTGTTGTTGTACAACAAACCGATATACATCATTTGATGTAAATCGGCATTTCCGTCTTTCGGAAGTGCAGCAATGTGACGATATATTTAATTTCCTCTGGTTTCTTGTGATATTGGTGGTTCTATTTGGCTACCAGTAAATGTGGAATATGAATGAGTATAGACATTTGTTATTTTGTATAACTTGTTTTGAAAATATAAATGAAGTGTGACGTAAGTTTTGTTCAACCTAAACGAGTTTTTATCCATGTTTTACCGTGTATAGTACGGCTAATTTATTAAGCCCATGAAGGCAACTTATTAATTTTGTTATAATATAATGGAATATAGTGATATTTAACTCAAGTGAAAGCTTAAATGGTGTGTCTTTGTTTAATATATTAAGTATAAAAACATAATATAAAGATTATGTTTATATATTGATCCACAAAGAAAACCTTACTTGGCTCCTCCCCCCCCCCCCCCCCCCCCTTCTGTTCTCAGTTCTCATGTTAGGATCCCAGCACAGAAATCTCCTCAGGAATCTCACAATGATGTGTCTATTGACCCCTGACTTTCTTGCCCCTTTTCTGTTTACCATTCTATTGTTCTCATACTGTTGTTGTTTTTGTAATCCAATAGCTTCTATTTCTGTATGACCTTGGCAACTATGTTTTCACATATTTCTCCGGATTCCTCGGTAACTCTAAATAGTCTTAGATTGCATTCGCAACTGTGTAAATATATATTAGCCTACTCAAAAGTGGATTAAATTTACTGGGTGCTGTTAAATAGTGTACCTTTTAATATTTATTCGTTTAAATGTTACAAAATCTTAAAAAAAATAAATTGAAAATGCAAAACTATGTATAACATCAGGAGGAATTTTGCACCAGGTTTAATATAATGTATTTTAGGGTGACTTTAAGAATTTTTGAATTGACATAAGATATCGGGGTTTCTGCGAATCGTGCTTACTTGATGTTTCAAGTTTCCCGGAAATCCGTACAGCTATGTTTCATAGGACAGACTATTCAATATCAAGTTTATACATCTTCAAAAAAAGTACAATGGCGGTCCCTTTTACTGGTAGTATTAACTCAGTCTTGTTTGACGTGACTGTAATTCAACAAAATAGTTTCCAATATATTAGAAACTGATAAAAACATTATATATTTAGTCAGGATTTGAATTACCTAGATGAAATAATTAAGACCCTTTGTTCGTTAAACATGTTTACAAAAGGTCTAATTTGGCCCCTTGTAGCGATTTGGTCCAACTATGATTAGTATGATAAATAAACCTCATGCACTCATTACGCCCACGACCAGCCGACTCATCCAGCTCTGTTTGACTGACTACTTGCCTGTCTTGCTATACGCTCCTTACGCAGAGATTAAACGATCTTCCCTCGTGTAATTGCTGCTTTCTGTAGCTAGATGTTCTAGGTTCGAACACCAGGGTGCGCACAGAGCAAAGACTTGTAATCAGGCCAATGCGATTGTGGTATCGCATTAAGCATCTAGCTCATCATTGGGTGATTTATGTAGTGAATAAACACAAAGAAACGCACACACAAGAACTAGATGAACGCATTCCCTCCTTGGACATTGTCAAAGTATGGATAATTACAGTAAAGGGTATGGTTCTCATCTGAACAACTGAACTGCTAATACAGACGGATAACTTGTTGGCAATAAATTAAACGTAAGCCTAACGGTCGACACTGCCAGTATAGTAACAAACATTAAATCCACATAGGAAAATCAGATATCTTGCAGGAATTTTTACTTAAACTATACCAGTTTCAGGTTACTGATTCTAAATTAAATTTCTAATGCACTTTTAATGAACCAGCATTCCAATCTCAGTTAAGTTCTGGTTCAGCAGATGTTGTTAATGAGGCAGAATTTGTTGGGGTTATTAAATAAGGATGTTCCAATCTAAAGTAATTTCTGATTAATTGGTTCAGCAGGTTTATTTGAACGAGCCGGAATTGGTTTGAATTTATGTTCAAATCTAAGATAACTGTTCAGCAACCTTAAACACTGTTCACAAGAACAAGTCTGACCGTCAATTTAAGGCTCTAAAATCGAATTTTTTTATTGGCTCATGCGTAATTTCAATATTTCGAAGTAGAACCACATCTACGGGTTCTACCTTGGGTAGAACCCTGCTTTTTTAGAACCCCAACAATGCACAGCGGCTTCTATGTATCAAGATGTCGTAGGTATTAGTGCGTAATATAGTCCCTTCAAAGCTGTTGGGAAAGAATTGTGATAAGGAAAATAACATAAACATGGGTGTTTTTGTGGTAAAGATTTCACTGAATAAGTAATATCTTGAAAGCATGCACATGTGAAATGAAAACAGAAAGTGTTTCCTTAAAATAAAACAAATCTTGATTTTAACGTTTGACATTTGAGTCAAGTAGTCACGGGCGTCCCACAGTGCCTATAGGAGAGATTTGTTTCGAATATAACTCCCTTTGACGGAAGGGTTTTAGAACATTTCCAGTCAACAGGAAACGAATGTATTTGCCAACCGAACTTATAACGGCGGAACACTGTGTTTCTGCATGGCTGAGACCAAAAGCTGATGTTAAAAATGTGTAATCGACAGTTTGTATGAAGGACGCCTCAGCGCGTGCTATTACGTTTACTCGTGTCCGAAGATAACTGCTCTCAAGTAAAGGAGGTTAGATAATAGCCATGGGGTTTTAACCAGTGTGGGTCAGAAAAGAAACATGGCGGCAAGTAGTTAGAACGTGGTACGCATTGGGGAATCTTTTTTTTCATTCTCTTGTTTAACATGAACTACAACATTTATATTTGGCCCTTGTTTTCTCGAAGTGCACGTGCGTCTGTTAATCGATGCTACGTCCCGAATATACAACTATTCGTAGGCGTAGATATTACACACTCTGGGAACACTGGCATTATGGGGTGATTCTGTCAGCAAATATCTTGCTACCTGTCCAAACTGTTTAAAGTGAAATATTCATGTTTAAAACGAACATGCATGTATGTGCTGCATTCCATGTCCCTGAACATGATTGAAATGTAAGGGTCTCTGCCATGACGTCATAAGTCAACCAGTGCTTTGAAACACAGCGAATAATAGCACAACGGTAGCCAGGCTGAAAAAAAAACGCACTACCAGTGACCAAATAAAACGGTTATCTTCATCTTAATTTCAGCTTAACAATCCAAAGAAACTTTTTTCACATCTGGGTTTGGAAATATTTGAAAATGAATTAAATACCACATGAATCTCACTAAAATTTACTCTAAAAACGTCAGTCAGAAACCAAACTTGTTTCCGAAACAGAACTGGTATGGAAACATAAAGAAATGAATAAACTTCAAGGACAGCAGGTGGAAATGAATAACATTATTATCCTTTTTAAATTGTTGTACCAGAGTCCGTAAAACCAACCACATTTGAAATGACTGTAAGAATTCTATATGTGCATATACCGAACTTAGTTTGAATTAGAAAAGCACTCAGAGAGTGCAGACCCCCACCAAGTCAGTTCATTAGCCTCATATGGAACTGTCAGAAAAGCAGCATATTTACTTTTAAATATTCCTGGCTCAAGAATGGTTCCGTATCAAAATTTTTCCTTCAATCATTGCTGAGCTATCCTGAAGATTTCATCAAAATCCGTCGATAACTTTTTGACTAATGTTGCTAACAGACAAACAAACATACCCGATAAAACATAACAAAAACACCAAAGCTTATTCCGGGCCTTTTTTAGCATGGATCGGCCCGAAATTTAACCAATTGTTCCTTTTATCATTGCCGAGCTATCCTGAAAATGTCTTCAAACCCTATTGAGTATTTTTTCTGTTATAGTGCTAACAGATGAACTGACAGACAAACATACGCTGCCCAAAACATAACGCTAGACTTGGCGGAGGTCATTATGTAAGAATAAATAAAATATAAGCTCCACATGGCATATAAAAGCTGTGCTTGATTCCAGTAAAAAATTCTCAAATAAAGACACACTGTCAAAACCGTAAATGACATTTTTCACCTTAATTTTAAAAGTGTTTACCGAAAGTAATGGAAAAAGTCGATCTCCGGACTACCGTACTAACGTGGAATCATTGCATCAATGTTGCAAATTTATGAAAAATTCCATCTCAATTCTAAGATTAATACAGATTAGAAGGACTGACTACATCCAAAATAATACACTAGTGTTGTCTAACTAGTTAATAAGAGTGAATCAGGTGCCGTAACAGTACCCGAGGTGAAATAATTAATCAGAGTATTCTTCTATGACCATTTTAATCCCCATAATGTGACCTCCAAGGCTTTATCAGCCATACTCTTCCCGAGTAATTAAACACGCGGCAATCTGTAAAATACCATGAACATCAGTATTTGTAATTATAATTGAACCTTGAAATAAAACCTTTTATATGATATCTTTATGCTCGCAATCAATTGTTTGAAGCACATCTGCGTTAACCGACGCAAATAAAATTGTGGTCCGAGCAAATCATTGTTAATTGTCTGGTTCCACTCTGGTTTTACAGCACAAGCGTTTCTTAATCCCAGGGTACATGTTACGAAATATGGATACGATATATAACACAAAGCAGGGTGCAACACGAAATCCTGACTTCTTGGCTTCCTTTCGCAATGTGCAGGTCCTCGGTCTTGTCTGCGTATCGTATTGAATTTTTTTAAAGCATCTTCGAAAATTTCGTAACGTAACTGGTTTCCTTTCGTATCGTATCAAATTTTCATTACCTCTACGCTGAAGTACAGTTGCCTTGTCCTTTCCCTTGTTGTACCCTTCTTTATATTTCCCTTTTTGTAGTGTATAAAGCCAATTTTCTGCCATATATAACCAACTGTTTCATGTAGCTGATCAGTATTTGATGTAATTATAGCATCCCGCGAAAGTCATTGAATGTACCGGAAAGTACGATACATATAATGGGTACTTACGATACGACGTTGCGATAGGAAATTACATAAACGTATAATATCCAAACTTTTTAACAATTACGGTACAGGCTTAATGCCATGATGAATTCCCGGATACCAGAAAATGCTGGATTGTCTTCTCGGGTACACACATTAGACACGTTTCTAAAATGGTATCGAATGGTGTGTCCTGTATGCATCACCCTTCCAGCACACGTCGTTTCTATACAAAATACATTTTTTATACTCATGGATTCTGTGATGTTACTTATTTCATTAAGCCGGTATAATCATAAGACCAAATATGTTCCTCCTTGCAATTTGACTTGCTACAACACAAATCCAACAATCTATGCTTCAAAAGCACCTACACATACGCCTTCCACTACATTAACTCAGGGGTCGAAAAAAACGGCTTTCCGCCTGTTTTCAGACAGGCAAACATGGGAACAGAAAAGCATTTTTCATCTGGTACCAATCCCTTGGAAAGGTGAATACCTAGACGTATTCCACATTAGTAGCTGATGAATAGCAGACATGGCACAAAAACGAATTATTTAACAGGCGTTGATCCACCGACCCCTATAATTCCATATTTTTCTGATAAAAAATGATCTATATTTTTATACTTTCTGGCACTAGGTTCCTCATCTCCTCTTTTTTCCTGTTTTTTTTTTTTTCTCAATGCACAATCGTGTTTCTGATATAACATGGTTACTATTAAAAACATTGAGTTCTTTATGCATGCAAGTGTGCGTGTAATATGGTATGTAAGCAGAATCAAGTTTACACTGAGCAAAGTGTGACTGAAAATTTGGTATGATGGTATGATGCATCTTTAGCGGAAAGGCATTTTTTTCTGCGGAAAGGTTAACCTGTATTAATCCTTTTCCGCTGGAAAGGCGAAAAAATCTCAGTTTTTCAATATCTGTTTATGCAAATTCGCCATTGTTATATTTAGAAGACCCTGTGCACCTTTACGGAGGATTTTCAATTAACATGTTCTCCAAACAGTAGATTCTGACTCTTGTGAATACGATTCGGCACAGAGTGTTGTTTTAAGGTATATAGCGCATGCGCGTAAATATTACATTTGTGTATGTATTGTATAATCGGTACTCGACATGCATGTTTACATGGAGTTTATGTGAATTATTAACAATTTCCGTATTATCGGATCTACCTCCCGTTGTGGTTTATATAACGGATGATGCGGATTAAAAAGCGAGTGTACATGAGTGTAGACTGAACAGACCGTAGATTCTCAGGTAGTAAAACATTTGTCGATACCTTAACAATGAATACAGATGTGGTATGAACATAGCTAAAGATATAGGGTGTTCGATATTTATCTTTTAAATACAGACGCAAGCTGAACAGGGCCGAAGTCTTAAACGTTTTCACACACACTACAGGTATGTCGAATATGGTTTTTTTCAATACTGAATATAGCATATTCGATATACTTTTTGTTCATATCGCACCAAAAAAAAGCGTATTTACTTCAAGCTATAGGTGTAGGATTTTACCTCTCATGTTTGTAGTTATTGCGCATGCGCGTAAATAGTCTTCCTATACTCCGGTGAAATGGCATTCGACATGCGCAAATACATAACTTGTGTTCATGTTCGTATAATTAATTCGGCATCGAACTTCCTGTGGTGGTCGATGTGGTCCATCGAGTGCTTTTATCGAAGCGGAAAGAAACGCGTATGAAAACGGGCGTATTGTGAGCAGAGCTCGGATTCTGAGGCAGTTAACGGCATTCGATACCATATTCAGTGAATACTTGCAAGCTGTTATCATGCATGTATGTGAATATGCGTATGTGCGTATACTAGAATGCGTGAAAAGATAGCTAAGCTTTCTATTCGCGTATATGCGCATATGCATAAATTGGCAGACGTGTATGGTGTTTAAAGGTCTCCCTAAAAAAGGTGGAGTGACGTCATTTTACCTCGAATCCCTAAGTTCACGCAGACCCTATGCGTGAAAATCGCTCCTGTGACGATTTTTATGTCATACGCACATGCGCAAATACGCTCACTTGCACATGGAAACACCAAAGTTGCAAATTCATATGTGTGATTTTTTTCCCCGTATAACCGCATGCACGCGCCCATGGAAACATAGCTTTAGTGAAAAATAAAAAGGCAAACCGGGCACACTAGCATGTTCTTCCACATATTTTCTTAAAACATGTAGCTCTTCATTTTTATAAACATGATCCACACACACATTTACAGAATGCATCCAAAACTACTCAGTTTTTGCTTTGTTCTTTCAAAGTGGCCCTCAAATTGAAGTCAGGTTTGACTGCGCTTTCGTCCCCGGTGCCGTGACCTACCTACATTCCTGCAATTCTAGCAAAACTACAGAAGCGGATCAAGGAGGGGGGTCCAGAGTGTCCGGAACCCCACCTCCCTTTTTTCACCCGAAGCAACCTTTTATAAAGGGGTTTAGACGAAATTTTGCGGCCTGGACCACCCCTTTTCCGGACCTGATGACCTTTTTTTAGGATTTTCATTAGTGTTCCTGGGTTGGACCCCCCCTTTTCCTAAATCCTGGATCCGCCCGTGTAACTAAAACCCTGGAATGCAACGTGACTCCTTGCAACCTATTGCATGAAAATCGAACGTGTTCTATTCCTTGAAACTTATTACAGAACACGTGTAACATAACACATTTTGCCACACACGTATGCGGCATATGTTCTTTGAACAAAAGCCACATTGACTTTACCCCCCCCCCCCCTATATAATTCCGGGCCCCTTTATTGTAATCTAGCATTCCAACCTTGAGACTAATTTGGTCAAACAGTATATTGCGCTTCTTTTATTCAACACGGCAGGCAAGCTCGCTCTATCAAAGTTATATAATTTCTGTCATATCAAATTGATCGTTATACCCGAAGACGTTACTCTTTTGACGGGTAAAACATTTTTATTCTTACTCCAGAGTGACGTACCGTTGTAGGACATTAAACACAAGGTGATTAATAATTCACTGAATTTTGTATAATGAGCATAAAACAACTTTATTTACAGGAAAACGTAATTGCTCTCTTGGCAGAGTTTTCGTTTTCTTAACATCGTTTTTTGAACTGATCTATTTCGAAAAAAGCCGCCATAACCTAATTAGTGGGCCTGAGGTTTAATCAGAATAGTCCATGGCCTGTTGGTGGCGGCGGCTATTAAATAAGGGTGAAGGTAATTTTACAATAAGAATGATATGTTATTATTATAAGTAAGCCACCTCACAGCTAAGAGGTAGAAAAAGGTTATAAATAAACTTCTTTCGTGTGTTTTCTCCTTGTTTGGGATTGTCGCGCATGCGCAGTCTTATTATGGTAAACAGACTTACGTTGACGGAGTTAACACAGAACCAAGAAAACGTATAGATCAGGAGAACTGGACATAGTAAGTCGGTTTGTCGGGATAGTTTTGTTGAGAGCCATTTGTATTCAATCATAAGGAGACTTAAAATCGATGAGATAATATAAATAATATTGGGCATGTATATATACGTTTAAGACATTATAGAGGGAAGTCCTTTTGCCGTATCGGCTATTTGTTTTTGAGGTACTAGCGGGGTTCGAACCATAGACCTTCAGCTCCAGGTCCTGCCAAAGAGATTCAATAAAGGAGATTGAATGTGGCAAATAGACTAAAAATATCATGTGCGTCAAGTGTGAGATTGCTTTACCGCTATGTTTAGTTACTGTCACACTTGTTTATGAAGCCGATCTTTTTCTTCATATTTTCTAGTCAGTGGTGTCGTCATCAAGAAAATCCATGATTTTTTCCCTAATTTTAGATGAACAGTTTCATCGTCTAGACTTAAATTTGTTCCGAGTCACCAGTAGTGAAGTTATTACTTTTTAGAGGAATAAGCAGCCTGGCAGGTCTTATTTTATGGAGCGCCCAATGCCAAATTTAGAAGCGTTCATGTAATTTAAAAAATATATTTTTTTACCTGGCGTCTTCAGCCTCCTTGCTAATGAAGAAAACAGAGATTGCTCTTTCATCATTCGTTGTTAAAGATGCCCATTCATTGCCCTATCTTTTAAAAAAGAATTTACGTGATTTCCGGTTTCCTCTATGTATATTTATTAATGACCTTAGGGTAATTCTGATTATGAAAAGTTCTCATAAGGCCTCCGTGAAGGACATATTAACTTGTTTATCAACAACATGTTTGTAAACACAGCATTGTTGACAAAGGGGAAAACATTTAACCTAAGAGGGTATGTTGCATATATGCGGAGGTAGAAAGGTCGCTTGTTGCAAAATGCCATTTGCAAAGCTCTGGCTTATCAGAGACAATACAGTCAGCCTTTGTGCGGTGATATCCACATTTTCTGGCCTATTTTTATAAAAGGGATTACCTTTAGTTTATACGGGTCAGATAGGTGATTTGGCCCCTTTAAGATTCTAAACTAGTGCCAAACTGCCTGCATGCTGGTGGCTGAGGTGTTCAGGCGTTCGTCACTGAGTGGGCGTGGTTTCTGTTGCTCTACGGGCTCGACCGACTTCATGTCTTGATCTGGTATCGGGTGTTATGTAGCTGATCTAGGAATGCGTCTTGCATACTTTTGCCCTTGGCTTGGAGTGGCATCAGTTATACATCAAAAGACTTCGCATCATTTTCCTATTATAATATAGGGAAGCCAGTATCTAGAATCATCTAGAATGGCGAGGGGGCTGATGCGGGCCTCGGCTTGATTTGGTCAGGTGATCAGCTCGATCACAGGCGCTTGAATCCCTATTTGCCGGTACGGACGAGTGGCCGATAACACAAGAAATCAATTGAAATTCCTAAATATTTCAAAGATTTTCGAGGGAAGAAACTTACAGTCGTTAAATGGCAAGTGCTACTTTCTATAAAAGCATCAACAGTTCCTATACACATTGTGTAATACTTGTAATGAACTCTTATTTGTAACTAGTCTGCATCCATTAAGCAACTGTTACCCCAAACAAAGGAAATCTCCATATATCTAGGTACGCAGTAATGATTCCCCCCTGGAATCTATATAACACCTGATTGGTTGATAATGAAGGAAAAAGTAATCTGGGATAAATCTGTCTGTTCTTCACTTACACCCCCGTCACACGAGAAGGCGATCTCGCTGCGATCACGAAATTGGGGCAGATCCCTGTAGAGCGCAGCCAGAGTGGCCTTAAGTTTTCATGAGCTTCGTTGGAGCGAGATAGATTGATTGATTGATGATCTTTATTCCTCCGTAATACGAAGAGCATACAATCAAACATGGACAACATTTCCGCCGCGGGGTCGCTGTGGATTAAAAGCGCAGTCAGATCGGAATTCGATCGCCATCAGTGTCCCAGCAGCGCAGTACCAGCTTCCTGACAGCGCAGGTCGATCGCCAGTAAACATGGTAGCATTGGCCTTCCCGTTCCACGGCCCTGGCTAAGCCCACTTACCCCGCCGCTACCGAGACCTCGGTGACCCTAGTGAGCTCTTTACACGCTTCGCACGGTGCTGTCGCTGCGCTTATGACGTCAAGCTGCGCTCTTTCTGCGCCAAGTCCGATTCGACGTGTGCTGGCGTCTGCGCTCTGACGAAGCTCGCGGCGACAGCACACCTCGTGTCAGCGGGGCGAGAGCGGCATTGCAGTCATACTCGGAGGGTTTTTCTAATGTTGAGGGCGACCAACGGCCATCGCCGTAAGGTCTTCATCTAGTGTGATGGGGTCCTTAATGGATGCAGATTCGTCCGCAGACATGGATGCCGGCCTTGTGTATTTATTAAATAAACAAGTACCGGCAAGCGATATATCATGGTTTACAGCTCATAAAACGGTTGGGGAAAATGGTTAAGGACAACTGAACATTGTTTAAGCCAATATCAACACAAATAGGGATTCAAGCGCCTGTGGCTCGATACTCGACTCCCCTTTCACTTTCGTTTGTCCGTTATCAGCCTCCAGATGCAGCGGGTCCTGCGTAACTGGACATTTGTTATTGTTGACGAATAAGCACCGGAATAAGCACATTGGCGCAATATTGAAGACCATAGTCAGATCATGTACACAGTTGAATTGTTTGTACCGGTCCTCTTTGATCTCTTAAAGTCGCTGATACTGCAATTATACACCCGAAGCTGACAGACGCATGCCCCCGCGCTCCCGAAAACCCTCCTTGTATCTGTTATCACAGTTTCTTGTGTAATGTATGTCTTTACAATAAATCTATGTAAAACAAGGTCAAATGAAGGTCCTGAAGGATGTTGCATGCAATCTCCGCTTGTAATGTTCATAGCTCATTTTGTTTTCTTCTTACAGAATGACGGAAGATCATTTTTTATGGTTTTAAACCAATGTTTGTGTGGTTTGAATCCCTTTTTCTGGTGCTGAGGACCTCCCTTTCCAAAATTCACAATCCGCCAAAGAGTAAACACTTATCACTTCAAAGAAATCGTTTTCTGTTATTATAATTGACCCTGATGTCATTGAAAATAGATTTATATCCATTTTTTGTAACTTTAAAAACTGTTTGCACATTTGTGTATCATTCCTGAACGTGTGCAAAGATTCATGTATTATGTCTCGGTGTATTTAAAAGAAGGCTAGGCAAACACATAGGAAGCCCTGTTCTTCTATGTCGGTCTATATTAGGACAGTTTATACAGCATTAATTACCTATAGGGGATTAATTATCTCAGTGTAACATATAGATATATCTGTTGAATCTTAGTTTTGTTCCACCGGATAAACGACCCTTATAGTTCCTTTCATAATAAACACAATTTACTTTATTCGACGTTATAAGAGAACCTGACGTTCAAAGATATGGCATTTGTCAAACAAAACAAATTTACAATCATTTATTCAACATGAGACACGATAAATCGTTAATGATGTTTGGAGGAATAAACAGGAAGCCGGCATAGCATTTTGTATGCGACAAATTTTTGTGACAACATGGTAAATTTGCTGTAAACATGATATCAGACTGTTCTTTTTTATCCAAACCTTTCAAGGGAGGCAAATTTTTAACGAGAACCATGCCATTTCGATAAATAAAAGTGTAAGACAAGAGACATTTTTAAGAACATTTTCCATAAAGCTGTAGAAGAAACTGGGAAATTGATGATTGCATGCAATTTTCTCAGCAAGCAGATACATAAAGGAGAATGGCATATTGACCTTCCAGAAAAGTAGGCAAAATGGTTGTCTTTACTTACTGTGCCGTTTGTGGATACCCCCGTCTGTCGGGAAAGGGAAAGGCTTAACAAATATCTCCACCATAAGGATAGGTGGCGAATACTACCATCTGAACTTTGAAAAGATTTTCATACAGTTAACTAACTAATGACTAAATATGTATCTAATTCTTAATCTATACTTTTGAATACGTTGTTCCCTTCCATACGTCATGTCACGTTTGTTATTATTTGGGAATAATGTATGAGAACAGGAAAAATGAAAATATTGATATTGATAATGTAAACTTGTATATTTAGTAATGCGTGAAAATGCATCCAGCAGTTGAAGACAAGCTTTTTGTTGAGTTTAGCTAAAGTAGTAAGGGGAGGTGCACGGGCCTGTATTGCAATATGATAGACAAACCTGTGCTATTCATATGCATGGCTTATGTCGTTAACCACATGACATCAATTTACATTCTACAAACAATATTCAATTTACTTTAGTTGCTTTATCGCTCTTAAGGCGCACACCCCAACCCACGCTGGTTTATTAGTGGTAATCAGCGCAGTGGAGATAATGATATCCACTCATAAATTCTAAATAGACGTTATTAAGCTGTAAGGTGGGGCTAACGCCGACTTCTACCTCCATTATGACCCATCCGATTAGTCATGGACAGCCCATGTCTGCCGACCACCTGTATAGTGTCAAGTACTGGCTTACCAAGCACAGGGCTATATTCTGTAGCTAGTCCACTATCTGACCGACCATCATCAAAGTTGCTACGACCTATAAATGTCATGTAATAATATGCAAATGTCTTCCGAAATATGTGAAGGTCCTTTTGACATAATGTTTTAGCCAAAAGTTTTTGATGGTTGTCCAAGGGGTAACCTTTCATAGTTCAATATGCAGTCAAGCCCACTTCGTGTCATATCGGTTAATAGGTAATCCCGTATTTCACGGACAGTTGATTGATAAAACGCCCGGCCTTCTTCGTTAGCGACTCGGGTTCGGTCCCCGTAGTGGCTATGAGAGTGGGTTGTAGTTGCCCGTCCAAGGTCGGTGGATTTATCCGGGTCCTCCGGTTTCCTCCACCTTTACTGACTACCGAGCGTCAATTAACATCCAAGCCATGGAGAGTTATTATAACTAGTTTTACAATCCATGTAAAATTTTTTTTTCACATAAATATGAAATCCACAACTGTTTCCTCTATAAACAATGGTACGTCTGACCGTTTACAATCATGAAATATTGTTATAATTCCGTGTATTGTCATGCTCGAAACCCATAAGCGGACTTGTCTGTGTGTATATATATATATATTACATATCGTTACGAAGACAAATTTTTCAGGGGAAAATACTGGGCCGTTCCGGGATTCGAACCCATGTCGGTGGCGCACATGTCCGCTTCGCTGGCAAAGCAAGCTTCACTAAAGAGACAGGTCGGTCCGCTTTTATATCACCCCGTAACAATATATAAATAAAATTTTATATATATATGTATATATACATATATATATATATATATATATATATATATATATACATATATATAAATATATATATATTAATATACGTTTTTGCTGATTCAGATTTGAAGTGATCAATGTCGATTTGATAAATGTTAAGCGTTTGCGCACGTATGTGCTCTCTGACTGCTTGTCTGTCCTACTAGGTCTATTGCATCCGACTAAGCTTCAACTTACCAGAATACAGCGAGCATCTCTGGCGTCTACTGCATCAATAATGAACAAAGCAACTGAACCTATCAAAAGCTTAAAATACGATAAAGGCTCACCAATGCTGTGAAGGCAACGAATATCTAGCCAATTTAATAAAGAATATAAATCATTCATTCTACATATATTATTATGGACTTGATTTGTTTGCAATAATTTTGCACATTTTCACACCTTTTCACCTATGTATAGCAATATATATATATATATATATATATATATATATATATATATATATATATATATATATATATATATATATACATAAATGATTTATACACATAAAACTTATGTATGCCAAGCTGCATCACTAAATCCCGACTACACCACAGCAAAGCCATAGCATCGGAATGTCAAGTCTGACCTAAACCTGGAAATTATATCTTTAGAAATATCAATCACGCTGTGCCCCCGCAGCCGATGTCTGCCGGCCACCTGGGCTGCCGAGCACTGACCGACAAAGCAGACAACACTTGCAGCTGTTACCCTCAAGTTGAACGGTATTATAAACACATCCTTTCAGCTGCAGTGAAAAAATTTTATTTGAAATGTGATTTCATTTCCCAAATGTAAATGTCAGCGGATTCCTTAAACGTCATTTCCCAAACCGCAATCAGTGTTGGCTTTGCCTCCAATACAGAGGGCATTTGTAGTCAGAATAATGTGTATATTCTCTCAAGTACTGTTTGTTCAATAAAGGAAGAATTGTGTGTTCTGTAATAGTGAGAATGATATATCCCAGAAATGATTGCCCAATTTAACATCACAGGGATTGACTTTTATCCGTTTGTCGAGCTTTGCCATTTTTTGTATATCCTGTAAATATGATATTTAATGGCTTCATCAAGCATAGAATATATCACAGCTAACGTGCTCGATGATTTGTCTGTTGTGTCACAGCCGACATCGGCCCCTTCAAGGGGCTGAAGCCAAGGTCCACGCCACGCGGAGTACATGTGGTTTTAATTGTATGATAGACACAAACGACATGCGGGGGGGGGGGGGGGAAGAGGGCTTCCTTTTTCGACCTTATATATAGGAAATTTAAAAAAAAGCTAAATACTTAAAAAGCTCCAAATGTGCGTCTCGCACCATTCCCCCTCTTATTTATGCAGGCGACAGATATGTATAATGTCACTGGCACAGCCGGGTACACTTATTCTCCTGGGTCAGTGTGATGTTTTATTCATCAGTAACGACTTTTTTTAGATTTAAAGAGCTTTTAATTCCTGTAATTTATACTACGTAGTAATTTCCGGTAACTGCCAGAATCGGTTGTTTTTGTCCGTAAACAATATTGGTAAGACTGATGCTGTCACGCTTTTTGCACAGGTATTGAGTATTTTTCAGGGGGTCATTTAGATAGAGTGACAGAATGCATTACAATGAAAATTTTGTCGCTACTTTCGTGAAGGTCAAGTAGAGACGCTCAGACGAAAAGCGTTAATCCAGGCAATATCATTTTTGCAAGTTTACACAAGTATATAACAGCAATTTTACGTACATGCAGAGACATGCTCAAGACTCGTGACTGCTTTCCGGGCTGGGACTCCTAGCCAAAGTCTTAACCACAAGGGTGTGATCTCTTCACCCAGGAGTGAATGGGTATACTGGTGAAACATAGGCGGCAGTTACATGTAGAGCGAATAGAACCTTTTAGCGCCGGTATATTGCTGCTTGGGTTTTATGCTCCCAAACTGGCCAAGAAAGGCTACAAGAATGAACAGTCACGAGAGACCAGGAAGACAAAGTTTAAAGTTGTTTGAGACTGACTCCCGTATATTTTTTTTACCTATATAGATATTATATCTTTAATACCAAATATCGTTCTTGTATTAAAGTACGTTTCCTGACTGGTTTCCTAACCATCCAATAAGATATATATATATATATATATATATATATATATATATATATATATATATATATATATATATGACTGGGCTGCTAATATACACTTATTTTCCCCGGAGAATCATGAAATGAAGCCGTACAGTTCACTCATTTATAATTTATTATTCGATATTACGTGAAGCAACTAGTCCCTGAGAATTCAATGAAGTTTATATGAGCGGCAATCCCTTAAACGTCAAGGCGGTATTCAACAGCGGACATTTATTTTTGCTGCTTTGTATAGCAAGATTCTCCGGGGCTTACCATTAGGGCTCACGCAGGGTAAAAAGATGTCATCAGATCAATAGAAAGTGAAATCGCACTGTGCATCCAACTCCAAGTTTTAAATCCACGACACCCTACTCTCGATGATCAGATTCTTGGCTCTGAGTCAGCCCGAAAAACTTGTTACACAAATCAGCGGTTGAAACCAAGGAGATTTGGATCTGTATAACCGCTTCGTAATAAGCCTAAGTCACATACATCGCACAACATACATACGACAGGTCTACGATAGAAAATTGGGGAAATTCCTAGGATAGTCGTGGGTGTGTCGTACGAAATTCAGGTGTTTTGCGACGGAAAATACTATTGTAGACCCTTGTCGTAGATTTTGAACATGTTCAGGTTATTCTTTATGTCAGGCCGAACATGTAGGTTTGCTGTACAATGCCTCACGACTGTGTTTCGATGAGCCTTAGACTTTGGTACGATTTTTGTTATCTGGGGCCCTACGACTATCCAAAGATTGCCGCATGTTCTATGTCTGACGGTTCTATGAATGTTCCACCGTTGTTGGTCAGTCCTGCGACCGCCATAGGTTTGTCTTAAGACTATAATTATATCTTGTAGCAGTAAGGTCCATCGCAGGAATATCATAAGACTGTCTTAGGAAGAGCGTGATATTGGACTGAGACATCCGTGACAAATTTTTCTACGACCGTCGTACAACATATATTTTATATGTGAACGATTCCACGATATAATAAAAAAATTACCTGTCCCAAATATAAGACGATTCCATTTTTCGTAGCCCTGCTGACGGACGAAGGTCAAAATCGTAGGTTGTTTGTGACTTAGGCTTAAGAATGTAATTTGAAACAAGACTATGCGTGTGCTGAATAATAATTGAAGTAAGGGCTTTTAATGGTGAAAAACCTATGTGTAAGTCTCTTTGTTAACGGAACTGTTCACGAATGTCCATTTGAAACACGAGATCACATTAATACTTCAGTTGATGCACACATAAACCCTATATATTGTTATTTAATAGTGTATGGCAAGTCTATTGTTTTGTAAAGAATATAACGGAGATTTATTAATGAAACTTTAGTCAAGCTTAAGTGTATACCTTTGGTTAAAGTCAAAGGTTTAATTAGATTTATCGTTAAAAATAATTAATATTCTACACGTCATTTGTTATATTTTTTTCCTAATCACTTCCATTGATACTATACTGTTGATAAGCTACACGTATACTCTCCTTGTCAGTGCTTAGATCTGAGCAACTAGGATTTAGATAAGGATCGTGTCGGACGAGCTGGTGAAATGTTAAATTATCGCGAAAATAAAACCTCCATGAAAATGACGATCTATCTATACATGTATATGGGCATGTAAACTATCGTCTCATCGGCCTCTCATTAACGAAATCTTTTAGCGCCGAAATGAAATATATTATAAATAATAACATATCTAGGTCACTGCATGGTAGAAATGGAACCCTCGTGAGGTAGGGAAAATGTAAAAATCGAGTATATTTTACGAAAGAAAACCACGGTATTTCTATCTATTTTTTTTTTGTTTAACAAAGCTTTTATTAGTTATTTCTGCCTTTTACATTTCTATATAATCTCCAACAGATAGAGAAATATATTTTTTTAGGATACAACCACATGCATAATATTCAATGACTATTCAAATAATTTTTCAATAGTTGGATAATGCCTTTCAGAGTCTAAATATGTTATAAAAAAAAAGGGTTTTCCATAACACGTCGAATACATACAGATATATATTTGAATTTCTTCAATAACAAAATTTGAAGCACTTTTTTCACTTATGTTTAAATCAATATACCTCCAATACATATGGTATTTTTTTAAATATTGCGTATGAGATGACTGATATAAATAAATTAAGCTTTTTTCATAAAATTATCTTCGCATGAATAGCTTTAATCTGTTAATTAAGATTGCCAATATAGTTCAATATTTAAATATTTAAAAGCTATTTGCCATATTCTGCAGATCAGACGAAGACCTATAAAACATTACAGGATGTTGGATACAGGATACAGGATGGACCTTGCTGCAAATATGAAGTTTAGATGAAGAGTTACTATAACAATATAGAAAGCTGTCCGGGAGGACTGAGAAATCTGCCGGCCAAGATAAATGGAGCACTACTGTGGGTGATAACTGGATCATGTTCACTAAGATGGCTGAAAATAAAGGACGAGTTATCGATGTTGACGTTTCAGGTGATCAGAAATCCTTTGTTGTCCGTCTTTTTTTTCATGGAAGAACGTCGCACCACTCTTAGCCGGGGTTAGCGTGCCTCAATACGATGGTTTAGGAACATATCATTCTCATTGCCGTGGAAGACCAGCAGTTGTCAGTGATGGTTCTGTGATGACTGCAAGCATTATGTAACTGGGGTCATTACCTAGACACCACTTCATGCAGCCTAATTTGTTGTTTGTTTCCTCGCCTATAACCGCAAGCTATTCAACAGCATGCTGGTATATCCAAAGTGGATTTATTCTACTACTTATAGAAAAATTGTATAAACTTGTGACATCAAACATTTTTGCTAAAAGGGCAGATGCATACAACCGAAACCATAATATACACAAGTGCTAGTAATATTATTTACACCTGACTACAGGTAGGTGCCAGTCCCATTTTTTTATGCGCAAAGAGACCATCCGTGAAGTTATGTCCTTTTTGTATTTTTTATTCAAGACGCAACATAGATACATCAGAAATAACTAAACGCAACAATAAAAAGAATTATAATAGTCAAACATATATGGAGACCAAAAATAAAAAAACAACATGTTGTTTCAGCGTCATGTATCCAAACATCTTTGCTTCATGCATATTAAAAACTATTGCATTAATAAACATTCATATTAAATGTCACTCCATCACTGTGATGCCAGTTGCCAATTTATTTCTCGGTGAAACGGTCACCTTTGTAGTTAAGCCTTTGACCTGGGTGCTTAGCAATGGTAATGATAAAACATTATCATCACCCGGATTAACAAAACACGTACGTTTCTCAGTACGTTATGTCTTATTTTATTATACGCCGTACACCGGATCCACTTGGAAACATTGTCCAAAACACATCAAGAAATTTCATATGGATAGTTTATCAAAAGTATTTTATCTTAGTTTATACATTCTTCCCACTTAAATGTTAAATTACACCCAGTTCCCTATACCGAACTATATTTTTAAAATAAAGTCTGTAGTCCTAATATTATGTTGGTAGAACTTTCGAGTCCAAAACCTTGGATTCAAAGTCAGAGTCCCTAGAAAAAAGGACTCGAATCCGGACTCGAATCAAAGTCCGGACTCGAGTCATACATCACTGTCACCAATATATATTGTACCTTTGACATATGCAGGCTTATGTAATATATTCCGTCTACTTAACAGACAAGATACTAGCCTGGTACTCAATTAGCTAGGAAGGGTCACACAATACCTTGACGGGAACGTTTTTACGTTTCATAACGGACGGCTAAATGAGGCACGATATCAATCTGCGACCAAGGACTTCCCGGTGACGGTGTCTGTACAAATCAAGTCACGGTTTTGTGTCTAATGAATCTCGTCTTAGTAATTTCTACCTGGTCATGTTCATATAAAAACGATTAACTTTTATATAAATCTTATTGATGAATCAACACAAAACATTTTGATTAATGAAACTAACACCATTTGCAGATTTTTTTTCAATTTCGATACAAACTCGTGAATAGACCATTGTTGTTATCTAACATATAATGATTTTGTCAAATGGGTCAAGGATACAATTTTTATCTAGGATTTTATGTTATTATTTGTTCTTTTTAAATTATTTGGACGAATCTTGGGTTTTAGTATCGGCGTTTGGTCCCAGGGCTCTTCTGTTTTTAAGATCTTTTAGGACTTTTACTCTTGTGTTTCAACGTAATAATGTAATTAACGGTCCATCAGGCACATTGTATTAACGGCCAATATTATAATAAAAACGACCCATATTGTAATAAACATACCCTGCCCATTTTGTAATAAAACTCGCCCATATTGTAATAACGGCCCATATTGTGATAAAAACGGCCCAAAATTGTAATGATGGCCCATATTGTATTTAAAACGACCCATATTGTAATAATCATACCCAATCAATTTTGTTATAAAAACGAGAAGTGAAGAAACGGCCTATATTGTAATAACACTTTTTTTTAAGCTCAAGAATGAATGACAAATCTAACAGGCGATATGTCGTTTGAGAAAACCGTCTAAAATGACAGCCATTTTGGTTCCTCCTTGGTATAACAGATGCAGTCATAAAGAAATCCAGTGCTTTTCATATTTGTATGTTCATGTAAACATTCGCGTCACAAGAAGTCAACATTTATGCTGTCTTTGAAAATTTGACATGAATTTATTCTTAATCTTCTGAACATCACTTTTTACAATATTGGCCATTTTGCCCCTTTAAACCCCCACCATGCTGATTACAGCAAAGGAGAGGTACAGTTATTACAATGTTACTCATTTATTATTACAATATTGTTTTTACAGTTTTTACACCAAAATTAGCCATTTCTACTACATTAAAGCCATTATTACAATATGAGACGGTAAGTACAATATTGGTCGTAACAAAAACCATAAAGTAATAACAGTCCAATATTGTAATAAAAACGACCCATACTGTTATAATTTCAAAGTGCCAATATTGTCATGGAACTGGACAATACTGTTTTTTTTTAGTCAATGAACATTAGTACATCTATGACTTATTTTCCGAGCTTCTGAACAAAGACCGATATATGCGTCGTAAAATTCTTCTTAGTAAAAACGGATAGATTGCCCTTGAATTTGGTATGCATAATTATCTTGAAAAACGTGAACTGCTCCATTTTCTTAATTTTTAAATCTCATAAACTTCATTTATTAAGCGTCCTTCCATAGGGAGGGGACGCTTCTATGGTTGATGAGTTTATTTCTTTATCAATATTTGGGGTTGAATACTTTTTTTGTACTTTCTTAGGTCCCCCGAGTTTAAACCCACCTATTATTTTTTTCTTTCTTCTGCCCTTGTGAGAGCTGAAATATGACTGTTTCAAAAACTGACCTTCGACTGCAATATTAGTCACAGGAGACAGATTTGCACCTGATATTTCAAAGCTCTTACACGATATCCGGTCACCCATTATCGCTCAATTCTGTCCCAGATTGAGCTAACTCTCCAATACGGCTGATTATCCAAAACTTATTTTTGGTCAGAGTAATATTTTTGCAATTGGAGTTTAATTTTGGCCAAAACCTAATTTTTGAGCCATCTATATTCATAGAGCTATCCTTATTCGCTGGAAAAAGAATTTTGATTGGGGACGGGTTGTAAAATATATAGCTTGGTTGGAAGATGTGTTATATACACACATATTTATATATATATATATTTATATACTGGTATATTAACTGTAATTGACTCAGACACTTTATGAAATCCTAGAAATGTATCAGGAGAAATATTGTGGTGTTTCTAGCAAACAAAGTTTACATTCAATACGTGAATACGTGTTCTTTTTTGTTTGGTTTTATTCAGACGCCAAAAATCTACAACCATGTATATATATATATATTATATATATATATATACATTTATATATAAATTCTTTTTAAAAATTATCCTGTTTATATACTTTATAATCCCATCAAAACACTGGCAATTTTATAACAATATTGGCAGGTTATTACAATATGGGTTGCTTTTTTTTTATTACAAATTAGGCCGTTATTACAATATGGGTCGTTTTTATTACATTATTGGCCATAATTACAATACAGGCCGGTTATTACATTTTCGGTCGTAACATCTGCCCATGTTGTCCTCATTGTCCGTCCGTCAGTCTTATTGTCCCTCTGTTAACTTTTAGTGTCGCAACCATAATCTAACAGGGAAATGATGGATTTACACGAAACTAACAAGAAATACTCATATAATATCTCGCCTAAGGTCGATTTTTGGTCAAAGCCATACTTATCTAAAGAGGCAAGAGGTCACCATAGTTTGCTGACGTCATGATGACTTACCAAAGTGTGATGAATTTTCATTAAACCAATTATAAATATAAACCATTAGAGTCTTCCCCAACATTAAAATATCGTCAAAATTCGCACATATGTAATGAGGTCAGAGTTCACCAGGCTAATGATGCATTTTGGTTTAAGTCAAAAGAAATATATATTCAAGACCCATGCATTTTAATTGAGGCCATGAACCCTTGCCGTGTCTGTTTTTCAAAAATGTTTGGGTTTCGTCCTCCCATGGATCAGGTTTCTTTAAATGAAAGGCGACGACAACGCTATGGTTGAAGTTCCTTGATGCCCTCTTTACCATCGCTGATCTTGGGATAAATGCTTGCCTGTTGCTTTTTATTTTCATGCTTGGTACCCATTCTTCTGCCGATAACTCTAATGATTCACAGCTGAGTCCCTCCTTCGATCTTCAGTTTCATTGCTTTAACCAGTCTATCGTTCATATATATTGGAATATATATATATATATATATATATATATATATATATATATATATTGTTATTTGTTCAATCTTCAAAAATATTATAACTAACAGACGAGGTTTATTGTTAAATGCCCATTTGTTTATAGACCTCAGATATATCGCGTGTTTTAAAAAAAGTAAACTTTTTAAATTCTTTTTAATCTTCACATTTAACAGCAACAATTTTAATCACATATATCAGATGTAATAGTTGATGTTATGAGGATTCCAAATGTGTATTTATATTATCTCACACACACACACACACACACCCTCACACACACACACACACACACACACATATATATATATTCAATTTGAAGCAGGGTATTTAAACCTTTAATCAAAGGACACTCAGACCCTTTATTAACAACGGGGTATGGAGGCTCAGGCAAGCAGTGTTGGCTGACCTGTTTTATTCACTCAAAAGTAAGAGGTACCTTAAAAATGTTCATAGTATCTCATTGCAACTGTTATCATTTTACGTCACCTGCCCACTGCCCTTGAAAATATAAACGAATATTAGTGGCAGGTTGGGAAAATCAATGGGCTCTTTCAAAATACATTGCCCATCTAGAACATTTGAAATTTAAGTGATCTTTACATCCTTACCCAACCATTAGCCTCTGTGCAAACAGTATTTGCTTTTGACAACAGACGACATAGACAAAGCAGTTGTTGACAATGATTAAGACAATGCTGTCTTGTAAGGGTAGGGTTAAGGGCTAATTATAACAGCATTGTGACAATGCATAGGTCGGCACATATATATAGGACTTCATTGGTTATGAATTATGTACCACTGATCAGCCAACTTCTGCCTCCAGTTCGAAAAAGTGGAGGAACTCACCAACTTTCAAAGCCTATGGCGGATATGAATAATTATGCAATAAACAGAAAATCCTTCGTCCAGGATATGTGAGGCAATTTAGATTTCATAATAGGAAATAATTTGCGATATGGTCATCGTGGAAGGGAGAAGTATAAAGTATGTTTACACTTGGTCTATTCCACCGTTTGGTAAATAACTATTGATGCCAGAGTAATGGTTAAAATGTGAGAAAAGAAGTAGTTAGCGAACACACATTAATCATACTTAACGTGACATATTCAGGAAGACGCGCAAAATAATTTGATGGTTTTCAAACTTTGCTGCCCAGGTCTCCTTTCATTTCTTATTAAAACTGTAAGAACATAGTATTCCCATTACAAGATTTTTAGGATCAAATGAGAAATCATCTAGATATAATGTACAGTCGAACTCGTAGATGTCATATGGTGAAGAGAAACAATAAAATGGTCTTTAATCAGCTGTGAACCAAAATCCTCATTACATATATATATATATATATATATATATATATATATATATATATATATATATATATATATAGTCATTTGTTCAATCTTAAAAAATATTACAGCTAACAGACTTGGTTTATTGTTAAATGCACATTTGTTTATAGATCTGAGATGTGTCGCGTGTTTTATAAAAGCTAAACTTTTTTTTTAATTCCTTAAACTTTCACATTTAACAGCAACAATTGTATACACTTATAGCAGATATAAAAGTTGATGTTTACAGGATTCAAAATGTTTATATATTATCACACACATAGATATAGAAACATCTGCTTATTTGAAGCAAGGTATAGGACACTCAGACCCTGCATGAGTACAATGGGGGTATGGAGGCTCAGACAAGCAACACGGCTGACCTGCGGCCTTAAGAACAAGCAATTACCATTTAGATTACATTTACTTTCTTTCATATTACATTTTATCATTTTGGCTTTTGCTTTTTGAGTATAATATGTTATAAAAGAACCTACATGTATATTTTCTTTTTAAATTGCATTACATAGAATTTTCAATGGCGTGGTAGCCTTGATGTCTAATTGCAAATCATTTTCGTCCTTTGGAGCCATACCAATTATGCCGACTAGCGCAATATTTTTTTCATCGTTGAACAATAAATCGGTCATGTCATTTAAAGCCTTTCAAACATGTCCCAGAGGGTACAACTCGATTTAATTCAGAACGCATGCCGATAATAAGATTTGGTGTATAAACCACACGGAGAGCTCATGTACTATATTATACTTGTCATTTAATTATATTAGTCTGAGTGCCTTACACGTGACCCTTTAGTGGAACTCAAAAACTATTGGAAGTCAATAGTCTATGCCAGGACATGAGCCACATTGGGAAATGTTACATAAGTTGTCATTCGAATTGCTCTTAGAATAACATTTAGATGGATGCTAACGTTCAGAAGTTCTTTGAAATCTGGAATTTTTCCTGAATAAAAAAAGAGACCGAAAAATCTAAATTCTGTTGTGAACTACCTAAAATTTTCCATGTTAATGTAAAATGCACCGGAATTTTCATAAGAGATGTCATGATTAAACTTGGTGGGCTGAATCCCTGTGACAAATCTTTAATATCGAATTTTCGGCGTTCTAATTGGTATTTTTATATAAACTAATTATTTCAAAATAAATCAGATTGGTAGTTTTGAGGGATTACTCTAAGCGCTGATATATTAATTGTTCTGAATCCATCACAAATACGACCTGAACACATTTAAAAGATTCAGCATACAACATTTATGCATATTCCATATTTATCAACTTAACACAAACGCTTCAATACTAAAGATGTGAACATATTTTAAACTCAAAGGTTTATGTTTTCTAACGAATTAATAACATTAAAACACCATGCCAGACAGTTAAAATGGATTTTAAATATTAAAATGTTCTACAAATGTATTGTGGGAATTAATAATAGGAAAGCCTGAATGAAAACAGGTGTATAATCGAAATTCTAATATTCTTAATTCTAATATTCCAAATTAAAAAAATAGAGCTTGACAAACAAGGTTAACGTATTTAGCAAGCTTTAATTATACTTAATTTAGTTCTACACATGTAATGAACAATACAAACACAACATGTTTATAATTCAAAGCTCAGAATCTAGAAAGAAAGACTATAAAAAATTTTAGATTTTTTTTTCAGAAAACCTACTTTAGATTTCTTGAATTTCGTTGGCATTGAGGTACAATGTGAAGTAATCCATATTTCATTTACCATCTGGTCGTTTTAAATTAACATTAAAATATATATTGAGAGACACTCATAATGAAATGATTTACAAAGTCATCTACATAATCCTGACCACTTTGAAATGCGCATAAATTTGTAAATTTGGCCTTGGCTATCACGAAATAAGGGACTTTTTGGTTTTACTTTATAATGTCAAAATTAATATTAGTCAAGAAAAAGTGTCCATACATCGATTTAAATTACACAAAAATTGCTTTTCAACCATTGTACCAAAGTTGACTCATCCAATTGCCAAACCAAGTTTGCAAACAGGGAATTGTGGTTTGAAGACAGGATGCCTTCTTTCACGAGTGACATAATTACAATCGGACTAAGTGAAGAAAAAGTGACTGATTTTTACCTCAGATAATGCGCCTCTGCCCTCGCCATTTTCCTATAATACGCGGTCATCAGTTTCCATTTAATGACCATTCTCAATAGCGCTAATTTGTCATGTAACAAGCGAATTTGGGCGTCCTATTTGTGTGATATAAGGAACGAATAAGACAAAAATCCACGCATGCGCTTGGAAATTATGAACTGGTTTACAAACCTACCATTTGCATCCTTTATATGTCAGGCTACGCACGCCCGGGCGCAGGTGGCCGGATAGAAACACCATTGTTTTACCAGTCGTTGTAACTTAATTAAGTAACCTTACATTACCCGTAATATTATCACTAAAAAACTAAAACCGTTTACATTAAGTACCTGTTGGAGTTTTTATAACATATAAAATGCGATACATGATTTTATTTAAGTTGTCTGAAGTGCGGTAAGATATATTTGCATTTATTCCGTAACAGTTGCACCTGGCCATCAGAATGGTTCCTTTTTCTAACTAGATCAACGGGAGAACATAACTATAGAATTGGTTATGTTACACGGTAAGTTACCTAATACTAAGCTGACGAAGGGGAAAACATGTCTGCAAAAGTAATATGAGTGTCACTGCCTTCATCTGGCTCATGTAAAAGAACGTTAGGAGGAAAGAAGAAGTAAATGTCAAAGTATTATGTGTCCACAAGCATATAAAATATTTTAGTAAAGGCGTGCACATATAAGGCTGATTTTGTCATGCGACATGCATCGTGCGCCCCTGTAACGCTACGGTTGTACTCCAGTGGTTCCAGATCCCTTTTCGTGTAACCACTGCTTGGTATAGCAAGGTTCGACCACCAGGATGGGTGGTCACAGAGCAAAAAAGTGTAATCAGACCAATGAGAACGTGGTATCGTATTGTGCATCCAGCTCCAAATTTAAACATGCGACACCCGCTTTCGTTGATCTGATCACACCGCTTCTGGCAAAGGGCTAAGGATCAGACAGACGACTGCTTTATCAACTCTGGTGGGACTCGAAACGAGAGAATCTTAATATGATAGCAGCGGTTACAGGAAAAGATGTATCGGTATCGGGACATATAAACCGAAATGTAGCCTGGCAGGGTAATCAATCAACTATTTCCCGTATATCTTTTGGTCGAAATACAGGGGCCCGCCCCTATAAATTCCCCCGTGTAAATTGCTATTTAAATACGTTGAACAGTGCAAATAGGTAACATACATATAAATGAGCAGAATTCATTATTTCCGTATATAAAGTCTCCCATTTAACTTTAAGAAATTCATTAAACATCGTGCACTGGTTGGGTCATATTGTAATGATGAATAATACATTTTATCAAAACAATAGGGAGGGGCGCTCTTTGACAGTTTCTCAAAAAACAAAATAGGTTCAATGCATGGGATTTCTTCGGGTCTATTTTCTGCCTTGCTTTCGACTGTATAAAGTCAATCTGCCAAACAAAGGTCCGAATCTGAGGCGGACTGATAGAGGCGCCGGCGTAGCCAAGCATTTGACAGAGGAGGCGATGATCAAAGGGGGGAACTGATCAATAATATTAATGTTTCACCAGCCATGGGACTACTAATAGATCACCTCTTCTGTGAAGAAAACACTAAATAACAGCATGGCTACCCTTCCAAGCGTTCTATTCACACATTAAAGCTGCCAATGCTTAAACGGCTTTTATGGCTCAATATGTTATATTATTTTGTCAGTCAGGGAAACTTAGAACCCCAACACTACAGGGCTAAAAATACAAGTGTGGTGTAAATGCAACCAATATGTATGAAAACATCAATATTTCTCTATCATATATCATTTTAATTCTTGATTACATATTGTTTCAAATAAACATTTCGTAAACGTGTAATTTAATAAAGAACAAAACATCAATACAAAGAAACAGACTTCTACACAATTGGCCACAAAAAAAGGATATCAAGAAAGAAATAAAATACACATGTCCGTGTAAATACCGACACATATTACATTTCCGCATAAAGGAACATAACTATACCTATAGATATCTATATCTATTCGAAAAACAAAGGGACGCAACATTTACCAACCAGTCACAAAACTGTAGAAATAACAAAAAAACTTTCCATGGAATGGAACAATGAAGGTCAATTAAAATTAAAATTCTACAGATAGAAATGCGACTTCTTGCCGCCTCGTAGTCCCTTTATATTCCTTTTGACAGCAAGGAGTGTGAATATCATGCCTTAATTGAAATTTCAAACATTTATATATAGTTCATCTTTATTTAATATTTATTGAAAATAATGGAATGTAGATCTATTTATAATAACTAATATGAGGCACTCTCCATGGCTCGGATGTTGGCGTTAGGTAGTGGAGGAAGAAACCAGAACCGGAGATTATATTAGAGCAAACACATTAATTTTCTATTCTCGTTTTCAACGTTATAAAATTTTATTCAGAGTTTTTCTGTCTTTGCATTCCAGTGGTCTTGCAGAGTTGCTCTCCTATTTTTCCCTTAACACCAAAATAGAATAAAAATACTCCATTTATTGGTTAACATAAACACATGCAATAATTGAGACAGGTTATATTTTACTCCGAAATTATTGTTAAATATGTGCGCACAATTGCCTTAAGAAAATACTTTTATGGACGCTAATGAATATACCTAAGATTTCCTTTATGAGAAATTTTAATTAAAAATGTAGGTATAATTGAAAGATAAAACATTTATACCGAAGTATACCTAATACCTCAAAGGGACGTACTGTAGTATTAACTACATATATAATTTTACTTGAGTATTTACGATCTAGCTTATACATGCAGATAGGTAGAATTGCAAGGACTCGGACGCAAAATATTCTAGTTAGACAGATCGAAATATTTGTCCTTGCTCCTGCTTTTCTTGTCACATTTCAAGCTTCGTTTATAAAGCAGCCATGAAGTATAATAAGGATAACCCCCTCTGCTTAATATTTCTTAATATTCTTAGAATTAAGATATAATACAATATATATGGTTCACTAAATGTTTTAATCCACCTTCACGTATGTTTTGCAATTCTCTGTTCAGTCAGTGATTATGGTAATTTTTTTCAGTAAAGATTTCTCGACTACGCATTTCGGGATGACTCAATAGCTCGTGCACACAAGCTAGAAATATCCATTAACGGTTTACCGAACCCGTCTGGGACGTCCCACAAGTATATCAGATAGCCGGCGGCGATGGAATGTTTTCCTTTTTTCTCCAGCCACGCTTCGTATGCTTCCTTTCTATAATGCCTTCCAGGACGTTACAAGATTTGGCGAAAGCTTGAGGGAGAACTCGCGTTTCTCTTCAAAAACGAATTTCTTGCTGCTTGTGCTGCCACAAGATGGGATGTAAGTGTCTGGTGCGACGACCGACCACTCCGGACGATTTATCCAATCCCCCTTATAATCTATCAGGGGTGTCAATGGTTTTATAGTCTGAGCCTATTCTAACAATGTCCTCTCTCTGCAAAGCAATCCCAGATCCTAATTGTTTTGTACTGTTTGCGTCACCCGGGTTGATAAGGAATCTTTCTTTATTGAAGTCTGTGACATTTTCACATCACTGCCATTTCAAATCAATTACTTATCCATGAAAAATGTACGTAGGCGGCCCATTGATATTTAACTCAATAGTTTCGGAAAGAAAACTATAAATATCCACCTAACGATATTAGAAGAAACTGATTTTTGTCCGTTACTAATCTTGTGGTTTTAATAACATCATCCACGTGGGTAGATCGCGTATTTAAGAAACAAATATTAGCGAATATTAATGATATCTGTGATAAAACTGTACATGTCACTGACATGCCATTTGAAATATTTCCCATTCACCAAACTTAAACCCTCTTTGAACACACGTTTGCCATTTAAATACTGCGTTCACCTTTATTATCTCATAAAACTGTATATAAAACTACTTATCTCATATTAAGTTTTCAAATGCATATTCGGATATGTTTGGCTTATATAATAAAATCATTTAGAGACCTATCTCCAGCCCGTTAAACTCCGCTTTTTCAGCGCTTTCTGGAGACAATCACAACGAATAGTCTCCGCCATATTAGACCTCGTACATAGCATACTGTCTTGGATGTCTATGAGGCCCACTCAGGTATATCATCAGGTAGGCCTTAACAGAAAGAAATATCATTTCAAGTAGGCATGCCAAGTGTAAACTGTTACAGATATCTTTTTATTGTGAGCTGTTGACATGTCTCTCGGAAAGTTCTTGGCTTGTGTTTTAGAGCCGGGAGAGAGGAGAGAATTATTCCAGCGGACACAGAAGAGTGTAAGTCAGTTGTGGACCTTTTCCGATAAGTGCGACAGTTATAGATTTTCATCTAAATTTGTGACGGATCTTATATAGTCTTGAGTTTGCTTTCGGGATTATAACAAGAAGTTCCCTTTTGGATTACAACGGTTTGATTTTGTGAATGAACTGGACTGTTATTCTCTGAGAAGATTTATGTGAACTGTACATCTGGGTTGTACGTTATAAAGGACTTGTTGTCGCTGTTACAGCGGTGGTATCCAGGTACTGTACACTTAATTTATATACTTGTATTGATTTACTGTTGCACTGCTGTTATACTGTTTAATTGTATTGATTTAGTGTATTGTAATGTTAGGATTGTTTTAAGAATAAATTATAATTATTTGTTAACAAAAAACACTGACTTCTTTATTCATTCCTCTAGACATTTCATCTGCCTAGTGTTACAGAATCTAATTTTTTTTTCTCCATCACGAAATTTATGTTCGTCACGACTACGTGATCTGTTGATATTAGGTTCCGTAACAAAACTTTAACTATAGGTTTCTAGCGTGGTACTCAACAACAGTTTTTTCTTTCACGTGTGAGGACTTCATCACGTTCGCACACACAATTCCTATAACATTCCATAAGATCCAAGAAAACTGAAAATTTTGCTGAATTATATTCTAATAAACTGATAGAAAGACATCGAGTATATATGAGCATACCATATCCGGCCTCGGTCCGCACTCTGTACTGACCTATAGAAGTCAAGCGCTTTCTCATCCAAGTGGTGTTCAAAAATGAATGGGGAAGTCCAAACAGAAAGTCCCAAAGATTATAATTAATTATAATATATGGGTTCATAATGTATGGTGTAATAACGTGAACTAGTTTAATGTCTAGTTTAATCTCAGTGTTTTTTTTTTTTTTTTTTTTTTTTTTTTTTTACTTATTATGGGGTTTATCCATTTCCTGAGACTATAGTAACAGTTTTGGTAAAAAAGGAGATAAATGGGTATTCAGTTGCCTTGATCGTGTACATAATCGTGTTTTTTTAATAAAATTATATATCTAAGTGTTATTTGAAGTCAATGTTTGACCATTCTGTATATATGACTTTGTAATATATTTGCACAGGACATAAATGCTATGTGAATCTAACGGATAAATACACCCGTATTTTTTAAATATAAAAAGCAGGTTATATTGTTATATTTCCATAATGACCTAGACGTGATTAAGGAATTGAAAGAATACCATATATCTAAAATTTAAGTAACTATTGATCACAGTCCTGAAGAGCTTATTATCACGATATTGGCCGACCTCTTATTTTGTCAAGTTTAATTCCTCATAACTGCCCACGCAGTAATTCAATCAAATAGTCCCCATGAAAAACCTAAACACCGAGAAACAATGTGATTTCATTACATCCTTTGGTAGTATTAGGCGTTGTAGCAGCCCTCGACATTTCTAAAAACGTTGATTTCATCGATCTTGTGCGGCAGGTATAGCGACTGTGCTTCACAGAAGCTGGCAAAAAGCTTTTATAAACGTAATATCCCACTCCGGGAACACATAGCCTCGCAGGGAAAGTGCCAACGTACATATTTACGATATGAATGCTCAAATCCTCAGTGTAGAACTTTAGATTAGGGTGAGAGCTCGCCTGCCAGTAACAGGGAACCACGATGATACAGCGTGAAACTAGAAAGCCTTCATCAGTGATAACAGCTCATAAACGGAAAGACTGAGTGTTAATACATAATGGACTGCCAGCTTAGATTTTTAGTTAAAAGTTTTTAAAATAAATGATAAAAACCTTAACGTAAACATGCTGACAGGGAATGTCAATACATTGTTAGATGTATTTATTTTACCATATATCCTAATTGAAGGGAACATTCCATATAAAATAAGGATCGGTTCAAGGTCATATGATAATCGAATAGCCCCCCCCCCCTCTTAATAAATACTTCTGTTACTACCACTACTATCACTACTGCTGCTACTCGTAGTACTGCTACTACATCTACTACTACCACAACCACTACTTTTATTCTTACTATTACTTATACTACTCCTAATATCACTACTTATATTACTACTAGTACTACTACTACAAAAATTGCTTCTATTGCTGTCACAAAAACTGCTTTACTATTGCTTCTGCTACTAGCACATGTACTACAACTACATCATCTACTACTAATACTTCTAACACTATAACTACTCCTACTTCTACTACTCGTATTACTACCACTACCACTACTACTTTTTCTAATACTAATAGCTCCTCTGTTACTATTATCTATCAACTAATATCTATTACTGACATACATTTACTGATATTGTAGCTAAATCCACTAAGCCATTGTCTTTAGTAAACAGACAGGAGTCGCAAGGAGTCATAAGAGACTAAACATATATATTAGCACATACATTTATCAGTTTTTTTTTTACTATCTTCGCACAGGACCTGACAAGTCTGCTTTTGATGGGTATTCCTCTTTTACAACATTTACAAAAAAATATATAATAAGCCTCTATGATGCGTATTTATTTATATATGCCCATCACCAAAGGTAAAGCGTCAAAATCCAGGTCAGATTGCACCGTATAATTTTTTTCTTAAATACTATCTCTAAATCCCCTTGACATTCTTTTTCACAGCAAGTTCAAAATATAAAAAAAAATAACTTTTATTTTCAAACGAGGCATCAGGGTCTCATCCAAGCCGTATAAGCCCAGGAATGGATGTTTGAAGACCATTAGGAACTCCATCAACCTGGGACTGATGTTGTGCAGCAGCAGATGGGAGACTGATAATTCGGTTTGTGACATATAATGATCAGTGATAAGAGGGTGAGGAAGACGTGTAATGGGATGGACCAGACGTCCCCCCGTGAGCTGAAGAGCATGCAAAGTAACATACATTCTGACATCTTACTTATTTTGCAAACTGATAAAATATTAACATATTCCATAGCTCTCACTATTCTTATATTAGACCAATTAGGATTATATCTTCTTCCTTTCAGTCTGGCCTGAAGCTTGGTTGAACAAAGAATTGCTACAACTGGCCTCCTGGACTGTTATATCACAAATTTTAAAGCAATCCCACAGGTGATGGGAAACTCTTTGTAGTAAAAACTACAAAAACTAATTTTATCCATCATTAAAATAATAAACGGTAAGCAGAAATCAAAATTGTTCACACGCCTTATCAACAAGTACACATGGATGGCAAACTCACCAGTTTACAAAGCCTTTATACAATTAAGCCATACGATTGTTTTGTATTCACTGAACCGTTTGCCAGGGAGGGGAGGGCGCAAAAATTTTTTATTTATATATATATATATATACACACACACAAACATACACCTCACGTTTAAATTCCAATTAGAAATATTGTACAAGATGAATAAATAAAAAAATATCATCTTTGCAGGATCAAACTTAATGAAATATATATTTATCATGAACAATGCTTTATAATGAATTAAGTCCCAAAGCTGCGTATACTCTTGACATATTTTCATGGTAATAGAAAAATTTAATCATTTTTAGACTGAGTGAAATTCCTTGAGGACGGGGAGTACTAGATGAAAGGAATGGGGGGGGGGGGGGGGATTTAAATGGAAAAAGGTTAACCTCGTGAAGCGACAAAAATACTGTGGTGTTTCGTATGTCGTATCTCCAGTAAATTCTTCTTCTTCCTAAAGTTCCGTAAAGCCTTAAAAGGAGTTATCCTCCAAAACCTCAAACAAGGATGGATAAATGCCCATATACACTAAAGTGTAGTAGAGTTAAGGGAGCTGGAGTACGCAAAGTTTAAGTTACATATAAGTGTATTCCTAGATAATAAACAAACTCCTCTGTATATGTGTATATATATGTTTATATATATATATATATGTATATATATATATATAATTATATATACACATACCGAACAGAACGTGGAATAAGAGATAAAATAAAATATTAACAAATCGCCTGTGTTGGAATATGTTTATTACTATAAATTATGTCATACAACCCTCATCTATTTTAAAGTAATAAGAATTTTTATATCTGTTTACCTTTCCGTTCGGTAAATTAGGCCCCTGTTCCGCGTTCCGTTTTTTTATATATAGGCCAGCTCCGGAAGACTCCCTAGGAGGTGTGAGTGTTGACTGGTACCCCGCTCTATGATAGCCTTCAGCCGATCAAAGATCAATTGGTAGAGAGCCATAATAGAGCGGGGTACCAGTCAAGTGTGAGGCCTTTTGTTTTGACTTTGCCGAAGGCCTTTCAAAAGGCGGGTGGGGATTGGGGGCGAGGAGGTTCCGTTGATCGCATCTAGTGAATTATTTTCTGCGAAAACTTTTCATCTCAATTAATTAGTTTCTCAGGTGTGCGCTTGATTCTGTCTTTAATATAATGTCAGTATATATAATGCCTGTAGAGTCTCTCATTTCTGTTATTTTTAATTATACAGGCAGGTGCCTCATGCTCATCAAATGAGAAGGAGTCAATTATGAGGTTAATTTTAACCTGCGTTAATTAATGAAAAATATTCAAATACAAAAATTGAAACAAAACATCTTTTTGGTATATCGCAAATTGATAAAGGTATTTAAACTATCTTATCTTAAACCGCGATTTCTGTTGTATCTTCTGGCATCAATCTTATTTTTGTATAAACGAAAATCAAGCAATACAGCCTCATGGGAAGTAACATTAGCGGACCACTGTTACGCGCAGTGCACATTCTCCTATATAAGGTGGATAATTTCAGGGGAAAATATAACTTATTCACATATAAGAAAGCTAAATCAATGAGTTTAGACTAAACTTTAATATGTAATTTATAATTTACAGTTTTACAATACATTTTGGTGACTATTGTCATTAACATTGACCAAACCTTATTTCCTGAATACGACGTCCTGCATTATCTGATTCTACAGACTATACAACATGTCAATCATTTAGTTATTTGTCTAAATAAGGAAACACATCCTCCCGCGTATCCCCCATACATCTTGCGGCATGCGGCCAATAGACAGACATACCGTCACGTTAAAAAACCAGGTAGCGGGAGTACACGATATTGTCTCCGCTTTTTTATGTAAGCGGAAACAAAATTTTCCTTGTGTGGACCGGAAAAGTAATGAATAATGAAAACGTCATTTATGCTGATCAAACAGAGCGTGGGAAATTTTAATATTACTCCTCGGTATTTGGGAACAATAGTTGAGAACAAAGCCTCAACCTCCAAAGAAATTAAGACTGATGTCACGACAAGTACACATGTTTCCGCCTACTCAATGCCGGTGTCATACGCGCCGAATGATCTCTGACATTTTCTAGTTTGTACTTGTTGATCAGGCATCTTTATCATCTTACAAGCATCTGTCTCGATACAGATACTGCAGTTCTGAGAACGGAGACAGGTGAGAGATGATGGGCTCGCCGTATGTCTGAGCCCCCTCATAATCCAATCACTGACGATGGCACGTTAGATTGATGTTAATAACACGATTACGAGATCTGAAACCATCTGACTCCCTGCCTAACAAGTTATCTTGTATACATTCGATAAATGATTATTGGTAATTCTAATACTGTATCTGTTAGGCAGTTTTCGACAAATAATGAATATAATACCATGTTCATGAGATAGCATGGCGGGAAGAATATTACTCAAGCTGTAATCTGAGATATGGCCACCGAACTCTCAACGCAGACAGATTCCCACCTTGAAACTAACTGTCACCTGAGATCTTTACAGTACTTTAAACAGTATACGCCATTTTAAGTAAGAGTAAGCCGCTTTTTAGCAGGTCATAATAAACAACATGACAATATTTCAAAAGTTTTTTCGTCTATCCTGTCTCTATCTACCTTAAAACTGGCATTTTAAATTTAAAATTCATTTTAAAAAAATATCAGAAAGAACACTGTAGCGGGTTCTTTCACTTAAAACGTCACTTAAAACGTGGACGATAATTAGATAACGCCCATTACTGAGCCCCCCTAATACTGTACATAGGGACTATAGCGCCTTCCGTGGATTGTAATAAAAAAATCAATTCGTGCAAATTTCTGGGATTTTAAGAACCCAATGAACTGTTGTAAGAAAAAATATAGCATAAAACACAGCATCCTTAACTTCCTAAAAACTTATATAAAGAATACTGCATTAAAATGTAAAAGAAATTTGAAATAATCACAAAATAGCAGGTATCTACTGTACAGTTTGATCTGTGATCTGTTTTATGGAGATTTTCTGCATTTTTGTTAAACTGAAATCTTTTAGAAATTATGCCTTTGGGTAAAAACATACAGCTGCTAGGCATACGAAACTTTAAGAACCGACCTATACTGGGATTTAATCCAACCGATAAAATTTAGATATTTGATGTTATATATATTTGCTACATCTAAGAGGCAGCCGTTTATCCTCATCAATGACCAATCGGCGGCCATACATGGCACAAGTATGAGGTATAACGACTGTAAAAATTAGGGTTTGAAAGATGATTGCGGTAGTCTACTGTGAAATTTAAAAAGAATACATAAAACTCTCTTAACCAACAAACATAAAACATGCAAACATATCATGTTCAATTATACCCTTTATATTAATTTGTGATACAGTTATAGGAAAACTATCCGTGAATCATTTGAGCATAATTATAAAGTTCAGCTGGTCAGTTTGGATAAATCTATTAGTTCCAGTTTTAGAAAAGGAGGCTATGTCATCACGTAATTTGAACATGGTAAACAAAATGTAAAGGAAAATCAACAGGAAAATCAGGTGTCTCTGATGATTCGAGTCAAGTAATGGCATCACATAAACTGATGCGACAAAACGGCTCGTAAAAGGAACGACATGATAAACAGGATGTGATGATCCGGTCGTCTCGGTGGTTCATTGGTCTGAAACCCTATAAGAACCGAGATATACGTGAGGACAGTCACATGTGAAGATAAGTTCAACTTAACCTATCAAACTTGTTATGTAACTCCTGCAGGACTATGGGATGGGTATGGTTACATTCAAATGGCAACAAATTTTGATTAAATCTTCACAAATAACACACAGACACATTTACATATCTATACGTACACATATGCATATATATATATATATATATATATATATATATATATAACCGAGCCACAGAAGGGTGCCTTGCAATTCATATAAAATAAATAAGATGATATATTAAATATACGTCGTTCAGATATATATACTATCATTCATTGGGACATGCCTAGTTACGTCATTGTGGGAAAGAAGTAGCAGACTGTGTAATAAGCACAGTCGCCCTTTGCGGCATGCGCCGGCAGGAACCGGTATGTGCCTGTACAACGTTGGCAACTGAGATACATGTCAGCGATAAAAATGTTACTGATCATAACATGCTATGGTATCACAAGAACTAAGCATGTTGTACATACATATATCCTTTATGTAACCTGCAACCACTGTGCTATTTTATACAATTAAATATAAAATTCATTTGAATTACATTTTGTTATTAACTATGCTGCGCATCGCATAGAAACTAACAGATGGTCTGGTATGAATGTGTTTTATACACTAATGTTTTTTGTGTTCTACTCATACCTCATTTTGTGTATGTATGTATTTATATAATTTTTCTCAGATGAAAGGTCCATCCTGTTTGCTGAAGTGAGTAAAATTGATCCATCTGTTTACAAGCTTTACTAATTCCATGGCTACTTGCCAGTGCTATTGATATATTGTCAGTAAATTGTCATGCACAGAGGATAAGGGAATCAGTTCAGAAACTCTGGACGTTTGGAAAGCTTGTTATTGATGCCTACAGAATGCCAGCCCAAGCAAGCTGTCGGCAGGCGACCCCCCGTGTCGTTCTCCGTATCAATGCCGCAGCCGTTAACTAGACGTCGCTGCTGCACTGATGAGCTGCGCGCCTCAGAGGCAGACCCATCAGTCGCTCTACAGGAGCTGAATCGGTCGGCGGGTTTGTGCTGCATCTTCCGAAGAAATTTCATCAAACGATTCCCTCTGAGATGTCTGGTTGAACCATCGCTGGTCTAGACCTCCGACGGGAATAAGTGCCTCCTTTTAAGGAATTTTGATGAATAATACAAGTTTCATTAGCTGATATGGTACATTTAAGCTGAAGAACACAAGAAAATGAGCCCTGCTGGCAGTGGAATCTGACTTTCTCCAAGGGAGGTCTACAGTTTCATAATGACTTAACAAACCCCAAATCACGTACGTTGTCGCTATCAGCTTAGGACCGATTTGGCTATAATAAAGAGGGATTCAAAATGAGCTCAAACGGCACATTTCAAGCCACCGAAGCAGACCATACATGGCGAACAAGAATTAACATGTCTGATATTGTGGGAGCGGACGGGACGGACATCGTACCCCAACCAAGGGGTAAAGTTGAAGAATGCAGTCTCCCTTCGTACGGGTATCTCGACTTTACCCAGATCTTTGCGGTTAAAACTTGCTTCGTCGTCATCTACAGCCTTGTTATATTTCTGTCTATCAGTGGTAATTTTCTGGTTATATGGACTGTCGCAAGGCACAAACATATGAGGACAGTAACGAACTTGTATATTACTAACTTGGCGCTATCTGATTTTATGGTGGCTATATTTGTTATGCCGCTGCAGCTCTTGGAGTACGTGGCTCCCTGTTCCTGGCAAGTCTTCAACTTGGACGGACTCTGCTGTTTTCTATCCTACGCGAAGCCTGTCTTTGTGTTTGCAAGTGTCTTGACGTTAGTAGCGATCTCTGTTGAAAGGTAAGTCTAGATTGAAAATCTTTTTTAAACCTTATTCTCTTCGCTTCATATAACACAAAAAAAACTTCCAGAAAATTATTTACAAATCTTATTTATATAATTGATCACATATATCATAAATAAAAATGCAATAAAAATCTTGCCTTGTTAGCTGTTGCTGTCCAAAAATATTAAAAAATAATTGTGATCCCGAGAAACAAGTTATATCCATTCATATAAACATATGCAGTTTTCAGTTTCAAAGGGAAACGACCACAATCATCAAACATAAAACTTGAAAATGTAAAATCTAATAGTTGTTAAATAAAACCAACTATAAAAGGCAAAAAAAAGGTTCAGGAATATTCCACAAGATAAAATTACAAGCTTTTAAATGAAATTATGCGTGCACTTTTCCTTTTATCATCATTCATAAAAATGCAGATTTTATTTAAGATGCATAGTTTAATGAAGAGAACAATAACTAAAGAAATAGAGTGTGAAAACCGCTACTTACATGATTAATACTAAATATATGATGTAATAATTGTTTTATCACATAATCTTGTATGATATATAGCACCAGCTATTCATACCGACAAGGTCATTATGATCGCGTCCTGTCATTATTTGAAGTCCGGGAAGATAGTTGATTCAGGACAGGAAAATGATTTAATAACTCAACTCTGACGTGCTCGGGCAAAACGTAATTTTCCGTACAAACTTGGCGCTGCCAAAAGTTTGAGCGGCTGTCAGCAGGTATTTAATTTAATTTTCTGGCTGTCTATTTTAAAGCCTTGTGAATGACCAGAAAGGCAAGTCACTTTGATTGACCATAAACCATCTGCCAGGGAGGGGTTACAGACATTAATATCAATGTCACACCACGGGGAGCAATCAGTTGCTCCACTCGGGTAAATAAGTATTGCCGCGTGCCGGGGAGAATAAAACACAGGCTGATTTGTCATGATGGTTGGCTGGACGCGGTTGTCGACGGTCTGGAAACCAGCAATAAAGTATGGCTTCAGGCCCAGAGTAACCGAGAAGACAAAAGGTGTTGCCATCTTTAAAACTAATGGCCCCTCTCCAAAATCTGGAGATTTTGACCTCAAACGTCTGGCCTTATTTCAGGAATAACTTCTACCGAAGGGAAGACCTTCATATATCTCTTTAAGTATACCCTCAGAGAGAGAGAGAGAGAGAGAGAGAGAGAGAGAGAGAGAGAGAATTCAGATTAACGAATACTTGAAAGCGTTACTTTATGCGAATCGATTTATTTAAAGCAGGCCATTCATTAAAATCAGGTTTTATGCTTCTGTTAATTCTTAAAGAACTATCTTTTAATGCTCGTGTATCTGAGAGAGAGAGAGAGAGAGAGAGAGAGAGAGAGAGAGAGAGAGAAAGGCGAACAGAAGAAGTGAGATAACCGACGAAGAAAAAATTCACACAAGACTTCATCCATATGCGTACGTGTTCTGATCTTAAGCATTAGTTTCAATCAATTAAGACAAATTATAATGATTAAAACATCAAAAAGTATAAGGAACAACTCTGTCTGGCATCCAGTTTCTGTTCAGCTAGTGACTTTTACCTACTGGGAGGACTCGACTCTCGTTCATCAAGGTATAGCAATCTTCTGAGGAGGCGGTAATCACTGAGGGCAGAGCGGCAGTGTCGGTCAGCTAATCCCACGGGTGTCATGCATCTATATATCTAACCAGCGCAGAAGGGCCCAGCGTCCTTTTTTATGCTTGTTATCTCGGTTGTATGACTTCACGGCTTACTTGTTAAGAACTTTAACTTTAACTAAACCTAAAAGAGAAAGACCTTATACCGTCCTTGCTTTACACGCGCATTACAAAACAACCATGTGCGCATCGCATGGTGCAATGTAAATTTCAATTTTAATTTGTGTCACTTTTTACTATGTCTATTAATATCATTACTTTTTTTTTTAATTTGTTAAATGGTCAGACTGTATTTCATCATGAACATATATTATTTTTTTATATAAATATTATGAATTATACTTAATTTGTAAAAAAAGCCGGAGACTTATAAGAATTAAATTATTAGACTGTCCGATCACTGTTATTTTGAAACATGCCCCTTTACTGTAAGCATTTTGGATGATCTATTATATTCTATCTTTAGTCAGGACTTACAACCCTTTCAGTTGTGCGTCTTGTACATATGGTATAATATATGTGTATATTATGCTATTTAAAATTAGCGCCATTTTGCAGTTAAACGATATCACGTAAAATGTATACAACTGAATAAAGACTGGTGAATTGTTCATTAGGAATTTATTCTATTTAAGTGTAATTTACATCAGTGTTTAGAGTTGGCAGTAAAATCATTTTGAAGATTGTAAAGAAAAAGCAACAGATAATAGATTATTATTCGACTATGTCATGTACCTTTCATTCTATTGGGCTGGCTAGCCTAACTTGAGTCATGATACAAGCAGGACGGAGCATTGCGTTGCAGTGGTCTTCAATTATGTTGCATTTATATCGTGGTAAACAGCCCACAATCTTATCATTAGGCTTCGGATGATGAATTAACACAAAAGAAGACATGTGAACTCACAAACAAAACAGAAAATCTGTCTCTGTCCTGTATCGCGTATAAGTTACCAATATGCTTAGTTAAAACAAAATTTCTGGTCAGAAAGTATACTAAAAAACTAGCGATTGGCCTGTTTTATGTCAAGTAACAGCGTTGTGGTAGGTCATGAGGTGTTTGCTAATTGACGAAATTATTTTGCATCCTCATAAAGCCTAAAAGTGCGTTCCCCGTTGCAGGATGAAATGGCACTCTGACAGCCAGTACGCTGGTCGTAGACTCTCTAACAACAGAAGTCCGAAATGGCGCTACTTCCTTGTGTACTTATTCCGCACTTGAATGACCCTAGTCTATTCTGGCACACTTCGTATTTATATCCTTGCGATTCCTTGGCCGACCGTTTAGAACCGTATTGACCAGTAACCATGTTAAGACTCAATAAATCAAGCTACCGTGTACAGTAATCTTATTTATCAAGAGATGTGGCTGCAGCTCCGGTTGGTAGCGCATCAAATGTACACTTTTGACCTGGTTATAAACCCCGGTCACGGTGAAAGGCCAAAGATACAAAGACCAAGTTTGATATCCGCTGATCAACTTCCTGTTGCTAGATTTCTTGCCATTTTGTGGTCCGCTTTGGACATGTAATATTTCTTCTTTGTGTTTGCATAATAACTAATTTGCGTTTGCATGATAACTACTTTGCATAAATACCCCCCCCCCCCCCAATAAAATAAATATTCCAACGATTTATATGATTGGTTATGATGGAAAAAGGCTATTCGTCGATATATTCGACTAATCGTCACAGCATTTATTCATTATTGATACTTATTCAAATTTATTGATTAATATTATTGACGTTAAACTGCCTACAGAGAAAATACATGGCTTCTCTACATACCATGATCACAGGATGACCTAAGTAGATTACACATTCATTTTATACGCATTAACCGTGAAACCTGTCCCCTACAGAGACAATTCCATCTTCTTCCTTACGGAGTTAAATTAGAGACCGAGTCAGTCAGTGTGCAGGGCAGCTGAATGATTGTAACATGATTTGTAATAACTCCCTGTCCGCGAGGAGCGCACCCAATCACTGAATCGCGGCACATTTGGCCCGCGCTCAGTTTAATGAAGTATATATGGTAATTGTATTGGTTCAGTAGTCAGTACGGTAGGTAATGACGTCTTATAAGATACCCCCACTGGTCCGTGAAAGATCCACATTTAAGTCTGTCAGGCCAATATGGTTCGACTTATCATCCGCAATAAGAAGCAGTTTTCATGTAAGTACTGTCCACGTTTGGCACATCACGCAAGCCGAAAGCCAGCCCGCAAACAGAACATTGGCCGTTTCTGTATAATAAACGTCAACTGGATTAGAGGGCATTAAATAATTAACTAAATCACGAGCAATTTATTATATTAGATTTTGATGTTAATAGGATAATTTGGTAATTCCAGGATTTAATTTCGTGCTTAGAAATTGATTTTCAATTGTCTCTTATTTTGAATTGGTACAAATTCAATGAAATTTGCCACCATTAGTCAAATGTTTACAGATCGTTCTATATTACATAATCAGAGTTTCACATTTTCTTCGTGACATCCTAAATTCATATATTTTAAATTTGATGAACATTTATAGTCAATGCAGAACCCCAATGACTCGCAAACAAGCATGTGGTAAAAATACGCGACCACATAGCTTCTGTTTAAAGGGATCAATCTTGCAACTGCGTATTCAAAAACATTCACGATTTCATTTAATCTTCTTTTTTGAAGAGAGACCTTGAACGTCGACGAGTTTAATAAAGTTGTCATGATCATGATCAGGGCCTATGAGGGGACGCAGGATCCGACTAACTATCTATTTCTCCTCCCTTCATTATGTGAAAAATCGAGAGATGATGGCTTAATTATTAGTGACATTTATGACCAACGTTTGTCCGTGGTCTTGCTTTATTGGCCAGTTGGTATATAACGTGCTTACTTGAGCAAAATATTGTGTGGATTCAATTTCACAAGGCTTCAAGCCTAGTAAATAGCTCTACATAGTTAGTTCGATCCTTTGGTCACTATTGGTGGTAAACCCCTGAATGAAAAAAAAAAACATACTTTAATATATGTGCGGTCATCCTAAGAGTGTTCCTCCGGCTTCAACTCCGATGATACTGGTATAATGGCCTTCAAACTAACTCTGTGCAGAGACATTTTCACCTTGAGACTGTTTTTAGAACACTTTACTATCATATTTCCGTGTCCTTATTAAAACTTGTCTTTAAAAAAAATTACCGCTTACGGGGGTTGGCCGTGTTGTGTACAGACTAAAACTTGGGCGTCACAAGTCCTATCGTGAGAATACCTTACTCTCAGCCACATTAAAGTAACCTCAGTGCTGATATGTTTGCTGCAGTAATAGTCACTCTGTAAATCAGGGAACAGTGCCTTGATTCAGCAGGTCAAGATACTAGTATACTGCCTAAGAACGTCTGTTTGGTCGAAAACTTGTATTATTTCTTAAACGTCTTGGTAATACAATTAATATTAAAACTTATTATTATAATCTTCATTAAGGATATAATCAATATCAATAAACTTAATGATAATTTAATTCAAAACGTACCGAAGTTCAGGGAATATTTTTTTTTTCAATAATGCTTATTGGAGTGTGCGAGCCTTATAAGCGAGGTTTGATGAGATTGGAAGAAGGAACCGCTGGATTCGTCATGTTTAAGTTGGCTTATTTCAAAATCTAAATGAAGATAACTTGCAAACTGTTCTTCAGCACAAACTCAAGGATTCCATTCAATAGACAGGGTGTCAGAAACAGCAATGAGCCCCGTAAAAACCTGGTCTAAATTGACCATTATTTATTATATAGTCAATCCCTGTTCCCTGAGCCGCGAAATAACCTCCCAAGCGCCGAAGAAAACACTTGGACCTCGTTTATAATGATCACACGGAGCCCATTAACACCCTGCAATGCTTTGGCATCGAGGCTTTCACACTCTAACCCCGCTGTTTACGATGAAAAAAGAAAAAACGTTTTTGAATCTTCCTTGCATTACATAATGAGGTATACTACACCACATTCAAGGATGATTTCATTAGTCTGTTGAGTTTTACTTATTTTAAATTATATTTCATAAAGGTTTCATGCAACATTCAATTAAAAACAAAATGGGTCTCCGTATTTGCTTATCTTAACCATAAGATACTTGTTCACATAATAGACAAATATCCGAGTCTCCGTGTAGCGGATATTTAATATGATGAAATATAATTCAAAAGAGAGTAAGAGATATCTATAGCTTAATTATAAGAAAATATAAACTTAGTCATTAACTGGAGAATGATTGATCAATAAAACCATATGCGGATGCCAGTTATATATATATATATATATATATATATATATATATATATATATATATATTATATATATATATATATATATTAAGTACCCAGATTGTTATAATTTTGAAAAAAATCAGTGCTGCTGTACTTTCATTTGCAAGGAAAATTAGTTAAAATTAACGTAATAAGCCCTAATTATGTCAAGACATATTAGCACATGACCGTAATGATGACAAGTTGTTATCGCATCTCACACACTCATGAGAATCGATCGTCTGGTAGATTCGTAAAAAAATTGATTAAAAAAGTACTTTTCCCATGTATCCTCAGTCTATACTTTGAAGTAAGATATATCATGTAACAACGGTTTAATCGGAAATCCTTGTAGCTAAATTTAGATATTTAATCTTAGAGCACTCAAGATATATATTAAGGCGCCGAACCTTTAATCGAACCTTGATCAAAGTCCATTGGTATGTATGCTTGTCAAAAGCGAGAGTGAGGAGGTTCAAGATGAAGGTGGTAATACCATTTAACCATACATTAAGACTTAATCCGCAAGGACGCGAAGTGAACAGTTACATAACGTGAGACTTTAACATTTTTTCTCTAAATTTGTTCCAAGGCTTTAAGATCCGTGTAAAATCATGTTTTTACATACAATCTTATTTTCAGTTACCATTATAGAATTGCCTCTGTTCATCCTCGTTCGTATGTGTGTTTGTGTGTATGTGTTTCTTCACAACATAACTCACCCAGTCATGAACGAAAATACATGAAACGTTCAGGATATTTCGAGAATGAGCCAAAACGTACACACAAACACACAGCGAAACATACACACGAACGGGTTGAACGCATACCCTGCAACAAGGCAACAAGCGTTGGCGTACCACAGATATTAATATTGTTTATTGTCAACGCCTATAACAGGTATAGGATATGATGATATTACACTATTTAGGCGTAAAACAATGTTCAACATGCCTGAACACACAAAATATGTAATATTTTATATTAATATATTATTTTCACATATATGTAATATACAATATGAGTCAACCCCTATGCAGTCTTATAAATAGAATAATATTTAAACACACCTGTACTTTTATAAACTAGCGATTAATCTCACCTGGGGGTCGTAAAACAGGTTTCGGTATATATAATGTAACCGTATAAAATGACAATGCTAACTTATGAACTATGGGAGAGATTCTTACCCGAAAACACACACACGGACTATCATTGCTCACATGGACTATCATCATACGGTTTATCTCTTTGAGGCATCTTTTCCGCATTGGTAAATGCAAAAGGCTTCAGTCGTCAAGGATAGGAAATCCAAGCCATGGATGAAATAGGGGAATAGCCATTTACCACTAGCTAATGTCCGCAGTAACGGCTGCTCCTTTACATGGCGACTTATTCATTTTCCCTGAAGGTAGGGCTGGGATGAGGTTGTAATGAGTGAAGCAAACCGCATTCTCCGCAGTCTGTTCATGTCCAGAAATCTCTTTATAACTGCCCCTCAGTCTCAGAGTACTTTGAAGTAGCTGGCAACGCTCTGTCTAAGGCATGTGGCAGTCATTAATCTACCGTAAAACCTAATAGACGGTCCAGCAGGACTGGACAGGTGAGATTGTTGTCGCGTAAACCATGTCGGTGTAACCGTCACCAATACAACTGATACAAATACCACCTAAAATTACACGGACAGCCCCGTTACTCAGCAGTGACCATCAATGCTGTAAATGATACCACTTCAACAGATGATAGCCATTTGTGTTTGCCAGGAGGCGTTTTGCTTAAAGCAGATTGATGATTTTGCAGAAAGTATGCATGAAACGTAAAAGGTTCCTCAATTCTGATACAAATACCACATATTTAATATATGAGACTGCTTTTATTTATCAGTTTACAAAATTATACACTATAAGATGCGTACTGTTTTGTAAGTGTTAGCCTTAGTAAGTATATAGTAGAAGGTAGTGTTACCCTCCGATGTAAAGTGCTCTATGGCCTACAGACTAAGAGATGCTTTTCAAACCACGCCGTAAGCTTCATTCTAACCATATTCACCTGATGATCGGGTCGCATCCCGTGAAACAGACTGTTGTGAATTTATAGTGTTGTTTTTCTGCAGAGTTATATATATATATATATATATATATATATATATATATATATATATATGTATATATATATATATATATATATATATATATATATATATATATATATATAAAGTGATATTATTAAACCGGCTACAGACTCTGGGGTAGAGCACAGGACTCAAAGCCGAGAGGTCTTGAGTTCAATCTCAGCCGAGTTAAGGTGAGATAGGTGACATTGGGCCACAACCAGGGTGAGTGATATGCTGGCTTAATTAAAATGCTGTGCCCAACAGTATCACTTGCATCACTCACAAATCAGTGGGTCTTTGGGGGTTCCTCGGTATAATGGCCCAGTAATTTGGATGATCACACACACACGGGTCCTCAAGGTGCGGCAGACACCGAGCCTTGATGACAACGAAATAGGAAAATAATATTTTATGTCCCAAACCGAAATGGACCTGTGCAGGTGTACATACTTGGATTAAGATATAGATAAGATAGCATAGCAATGGAAGCGGTCACTTCTTCAAAATAAAGAGTGTTATTTAGAAAGAGGAAAGTGAATAAAAAAAATTCTTGTCCTATGAAAAGAAAAATGTGTAATTAAATGTTACACTAAAAGTAAAATTTTCATTATCACTGCTTGAAATGCCGCCTACATTACTAAAGCAACGTTTGTGTTTGTTTTCAGGTATTACGCTATTGTGTACCCTTTTGATGCTATGAAGATCCACACAAAATCAAGAACCCGTAAAATTCTGGGAGCAACATGGATTATACCAATGGTGCTAGCATCTCCTTTCACTTTTGCCAAAAGTGTTGCCTTTAACGTGGAGAGTGACCTTGGGAGTATATCTCGCCAGATTTGTACAGATAAATTCGCTGTCATTGACACTGCCTTATATGGTCCTACCGGAAGTACCGGTGGTCACTTCCGGCGTGGATTTTTCCTGTTCCTCTTCGTCGTGATGTATATCATTCCTATGCTGGTTATCCTAGCCACTTGTGTGCGCATGTCCATGCATCTGCTCAAGCCTGTATCAATGCCGCGGAATGACTCATCACACGGACAGAGACTTCTCAGGAAGAGAGAGGAGAACAAGAGAAAGGTATGTACTTATGGTAAGAATTGGTTAAAAATGTTTTATGATTTAAAGAAAATGATGGCCTGGAAATCATGTGTAAATATTAATATGTTACAAACATCTAATAGCAATGAACGCGCTTGACCTTATATAGTGTCAATCAATATTAAAGGTTGTGGCCTTTCGTTTCCAGCTCATCTAAATATCTATTTATTTTTCGGCCGGCTGTTTAAGGACCCCCTGGACAAACAATTGTTTCTTTGCCGGAGGAATAACTGGAGGCTTGGGTGTAATACTAGAACACTCAAGCGCCATATTTGTTTCTCTATGATTTTAGAATATTTAGACTGTCTGACACCAAAGAGAAAACTATGATCCATTATTAATCTATTGTTTCATGTTCCCCAGTTAGCATCTGCTATTTTAATATTTGAAGGTTTAATCACCGCTGTCCCCTGTTTCTTTCTCAATTATTTTTTCCAGTCATAGACCGCCAGAACCTTTTGCTTCTATGGCAGAGAGAGGAAAATGCCTAATTCACTATTTTGGAAATAATAACCTACCTAGTTTTTTTTTTGTTTTTTTTTTTTTTTTAATAAATATTTTTTTTGTCGGAGGTAACCGCCTCCATTTTTTTTAATGCTGCCTTAACTAAGTATATGTACATCTGCAGATTTCCATTCCGGTTTCGGACTACGTGACAGGGCAGTATCACACGCTTCCTCTCATTTTTTATCCTGGCGTTAACCAGGCCCGGTGACTACTGCACCTGCGGGCCCTGGGTTGGTAATCATACCACCGAGGACCCCGAAAGGCGCACTCGTTTGTGAGTTATTTTCTTGTAAATATTTTAATAATTTCTATGAGAAACTAGGCTAATCTGTAGCGGCATCTTACCTCCAACCTATGAAATGGGATATAGCAGGGAACAGTGATGACGTCATAATACGCACACAGGAGACACATATATTCAGGGGTCCAATATTGAAGTGGTACCCCTGTTTACATTGAGGCTTGCATTTTACTTGTACAAATGCTTCATTGTTACCTCACACATAACTTCATAACCATGTACAGAAGGAAACACCATGGTCACTTGTTAGGCACGGCATGAACACCGGAGATATATGAGACATGCCAACCCGACCGTAAAGTGAATTATATATATGGTATATCATAATTAAGCAGGTATGGAAAAAAATACGCTTATTCCTCTTTCTGTCATTGGAGCATGTTTTGTTTGGTGAGTGTGTCTTACCTGGAGATAATTGTGAACAGTCAGGTGGACAATGGTGGTAAAACGGACCATGGCATCGGCTAAAACAATATGCTGTGTCTGCCGCGCCAATACAATTCAATTACTGTAACAACAGAAACCGTTTCCGTAATAACGTAAATAATCAATAAGCATTTTTTATATTGTATTGTTTATTCATATAATTTCTTTCCCCTTATCCGACAAAATTAAGATATGAATAACTATCTATATAATTCTTTGCTTGTGCAAACATTATCATTTATGATCTGTTACTAGAACAAGCAACCATTCTTAACGAGTTTGTGTAAAAGCTCAAACTACAGAATAATTTATACCTCCACACACAGGACTCAACATACCTGTGCTGCAGAAAAATAACTCCTACACCTTAGACAAAATTAAGATTAACTATTAAGAAACAATGAAACAATGTTTCCCGAAGTTGTAATATATCATTAATAAATTTGGCGATTCTATCAACCGTGTTCACGAAATGTCTTAATTAAAGCTTTTCACATACCATTCTTTCAATGTTTTGAATGCTTTGAGAGAATCATTAATAATTTCAATACAATTGTCCTGAGTTTATATAATCTGCGTTCCTATCATCCTCATTCAGGAAAGAAAGCGTAGTAGTAACATATCATCCTTTTGTATAATTTTGTAAAATCTCGAAATTATCATTTGAATTATTGATGTTGACTGAATACAAAGCAAAAGGTAATTTCTGTCGAATATGTCAGTGAACCAGTGGTGTTTTTGAAAAGACTCGATTTAAGAGAAATGAATGAACAACGATGTTGAACAAAATGGGTCTTTGATCGTCTGACTATGCACGTCTGAAAAAACATATCCACCCATGATTTGGTGCTTAGTCTTCAAACATATGTTAGTCCGTGTCTTTGAGGCCGCTGCCGAATGATGTCTAGGAAATCCCTACCGAGGGAAGAGCGTTCAGTTCGTCTGTCTACAATCTTGAATTGCTATATATAGCTATATAAGTACAAACTAAATGAAGGGATCGTCGGGTCCTTTGCCTCCTCAATTCGGAACTTATTTCTCCGTCGCTTGCTAACGATTCGTTTTATGTTGCATCAGCAACTTGGTGCTGGTAGCTGATTTTGCATCAGTGTACGAAAGTACTTCAATCACGCTTCGTCCTTCTGGTTACTTTGTTCCTGCTCATAAGTCAGAGGAAAACAGGAAAAAGTGCAGACACCACAATTTTTGTGCAGACACTCCAGGAACTGCAAACACCAGACTTGATTAAAATCGTAATTTATTAATGACGAATACACAATAATAATAACTCATGGCATAAACCTACATTGCAAAAATCCCTAAACCACAAGCAATAATATATGTAAAGTCCAAAACCTCTAACACACATGTAATAATATAGAAACATACTATGTAGCATTTACACAATTTCCTAGGAAGAGGCCAGAGATATATTCTTGGTAGTGATGGTGATGATTGCTGTTTACTCGGCAGCAGTCGTTGTAAATATGAATGAATCATCTGATTTGTGTGTACAGACACTATAGTCACATGACTAGTTTCTGGTCACTGATTGGCCAGAGGGCTTATGGGATAACTTCAGGCCTGGGAAGCTTCCAGCATCCGTGAAATCATACATTGCGGAATAGGCTTAAGACATACCGGGAAGAATCAAATGCTATCTCTGATGTTATAGAACTGATGTGGTATTACCCTGAGAATAAATGATGATTATAATTATTTGAAGTATACACCTGGGAATGTAAATGATTATAGTTACATTAATAACTTTTTTAACTACGTTTATAACTTTTTTTCACTCGGTCTTTACCTCCGTAAGAACCACTGAATCAATTTCCATGAAATTTTGTGGACCGAAGAGACATTGACCAGAAAGGATTTACGTGATCCGCCTTTTGCGTAGGTATGCGTTCCAATGACTGCCATTATAATCAATCATTAAACTTTTCTTACAATGAGCAATGTGCGGAGAATCGGAATAACTTGAGGTACAAGTTAGTGCTTTGGGGTTGCCAAGTTACAAAAATGCAGATTGAATAAACCAGTTTTACCATCTATACTATACTCTAAGAAATTTAATTGATCATAACCAAGTAATGAAGAATTTAGCGAAAGAGAGAGAGACAACGAGAAAACAGTGTTTCAAATTGAAAAATTGATTTAATAAATGTATTCAACTTGATGGCTCAAACAATCAGCCTTGGTAGGTTCAAAGGTATTCACCCGTCTCCTTTTATCCCTTGAAAATCCTTCATCAGTCAAAGTACAAAGAAACAGATAAACCATCTCATCAGGGCTTTAAAGTTCAGGTTTAAAGTTCTACTTTACTTAAGAGGTGGTTTTCTAATATATCACATTGAGGTTTTAGAAACATCAATCGCAAGGGCCTGTAAGCTTAGCAGCACATTTGTTCTAATCACGAAATGTCTTTATTTATAGTTTGATTTTAACCAGACTGTTATATAACTAAAACTAGTTATTAGCGAACAGTCCGAAGAACAAACAAGATGTACTTTCTTCACCACTGAATCGTATCAGAGATAACATAAAAAAACATCTAACAAATCTTACATTGGCATCGCTCCGTCTGCAGCCCTTAAATACGCGTGGTTGACGTTGTTCCATAGATAGTGCCAGCAGGATCCAAACAAGTCCTTAACTTGTTACATCTTCACATTCGGATGAGCATGGTTCAGAAATGTTCAGGTGTCCCTTAGATTTTAATCAGTATTATATGCAAGGTCTGCTCAGCCAGCTTAGGTAACGCTGGCAGAGAAAGAGAGGTATTAAAGTACAGATAGACTGTTTAAACATCCCAGGTGGGCTTATCTTCATTTCAGTTCCCTGCTGAGAGAATATGTCTTCAGCATGTCAAAGAGTCCACTGGAAGAGTACACTATGGGTCTTTCAGAAATATAATTAGCTGCCAGTTTACCTCATTGCCTCAGGGGAGATTAGCGTAAGATCTCAAGGCGAGGCTTTAACATCTTAATGAACCTGAAATCCGGACCCATGTATAACGTAGTATTCAGACGATCAGAGCAAACCGATTTTCGGTGAACGCGCCTGTTTTATTTTGCCTCTGTCAGGATCGTATGTGTGTTTGTATGTGTGTGTGTTCACAACATAACTAACGCAGACATGAAGGAAATCCCATGAAATTTTCAGGGCACTTCGGGAGTGGGCTAATGAAAAATCGATTACAATTTGATGTGGGTTAAGCTCAAAATCCGGATCAAGAAAGGACTTCCAGGGGTATTCACAAATGTGCAGTCAGATATGTTCATTTGTGCATATGTTACGTAACAAGTGTTTACATTCACATACTCGGCCCATATCCCCATGTTCAATTGGGCATATGTGACTGCCCATTTGTAATAACTCCTGGATGTCCATTCCGGATCCGAGTCCTGAGCCGGACCCACACCAACATCTAATCGATTTACCGTCCATTCCTGAGTCGCCCTGATATTTCATGGGATTTCAATGGAATTTTTGTGTAGGATAGCATGAGCAATGTTGATAACAAACTCACAAACACACACGATCAGGAATAAACGCATGGTAATATGTAAAACCTATTATTGTAGAAGCCTAATCGTAAGTCACAAACCACCTACGATTTTGACTGTCGTATGATTTCGGCAGGGCTAAGACAGATAGACCCTTCGTAGGTTTGGGAGAATTTTTTACAATCTCGTGGAAGTGTTCATATATAAAATATATGTTGTACGACGGTCATGGGAAATTGGACAGGGCTGTCTAAGTCTAATCATACGCTCTTCCTTCGTTGTCGTCCCTACGATGGGCGTAATTCAAAAGAACAAAAATCCTCAATTTCCGTCGTAGTCCTTTTGTATATCCGTGACTTAGGCTTAAGACAAACCAACGGCAGTCGAAGGATTGACCTACAATGGAAGGACATTCGTAGGACCGTTTAGGTAGAACGGGCGGCAATCGTTGGGGTATCGTAGGAAATTCCTAAGATTCTTAGGGTGCCAGATATCCAAAATATCGTACGAACGTCATAGTTTTATCATAACACAGTCGTAAAACATCGTACAACAGACCTACGAGATCGGCCTGATATAAAGAATAACCTACGACGCTGAAAAAAAATTGAACATATTCAACATTTTACAACAAGGGTCAGCGACAGCTTTTTCCGTCGCAGAACACTTGAATTTTCATACGAAACACCCACGACTATCATATGAATTTCCCCGATTTTCTGTCGTAGATCTGTCGTATATGTGGTGTTGTGTTGCTTTACATGCCGTCCGGGAATGAGAGTGACTTTCTAAAGACACTTGACTCTTTTTCAATATGTTGCGACTACTATGTTTTCGATGTGCCATGCCAGTTGACACTGAGTCAAAATACACTTAACATCACACGGTCTCTGCACCACGCTTAGGTGCCCTTGTCAACAACAAGGACAGACTAAAGATTTTTCTGTACGCAGTGGAAGTTCATATTACAGCAGCGATGTCAATCGTACACATGGTTTGACTGCTTGAAGAAGTCCAAATTACATTTTTTCATAATCATTCTCCCTTTTCTGGAATTTATATTTTTATTTAATTTTTTTTTTCAAAATATATTTTAAGAATCATTGATGCAAAGTGGATGTACTCGATGAACAAAACACTTAGATTATCAATGATTATATGTTATAAACAAGAACACCATGAAGTTTGTTTTTAAAGCGTATTTATCTGGAATAAGAAATTGAATATGACTAAGGATATGTGCATTTATGCCATTGTTAGGGGATTTGGGGAGTTCCGTATACTACACTAAAATCGAAGACCTCTGTTGAAACGGGATTTCCGGGAGTATTATTCACGTGAAACAAAACCACACAGGACTAGTTATTCTGTATCAGCAGGGAATGTTTTTATTCTTGTTGTACCTTCCCAAATGGATAATTGTATGAACTGGGGTGGCCTGTCTGGTCCTGGATCCGGCTCAGAGCGCTACTGGCCCCAGACCCCTCTACACAGCCTAATGAACTCGGTCATTCTTGTTGCCGGTTGATATTAATTTACGTCTGAGGCCGCACTTCAAAACGCCTTTCTTTTCCCTTTATATGCAGAAAATACTGACGAGTCTGTTTAGAAAAACACAAAGATGCCATCGGGAATGGTACTGATGTCGGACTATTTATTTTGTTCAAAGTTCACTGGCGCGAGGTCCAGCTCCATGCTGAAAACACTGATCAAAACAACACACTGATCAGGTTCCCTTATAGTTCATTTCAGACATCAGCTACTCATTGGACATCATTTGGACTATAAAAACTGTTTCCTTAAGAAAAAAAGTCTAACCCTTTATACTCTGTACCGTGAATTTAAAATGATTCCGATTTCCGAAAGCAACTTCTTATATAGCAACCATGAAAATATACACTCCTTTAACTCATAAATTTATATTACTTAAACCAACCAAATACATTTATTTGTGAAACTCGCTCGCTAAAATTCTCACGAGTTTCTACTATCGTAAGGTCTTTGCTGTTTTACTTAAATAGCTTTATAGATAATACACGGAAGGGCGATGATGCGTACGACATGCAATAAAATATGAAACATGAAATGGCCTTTTTTAAAAAGTAGCTAGTATTAAAAAACCACTCCATTAGGGCAAAAAAAAAAATAAATAAAAGATATGGTTCTCAGACACCGCCCGCGTCAATTTTAACCCTGCATCAAACATTTTGATTTTGATTTTCATCTTTCAAGATTACAAAATAATACAATTTTGATAAGATTTCCTTTGTTATGTAGTGCTTTTGCCTGTTTAGCATAACAATTCTGTTATTTTCATGCTTTTCCCTGATCATATGACAATTCTATCGAAACGTACAAAAAACGGTAAAATAAAATATCGCCCGCCCGCACTGGTATCTAAATAAAGTGCCTGAGAACCACAGTTTTTTGGGGGACTTATGCTACTCTGCGAAAGGAGACGAAACATAGAGCATTAATAGAATGGGCTTTGGTGTTACTCTGTCTTATGGATTTCTTTGACCTTTTCTTTCACAGGTAGCTCGGATGATTATGGTGGTGGCAGCCGCATTCATCTTATGCTGGACACCTTTCTACACCATTAACTTCATCAGCCAGGTCCAGAAGGTCAGCTTCCTCAAGAGATCCAACTTCCTGTTCACGATGCTGGCCGTTCACTTTGCCGGGTTCGTCAACAGCTGTATCAATCCCTTCATCTACAACATGATGAGTAAACGCTTCAGGAACGGCTTTCGTCAGATAGTTGCGTCTTTCTGCTGTTGCGGTACGTTCCGGGACAACTTGGAGTCCACTTGGTATCGAATGTATCCTCGTACAGCCTCGCATTCACACTCCAGTGACCTGGAAGACACTAAAGCGAACTCCGCAACTGTAGCTACAAAGTTCAGTACACGCAAGCGCTCCACCCGTGTCCTTGACCTTCAGGCCTCGTCCAACTCTAAGCTGACATGCGTCCGCTTTAATGAAGACACAAACTGCGTTTGTCATAGGATTATTATCAATAGTCCGGAACCTGAAATAAAGCGGAAGTTAAAATGTGGAAATGATAATGGTTTATGTCTGAAAACATATATAATTACGTCAAATAGTGATGGGGGAGTGCCGTCCAGGCCCGCAAACAACAACCATCCCCAATCACTGGTCTGCCAGTCTGAACCTTACAGCGTGTAGTGATGGTGCTTATCCGTGAGATCTGAAATCTTATAAATCACGTACATACAATCCCGTGCTCCGATGACATTATATTTGTCAGTCTATTGTGCCGACTTATCATGGTAATGTAACGTATGGGAGTAATCGTTGCAAAGCTTGCGGAAATCTGAACCTTACAATCAATCAAGAAGTCACCCGTTCCTGATAATTATCAATCCTTGTCTGAGTATTATTAAAAGGTAACGTACATGTTTATAGCCCACCCGGAAGAACACGCACTTCTCTTACATATTATCGAATTTTTTTTTTCGACAGACTGGTTTGGTGTTATTAAATGGGCGTGGATCCAGTGTACTTGTCAAAACATTGTGTGAAAAGACAAAAAAAAACTCACTTAAGAGACCGTCCATTGAGGTACTGATTTATTAAAAGCTTATATTCAAGTGAAAGCACCTGTTAATATAATCTTTGATGAAACGCTGTTTATTGCTCATTAAATTGATAAGTGTCTTTGTAATTTGTCTTTATTTCCTTCAACTTAAAGTATATATACGTCGTTGTTTAAAATACGAAGCTAAGCAGAGGTTTTCTGGATATGATACTCATACTCTTTGCTGGATGGGTACCTGCCCAGCTATAGTTGGTATTCAATTCAATGATTCATAGATGCACCAGGATGAGTGTGGTATAAGATAAAGCTAATACTATCGACTGGCTTCTGTGGTTAAGGGGTAGAACACAGGACTCACAACCAGACGATCGTGAGTTTGAATGTCAGCCGAGACGATGAGACTTTTCACGATCGGCCCTCCTAGAATGAACGCCTTGCAAGCTTAATGGGAAGCCGTGCCCATGATTCACTTTCATAGGAGTGCGCCTTTCGGGGGTTCCTTAGTTGCATGACCAAGCCGGGGGGGGGGGGCATTACACATCGTGGGTCCATAGGTGCAGTAGTCACCATGCCCTGGTTAACACCATATTTTACATGAGAGGAAGCGTGTTGTACTGCCCTGTCAAGCAGTCCGAAACCGGATTGGAATTCTGCAGATGTACATAAATTTAGCTAGCATTAAAAATTGGAGCCGGTTACCTCCATAAAAAATATTTTAAAAATGCTTATACAAGGAAAATAATTAAAATAAATACTTGCATGGTGCATTTTTAAGCAGGGATGTTGAGCATTATTTTCCATCGGGGAGACAGAGTAACCTTGTATATCTGTACAGTACAAGGAGTGTGGGTTAGAATCTGACTGCACACATTTTCTTCTATGTCCGACTACATCCAGTGGGTTTAAGATAGAGAAAATATAGGGCGCGTCCAAGTTTCCTGTACCTTTAGATATGAGTGGTTCTTTCAGGGGCAATTGAGATCACATGGTGTTATAAAAAGCATATCCAGTCTATCTTCGACGGACCAGTCGCTTAGTGGCTCGTATAAATATGGCTGTTCTAAAACTTGATGTTTTCTTCCTGTCACAGAATGGAAAACTCCTTCATGTCCATCAGTAATAATTGAATTTCATCGCTCATTCATATCAAGGCTATGCACCATATAATAAGCTCTGGTGCAAGTTTCATAACATTCTGTTATATTTCTGTTATAATTATATATATATATATATATATATATATATATATATATATATATATATATAATGTTATATTTACATTCATGATCCATTTAGAATATTCATGTATTGTATAAATAAGCAATATATGCAAACTGGATCAACTGATTATGGTTCAATCTTTTTTTGCTCCGTATCTATAGGTAGAGCTGAGACATCTCATCATCAAACTGATTCTCTTCCTGAGGATTCTTGGGGGCTTCATTCCAGGTTTCCTTTACAAGATTTTAAAAATCTAGTTACGTATTTTTAACTGCTCAAACATTGAACTGCACAGAAATGGCAAATGCTTGAAATATCATAGTCGCCGTGCTGGTCTCGAGTTAAACCCGTGTGGGTGCCGGTAAACATGGTAGTTGACCCTAGTAAACGGTTGAAACCGTAGTGAAACATAATCATGCCGCACTAGGGCCCTGCCAGAGCCGGGATGACCGTACTGGCGACCTACTGGCGCCCTTTTTTTGGCCGTAGTTAAACGGGGTCAATAGGCTTCAAACCGTAATATACCCCTAGCTTTTTGGAGGACCCTAGTGAAACCTAGGAAGGACCGTCAGTACAGAAATCAGAAGTGCACCGGGATGCGCCAAGGCAAACCGGGACGCAACACCGGGAATGTGTGGCAGGGGCCTATATAGGAGGGTTCAAACGTACGCACGCTGAGAGGCTTTCTTTATAATGAACTCTGGGTAAGGTCGGATGTTGATGCATGAAGAGTAAATGCTGCTATCTCCTCCAAAAGAAATACTGTGGTTTGCTCAAAAATTTCGTGGTTAAATTTCCACTTTCTCACTGTTTCGCGAAGTTCAATTTTTTCGCGATCTCACCATATTTAAAACCTACAGAAAGTTATCTTGTACTATGGGAATAAATTATATATAATCATACGTGCGCAAATTCTTAAAAATTTGACGAGAACCCAAGATAACATCGAACGATATTGTTCATTGTTGGCATTTAAATTGAAAGATCAGTTATCATTCAAATAGCAATCTTTGGACATACACTATCTATTAAAATTTATATTCGAATTCAATGTTCTACCTTTCGACTTGCCTTCTACGATGGGGCCTTTTTCGCGAATATCGTGAATTAAAAACCCTTGCAAACAAAATTGCATCCACAGAAGTCGCTCCTAAAATGACGGGAACAGACATGTCCTGTTTCTTGTCACCAGTGCTCCACACGCCCTTGCCGTAAAGAAATGCAGCGACTTACAACCTGACAATCACAGAGGGTGATGTAATTTCAGAATAAAGACCTCATAATACACTGGTTTCTAATTTCACTGACCCCAGGCAAGAATAGTTAACTCACCGGGACTTCTTCCACAAGAACAATATACCTTTCTGATAAGAAGAGTCTATCTATATAATATTATTAAATATTATTAATATTACTATCTATATAAAGGTATTTCAACTGCAGCTCCTTTCTTAGTAAGTGTATTACAGATACGGTTTCTAAAATTATTGTGTATGGGAGAGAGAGAGAGAGAGAGAGAGAGGTGGTGAGGGGAGATTTGTAAATTCCCTTTTCAAAGTCATTTTTTTTATCCTCATCTAAACGTCATGCAAAGTCGCATGTTTATTACCTTGTAAATCTGCTTCACTGGGTGTGTCCAAAGAGAGTGACGATGGTGGTGACGTATGCCTTTATAGAGGAACGCCAATGCGTAATCCATGATTATGAATGACGTGACAGAAGAGGCGCTAAGGCCTGCAGCCAACTGGGGACTTTGATGCGAAGCAATCATTCATTTTATGGTTATCAGGGGCAGATGGTCTGTCATTTTATGTGCCTATCCGTAGTCAGATTCTGCTTGTGACTAGTCCGATTGTCAGTTTATATATCACGCAATTTACTACAATTCCTCCATGGGAGATGTAGGAGTCCGCAAGATGATGTCAAAACTAAAGACGCCGCAGGCTGTGGCGACCATACTGGCTGTTCGACGGATATCTTTAAGAGTGAATATATGGGACCTTTCAGTATAAGTCCTTGTATCTCGGTTAGCAGCATTTCCGTAACTGGTTACATATTTGCTTACATATTTTATTACGTTTGCTATCCTAAGCAACTAGTGTTTTTGAGAACTTGTATTTTCTGTCACTGGCATGACGTTATTCTATCATCCTACTTTCAACAGATATCCCTAATCCGTCTAATACGCAATGTCTGCGAGCCGCCTTTGATCAAACCTGTATGGTGGGATACAAAGGGAGCGAAGCATACACATTTAACACCCTAAAGAAGATCTTAGAAAAAGTGACTTCCCCCACTACAATACAGGTGATATCGACACCGACATACTCTTAATTTATTCAATGAACTTAACAACGTCCCTGTGCTCCGCTCGGTGCGTTTGGGTGAAGCATCTTTTATAATAGAGAACTGGTTTCGAGCTTATTCTTTTGTTATCGTATCAGGGGAAGATTATGTCGACGACCCATGCAGTTGCATAGCAAGTGCAAGTGAAGCACTGTCTATTTTACGTTGGCACCGCAGAGGCACTAAGTATAATTATTACGTTATTTAAATATATCCACTAAAAGAGCGCGTATAGTTGGAGTGCAGAACCGGATCTTAGTGATTTTCATTGTTATGTAAACACAACCCAGATTCTCATGTATGTACCATCGTTTCTTCTGCCATTCATACAGAAGGTAACATCAGTAAATAACCATTTGCCCCGTGAGTACCTGTTTTGAAGCAAAGACAGAAGATTTAACACACTATGGGTGATTTTCTTGCACCAATTGTCTCTTGAAGTTCAAGAGACAATTCAGGTTCTCTTGAATCGTCAAATAGTTACAATAACCTATAATACGGGGCACTTTTCAAGGCTTGGATGCTGGCGTTCGGTAATCTGTAGCTATGGAGGAAACTTGCCACGCCAGGAATCGAACCCGGGACGCCAGCGAAGAGGGCCGAAGGTGTCAGCACTGGTCTGTTCAATAGAACAGAAGTAATGAGTCAACTGAAATGGCGCCCATAGATTTAGGTTATATATCATTTTACTTAATTTTCCCATACCGAACACGGCGCACACAAATTCGGTGCTTTTCCCCCATATTATATTGATTTTAGGTATATTCTTCTCCAAAGAGAGGTTTACACCTTTGGTGCAAATCCGTGACAAAGAAATGAATTCAGCCTTGGTTAATTTCATTGTCTAAAGTAAAATTAACGCAAAAAGGTATAACTGGATTGTTAAGAAAAGTTGCAGAGGGTAAGCGTAAAGCCATTTGAACAATACATTACCTTTGGAAGGTAATCAGAATCAACAAAATATAAATTTGTCGTATATACCATTATGACAAAAGAAGAATCCCTTTGTCCTCATGCAGAAGCCGCCCATTCGTATGGATTTGTTCTGCCACCCGCCAGGTGAAACCGGGTCACTGAAGCGTGAGTGTTTATTCGTGAAAAGTGTACACTTCATCATATATAGATAAAGAGTTCTGGTGGAGCATTTTAGGCTCCGACTGCAGAATCTACTTTGTTAATGAAATCCCTATCAGTTAAAAGGTGTACTGGTAATATGTTTTTATGTTTCAAAGTCCCTGGTGATTTCGGATCTAAATAAATATGTCCCCCCCCCCGAACTGTGTTTAATTGTAGGGCTTTGAACAACCTTTTTATCAAACAATCCATAAATTGAAACCATGGGTATAATGGAAAAGTATTAATGAATGTATAGAAATCAGCATACATATATATACCTATATAGGTTGTGTAACTTGTCGTAGTGTTAACCCAACTGAAAAGCCCTTGGATTGAAAGCGGAGTCATGTAGCCTTTGTTTTGAATCAAAAAGCTTTACTTCCTGTTGACTGAAGTACTGGGATCAATGAATGGAACTGTGGCCGCGAATTGCAAGTGACCGCTCTGTGGCCAGTGTGCTCGAAAAAAAGGAAAATCCCATACGCCTTCTCAAAAAAGTGACAGGCCTGGAGGACCTTGAAGCACGAAAGAAAAGCACCTATTTGAGGAATATTAAAATTATTAATTATGCATCTTAATAGGGCATTATCCCGCAAAAAAATTACAAATTTGTCCAAGAAGAGTGCACCGCCGATACTATGCCGAATTTCGAAGGCCTAATCAGAACGAAAGCATATAAACCTTTGTCTAGAAAAAACCCAACTGCGTATTAATTATATAGTTATGCTCACACGATTGAAACAAACAGTTATTGGTCTCTTAATAACTGAAATATACTCCTTACTAATATAAGTTTTGCGTCGTGTCTAATCAGTCCATCAACTCACCTACAAATCATGTGTTATTAATGTAAACTTGGCACAATAAGAAGTAATTTACGTTACCCAAGTTGTGTGGTTTTCAGACGTCTTCTCCTGTCCTCTTTTACTCTTAGGTCACAGCAAAAAAAAAAGTTTTACGAATGTCGCCCCTGTTTTTGGTTAAACCTTTATAATTTTGCCAACTGTCAGCCTTGGACCTTCCAAAAAAAATTGTGGTGTTTAAAATACAATTTTTATATCAACAAAGGTATCCAGGAATATAATAAACTTTTTCAGAGGTACATCTTCAAGATTCCAAACACAGGATATTGTTACGGAACCTAATATCAACAGATCGCGTATACTTGATGAACATATATTTTGTAATGGAGATAAAAAAAAATCAGATTCTGTAACACTAGGCAGCGTGAAATGTCTAGGGGATGAATAAAGAAAGTCAGTGTTTTTTTTTTGTGTTAACAAATAACCATAATTAATTCTTAAAACAACCCTAACATTACAATATACTAAATCAATACAATAACACAGTACAACCGCAGTGTAACAAACGATCAATATAATCACACAGTAAAATAAACAAAGTGCACATTACCTGGATACCACTGTCACAGCGATAAGTCCTTTTAAATGTATAAGCCGGATGAAAAGTTCACACAAATTCTCTCGGGGAATAACAGTCCAATGTTAAGCTCTTGCAACAATCCAGAAAGTAAACTGAAGACCAAACAAGATTCGTCACAAATCCAGAAGAAACTCTGAAGAAAATCTATAGTAGCCGCACTTATCGGAATAGGTCCCACAAACTGACATACACGCTTCTGTGTCCGCTGGTATATTCTCTCACCTTTCTCTCTTCCGGCTCTAAAACACAGCCCCCTGTTTATAACTTTTCACCTCTAGCCGAGAACCTTCCATAACTCGAACATTCTAAAGAATCTAATACAGTACACACGCTCAAAGAACATACTAGAACGGGAACGCCGTGTACCTAGGGTTCAACCAATGCGGATTTAACCGAGTCTGCAACACACCGGCCAGGCAATGCCGCCACAACACGAGCTACGCGCGGCACACAAACACAATGCCAACAACACATGGAACATCCGTGTGCACAATAAAACAATCATCTGTAAGACCGCTGCACACAATCAAAGGGGCACCTGTAAAAACATATCTGCATCCTTCTGACTATCTGCCGAAAGGTTTACCTACTTATCTTGAACAGTTTCTCGAATGGTCAAATTAACAAAAAAAAAAGACCAGACGGCCAGACGGACGACGGACAAAGAGTGATCGCTATAGCTCAGATGACTTTCAGTCAGCTGAGCTAAAAAGTCGTCGCTAATCGGGAGCATTGTTGTAAAACATTTTGATAGATTGCTTTGAAAGATTTAAGTAATAAATATTTTTAGTTGTTCTATGTTTTACTCAGGGATTAAAACATAATTTATATTCTGTCGATAGAAGCAATCATTTCCAAAGGGAAACTAGAATACGGGTAGTCGACAAGCGACTACATGTATCCGCCTAAATCAAAGTGGAACGGGTGAAGGGAGGCATGGATTGAGTGGCAAGGGAAAATTGAGTGTTGCATATTAGCATGGATGTCTGCAGCCAAATTGTGTATGTAGGTTGCCCCCCATACCACAAAATCCAGAAAGCCGTCCAAGTTGTATACATATGCAAAATTTAAGGCAGATAAGTCAAACCACTACATGTATATGAGTGATTTTAGCCCGTGGCAGACAAACAGACAGGAGCTGTGCAAAAATGGCTGCAGGTGGCGCCACCAGTTTTGCGTATGATGAAGAGCTATGTGAGATCTTTACACATGCAAAATTTTGGCCCAATCGGTCAAACGGTTCCCGAGATATGAGCTTGGATGTCTGCAGTGTAAACGTGAATGTAGGTGGCGCCACCTGTCATAAAATCAGAAAAGCTATCCAGGATGTTTACGCATGCCGAATTTCAGGTGAATTAGTCTAGTCACTGCAGAGATATGAGTGATTTTAACCCAAGGCAGACGAACAGATGGATACTGTGCAAACATGGTTGCAGGTGGCGCCACCATTTTTGTGTATGTTATTAAGCTCTCCAAGGGCTATATTTGTGCAAAAAATTTTCCTGATCGGTATAACGGTTCCCGAGATATAAGCTTGGATGTCTGCAGCATAAACGTGAATGTAGGTGGCGCCACCTGTCATAAAATCAGAAAAGCTATCCAGGATGTGTGTACGCATGCCGAATTTCAGGTGAATAAGTCAAGTCACTGCAGAGATATGAGTGATTTTAACCCAAGGCAGACGAACAGATGGACACTGTGCAAACATGGTTGCAGGTGGTGCCACCATTTTTTGTGTATGTTATAAAGCTCTCCAAGGGCTACATTTGTGCAAAAAAAATTTCCTGATCGGTCAAACGGTTACCGAGATATGAGCTTGGATGTCTGCAGCGTAAACGTGAATGTAGGTGGCGCCACCTGTCATAAAATCAGAAAAGCTATCCAGGATGTGTACGCATGCCGAATTTCAGGTGAATTAGTCAAGTCACTGCAGAGATATGAGTGATTTTAACCCAAGGCAGACGAACAGATGGACACTGTGTAAACATGGTTGCAGGTGGCGCCACCATTGTTTGTGTATTTTATAAAGCTCTCCAAGGGCTACATTTGTGCAAAAAAAATTTCCTGATCGGTCAAACGGTTCCCGAGATATGTGGGTTTATGTGTGGAAACAGACGCACAAAAGGACGCAGAGCGCAGAGGAAAGGTCAGAGGTCAAAACAAAATTGGGGCGCAGCAGTTCACATGTTACCCGAACATAATCCCGGGTTTCGTAAAATTCCGCCCAGCGGTTACGGAGGAGTTCTCCGGAGACCTACGCGGCGGCGGCGGCGGCGTGCAGCTGAAAACATAGTATCCGCAAAACTCTGTTTTGGCGGATACAATTATTAAGAGAGTTACCAATTCTAGAATCCCTTACTTTTAAAATTAATAATCTTCCACAAATTTGCCCTACTGACGAGCAGAACACAGGTATGAACTCTGTAGTGTTAGACTGGAACCTATAAAACATTAAACGTTCATTATCATGTTACTTGTCAAGAAAAAACTGAGGAAGTTTCTCACAGCTGAGCACATAAAACACAAGAAAGAATATTTCTCTTTTATCAGGTTTCTTCAGTAGAAATCTTAAGTTTCTATGGGGTTTCTTTAAAGAACAAACCTCCGAAACACTGTCACGGTCTGACTGGCAGCAGCCCTTTTATCTTGACAAGTGATCGTTCAGTAGATTTGTAAGTCGTCTTTCTAATCCCCTCTGCGTAATCCAAAGGGTTTCAATCAAACTTCTAAAGCAGCTCAATCAAAGAGTTTCCTCCATCTTTATTATTATTATTATTAAAGTCATCTTATAAATTATTTCAAATGAAAAATCACATATCTTCAAAGAGGCGCCATGCTTTGTGCAAAGTTTACCGCGACGCTTCTTCCAGTTTTATAATGAAATATCCGGAAAACACAGACCGGTAAAAAATAAATATGTCTGCTTATAAGAGCCTTTTTTCAATCATGGCCTGAGACGGTGGGAGCGGCTTATACTGTGTTCAGATCTGTCAAACAATCAAATCGGTGCCAGTACCACCCTTTTGAGATTGCTTCATCTTCACTATCTGAGACAAGCCTATCAGACGCTGGCTACAAATACTGTTTGATCCGAGTCATCCGCGGAGGGGGCCAGCGTCTGCCTTCGGGGTTACAGGGCGGTCCCTTCCTGTGATAAGTCGCGGGTTACACAGTGAGTTATTACATGTGGAACCAGTACCTGTCGGGGCAAATCTTGAGATATTAAATAAATCCTTGTCGGTTTGGTCCGTGGAGAGCTATTGTCTGTCAACAACAATGCATCTTTTGCTACGGGCAAGAGGATTATTAAGTCTAGCTCTGTTTCTATTTAGCTTTAAAGTGGCAATTTCCAGGCACAATCAGCGGGACGCTGTTTCAATCTTGTAAGCATGATGTTATCCAGCTAAGAGAATATGTGTACATGGTTCGCTAAATTGAAAGCGGGAAAAGATGGAACAAATAATAATATTATTCTCCGGCTTATGTAGAAAAATCAATTAAGTCTACTTTCTGAATGTATTTAAGTGCCGAGTCATGGCATACATCAAGGGATTTCAAGAGTTAAGTTAACATGTTTTTTTTTTATACTTCAGTAAAACTTCTAGGGCGAAATCTCAAACAAAGTAGTCATCAATAAAATGTTATAGTTTTAACTTCCTAACTTCAACTTTAAGATGTAACTACACCTATATTTGGCACATGAGTAAAGTTATCAGGCCTATTGAAAGAAAATTAAAAAAAGTTTGATGATTTCATGTGCTATAAATATCTTATCCAAAACGTCGAATAAACTGTTTACAATGGTTTAAGTGTAGATGACTGACCTCTCTTACCGTTTGAGATATCCCTCACATTATTTCGAGTCCAGAAACTGTATCTATCCTCATATATAAAAAAATATTTAAGAAAGATTGGTCAAATAATTCAACATGCTTTACTAATCCATCCATGACCCATCCAACTGAACATCCATCTACCAAACAATCCATTCATCCATCGATCTAACCATCCATCCATCCATCCATCTATCCATCCATCCATTCTCTTGGGGTCTTCTTCAAATAGGCTGTTTAGTTAAACCTTTGGCTATTTATGAAGCGTCTGTAGCATTTTTTTAACTGCGAAGAAACCATATATATGTGTATGTATATTGTGACATGTATCTGTTTGTTATGCGCGGGATTTTACATAACTTAGCATGTTCTAGGCATTCTGATTGGTGTTAAGCGCAAACCCTGTGCGCAAACCTGCTATGGGAACCGCACTTGCTTAACTCTCGCGGATTGTAAAGACAAGGTGTTCGGTGTAGTCTAGAGGGTTCAAGAATGGAAGGTTCTGGGCTTCGGGTGAAAAAGCTATAAATAGGGGCTGTCTTTTGAGCCGGCAGAGAGAAAAATACCAGCGGACACGGAAGAGTGTGACTCTCTCGTCAGTTTTTTTTACCTTCCCGATAATTGCAGAACTTACAGATATTCTACGGACCTTTACAGACTAAATACGAATTGCCTTCAGTTTGCCTTTGAGATTATTACCAGAACTTCACTTTTGGATTACAACAGATTGTTTACGAGATTAAATCGAACTATTCTCTGAGAAGATTTACATGAACTGTTCATCTGGATTATTTATGTTAAAGGACTCTTGTTGAGCTGTGACGGTGGTAGTATCCAAAAATTAAAGCCAAGATCCGGACACTCTGGTGATGTACATTTTTATTATTGTTATACTGTGTAATTGTATTGATTTAGTGTATTGTAATGTTAGGATTGTTCTAAGAATAAAATATAATTATTTGTTAACAAAAAACCACTAACATCTTTATTCATTCTCTTAGACATTTAACGCTGCCTCTTGTTGCGGAATCTGATTATTTTTTATCTCCGTAACAAAATTTGTGTTTTCTTGCAAATTAACTGATTTTCTTAGTCGATTACTAGCTTACCGTGTAAACAGCTCCGCGTGAATATATGCCAGTAATTAACCTATTATTTTACTAGAGCTGTCTAGAGTCTATCAGAAAATATTCAATATAAACCATGGACACGCACATTGAGAAATAAACGACGTTTATTATGACATTTTTTAAATATATCCCTATTACTACAAAGATTTTTAGTCTGCGTTTGTCCTTCGTTACTGAGTTTGATTAAAACAATAAGTCGTATTATCAGACATTGTCTTGTGTCGCGTTTCTCTCATATTCAATAAGGTAGCTATCAGAGATTCTTTCGTCATATTAAAGAATAAACAACAGATAAAAGAAAAATAAATCTTCATCAGCAAGGTTCCTTAATCTCTAGGTAAATATCCATGTATTGTTACGAACACATTGCTCAGGGGAAAATATCGGGCCGATCTGGGATTCGAACCAATGTCGGTGGCGCACATGTCCGGCGTTCCAACCGCTTCGCTATAAGTAAGCTTCACTAGCGAGTCAGTTCGGTCCGCTTTCATGTCATCCCGTCACACACACCCTCTTAGGAGCGTTCTGCTATCAAAACAAGACTAGTTATCCCAGGAGTCACACTTTGGTGAGCTTATTCCCTGGGCCACAAAGTACCGTCACGTTGGATGAGCCCATATTTTGTTAAGAAAGATAATTTATTCAGGGGAAAACATTGAGCCGATCCCGGATTCGAACCAATGTTGGTGGCGCACAAGTCCGGCGTACCAACCGTTTCGCTAGCAAAGCAAGCTTCACTAGCGAGACAGTTCGGTCCGCTTTAATGTCAACCCGTAACATTATAATATTCCTCTGTTACAGAGAGCTTGAAACGTATATGCGTAGGAAGACTAAATTTTAGGTCTGTGTTCCACCTTCGAGTGTTAAGCAAAATCCAACAGATCGCATTGTCATTTAATACCAAGTATATATAAGAAACCACTTTGTTGTTTGGAGCCATTGAACTGTTTTCGTATTAATCTTGGGTTTTTTTCCCCTAGAACCAGCGTTTACAGTTCTTACTGGATGCTATCAGACTGGCATCTGTTAAATCCCTTGCGTGTGTGTGTCTAAACCAGTGCTTTGTAAATCTGTTATGGTCAGGAATGGTCAACAATTGCAGTATGTGACTTTAACACACAGGAGTGAAAATACTTGAATCCACCCCGGAACAACACGGTACAACACTACGCATGTGCGGTGAAATCGCTTCATAATTAACACCTGAGTTCTGAATCGTTTTTCCCTCGTCACATCCATTTATCGTTGGCTAATGGGGTGAAAGTACGGAAGAGACTACGCAATGGCATAAATTAAAATTACATTGCAACTTCCCGCCTAGCATTAAGACAGGCATGCAATCGCAAGCATTAAAAAATGGTACCCACAATCAGCTCTAAACGAACCACTGCACCTCTGTTCGTGCAGGAGTTTCAGGGATTTGATGATCAATCAACGAGCGAGTCGGCGGCTTGGCACCCGACGAGACGCCCAAAACATACTTGAATGGAAACATGACAAAATCCACTTACATAAAAGATATTTATTCTCCAAGAGATAAAAGAAGAAGTCACTCAGGATGAAAACATGCTAACTACGAATTTTCAGCTTTGCATCCAGGATTCCTAATCGCCTAATATGTGAAAGTCAGTGATCGTCTGCCCGGAAATTGCACGCGCTCACGGAACAGGTGACGTGGAGCCCATTTAGGGAGAGAAGTGTTACCCTCAAGCAATATCTGAAGCAATCTGAACTTTGCGTGTTTATATGCTTGACCTTGTATTGCAATCGATCATACATGTTTAATAAATTGCATATGGATTTACTTTAGTACTGTTACGGTGCATCAAGTAATCCATTCATAGAATCGAAATCAGCCATTAATCGACAATAAAAGTCGGAAATTCAATAATCAATTCATTTCAACTCTTTTCATTTAAAGTAACTTTCATAAGTTTTTGATATCTAGTTCATTCTAATATAGACAATATACATGATGTGGTATGCGCTAATATATAGTTTTTTTAACATATGAGTCCTTGAGTTTCGAGGTCAAGTTCACCTTATTTAAGTTTCGAATCTAAGTCCGAGTCCTTTGTAAAGCTGCATTTTTAATGATACGCGTCGAAATTTGAGATTATTATAAGTTTTTCTCTGAAGTTTACGCAGGCGTTTTACTTGAATGTCTGATTGGGCCCCGCTTGTAGTAATCACCATGTCCGTCTGTGTACAAATTCGTTTTCGGATGATAACTCCAGTTTGGTCTGACATATGGATTTCAAACTTTTCTTATATATGGTGTTATGGAACCTAATATAAACAGATCATGTATGCGTGATGCACACAAATTCTGTAACGGAGATAAAAAAAAATCAGATTCTGTAACACTAGGCAGCGTGAAATGTCTAGGGAAATGAATAAAGAAGTCAGTGGTTCTTTGTTAAAAAATAACCATAAGTTATTCCTAAAACAACCCTAATATTACAATACACTAAATCAATACAATTATACAGTTGAACAGTGGTATAACAACAAATCAATACAATCACACAGGAAAATAATGTGCATAGTACCTGGATACCAACAGCGTCACAACGATAATTTCTTTAAATGTATACTCTCGGAGAATGACAGTCCAGTGTAAAGCTCCTGTAACAATCCAGAAAGTAAACTGAAGTCCAAAAGAGTCTGAAAAAGAATCTATAATTGCCGCACACGTCGGATAAGGTCCCAGAAACTGAAACACGCTTCTGCATCCGCTGGAAAACTTCTCTGCTCTCTGCCCTCGGTTCTAAAACACGGCCCCTTTATATACTCTTCACCCCAAGCCGAGAATTTTCCCCCTCTCGAAAATTTGAAGAATAATACATTTAACACGGTAAGCATGCTTAACAGGAATTATCTAGAAAAACATCGTTGTGTGTATCTCTACATACCAGGGTCATCACGTGACCTCGGCCAGGCGTGAAAACCCCAGCCAGCATGACAACGAGAGTTCAACCAGTACGGATTAAACATAAAGTGCAACAACAACACAAGTTACGCCGGTGTCACAACATAAAAGGAGCACCTATAACAATGGCTCGATACTAAAGCAAAAACCTTATTGATTTTGGAGACATGAGGTTAAAGATCAAGGTTACAGGATCCGCATCCTTAAAACTTATATGGATGCATTTTAAGCCAAATTTTTTATCTCAGACCTACCGCCTTGCATACATAGCTCGCCTCTTAGTAGGGGAAGTTCCCATTCGAGTTTGGGGTCACAAGTTCGAAGGACAAGGTCACTGGAGCCATCTGTCAATAGAATCATTTCCGGATAACTCTAGTTTGATTTAACATATGGACCTCAAACCTAACTAATTTATCTCCCACCACTAACGTAACAACCCTTTAGATTTTTTGTCTGATCATGAGGTCAAGGACACAGGAACCACATTTTAAAAAATTGTGAAGGTATTTTAAGCCAAACTGTTCATCCCACACCTTCCATCTTGCACATTTAGTTCACCTTCCTTTAGGGGAAGATCTCTATCAATTTTGGGGTCACGAGGTCAAAGGTCAAGGTTATAGGAGCCATCTGTCTACAAATTAATTTCTGGATGATTACTCCAGTTTAATTTTTACCTATGGATTTAAACTTTACTCATAATTGGCCCACCACTAAAGTAAGAACCCTATAGATTTCAGGGTCATGAGATCAAAGGTCAAGGTCAGAGGAACCACATATTTTTGGGGTATGTGGATGTATTGTAAGCCCCAACCTTATCCCATAACCTTCCATTTTGCACTTATACCTCACATGCCAATTAGGGAAGATTCCTTTCCATTTTGGGATCACAAGGTCAAACATCAATATCACATGAGCCATCTGTCCTCAAATTTGTTTCCGGGTGATAACTCCAGACTGAATTGACATATGGATTCCAAACTTGATGTATCAATGGCCAATAAGTAAGGTAACAAACCTTTTGATTAAGGGCTCACGAAGTCACAGGTAAAGATCCCAGTACCCTCATGTTTAACAAGATCACGAAGGCGTAAATTTTCATCTAAAATCTTTCACTTAAGGATTAACAAACAAAAGGGGAAGAATCATGTTGATTTGGACATACAAGTTTTAAGGTCAAGGTTGCAGGACAACCCTACTGATTTATTTGCTGACCAGGCTTACTTTTTGTTACATCAGATGTAATAATGCCTCTGTTGCCTGGGAGGCTCCACTCATACAACTTCATACACGATCGACTGTCACTGATTCAATCCTTCACAACTTGGTTCAGATGATTTGATACTGTTTTGGTCAGTTCCCTCTCTCTATGCATGTAATCAGATCCCTTTTTATATATTTTTTCAAGCATCACTCAGCCCCCACACTTGAAGTCTATGGGCCTTTTGCTGGGCGCTTCTTGACCAGTCAGTATTCTAGTTACAGCTTGCCCCCAATTCAGAGCTTAATCTTGGTATATTGTCTTTTTGATAATATTCTGTTAATAGTTCTAAATATATATATATATATATATATATATATATATATATATATATGTATATATATATATATATATATATATATATGTGTGTGTGTGTGTGTGTGTGTGTGTGTGTGTGTCTTGATTGATTACAGAGCTATCCTTCTACTGGACTCAAGATGGACTCGGCCTGATTCTCGAGTCTTTACCTGCGAATCTTTACAATTCCGAGGCCGTCGAGTCCAAGTTCGAGTCCATTAGGATGTCTGCTCGAGATAAAGCTCTGACTCGAGTCCTTCATTGCTGGTGGTAAGCACCATTGTATAACACACACAGCAGATGTACCATTCTGACAGAACGTGTTTAGAATCGAATCGAATCGAATCGAAAGACAATACTTGTTAATTTGATTTTTTAATTTTTTTTTTCAAAAAGATATAAACATACATATACTTAAAGAGTGTGACAAAATATACATAAAAATTATATATATATATATATATATATAAATAAATATATATATATATATATATATATATATATATATATATTAAAGTGAATCTAAACATGAGACAATAAAGATACGATAAACGATACAGAAGGGAGCACACCATTAAACACATCGTGTTTCAAATTAGTTTTGGAAAATATTTGAGAAAATTTGTGGAAAACAGCCATTTCTTAAGGACAAGCGCTATCAAACGTTATATACTTATTTTAATTTAAACCTTACTATTCCAAGGAAAATTAGGATTTTTAGTTTCCCTTTTATTGAACAGAACATATTTGAAATTAGAAAACTTGTATTATGAAGGCTCCTGTTAGTACTATCCGCCAACTCATCATACAACACATTTGATTTATTGTAGATTCACGCAGGTAAAGTCTGCACTGTCGATCAACCTTTTTCAACCTGAGATAAGCCTTTTCGCTATGTAACAAAAACTTGGGCTGGCTAACAATTTCCGATTTCCGAAAAAAGATTCTTATTCACCGAGAGATAATTATTGATAATCTTACATTGTAACTGTTGCCAATTGAATCTAATTGAAGGTTCCTCAACAATTCACAGCCTGAAGTTAATGACGATATGCCTAAAGAAATGAACAGTTAGATTCGAATTATTTCTAGTATATGATGATTGTCTTGAGAGTCCATCCCAGTTTTATGGACTCCTGTAATCACTATTAATACTTTTGTTTGACTTCAGCGGACAAAGCAGAACCGCCACACTCGAATGCGGACCACAGAAATTACTATTAATCCCATTTGAAATTACCATTATTCCCTTTAAAATTACTATTATTCCTTTTGAAATTACTATTATTCCCTTTGAAATTACTGTGATTTCCTTTGAAATTATGAAATTACTATTATTTCCTTTAAAATTACTGTTATTCCCATTGAAATTACTGTTATTCCCATTGAAATTAATATGGTTCCCTTTGAAATTACTATTATTGCCTTTGAAATTTCTAATATACCCATTGTAGATTGTGATTTTTCATTGCAACAGAATGTAGATTTGATTTGCTAGTCTCTATATTTAAATAAGTGACACAGAAAAAGTATAAGTTTGTTGAGACCAGCCGGTGCTCTTGCTTCTATATGTTGGGTGCTCATTCCCGTTCTTCTGTTGAAAATAAAGCAAGGTGATAGTAACTACTTGACAGTAATACTGTTGTTCTCAATCATCTAGTAATGTTTTTATACGCCTGTCTCAGTCGGGTCGTATTATGGTTTTCACGTAACCGTTGCAACTAACGAATAGATTATCTCGAACGAGTTCCATTCTAGACAAATCCCCACAAATAATTAATGAGATCACGAGGCTTTTTCGTGGTGTCGCTGCCTTATCTTACCAGAAATATGATGGATTGTGTTGAAACTCAACAGAAATATTGACCAGTATAACATATAGTGTAAGTATGAATCCGACACTATTAATAATTACCAATTTGAGTTCAAGACTTGAATTTTCGTCAGAATCTCTGCATATTTTATGGGTCAGAGGTCACCAGATTTTAATGCTGTGTTATTGCTATAATAACTAGGAATTTGATGAAAATCGGGATGATGGTTTACCTTTTAAGTAACTCCCCTGGATTCAATTGTCTGCAAATAGAGTGTATATTTAATAAGGATAAAGGTCACGAGGCATACGATAGGCGTACTTTTTTCACTCCTGCTTTGTTCTTTTTCTTATTGCGACCCAGGTGTTGGTTGGATCAGATGATTCCCCGGATGTTGGAAGAGGATCGACGCAGGACGGATATAACTCATATTTTAATACTACCCAATAATACAAAAAATTCTTCCAATTGCATCCTATTCGGAAATCCACCGTAGGATTGCCGATTGGATGAATCGTGTGAAACATTTTAAGGAATATCACGTATCACGGGGTTGGACTAAATCGTGTCAAATCCTTACTTTGTGTGATGAGCGTACGTATGACGCTTTCGCTACTGCATCAATATTTCTGTCGTGGCGAAAAAATGTATCTTCAAAGGTGGAAAGGGTTGACTCGGAGTGAGAAGGTAATCAAAGTTGGGACTTTTTATTATAAACACACTCAAATATATATATACCGGTAACTTTTTGTCCATGCGACCCATTTCAAATATGTTGCAATTGAGCATAAGGTTATTTTTTTAAGATAGTATGTATCCCGTATAGGTTACATCTAAACCATGTTTAGATTTGTATAATATTTCATAATAAACTCAGAAAAGGAACCAAAGTATTTCTAATTATTAACTATTAAACTCTTACTTAAAAAAGTTGCTTCGGCTGAAAAAGTGGGATCCGGACCCCTGTACCATCTCCCCCCCCCCCCCACACACACGCACACGGATCTGCTTCTGACCTGTATTGACACCCCTGGCTGAACGTCTACTGAAGTGCTGAAGACCAGCAGTTTGTGGCCATGTCGGCCTCATATAATAAAGGCAGTTTATAGTGTGTTTGCAAATTTACTAAGATGTTAAAGATGTAGATAAAGTTGATGTAACAGTTGGTAATCTCAGCCTCCTTTGACTCTCATAGCAACGATCAGTTTGCAACAGAAAAATATATTGATTAGCTTTTGAAATTACTTAATTGCGGTATTTCCAGTGTTTTTGTTCACAACATAGCTGACGCAATCATGAATGGAATCTCATGAAATATCCAGTGCAATTTGGGTATGGGCCAGTGAAGATTTTGGTGTGGGTCTGGTTCTTTACAATAAACATGGTCACTGAAGCTCTCTCATGCGGCGTCTTATTGATGTGTCACAGAGAAACATGATACATAAAAACGTAATACTCCGAAGTCACTTAGAGATAGAAGAACATATAATTTATTTTTAAAATACTATGATCAATTATTTGAATGAAGTAAAACTTATATACTCATGAATTTCAGCTTAATGTTATGTGTTTGTCATATTTAAGCCTATTATTGCTTAGACTGCTTAAGTTGCTTGGTCACAACATTTAAACAGGGGGAAATACATGCTCTGTTTGTTGCATGAACTGCCCGTACTGGAATTTCATTCAAATTCTAAAGACGAAATATGTCTTAATCCATGTATTAAAAAAGCGTCGTACAAGAACGTGTGAGTGTGGTTATATATATGTAATGCCAGTGTTGCAATATTCATTGCCCTTAACAAGCTGGTCTTAAAATAATAAAGAACCGCTAAACTTAAAGGGATTAGAGCACCCGTGCATAAAAAGATACAAGTATTGTTCTTCTTAGTTCACCTTGTCTACATATTTGGTATGCTTTCATCCCCGTGTGTGTGTGTTTGTGTGTGTGTATTGGTGTGTGTGTGTTTGTTTACAACATAACTCACCCGGAACGGAATCTCATGAAATTTTCTGGACATTTCGGGAATTAGCCAATGAAGAACCCATTAGGCTATAAATGGGTTTGGTACTTGATCCGGATTCAGGAACGAATTACAAATTACAATAACAAATTTTCAGTCACTTACGCACGAATGAACCTTGGAATATGAGCCGCGTATAAGTGGATGCGGTTTGGGGAGCATCCTACAACAGGGGGAGGCGGAGGCTTGCATTCCTAGGAATACCGATTTCTAGTAATTGAGTTTAGTTGATGATAGCTTTTAATGAATCCCCTCTTCATATATTTTTTTGACTAAACCGACTAGCGATCATGTGTCATAGGAATTAAAGAAGAATGTTATGGAAGAAATGATAAAGGTGTCTTTGCCGAAGATGTATAACAATGGAAAGAAATGACAATAGATGTACTGATGATTATAACTTTATTGCAAGAAAGGTTAACGTAACTGACTCTTTCTAATTAGATGCCATAATATAATTAGTAGATCTTATTAATAAAGACACACCTGGAGGGAAGATCATTGCGTACTCAGGTTACTTGAATGTTTTCTTCTCCCCCGAAACAATATTTCAATCAAAATCAAGTAAAAGAGTCCATCAGAAACATCTTGATAAATGTTACTTATATATATATATATATATATATATATATATATATATATATATATATATATATATTTATATATATATATATATTTATATATATATATAATATAATATAATATAATATAATATAATATAAAATAATATAATATATAGCCTTCATACTTTCTAAAGTTTACGTACTTCAACACTGAGACACTGAGAATTAAATAGACATTAATACACTACAGAAATAATATTATGTCACTAGGACAATGTATTTTGAAAAAGAATATGATCTTCCTCTAATTATCTTCACTTTCTCGATCTAAGCTCTTCATTACTACAATATTTTACAAGATTAATTGTTCATGAATATTAAAACGATACCCTTCGATGCCAATGCATTGTATGCATGTTGCAGTTTGATTGACAAGTTAAGTAACTCTCATGTCAAGACTAAAGGTCGCGAATAGCCTCAACTAAGTTTACCCTGGGATCAGGTCAGCTGAATAAACATTCGAAACTTTTGGCCTAGATCTGCGAGTGCGTGTAGACATGTGACATGAAATTATCATAGGCTCACGAACTTAAACTCATCTATTTACAGCGCAGAAAATAAATATGTCACTTGTACAGTAATGTAAACGTATTACTTAACTTATCGCTGCTACATAATCCATGCACTGTTACAATAATGTCTGTTATACAACAATACCTCAATCTATTAACCAGAACATCTGTCACCTGTGACGACTATCGGTATCATTTTGGCCACAGGTGTCAGAGTTGTAGAACGCAGCATATTATTATTGAGGGTATATGTTGTCCGTTCGTGTCTGTGTTTGTGTTTTTGAATGAGACCTCATGAACTTTTCAAAGCAATTTGGGAATGGGCCAATCCAATCGATTTTTGGTTTGGATCTGGCACATGATCCGGAATCAGGAACGTCATCAGGAAATATTAACAAATTTTTAGTCACTAATGCACGAATGAATCTGGGAATATAAGTGAATGCAAATTCGGGTTGGGGAGCATCCAATAAAGGAGACCCCCCCCCCCCCCCCCCCCACACACACACACGAGGCGGAGGCTTGGATTCCTTTGAATGCAGAATTCTAGTTTAGATTGCGTACATTTTAGAGCAACACAATATCAGCATGAGTGGATGTGTATAACCTCAATAGTTGGCACATTAATGTTGCCCAATTTCTGTATTTTCCAACCAACACAATCATTTATAGTATATAATCTACACATGTTAGTAACATCTAGAGGGTATAATATTTAATTATCCAAGTAGAGAAATTTAGCATCATTTACAGTGTGTCAAATTGATTAAAGTAGCACAATGTGGGTAACAGTTAGAAATTTGTGAAATCTAGTGTATCAGTGTCCAAATCAATTATTATGTATAACATTTAATAAAAACAAGGGACCTTGAGTGACGTGGGTCATGGCGCTCAGCTGAAAGTCATTATGAGAATATTTTTTGTAAAAACCGAATATAGAAAACCTAACATATTGAAATCCAGCAACAGCAATTTTTTTGTGCATCCTTATTTAGAAATGTACAAAATACGCACCTCTGGAGTTACCTGTGTACTTTTATGGGCTACATGAAAGGTGTAGGAGCCTCTCATGATTACATATTTGTATATAAGTATCGGTATCTCAACTGTCTGTAAATTGCATGTAATTTAAAAAAAAAAATAAGGTTCTTGAACCCTCACTTAACTCAGCATCTCACTATAAATAGGAACGTCAAATGCTTAAATGGGACTTATGCCACTTGTTAAACCTAGGAAGGGGGGGGGGGGTGGGGTGGGGGAGGGGTCATGCGCACATAATGAGTTTGTCTGCTCCAATGAGGGCAATCCTTTGGCAAGCTAATTGATTCTGGACAAAATCACACGCGTCATTATATAGTATCTACGGGTGCGTCTTTGGGGGGTGTTATGACCCAGCAATGGGGATGATTACACACCCAGGACCCGCAGGTGCGGTACACACGGGGTCTGGGTGACACCAGGATACAAAAATAAAAATGATAGGAAGCGAGTGCAACTGCCCTATCAAGTAGTCCCAAAACCGAAATGGAAACTCTGCAGATATACATACTTAGTTAAGAATTAGATAAGTCAGCATTAAAAAAATGGAGGCGGTTACCTGCACCAAAAAAAATCTATATAGTATGACCATAGGAAAGGCAACAATATGTCGGATATAATGGTCGTTTTGCCGTCGCGTGTTTGGTCATGAGGTCCCCGGTCAGTCGGTCAGTCCCCTGGCGTCGGTCGGTAGATATGCTATGGTAAGCACCTGTCCTTAGGGCTGATAAATTGAATTCTTTAGAAACCATTTACATCAGGCAATACTTAAAATATCGAATAAGTTAATTCATATAAGCCTTAACTCTAAATATAAACCCGGCCAAACACAGTTTAAAATTAAATACATAACAATACAATTTATCTAACAGTGTATCCATCAACAGTTTTGGTTTTGTTATTAGTGATGACAAGCGATGAATTCCTTAAATTTTTGGAACTTTTTGTTAACATATGATTTTCTTGCAATATTATCGATAAAAATATATCAGTAATAAATAAAATGACAAAACCTTCACGGAAAACGCATAGACCACTGGCATATTTGACAAAAATAATGTACAATTAAGCAACTTCTACATTTTTCGAGCAGACTTACAGGGAATTTTGCTGGCTGTATAAGGCAGAGAATAGACAAGGGACACCTGCAGGAGTTCAGAAAAACCATTTCTTTAACAAAATTTATTTTTTTTCTATTTTTATACATTTTAATAATATTTCGTGTGGTCAGAGGGTTTAAACCTCAAAACCTAATTCCACCGTTCAGTACCTCCTCTATTAAGAAGCTATGGGCATAACTTAACCACCAGATTCAAATCTGCGACTTACTTGGTCCTAATCCTTTTATATAAAGGATTTTTCATTTTTATTTTTTAAGCGATATATATTTTATAAAAGCATAATAATATGTGATAAATGACCATCATTAGGAACGAATATATATGAAATAAAAATAGCTATGCCGCTCTGTAAAATAACGAGAATGTGATTAATGAATATCAATAGGAATGATTATATATACAATAAAAATAGCTATGCCGCTCGGTAAAATAACGAGAAACCTAAGCCGGACTTGACGTTTCCCGTTAATGCAGTCCGCTGATTTTAGATTAATGATGTAAAACTGGTACAGGGCGGATCCTGTACAAAGACGTAAATGTACTGTGACTGATTGGAGTACTAATGTGAATATGACGACGCTAAGCTTATAATTAATTGATTGAGACATGATTTAATACTGAAAACAGGATTTTTTGTATGACATGTGTATATCAATTTGGCTCTTAATAATACCCTCATTTTTGTATTAGTTGTGTAATCTATTTTGACAGAAGAGTTTATTTCAAATAAAGTAATAATGAAATTTTACAAATTACTCTACCAAGGCGATGGAGAGTGGTGCACAAGTTCGCATAAATACAATACATTGCTAAATTAACTAAACAAGAATGGGTATAGATGGTTCACTCAGCCACGATGACAGCATACTACATTGGCGCTCGAGACACATTTCTGTCCAATTTTCTGCTTCGCCTGTCACAGTTACGGAGACATTTTTTTCTATACCAGACCAAACTTGTCCCTCACCCAAGATCTATTAATATTTCATGGTGCTTATTAATCAGAATTCGGACCTTAACATCACTGGTCACATTGGCAGAAGCGGTTCCGGAGAGGGACCCAAGGGGTCCGGACACCCCTTTTTCAGCCTCTTTTTTAGGGTTTCAGACCATTTTTGGTGCCTGGACGACCCCCCCCCCCCCCCCCGCCCCCTTTTTTCCGGACTTGGGGACCCTTTTATAGGTTTTGTCATAAGTCAACCTGGGTTGGACCCCTCCTTTTTCTAAATCCTTGATCCTCCCCTGAATGGTATGTTCGGTACATTGTGATGTTTACACCAGAGCCATAGCAAAAGATGATACACACTATAATTACAAAACGCGGATCAGTTATAATGTATACCTGCACATTTCTATAGACGCTACTGGAAACGTTGATAGAAACAATTTCACCCCAAGGTGACTTTCCTCTGGCCCTGAGGGCGTTTTCTTTATGAAAAATATAACCTGTACTTCCCGTACTAATTAAGAGAGATATAGATTCTGTGTGATTCTATCGCAGTTTGAAGTATCTGTAATCTATCCATCATCAAGATTCGTACGCAGCAGGGATAACAACCCATGCTTTTGCTTTGGTTTAATGTCCTCTAAATGCGATGTACTCGATATGTAGCATCTTCATTAAAAGCTTATAGGCATGAAGTGGTACGTACACATAGACGGGACTTATCGAGGCACGCTTGCAATAAACTCATGTTGGTGATGCGCAAATACTTAGATTGTTCTTTTTGTATCTTGTTGTTTGCCTTATTGCACTCAAACCAGTCATACAAACAGACAATGATTTCCGGTTATTTGAGATTATACATGGCTCGGTTTATAGTATCCGCGTGCTTTATATTTCTGTTTGATGATGCAAGTCACGTAATTCTGTTACCACGGAGATGTTCATAATAACTTAGTAAACTAAAAACGTGTACCTTCAGCTTATTTTCATTTCTATAATAGAATAACTACAAGAAAAGTAAGCTTTCATTTGAGTCCATTTCCTCCAAATTGACCCCCTGTCACATAGTCTGAACCAGCGACGTCCACACCACAAGTATATATCTAACTGTGTTTTAATGGACGTAATTAAAAACTCCTCAAAACAAACAATTAAAAACGTTTCAGCTAAATGAACTCATGCATTACAGCCAATTTATACTTTTATTGCTGATGCCCATGTTTTTGTAACAATTATGTATGACCCCTGTACCTTTATACCTGATGTAAATACGAAGGCGGGCCCTACTTTTGTCAGAAATCCAAGTGTTTGTTGTCAGGAAGTAGTGGAAGGGAGTGCATGTAAACCTGGTTAAAAAGAGAATGGAGTCAGTTTGCTTAAGGAACTAGTTTATTCACACTCTAAGCATTTGACTGGATAGAAATTTGCATAACAGCAGAGTTTCTGTCTTTCACGGATAGACCACAGGCCTCAAAGCCGGGAGATCGTGAGTTCGAGGTGGTGTGATTTTTCACGGAAAGTCATCACTAGAGCCCTGCGCGGGCCGGAATTTAGAGCCCGCAACCGCCCCGCAAATCAAACCCTCAGCCCGCAACCGCCCGCCCAGCATTTGTGAAAACCTGCCACGCACCGCACCGCACCGCACCTATAAAGAGTAAATCGACCCGCTTCTCCCCCACACATTTAGCTCTAAGCCCGCACCCACCCCGAATTTTATAAAAAGAAAAAAGTCGGCCCGTATTCAACCCGCAAATAAACCTAAGGGCCAAAAAGGTAGCCAACTAAAAATATTATGATGTATTAATTTTCATATATTTATAATGAATGACCATCTTTTCTGAGTAGATAGGGTAACCATGTTTTGCTGATGGTATGACTTTACCCGTTTTTTCATTAGTAAGAACAGTGTCATAGAATTACCATTTTTATTTTTAATAATTACGACTTAGTAAGACTTATCTAAATAATTATTTACTGCTATATAAGTGGAAATGTCATCATCTCCAATATATGTTTAGCATATTACATTAGGCAAAAAAAAAGTATGGTACTCAGGCACTTTTTTTCGGAAATCAGTACGGGCGGGCGGTTTTTTATTTTTGACCTTATTTTGAATGTTTCGATAAAAATGTCATATGATCAGGGAAAAGCATGAACATAGTAATTTCTTTTGCTTAACAGGTAAAAGCACTACATAAATTGCATTATTTATCTACTTGAAAGATAAAATCAAAATCAAAATGTTTGATGCGGGGGGAGTTAAAATTGACGCGGGCAGTGCCTGAGAATCGTACCTTTTATTTTTTTTTGCCATACTCATGGTCACATATACACAAACTAACTCAAGCAAAGAAATGTGATTTATGTAAAACAGTCTATTAATTAACAGTTCGAACTATTGGAGAAATGCATTGCATAAACATTTGGTCGGCCCGCTAAAGAATCTATGCAACCCGCTCCGCCCCGCCCCGCCCTACAGTAAAACAAATGAGACCTCCCCGCCCCGCAAAATCATAAAAAGCAGGCCGGGTTGCGGGGCTCTATATATAGTTTTCCACTCAGAGTGAACGCTCTACAAGCTTAATGGCGAGACTGTGCCAAACAATCGTGTTTCACTCACAAACGAGCTGGCTTTTCGGGGGTTCGTCGGTGTTATGACGCAGCAATGGGGATGATTACACTCAGGACCCGCAGGAGTAATACACTGAGCCTGTGAGTAAGCCCCTGTCACGTGGTCAGTAACCGGAATGGAACTCAGATGTACATGTCATAGTACACAGTTCTGCAAGCATCGAAAAAATGGAGGCGGTTACCTCCACGAAAAAAAAAAATCTGAAAAAAAAAAACAGAGTTAATACTGCCGTATTAAAATATAAACAGTAAATACAAAATGCTGCTTTTAACACATGTTTCTATTATATTCTCATCATGAATCGGCATAGAAAACCTACTTCTGTGGTCATAGTTGTTGCATGAACAACCTAGTATGACCTAATCCAGCTGCAGATACTATGTTCTCCGAAAGGGGGGGGGGGGGGGGGGGCAACCCATGAGGACTAATGAAAAACGTGAAAAAAAGTCCCCAGACCTAGAAAAGGAGGGGGAGTCAAGGCCGCAAAATTTTGTCTGAAACCCTTAAAAAGGTTGCTTCGGATGAAAAAAGGGGGGTTTACCTAGTATGGCCAGAACATTTACCTACTAATTATTTACCTAGTAAAAGCCTGAACATTTACCTAGTATGGCCTAAACTGTTACTTAGTATGGCCTGAACATTTAAAAAGTGTATGAGCTATAAGCAAGTGCATGGTTGATGTGACCTGAATAACTTGCTATAAGCATATTTTATCTAATGCCTTTTATACATTTTTGGGTCCCATGGGCATTATTGATTTATATTAATTTTTCATTTTTAGCTATAACTTCATTTCACTACACCCACTTACTACAATATATGTAGGACTGTCAATTAATCATGTTATCTCTATTTTATTTAATTTTCATTAATTTTAACATATATATATATATATATATATATATATATATATATATATATTATATAATACGTATTTTTATATGACTAGATTTCTGTATAATCTCATAAACATATATATACTTTATTATGAATCAAATGCACGTGTAATTGTCAGGAGGGTTATTATCTTTAGGTAATTGGCCAGGGATTATTGGCCTGTTGTCATTATAGCCTGAAACACTCGTATACGAAAGTCCTCTGGGCAGTAAAAAGAGCGTAATCTATCTTTAGTTAGATAATAAACAGCTTCGTATATCAGAGGGAAGCCGTACAGTATCGAGTTCACTGTCAGCATAACAAGCTGAACAAATAGAGACTTTTGACCTGGGAATACTTTTTATCTTAATACATAGGACAGCGGGCTAAACATGTATATTAACCTCCAGACAAGAGGAAGTTCATCATCGCCGTAAATTACTGGTTCTGTAAAATAACAAATGATCTCTTGTAATCATTTCCGGATAACCTCCATTCTGTACCCCCCTCAGCAAAATGCTGCAAGAATTTTAACAAAAACAACCTTTAGTCCATCCTTATTTTTTTTATAATTTATTTTGCGTTAATTTCATGCTAGACGTTCCTCAGACCTGGACAGTCGAGTGGTAACACGCTCGGCTCTCCCCGCTGGCGACCCGGGTTCGATCCCCTCGTAGAGGCCCATCCAAGGGCGTAGATTTCCATGGGTTCTCCGTTTCCTCTACCATTAGATACTATAAAGAACGCTCCTTTCTAAGCCATGGGAAGTGCCAATCATAAGTTGTGTATTTGTACAATATATATGTACAATCCATGTTAAATTTATAAAGCTAAAGCCTCGGTCACAACAAGCTGCGGTCATCGCACACCGTATAGAGTACCGCACGGTTTTTTGGGGGACCGCAGGATTACTTGAGCCTCGGTCACAACCTGCTGCGGCCACCGCACACAGTAGATCACCGTTGAGTTTTTGAAACCGCAGGATTACTTAGGCGGCCGACGTGTGGGAACGGCAAGGCGTCTTCCTCATTCTCAAGGCCTTCTCAAGCTAACCTTGCGGAAGCCGCAAAGACCCCTTATGACAGCCGCAGGTACATCGTATGTCTTACGGGTAGCCGAGTAGACATTAAAAATCGCATGGGTATCCTACGACATTCGTACGTCTACTGTACGGTGCCCGTACGGAGCCCGTGGATGGCTGCCTGACGCACGGCCGCTGCATCAACTAAAGCGCTTGCGCTAATATCATTAACGGTCTTTGCGGAGTCCCTGCGGCCTTTGAAAAACGCACGGTTGCCGTGCTTCTACCGCACGGAATAGCCCAAAACACTCGCCGTACGGCGACCGTACCCCGGTTGTAACCGAGGCTTTACGAAAATGTGCCCTTATTTTAACAAATATTTTTTCTTTTTCGATTGATTAATTACTTTCGGAAAATATACATTAATTGCAAAATGTCATGGATACTTTATCTAACATCAAGCAACAAGTGAGCATTTAACAATAACATCGTCCTAAAATACACACAAATATCTCATATTAACAGTACAGTATAACCCCTTTCATTCGCCAACCTTGGGACCGGGGAGAATTTTTGGCGGTAAGCGAGAGTGGCGGTGATCGGAGGTCGAAATGGGATGGGCAGGGTAGCTTAAATCGGCCATGCATTTATTAGGCTCTTCTTTAAGTAGCCACAATAAAAAAAATTAAAACTGTGTCAAATTTTATTACTTTATTCACATAGAAAGAAAATATTACAAATAACTACAGAAAAATACAGTGTGTACAATTTATTTACAAAGATATATATGTATAACATATCCGATTAAAATATAAAATTCTCCATGGTCCTCCTTGTGCCTTTTCACTTTCTTCCGGATCTGTTATTGTTTGGTCCATCCATTAAATGCTTCAATATCGGCCTGGCGGACTGCGGCGGATGTGGGCTGAGGTTTGGGGACTATTACCTCAGGTACACTGGCTGTATTATCGCTGCCTGTCACTGTTTCCATGATATCTTGATTGCTCAAAGGCTGTGCCGTTCCGATATTCTGGTCGGCAATGACGAATTCCTGAGGAGACATACGTACATTGCGGTCAGTCCCGAGGCTACCCGTAACTCGATGTGGCAGCGGAAGGATACTGTTTGCCTCTGGACCGTCTTGACGATCTGTTTCATTTGGCTGGTCACCCCTGGATATAACGCCTGTGTGTTACCAACAATTGCCGATGGCGCTGCTGATGGAATCCTGCTGATGCATATAATATTTCCTTCTTTATAAATTTTAATTTTAAATTTTGTATGTTTAAACAACTGATCGCTTCCATGTTAAAATTTTTGCCTGTGACTGTAGAATAAAACAGGACATAGAAAAAGTGTGTATTAAATTACATGTATATATATATAAATATATATATATATATATATATATATATATATATATGTGTGTGTGTGTGTATATACGTGTATAAACATTTACATCCATGGTCCAAGATTACTCCATTCTCCCGGCATGAAGAGAACGATGTTTTGAAGGTGTAGGAATACACACGTGTTGAAAAATATGCAGTTTACCTTTCTTATCAATAATGTGGTTCTATGCTAAAAAAAGAAATAAAAAATCCTCATAGTTCCTGGGTCTTCGAAAAAGAGAACATTTTTTAAAAGGTGACTTGGCATTTTACAGAACAAACGTTTCAGGTATGCTCCCTCTCACGAACCCCATGGCTACCAGTGCATATATGTGACGGGTGGATAGGATTCATCAGTCTTCACTTTGGTATGTTATGGCTACTTCTCACTCTCAGCTTTGTTTAAATTGATACAGCTCTCCGGTACCCTTTTTCGACAACAGTTTGTCTTGCTGAGCTGTCCTAAGTACATTGATACTTTGATTTGCTTTACCCCCCCCCCCCCCCCATGCGGTACCAATATCAAATAACTTCACTCATGGAATTCTCCATTAAAATCCATATACATTTAATGCACTTTAACTGTTTCGAAGAGCTCCCCTCCCCCCCCAAAAAAAAAAAAAAAATATACAGAATATACTCGGCCGTCGTGTAAGCGCTATATGTAGCTCTATGTAAGGTGTGTTTACAAAACTGTTTTCTTTGTCTCGTCGTCCTGCTAAAGAATAAGGCAAGTTTTTTTTTACATATATCCAAGTAAGGATCGATTAAACTAGTATTAAATTTTAAAGTTCTAATTAAGGGTAATTTCCTTGCACTCTGCGTGTCAGATATTTCGATAACAAACTAATGTGCAGAAAAAATAGTTTAGATTGTAGTAGTTATATTGATTAAGAAGTTTGCGATCTTAGACTAGTGACATCATGTCAATGATTAATAGTCCTCGTCCTGTGAGTGTATAGTCATCAGTCTATGCTTCATTCATAATACCTTTCCCTTTTTCGATTTTATATTATTAGTTTGGGCTGGTGCAATAAATCTATATCTTGATCATTGCAAGAGGGCCAATAATATTATTGATGGCTCTGACAAAAGAATCAATGTGATTTTCGATGGCTCTGACAAAATCAATATGATTATTGATAGCTCTGACAAGAATCAATATGATTATTGATTGCTCTGACAAGAATCAATATGATTATTGATAGCTCTGACAAGATTCAAAATTATTATTTATAGCTTTGACAAGAATCAAAATGGTTATTAATGGCTCTGACAAGAATCAATATGATTATTGATGGCTCTGACAAGAATCAATATGATTATTGATAGCTCTGACAAGAATCAATATGATTATTGATGGCTCTGACAAGAATCAATATGATTATTGATGGCTCTGACAAGAATCAATATGATTATTGATAGCTCTGACAAGATTCAAAATGATTATTGATAGTTCTGACAAGAATCAAAATGGTTATTGATCGCTCTGACAAGAATCAATATGATGATCAATAGCTCTGACAAGAGTCTATATGATTATCGATAGCTCTGACAAGATTCAATATGATTATTGATAGTTCTGACAAGAATCAATATGATTATTGATAGTTCTGACAAGAATCAATATGATTATTGATGGCTCTGACAAGATTCAATATGATTATTGATAGTTCTGACAAGAATTAATATGATTATTGATAGTTCTGACAAGATTCAAAATGATTATTGATAGCTCTGACAAGAATCAAAATGGTTATTGATCGCTCTGACAAGAATCAATATGATGATCAATAGCTCTGACAAGAGTCTATATGATTATCGATGGCTCTGACGGGGATCGGAAGTAGCTACGACAAAAGTCCCCCCGATGATAAAATCCTCTCACAAGAATCGATATAGTTTGAGATGGTCTGATAGAAATCTTTATGAATAATGATGGCTCTGAGAAGCATCCACTTCGCGTTGACCAAAGTACTGATGCAAATGTGTTATGGCAGATATGATAGGGGGTTTCTTGAACAAAGTTAATTACAAAGTTAGAGATAATAGACATTACAACTCTAAAAAAACACTTTTTAGCCCTATACAATTTAAAAAATAGGTTAAGGCCACTGAAACTTTTTCAAAGTAATGGGGCCTTGGCAAGGTACATCCTTGGTATGATCAATGAAATTGGATAAAATAAAGATCCAGAAATCTGCATTCTAAAGAATGCAAGCCTCCGCCATCTGTGTGGTCCCTTTATTGTTTGTTCAAAACCCATGTTTATACTGTTATTCGGCCCTACTTCCCAGGTTCATTCGTGTATAAGTGACTGTACATTTGTTAATATTCCTTGATCACATTGATTTATCCAGATCATGTGCTGGATCAACACTAAAATCCAATCGATTCTTCATTGGCCCTTTCCGAAAATACCCTGAAAATATCAAGAAATTCCGTTCACGTATGCGCGAGTTATTTGTGAACAAACACACAAACACATACACGAACAGAGATGAACGCACCCCCCCCCCCCCCCCCCCTCGCCGCAGGAGCAAATTAACGACCAACACAACAAATGTCATCACCTATATTTTTAGGTGGAATTAAATAATACTACAAAGCACTGCTGGACAAAAGTAAGAATGGTGCGCGACAGCAGCTGTAATAAAATACTGCCGGCATCACCTGCGCTGTGTCGTAGAACACGGACATCCATGCAGGCAGCGCAGGTGAAAACCATAGTCCAGGGATTTAACCAGGTGGACAGACTTACCTCCAGCTATAATTGTTTCGTATTAATTGGCAGCCCTTGTCATATAAGACGGCGGGCTGTTGATGTATCACACGGTATATCTGCCACAGTAAACCTCTGGTGAATGATGTATATTAATCCGTTTGAATGAGTGACTCTTTTTTTTCAGCTGTGATATTTTGTAACCATCTGTATGTAGTTTTTGTATTTCAGTCTTTAGCCAGTACGCTTTTATACCTAATTATATTCATTCATTCATACATTCATTCGTATATATATATATATCAATACACGGTATCTTATATTAAGTAGGACCTATCCCATTAGCATGTGCGTATTTTTGGTTTCAAATTATAACAAATAATTTATAACAAATGCTATATCATTTTATTTATAAAACTGACTCAAAGATTTATTATCAACCATCGCTCAAATGTGTCGCTAGTGAGTTGGAATACTTGGTAGAGTAAAAGTAGTTGAAATTTAATAAAATATGTGCTAAAATAATTTAAATGTACAATATATATATATATATGTGTGTGTGTGTGTGTGTGTGTTTTTACATATATAACAATCATAAGTGGTTTGACAATCTGGAAACGAATCTATGTATATTATAGGAGTATCGTTTTAATACACAGATGATGCCAATTGATCTATGTACACATTGCACTTGTGGTTGGAATGAATCAAGTTATCTCTGCACTTATTTTCATACAATTCGATATTTTTGAAGACCTAACGGTAAACAACCAGAATTGGCCACCATACGATTTTTTTAACTATATTCTTTAAAAAATAAATAATTAATTAGTCATATTTGTACAGGACTAACAGTATATGATATATTTAGTTGCAATTTTCTACACATGTTTGCTCTTTGTTTGAATTTTCGTTTACTTACTATCAGGGCCTTTGAAGATTGGAATATTCTGAACAAGACCCCTGAATAAAGAAAGAATACCAATAATATTAATGAAGATAATTATAATAATAATATATTAATAAATCACCAAGGGTAAATCTACGCTCTTTACACAGCGCTTTACCTATAGGCCTACTACTTATATCGTACTTATATCCTGAATCGCTACACAAGAGGGGAGCACTGTATTTTAGCCCAATCAGATGAAACCCCGTACTGGAAGACACGACCTCTATGACTGGCTGAAATGGTCACATGATTAATAATTAAATAGCAAATATAAATGCTGTTGGCAAAATCTTTTAAGGGGTTGAAGAGGCCACTGTGTGTTAACTAGACCACAAACTGATTCCATAAATATTTGTGGTACTCTTGACTGCGTATAAACTATGCCCGATGTACGACACGCGACTGATCCGACAAGGAATCTACATAATTATCAAGACGAAACCAGCGAAACGGTTCACCAGCTAAGCGAGGAATACACGGAGTCCATGTTGTTCAAATGGTTTTGGGTGACAGCTCATTGCCCCGGCAACCGTTTGGACAGGCCACAGGCTCAGAGAGGAGCCCGCCACGTGGTTTACACAGGTCCTTGTGCACATAGGATGCCCGGCCGGTGAGCTGTTATTCATCGAAATGTAACAACATTGGCTCCGTGCACATCTCGTTGGGTGGTTTCAGTTTTGCTGACAACGGATACATGGCTACGCCAACATAGTCGGTTGATGATGCGAGAACGCAGAGGAGCAATTAAAATTCCATTGTTCTTGGTCAGAGTGACCATAAAACTGTCATCAAGCGGCGCTTGAATCGCAGCTATGGGCGGAGCCATGATGCCTGTCGAGTTTTGTTAACTGGCATTTGGTTACGCTCCCGAGGCAGCGGAAATCTTACGATATAGGTAGTAGGCCTATAGGTAAAGCGCTGTGTAAAGAAACGCACAGCAGCCAGAGAGCCACCACCTGGTTTCTAATCAGTAGTCATCAGAGGAACACGTGATGTCTTACGACCGAGTTGTGTGTCGCGACACACAACGAGGCTGTTTCAGTCTTGTCAAGTGCAGTATATGTCATAAGATGTCATATTATGCTGTTTAGTAGCGGATGGATTAGAGTATAGCGATATTGTAAAGTGACATGTAATTGATTAGATAAGGGCATTTTAATAGTCATAAACGTGTTCCTCAGTATGTCGTATGTTTATTTCAATGCATCATAAGCGGCCAAACAAGGCAGTGGAAAATCAGTAGCTTCTTTAGTAGAGCGTTGGGTAAATCAGGCAAATGAATTAAGACCGGCTCACGTGTGAGTTGTCTGTACATTGCACTGTCAGTGATTAAGTGCAGTAGAGCGTCTTATATCCGAAAAATCGTTCACCTGAAATTAAAACCCGACAATTTTTCATCAATTAACAAAAGACGAGTACAAAATTTATTGACAGACTTGCGTAACAGGTGATGTACCTACATGTAGAAAACGTCCATTATGTTTACTCCTGAAGTCGATTCCTTTTGAACAGGCCGGCTTTTCTGCACTGATCTCCTGATTTTAGAACAGTGGGAACACAATATTCACTTAACTGGTTCTAACGACGTTTTGCCCAAATAAAATTGGAATTTACATAAACATCAGACTCAGCTCGAATTTCTGGGGACTAGATAAGCCGTATTCCAACTCACCTGGCTTTAAGCTTGCCATGTTACTTTATGGGTTGGTTTCACACTGCGCAGACTCGGTCTCACGTGCAAGAGTATGAATCAGCTGTTTTTGAATTGTTAGATTCAAAATCTGACCCCCCAACGCACCCAGGCTTATATATATACAAGCGGCCTAGGTATAAACGAAATGAAGATGACAATATGGTCCGTTAAAGTATGTTGGGTAAGAATTGTTTCGGGGTAAATTGCATGAACATGGGTGTTTTGTGGTAAGGACTTTACGCATGCGCATGTGAATGTTAACATTATAGGTGTTTCCTTGAAAGGTAACAAATTTTGATTTTGAAGTTTGACCATTGAAACAACAGTCCCGGTTGTCCCACCATGCCAACACAGGAGAGATTCGTTTCGAGCAGAAACGACCTCTGGCGGAAGGGTCGGTTACATAAACCATGCAGTGTGACCACCAAATTGAGACCAACCTAGTTCCAGCGGAATTTTGGGAATTGCTGCAAATTTCCCGTATATCGGGCAGTGAGACAAGAAACACTGAAGATAATGTTAAGAGATGTCAGAAGTGCCGGGGTTGTCTGCGGGGGGTATCCCCTGTACATCTCCCTAATTCCCGTATTTAACATTAGCGTCAACTCTCCCAGACTATCACGCGGTGACAGCGAGGCTGGTCAAATCTAGAGCGACCAATTACGAGAATTGAACCGTTCCTTTGTGCGGTCCATTTGCAATGAAGCGCTCGGACACTGATCGCCTCCGACGACAATGGCGTCTTTACTGGGCAATAAAACACCTACAACAACGATAAATATGAGAGGCAGAGCCCGAAGGCATCTCAGCTACACGAATGTAACTTGCTCCGGGAACAAAAAGTCTGATAACTGTGACCTTCCCCCCAAAAGGTCGGCTACCTTCAAGTAACCGGAAAGAATTCCCGTTAAAGTCGCAATGTTATGAAATAAATGGTATAGGTTGTTATCTAAAATTTCAATTTTAACTAAATTAAGATACATGGTATTAATGATGGGTGTTATATCTCTATAATTTGTCTGTAGTCGCTTAGATATAGTCGGTTCGCTGTATTGTTTTTACAGTTGCGCTAGTATCATTTAGGTAGTGATTGGGTTAAATCGTGTACCGTTGGATATTTGTCAATTACAGATATTTGTCCTATCATGTGCTAAGTCATACTTCGTCGCACTTCTGGAAAAGTCGATCCTGACTCATGTGCTCCGTAATCTAATTACACAACAAAGGAATGACCACGTTAACCTGATCAACTTACAGATGCGCCAGAACAGCGCTGTTGTCATTCGTTATTCAAGTTTTAATTAATTAACTTAATAACATACTAATTAAGAATAATCTTTTCTACCTTTTTCAACACTGTCACATAACAACATGTCTGAAGATGTAATTTGAGGATCTTGGTGTTTCTTAAGCCAGATGAAGCATCTAGGTTTAATACATGATCTATGCTTAGCTATAGGCAAATGAAAGTAAATTACGATCACGCAGGCGACATAATAATGTTGGGTTTTAATATGAAATGTAAAGGTTAACCCCCCCCCCCCCCCCAATAAAAAAGGCCCAATAGGTATTCATACAGGATCTTTATAAAATATAAACCCCGTAGCCACGCATAATTTGTGATTCCATGGCATTTGACACCTCGAACAAACGACATTGCATGACCAAAGTAATTTTCCTGGCTTTACTCCAAGCAAATGTCTCCACACCATCTTCTATCCACGGCCAGCTGCTTGATGGTTTCAACAGTCGGCCTTGGCAACAGAAAGCTCATGTGATTTACATCTTAATCTATTAGTCCTTCCTTTTTTATAACTGTCAAGTCAGCAAATAGAACAGGGTCGTATATATGTAGCCACTTTTTTCCATAATTCTTGTGACATTTCAAGCAATATTCAGTTTCTAATTGTTTAAAACTTTTTTCTTCATTGTTAACGTCACCTGGTCTTTGATATAGCCAATACATAAAATGTTCACCACGAATTATACGCAAAGCGCATTCTGTCCCTAGTCTTCTTGAAAATCTGAATATATATTTTTTTGTTTATGTGTTTTGTTAGATTAACATAATTGTATATATATGAGCAACTAGAGAGAAAAATATTATACATTACCTTGTCTCCTTTTCAGAAGAGTTAACGATCAAGTAATGGCACCTTGGCACCCACACCTGTTTGGGAAAGACGTTTCTATACGGGTTCACGGCGTCACAAATTTATCTACGGATGCTTTGGGCATATAATTTTAGCAAGCCGAGGGTAATTTTGCTAAAACGTATGTTTCTCAGAAGATATAATGAAATTACACATTTGGATCATCAGGTCCACGAAGCACAACAAAAGAACCACATATGCCAACATGCTTTAAGTAATGAAGGTCATGATATAATGGAAGGAATAATGGAAGATACCGGCCGCACAATATTTTCCTTGTGGTAATAGCCCAGCACCATTTGGTCCCTCTGACATTAAAGAGTCTACGACTGGCGTACTGGCTGTCAGAGTGCCGTTACATCCTTAAACGAAGAACGCACTTTAAGGCTTTATGAGGATGAAAATATTTTCGTCATTACTGACAACGCTGCTTAAGTATACTTTCTAACAACACCTAATATGAGCGAGAAAAAAATCCGTTTTAACTCGGCATATTGGTAATATCCTCCGCATGGTTGTTGAATTTCTGAACCTCATGAAAACGAGCTTGTCTTGCACGGGTTACTCGACGCAGCCAACTTGTACGCGATACAGGAAATGATTCGTTACCATAGAGACGGATTTTCTCTTTGGGTAGTGAGTTCATATGTGCTCTGTTGTGTTAAATTCATCTTTCTTAGCCTAATGTTTAGTTTATGAGCTGTTTACCACGATATTGATGCAACATGATAGAAGACCACTGTGAGGCATTCCTCAATATGGCTTGTATCACGACTCAAATTAGGCATACCAGCCCAATATTAAAAGTCCTACTGAGTCGTGATGTCACGGCCAGTAACAGCTATTCTCGGTCTAACTTAACCCTTCGTCCTTGATCGCTTGCAGTGCCAACATAATCTTAATTTTAATTTTCATATAATGGTCATTATTTGGCAAAAATAATGTGAAAATTAAGGAACATCTGTGTATATTCTAAATAGTATTGTGCATAATTGTCAGATTCATTGATGCACAATCCCCCCTCCCCGAACAAAAACAAGTAATTGCATTCACTTATTCGGTCGATAACCCCAGGTTTATATGTGCATAAGTGATTCTGCATTTGTGAATATTCCTTGATGACGTTTCTGATTCCGGATCATCTTCCGGAACCACACCAAAATCTTATCGATTTTTCATGGCCCGTTACCAAAAATCCCAAAAAATTCATGAGATTCCTTTTATAATTTAATCGGATTTTATAGTGAACAAACGCACACCCAAACACACACCCATACACACACATAAACAAACACAGAAAACGAATAGGGAATGACGCATTCCCTCATGACCGAATCAAAAAACGAAGAAGCCTACTCTGGTTTCATCTCCTATCTTTCGTTGTCTAATGACGTCACAAGCCTTGTCCACTTGGAAGCTTCGTGTATGTAGAGGAGGTTTTGTCCGCTGCATTTATCTCGTTTAAGATGCTTAACAAACAGTTTTTGTCTCGATTTAACGGTGGTATGCTTGTTGGAAATAATTTTGCCGCGGTGCCACCTGTTTTATCAGTTTTACCAGACTGATTACCAAGGCAGACGGGTACGCTGTGTGAGCTCCCAGTAATTTGTGTTGATATAAGGCAATTTAAGTCACTTGCCATCACAGCCCTGCCCCCTTACTTCACCTTCGTGTACTCGGACGTGACCTAACTACGTTACTCGACCTTTATAATTGATGTCGGGGCAGGTCGGCCGGCACTTGAGGAGTGAGCTACAGTCGGGATTTCAGGTTGCCGGACAAGTCCTCATGTGTACCTATCGTTATACTTTTTACCGCCCACTATCTTACATTTATCATAATTATGTATTGTCACTAACCAGGTGATAACGCCTCTGAAGTGCTCTGAATAAATTGCCATTAATAAAGCTATACATGTGTGTATAAACATATGTCTAATAATATGAGTATAATAAACCATATGATATTATACACAAAAAACAAAACATTGTAAACATATACACATACATATAAAACATATAAAAAACAAACACCACTACTACTACTTCTACTTCTACTACTACTACTACTACTAATACTACTACTACTAATACTACTACTACTACTTAAGTAATATATATAATAATTTTTAATAAATCGTTGTCATCCAACTCCTCTTGGGAAAAGCCCTATTTTGCTAATAAAGTGTCTTTTTTCAATTATTAAATTGTAATAAATAAATAAAAAACAATAATAATGATAAAAATAATGGTACTCGGTAGAACACATACTCCTCCAAAGGAAAGCATTCTTACTTTATCTTACTTTTAATTTTTGTCCACAGCCGACCACTTCACATGGTTTGTAAAAGAGATTAAGTCGTTTTTTTGTTTTCCTACTAACAGACAAAAAAAACAAACAAACACACAGAGAGACACAATAATAATAATAATAATAATAGCAATAATCATTATCATTATATATATATATATATATAATAAATTTTATATATATATAATAATAATAATAGCAATAATCATTATCATTATATTTATATATATATATATATATATATATATATATATATATATATATATATATATATATATAAAATAACCGCGATGAAGGCTTTAGTTAAATCCATCTTTAAGGGAATACATGTTTTACAAATATGTATTGTCTAAGAAAATTTATTAACGTTATCGAGTGAAAACCGTTAAAAAAGCATCTTTTGTTCGCAAAAGACGTATTCCACCAAAATAAAACGGAAAAGGTGACTACATACAAAACATTTTGCCCCGGCTGAGTGGTTGCTAAGAACCGCGTGGCAGCGACTCCTCCGTCACACCCAGCACCATAGCAGTGTGTCTTTTTTTATATAAGATGCTCATAAGTTAAACATAATGATGTTTTTGACTGGAGCCCCTTTGTTCTTTATTGGCAGATACCCCGAAAACAGGTGAAGTCGATCCAGCTAATTGACAGGTCCGTGTAAGGAAGTGCATTATTTATTGGGAGGCCGCACCTTACACCGTGCTGTATTCATGAACTAGAAGCAGCAATTTCTACTCCCACTTTGATAGATATCGACGGATTATTTCTTTTATCTTCCAACCTCAAACAATCCATGTATACGGCAGAGCCGTCATGTTATGTACGACCAGTGGGGCTGTAATAAACTGCCATCAACAGAAAGTCACGTGACTTATTCTCGCGCCATGTGACGCGGAATAGAATCAATACAAGTTCTCATGCAATCAGATCAATCCCCCCGATCTAGACAAAACACTAGCTTTTGTTTCCTCTCAGTCAAATTTGAAAATCCGAAATCTTCTCCACATTCTACTGTTTGTAATGTCACAAGGAATTTTTTTGCCGTTCCCGATGAAATCCATTAATGCAACCCGAATCTCTTGACAAGCTTGCCTCTATGTTCTAGAATTCAACAAATTCAGTGACTTCAACAAATTCTAAGATAATCCAAATCGAATTCCGAGATTGATAAGGGAATCAAGTCTTGGTGACATGATCCTTCATTGCTTGTCAAACTGAATTTACATTTTAATATTTTATCTAGGTTACCTTGGATTGAGCACGCATGAACCAGGGCCAGACAGATGGAAGTATTATTTCATATTCCATATCCTTCGTCTGCCAGAAATGAAAAGTTCGGTTTCACTTTGAATTGTGATGCTGCCTTGTATAACAAGTGACCCATGGGTCATGACGCTCAGCTGATTAAGACATTCACAAAACGCTAAATTTTGTAGGTGGTATCCCCATTCAACTGAAGCTTAGCTCAAAGGATATGGGTATAACAGAGAACTAAATGTCAAGTTAGAAGATTCTAGAATCAGACGTTACGATTTGTGCCCTGTTAACAGATGACTGCATCTTATAAAGTCTAAAGAAATTCGTAAAAACTGTAAAAATACAGGTGGCGCCACTAGTCTGCAGAAACTGATGAAACACCCCGTGATCAATATACTTGCAAAGAATTATGGTGATCAATTCATTAGTTGTTCAGATACTTGAGCTTTTGTATCAAATTTTCCATTCTTCTGGGGGATACTTCGGAGCCCCATGGCTTGAAGGATATGGGTAACAGAGACCTTATTTCAGGTTTCCAAGGAGACTTTTCATGGGCCTTCCTGGATGTCAACAAAGAAGATTCTAGTTTCAGTCGTTACGATTTGTGCCCTATTAGCAGATGACTGCCTCTTTAAGAGTTTCAAAATAGAAAAAAAATCTTAGAAAAACGGTAGCCAAGCCGATGTTGACAAACAGAAAAAACATGTAAACATGCAGAGGTGGTTGATTGCGCACCAGATGTTGATGGTGAGAGCAAGTAAAGCAGAAGCATGTTTAGTCACTTGCAAACCTCTGGTACGTCTGATCTGCCCGCTAGATGTACTAGTTGTTACGATCGGGGGCCATTTTTAAAATTAACGGTCAGCTGATGCACAATTGGTCGTCATTTTTAACTATTGTTCACCAAAGGTCTAGGTCAGATATTGGAATTGGACCTTTAAGTGTAGCATATGTCATTTGTGTCCATAAATACCCGTGCTACCTTCGCTGGGTTAACCAGGTTGGGTTCATATCACAATTCATCATAATATGTATATTGAGCGGTAATTGTAAAATATGAGGTACGTGTCACAATAATAATAAACCATCTATCTATCTCTGTCTATCCGTGGTCAGACGAAAGCTACAAGAATCCCTTAGCTACCGGAAGCGATTGATACTGATACCGCGATGGATTCCCTACATCATATCTATAGCAAGATTTACAAATATATGAAGTCCCAGACAGAATGCTTACTTAATACAATGTGCAATAGCGCCGTCTGGGCCTTGATATCTATGTTTTATAGACTTGTTAATGGACACAAACGTGGTAAATAGCCGGCATATAAACCAAAGCGAGGCCTAGCTATGTATAGCTAACTCTGCAAGTGCGAAGCGCTGGAGGGGTAACGAACTTAATTTGCATAATGATTAGGGTACCTGTTTTAACCTGTTTTACGTATTGTTTTACTAAGGCGTGTATGTAAATACAATAAAAGTGTGTTTGATTACAATTACAAGAGCGCATGGCCAAAGGTACGGTATCGCGCATGCGCAAACACTTGCATGTAGCTGAGGAAGGAAGATGTTCTTATCATGAACTATATAAAAGATAAATTGATTTTTTACTGTTTGTCGCCAATGTGATTTATGATAAAAAAGTGCAAGAAGTAAAGAAGTGGTTTCAGGACAAAATTTTGGCAGATACACTTATATTTGCAGTAGAGAACACTGTATTTCGAGTTTTGCTGGTATGGCTTACATGGTATATAGCTTGAGTACCTTTTAAAGACAGCGAGTGGCCCTCATGCACGCTTCTACTCGCTTGGAACCTTCTTTCTTGCATCTGATGACACATAAGATTTGTTGCAGTTTTACGCCAGGGTCAGCCCTGGCTTATACATCATTTATCTCTTCGTGTCAGACTTCCAACACATAAGTCCCCGTTGCGACCTCTTCGACTGCCATGTACCCCCACGGTTCAATCCATCAGTCGCCAAGGACTAACACCGACTTCCTGACTTCCCAGGTTGAGTAGATTTTCTGTTTGTCAAGCCCTCTGGCCTTCAAACGTTTCCTTCTGTCACTGAATGACACATATCCAGTGCCGCATAATCACTTAAACCTAACCTTGAACTTGGAGTGCATTCTCTCTCTCTCTCTCTCTCTCTCTCTCTCTCTCTCTCTCTCTGTGTTCATTTCATATTTAATATTTTGTCGAAATATAATTTTTGTTGGTCCAAACAAACGTATCCATTGTTTTATTGAGTCCCAAATTTCCTGGATGAATTTATTCAGAGAATAGTCACCATGCAACAATTTATTTTTGGCCCGGTCTAATTCCTCAGTTATGACACATATCAGCAATCATTTCAGTAGTAATCTTAAACTGATGTAAAATTATGACTCAATTTTATATTTATTATTCACATTCCTGGTACAAATTTGCAAGAATTGTGTCTTCTTCCATTATCGAATGGTTTCCTTAGTCAGCATTCAAGTAACCTTACAAATATGTCCACGCCTTAAAAGGAACTCAACCATCCCACTGAAGTAACGACGTCTGGCGGGAATAATGTACACGTAAACATCGGACCTGAAGGATCATGATCGTCATATTTCAAATTAACAAAACAACCTTTCAAATTTTCAACGCGAGATCTCTGTAAATACACCTTGCTTACACATATAAAATCCGCTCGTTGATCCAGGCAAAAAAAATCATAGTTACACGTAGTGCGGATGCTCACTGGAGTATTTGTACACTAATTCTAGACTAGATGCAACTGAGCGATAAAGGGGAATCAGCTGTAGAATGTACGACCTTGGAAATTAGGTCAAGGTCAAAAATAAATATCATGTGCAAATCTGTGACCTATGAATACTGTAGTGCCCAAAAGTCAGTGTTTGAAAATCAGCCAAATAGGAGATCAAGCGCAAACATCGACAAAAGAAATTTTGTTGGTTTTGCCCTAGGAGAGACTCAAGAAAGTCCATCTACAAGAAACACATTTGAAATTTTGTATGAAACTTTTTGAAATTTTTAAAGAAATATGTATATAGAACTAACGCTTCAACCAAAATACGCATTTTTCATCCGGGGGGTGGGGGGGGGGGGGGGGGGGCGGGGCTGATATATGTCTATTCTGAAGCAAAAATACGAGATTCAATGATTCTTTGATCTCAGGAATCCTTGTATTAACCCCGTTATACTTTGAGAACTAAAATCCGTAACAGAATGGATGGATCATTTGTTGATTTGAACTACTGTAACCAGAGAAGGATCAACGAAGAGAAAATGAAAACCAGTTTATGAAAAAGGGTCCACGACAAATGCATGAGTATTTTATTTCTTGAAAATGTTCCGAAAATAATGCGTAGTGCCTGCAAAGAATAATTTCTGGTTTCCCGTTTTCATTGTTTTTTTTATATTACTATGTGTACAAAAAGGGTTCAGTGTTTTTGTCAAGTAATGTTACGTATGTCAATGTATTTGAATAATGTGCAAAGCCAAGTGTTCCAGGAACGAGTTTATTCTTCATTGTTCCTCAGTTTGAATATATAACCTTTACTGGTTTATATCTGTAACATGACTACCAATCATCTAACAAAGCATTAATGTATAGGTGTGATACAATAGCTTTAGGGCAAACACAGTGACACATCTGGTATACGACATGTCACGCTGAGGTTTCGCCTCGGAGCAGGTAATTTTACCAACGCAGTGTTTTTCATGGAGGTCTCTCAGGGCGAAAGTCATGTTTGCCACACGACCTCAGTGGTCACGGGGCCTAAACGGAAGAAAAGCCTGACTGAACATAAAATCATTATTTTTTACATTTTTTGTTGTTGGAGGTAAACGCCACCAGTTTTAATGCTAGCGTAACTCAGTATATGTACATCTGCAGAATTCAATGGCGGTGTCGGACTACATGACAGGGCAGTATCACACGCTTGCTCTCATTTTATATCCTTGTGTGTAATCTCCTCCCGTTGCTGGGTCATACCACCGAGGAACCCCCAAAGGCGTACTCGTCTGTGAGAAAAAATCTCACTGCCTCGACCTAGGTTTCGAACTCCTGATCTCCAGACTTTGAGACCTAAGCTCTGATCGTGAGCCACAGAAGTCGTTAAACATGAAATCCTGATGTAAAAAGTTTTTTTACATGTTTGTGATGCCATAATGCATGCATTTGGTCGAAAAAGATCAAATGCTTTACAGTCGAACAGTTTCCTGGATCCATGGCTCCACGCTGCATTTTCTTTCGCTTCACCATTGCTTTTCGTCGCAGGATTTTCTGGGTTTCCATGAAAGGCAGATAGCACAGAGCCAAGAGTGTAATCAGACTAATGAGAGCGGGGTTTCCGTGGGTTTTAAACTCCAATAGGATGCACAATACGGTGACTCGCGTTATACATAAACGACCATAAATAATAAATATACAATATTAAATGAAGGTCAATACCTGTATTGAATTCGGTAAAGTTCATCGATCGAACATGGATTGAACTTTGATATTTGTATTTAAAAAGGGGACCGATTACAGGTAGGACACCAACTCGAGGGTTAAGTTAAAATGTACATCTGGTTATGACCAAAATCTTTCCAGAAGCCTTTTCCGATATCTGACGTTCGTTAAATAAAAATAATCCCTTGAACCTTTTTATAAACATAAGCCAAAAAATAAGCTGTCCGATTTGTTTATATGTTTATTTGTTTATATTTTTAAATGTGTGTTAATAACAGGTAGACGCTCACCAGGCCGTGAGACGTTATACAAACACGTCTAACAAGGACAACTGACGACATATGATTCAGTTTTTTTTTTTTCAAATGACAAACGATTGTGTTGCTTCATGTACTCTCACTACCAACAGTTAGTGAACTTTCAACTTTTGTTTTTGTGCAATCAACCACTCCTGGGCATACCTTTTTTCTGTTAGTACCATTCGACTTGTAGCCTGTTAATCACAGCTTGGTGATAAGCAGCCTAATTCATTCGACATAGGGGCATTATAAAAACTTTTTTTTCAGCAGGGATTACCTAAAGTTATTTTATATGTACTTAGGGTAAGCACAAATCACAAATATTCTTTGGGAAGGTGAATTTCTGGCTTTACTCGCTTTACTTTTATGTCTTCCTTGACCGATTTAATATAAAATTGGCTTCTCTGTTGTAACGATTTGTGAAATTTAGACCTAGTATCATATGGTATCAATCCTTGTTAGGGCCATGTTTGATCGTATCATATCATGCTTTCACATCAACTGATATATCATCTCTTGTAAGGCATTAATTCAGCGGGTCTCAAATCTTGTAATGTTTTAAGCAAATATGCTTTTAATTGCTTTAAAAAACTTCCAATGTCCAGTGACAATAAACATCATCAGCATAAATGCCGAATCAGGTGCATTTGGTGAAAAATGGCAGATAGTATAGGGGCATTGACTCCGAGGGACGGAATAAGATTCCTTATTACATACAGAGCTGTCACGCAACATGTCATGGAGGGATCCTTGAACAATCTGGCGGTTCGTTAAAATGGCAGATCAGGCATAACTTCTCGGACTGTCTAAATGACACACTGCAAGTGGCACGATTTCGCTTCATAGTTTCCGAGCAACAGAGATTTCTGTAGCAAGAGGTCATCCGTGGCGGGTTGTCAGGAAAAGGGACGGATATATGATATAAGGAAAAAAAGGGACAGTTCAAAAACCCTGACATATAGGAATTTTAATAGACTTTATATTCAGAACTCTTGCATGTCTAGGGAGGAAAAAATCAGGACTCAAAATTAGGCGCTGATATTTGGTACCAAGCTTATTTTCTTTTATTTCCAGTTTTGTAGGTCGGAAGGAGGGGGGGGGGAGCTCTCAATCCGCCCCTGGACACATTGCCGGCTACAGTAATATAATTAGTATGGTTTGTGAAGTCAGTGACTGCCTGGGCCATGAAGTGATTTATTAGGCTAATTCAGTATGTTCTGAGGCGAGGGTCCACCTGGTTTATAAGCTCATATTACACTGATCTTTCAACAGCAAATTGCCTCAATATATTACATGTCTGACCATCAACTCATCCCTAGGGAAAAATAACTAACTGGGGTCACTTCGTTCCACATGGTCCACCTTTTATATAACACACCTAAACTTCTGGTGATGTTAACGTAAATATCGTTTTGATTTCTTCCTTTCTTGGGAGCATATACATGCATTCAACTTTCGAGCAATCCTCTTGTAATCCCAATGTAAATCCTTATCTTTTTAGTATTCCATTTCTCCGGGATCTTTCACGAATTCAGCTGAAGAAAATCTAATATTTTTTTTATTGTTTGGAAATAACATATATCTAGCATTCATAAATGATCATTCATGCTACTCAGACATAATATGAATGTGGTTTTATTAGCCTACTGTCAATGACATAACAGTTCCACAGGGATAAAAAGCAACTTTAAAAACCTGTAGTTACATTAACGAAACAGTAGACACTCATGAACGGTACACGTATGTGTACCGGTAATATCGGACCATTCAAACCGATTAGGCCGTTTACTTTGTTTTAATTGTACTGCAATATTTAGTTTAATTTATTCACTGTGCTATAACCTACAACATAGCAGCAGCCTTTCTAGGGTAATGATGCGCAATAAATCCACCCTATAATTAACCTTCTGCCTCATAAAATCAATTTTAAGTTTAATTTAATACGTTTTTAAAGATTAATTTTAAAGTTTAATAAATTCTAATTTTTTTCGAGACTTCTTGATTGCAAAAGAGAAAATGCCAGTACACTTTGTATGAACACACATTTTCAAGAAATAACAATTATCAATTAATATCACTCGGTTTTGATATATTTCTTAATGCTTGCTGTTAAATCCAATATCAGTATACGTTTATTGTTACGAACTCGTGGGGAGTCAGGGAGTTGCCAAGTCCTCGACAAGAAGCCTCATTATTCAGAAAAAAAGCCTGTGTCAGGTTGATTTACACTGTGCCAGGCAACGGTAATCTTATTGGAATAATAACTTTTGTTATCAGAATTAATTTACCCCCGGCGGGAAAGTCGGTCTTAATGAGACCAGGAGGTGGAAAGGACGATGACCGGGTAGCTTCATAAAAAAAACATGATACCATTCTTGTCCCTGACACTGTGCAACACCAAGACCACGTGACCTTGGTGCAGAAACTGGTTCTGAACAAAGTCATGGCAAGATTAGCTAAAACTTTATTACCTTTTTTATATGGGCCGCTGTGCTTGAATTTATTACCTCTATTATCGCTCCCTGCGGCTGCAAAACCTCGTTTCTTTACACGATACACTGGTTTGTTTGTAGACTTGTACCCGCTCTGCAAGTCTTGTGGTTTGTTATTTTTCTATTTATCAGAGTATTTTTGTATTTGTTTCCTTAATCAGTGTTTTTCTCCGAAGATAAATTAAGTACATCCTGTCATTCGCGTTCATTGGGCTCATTAAAGTGAATATATTTTAGGACAATTTAATCATAATAATTTATTCAGTCTTATCTTCATAAATATAATTACATAATGTGCAATATTTATAAGCCAGATCAGCTTTTTTTGTGAGGCATGGTTATCGAATGGTAAATAGGAATAATAACAGACAATGAAAATAATATGTAAAACAGACATTTCATAATATTCATACATAATTCAATAAATACACATAAAGACAGAATACAGATTAAACAAGAAAATATAAACACATTTTACATAATAAAAATGTAACATAACATATATGGTGTATACGTTTTTCAAGGGAATAAACACCAGATTGGGTATAATTCAAGAGATCCTCAGTGCATTATTCCTATTCAAATAAGAATTATGCCTTCTTGACTAGAAGTTGGTGATTACTTACAATAATTGCCAGTGATTTATATAAACATATATTTGACGTTTATAACCCATAAAGGATATGTTGTGAGGATACGAATAGTACGAAGGAAGTTTGTTTAGGTCAATGGAAGCGTAAGGGTATTTGTAAGTTACAGCAATTAATCATTGATTTCAGATTTTGTTTTATAACCAAACATCATCTAATACTTTTCTCTCACGTAATTATAAAGTGTTATAAATGCTGATTTCTTCGAACCCCCTCCATGATATATATAAAACATTTCATAATCATCTCATCAATGTGCGTGTCATCCTTGTTATATCTTTCTGATTCAATGTGTCACAATTTTTTTATTTTATATCAAATTTCTCTTCTATTCAAGGTAACACATCATTTTTTATCTCACATTATTGGCGCAAAATCTCTCGGAACCTTTGTTCAATGAATTTTAATCTCTCAATCCTGAAAAATGTCTTGTTTTATTGATCAAATGCACGTTCCCTACCTCCACAGACGAATCTATAGTATACTTTCGTGTATAGTGAGGTATAATTGGAGGTAACCGGAGAAAGGACGTTCACGAAGGATAATTAGTTGGCAATGTAGCACACAGGGGCGGAACTTAGCGTCTTGCACCGTTTCTTTTTTTATTTGTCAACCTGTCCTAGATACTTATGTATAAAGCCTACTAGCACTAGCACTAACTTGTATACCTGTGCAGGCTGTGCCTCCTCTCCCCCCCCCCCCCCCCTTCTTTTCGGAGATCCGGCCCATATCCATTCCTGGCACATCTGTGACTCCAGATGAATTACAAATAATCACAGGCAGACACATCGCTTATTTTACAAGCTGTATCTGGACTCTCCCGGCTTCCTTCAATCAGTAGATTCTAAACACACCTACGCACCTGCTATGGAATACATACCGTCATTTGCACCTGTCGTGATTAAAAAAATACTTAGGAACAGAAACAGCTAGAAACAGCTCACTGCGCAGACTCGGAGTCACAAGAGTACGACTATGCTGCTTAGGGTTAAAATAAAAATGGCGTCACAGTCTTACCCCCACAATGCATCGCGGCTTCTGCATACCCCAGCGGCGTAGGTAACAATGTAGTTTTAAAGATTTTACAGTAGTTTTTATAAAATAGTCGATGAGAATAAGATCTTGGTGTGTATGGTAAATGTTACACATCATATGTTAACTGCTGAAGGTGGTGAATGGTGAAATATAAACTAAAATTTAGCATTAAAACTGTTATGTCATGATAATTAATTACTATCTGAATTAGTAAACCTATAATTAGGTTTACTATCTTACCTTTCAAAAGTATAAGCAGTCCCTATGACGGGGGATGCGGGGGGTGTCAGCCGTCCACCGTACCGAGGCCCATAAGAAATGCGCGAAAATTCAGATGTCTCGTTTACCAATTGAGGAGCATAAATATTGAGTATTAATCGGGATTGACCCGAGGGGCCTAAAGGAGTCCGGACCTGCCACGAATTTCCAGTAGGGCACAGTGATATGTTTGAATGAAATGGCCCAGTAACTGTTAGAGGTCTCATTATAGAAATATCTAATGGCTTTTGTGTTAACCTACATATAGTTTTCATTAGGAGGACGCAAAGGGGGCCCGGCTCGCTTTGGAGTCTCCTATAAAAGCCATTTAAATGCTTGTTAATGCGAACTTACCTTGTAATATTTTAATGATCGGAAGGGCTTATTGGGGCCCCGGACCAGGTGTTTCCAAAGGCACAAGAACAGACTTGACGATGAAGTCATATTTGTCTTGAATAGCATAAGCTAGTGATATAGGTTTAACCCGTTGTGTCAAAATAGCCCGGATAGGCTTAGCTTCATATCGACCCTCTTGCATTACGCCCAGATTACTGGCGCCAATGTATTTTTACATCTAAGTCTGAGGAACGCATTATAAGGCATTATGAAGATGCCAATATTTTCGTCATTTCTGACAACGCTTCATGGCCTACAGGTACACTGTCAATCAACATAAACCAAAACAATCGTTAGCATTTTTTTGTACTTTTTAATAATACCAAACATAAGCGAGAAAAGTTCCGTTTGACTCAGTACATTGGTAAACCCCTTGGTGTGTTTGTTTAATTTATGACCGTATGAACACAGGCATGGCTCGCACGGGTTACAGGACGCAGGCAGCTTGCTGGCGATACAGGAAATGACCCGTGTCCATAGAGACGGTGTTTCGGGTTGGGTTGTCAGCTCACATATATACTATTGTGTAAATTCATTATTTTTTGCATAATATTGAGATAATGGGCCATTTTCCACAATATGAATGCAACCTAATGCAAGACCACTGCGATACATTCCTCGATATAACTTGTATCACGACTCGAGTAGGCTTACCAGCCCAGTTATCCGATTGCCTACTGAGTCGGGTTGTCACGGCTAGGATAGGCTAGGAGATTTTAGGGCCTATTTGAACGTTTAAAAATGCAGAAAATGGCACATGTTGGTTACGCTATGTATTTTATTTACAGGTTATTTGGTTTTGTTATATAAAGTATTTGTGAATAGAATTATTCAAGGGACTACGTATATTTATTGATGCATGCTTATTATATAATGAAGAATGAAGAGTGAAGGGGACCCTTTAATTTTATATTTTATTAGGTTTATCTGGTCGCTTTTTTGTATGTGATTTTGTTGGGAATCCCGTGTCTCTTTGTATGCAAGCTGTATATAATGGTGACTATCAACTTATCACAAATGAATATAGCTTATTTTTGTAACAAACCAGGTATTAATGCGTTTTATTAAACGTTTTTATCACACATGGCGAATGTCATTAGAAAGTACACAAAACCTTGAAATTTTATTCGATCTGTTTGGTGGAACAAGATGCAAGCTGATATATGTAAACCATCCGAAATTTAATGTCAAAAAGAAAATAGATTCTTCATAGAATGCAGCTTCCACTGCCGATTTAAAATCAGTGACTTAGGACTATCTATCTATGCATGGGTTCATTGGAAATATGTGACAATCTGACGCATCTGCACTCGCCTCTGCTTGCGGCTGCACGTGGTGATCTACTAACTATTTTAACCACTTATTATGTACCTAACACTCACTACAGTACAGTATCTATGCAGGGTTGCAAATATGCAACAATATGACGCATCTGCACTCGCTTTGGCTGTAGCGACATGTGGTGATCTGCTAACCATTTTTAATTTAAAATTTGTACTTATCTTTATTCCTCTCACTTAGGTTTCAATTGGTTTGTCGTTATTGTGAAAACTGTTATTGTTGATAGTACATTTAGCATGAGACATTACACGGATGCCTGCAAAGACCTCCATATGACCTTTTCAGTTTATCCTGGTGGATAAAGTGTATACATGAGAATATATAAATGAAGAAAAACCATACATCCCTCCTTTACAGTCCATTCTTTTGTACCGCTTCAGTAATTTTAGCCTTGGCCTTAAACTGAATACAGTGGTGAATAAATCCGTAAGCTGAATGGTTATAAACACGAGGAAAGGGGAGGGGACCCGGAAACCCTTTTGTACCACCTCGACAATCGGATTCCTTAGTATAAATCCTTATAATTTACGCGTTTCAGATATGTGTCACCAATAAAGAAGCATTACCAGGTAGTGTACAGACTATATAACACATAAAGGTCGTCTACTATAACTGTACAGGCATCATCAGGTCCTTTTACAGCAGTGAAAGCACAGCTTCGGTAACCCCCACTCCTCACACAGAGGTAATGTTACATTCTTACACGTTCCACGTCCCCTCAACATGCAAAGGTCACCTTTCGGACTCCATGGCTAAATTTTAAAATTTATCCAGTGGGGATTTTCCAGCAACTCCTGTAATCGAACCCTACACAAAATAATTAAGACTGATGTTTGACTGTTGTGAGTGCTTCGTGACACACGCAGTCTCCAAATGAAGTTAGAACACAAATTATAGTCCATTAATCATTTGATAAGGAGAGTGAACAGCTTCATGGTGCTGTACATGGATTCCATGGGGACCAAAGGATTGCTCGAATATGTTATGTCATCAACAGCCAATGAAAATGAAGAAGAAGAAACTTGGCGGAAACCCATAATACTACGCGGAACAGACTTGGCCCTGTGCCAGGCTAGCTGTAAGCGGCCTGGCGGCCATAGACGGCAGAGACGACCTATTCAAGCATTTGGGCAATCATGGGGAGTGGAAAAGTAATGTGAAAACGTTAACGGAGTTTTATAAGAGACAAGAACTATATAATCACATAAAGTTGTAGGATTCAAATTTTTTTTCGGTTTAGCTTGCTTTTTAATGATGATTTTGCTTGCCCCCGCTTAAACAATTTAAATGAATAAGGAAATGCCTGACTGTTGACAGCATAGTTCATTTTGGCACGAGTTTTGCTGGGCATGTATTTTCTGCACTTTTCCGTAAAAAGCGTCCAGAAATTTCGATAATGTTCATGTGTTGACCGCCGCTAGGTACACTCGTTGACCCTGACAGTTTTGTATCCTTGGATGACCCGCCAGAGATGATAATTACTCAATAAACTTTACCAATGATAACTCCTGTTCGAAGGTAACATTTACACTTCTATCTAAAATATAACAGTAGGTGAATATTACACTAAAGGCGAATTATACAGTAGGCGTGTCTATTGAGGGAGTGTGTTAACAAGGTTGACGTGTACAATGATCAAATGGCGCTGTTCACAAATGAGACATACTACGTAAGTCCTGTTATACAACAATGAAAACTGACCTTAACAATCTTATATACTGATTCAAAATGATGAAAGCAACATTCACAGTTAAAAATGAAACATTTAAATCTAATATATATATATATATATATATATATATATATATATATATATATATATATATATATCCATTTGTTAGATTTGTCTTTCCTGTGCTAGATAATAAAATCTAGATCGTACAAGTAGATTTCGAAAATCTAACCGGAAGAAATGATTCCTTTACCGGTTGCAAACCAACATCTTAATCTTTCTGCTGGGAAGATTTCAAATCGTACAGGATTTTGTCCTATAAAATAACGCCATTTATAGCCAATGACTGACACTAGCTGTTCGGGTCCCTTGGATCGACATAAATATCGTTTTTGTCATATATTTCCGATGATAAAAGTGAAAATTCTATCTGATCTCTAAACGTATGGTTCCATTCGGATGTTCTGGCTTATGTTATATTAATTTTAACAAAACACACTTGCGTGACATCCACTTAGTGTTACTTCAGTTATAATATACCTTAGTTGGTGGTTCTTGTCTTGTACTTAATAGATTATTCTTGTCAGAGTCGTCGATAACCATATGAATTCTTGCAAGGGTAATCAGTAATCGCATTGGCATTGTTTCTTGTCAGGGCCATCAGTAATTATATCGGCCTACTTGCATCTGTAAATATCTCGATTTATCTTACCGACCCTGCTGTACACATACGTGTAATATCGAAACTGCTATAAGGGACCCACGTTTAACGGGAAGAACCTGAGGATTCAATTTGTCTTTTTGAAAAAGAGTAAAATATACAGTTATGGAATTTCATTGAAAATAGCTTTTAAAAAGATAACTCTAACTTTGAAGGCGGTGTTTAGAGATATAACATTAATATGCTATCACAATTGTTGTACTTTCCTATTTATATAATTAGCGCAATATCCAAAGAAACACAGGAGTATGAGAAATTTTAAATAAGACGAGTGAATTATTCTTACATACTGGGTATAGACATGAACTAAATTTTCACTTAAAAGATATTTACTGAAGTTAATTTTGTATTTCCTATACATAATTTATCGAAACACGTACCGACAAACAGAAAATTCTGTTAATTTAGGGAAAATATATATCTTAAATGAAATCAAAACTATTCATTGATAATTTTTTCTAGGATGAAATTCCCTCATATGATGAAACCTTACTAAATTTATGTAATTAAATATCATAGAGTGCCGTCAATCACTCCACAGCTAATAAAAGCCGGTCGTCTACTAAAACTGTACAGTCATCATCAGGTCCTTTTACAGCAGTGAAAGCACAGCCTCGGTAACCCCCACTCCTCACACAGAGGTAATGTTACATTCTTACACGTTCCACGTCCCCTCAACTTGCAAAGGTCACCTTTCGGACTCCATGGCCAAATTTTAAATTTTATCCAGTAGGGATTTTCCTGCAACTCCTGTAATCGAGCCCTCTTTACAAAATAATTAAGACGGCTGATGTTTGACTGTTGTGAGTGCTTCGTGACACACGCAGTCTCCAAATGCAGTTAGAACACAAATTATAGTCCATTAATCATTTAATAAGGAGAGTGAACAGCTTCATAGTGCTGTACATGGATTCCATGGGGACCACAGAATTGCACGAATATGTTATGTCATCAACTGCCAAGGAAAATGAAGAAGAAGAAACTTGGCGCAAACCCATAATACTACGCGGAACAGACTTGGCCCTGTGCCAGGCTGTAAGCGGCCATATATATCTCCATTTGTTAGATTTGTCTTTCCTCTGGTAGATAATAAAATCTTGATCGTACAAGTAGATTTCGAAAATCTAACCAGAAGAAATGGTTCCTCTGCCGGTAGCAACCGACATTTTAATCTCTCTGCTGGGAAGATTTCAAATCGTACAAGATTTTGTTCTATAAGTTGACATACACATATGACTTGGAATTCAGGAGTTAAGACACTGTTATTTAACAAATAGTCCATGTACTGTTTATATCGATTATCAGACGGTATCGATATAATCTTCCTTTCCTATACAATAACGCCATTTATAACCGATGACTGACACTAGCTGTTCGGGACCCTTAGATCGGCATAAATATCGTTTTTGTCATATATTTCCGGTGATAAAAGTGAAAATTATAACTGATCTGTAAACGTATGGTTCCAGTCGGATGCTCTGGTATATGTCTTATTTATTTTAACAAAACACACTTGCGTGACATCCACTTAGTGTTACTTTCAGTTATGATGTACCTCAGTGGGTGGTTCTTGTCTTAGATTATTCTTGTCAGGGTCGTCGGTAACCATATGAATTCTTGCAAAGGTAATCAGTAATCGCATTGGCTTTGTTTCTTGTCAGGGCCATCAGTAATTATATCGGCCTACTTGCATCTGTAAATATCTCGATTTATCAGATTAGCTTTTGAACAGATAACTCTAACTTTGAAGACGGTGTTAAGAGACGTAACATTAAATGCTATCACAACTGATGTACTTTCCTATTTAAATATAATTAGCGCAATATTCAAAGAAACACAGGAGTATGAGAAATTTATGATGAGATGAGTGAATTATATGAACTTAATTTTCACAATAAAGATATTGACTTAAGATTGTTTTGTATTTTTTATACATGATTCATTATAACAAACAGAAAATTCTATTAATATATGGAAATATATTTCTCAAATGAAATCAAAATTATTTATCAATAATTTTATCAAGGAAGAAATTTCCTCATATGATGAAACCTGACTAAACAACGTAATTTGTTATCATAGAGTGACATCAATTAAAGCCACTCGCCGCTAAAAGGTCATGGTTCATTCTTTAAAGAAAAAGGAAAATGGACAATTTTGCGGTGTTGACCCGGTGACCCCGGCAGTGTGCACTCTGTGTCGTCTGCTTTATAATATAGTATATTTTAAAGAAGGGAAGGAGGAAGGATAATTAATTATATCGTTAATAACACCTATCAAGGCGGGGAAAGAAAATGAACGTCATTAGAGAACACCCCCGAAACGCTGCAAAATTGACGTCAACGTTTGATAATTATACAAATAGGTGTTTTCAACAATATGAATGTGATAACGTCATTAGTTTTTCGTGCTTTTCTTTCAACGCACTTGGAGTGCTATACCCTAATGAGGCTTGTTTACCATTTATGTTCTCAACATGCTAATTAAGGTGCCATGACAATACATGAACATGGTACGTAGAAAGTCAAGTATTACACTACATGTATATACATAACACCTGATGAGCACAACAGGTGATGGGTACATTTTGACTCATGAATTGTTTATTAACAATACATATCTCACCCATGATTACATACGCGCTACCATCTATGGCATACATATATTTCCACATTTTTCTTTTTATAAATTTAATACTTTGATCACAAATATATCAAAGTAATGTTAGCAAATTCTTTTCCATGATACTTGTATGAAATATTTAAGATTAAAGCCAGCTATATACCTGCCTGAGTTGTAGAATTTATGTGATACCTGGTTTATTCTGTGTACATGAACTAGTACTGTAATTTATTCCTGCTTAAAAGAGGTCTTATAACGCCCCTGTGATTGGTGCATGAGCTTGTTTATCTACAAGCTATTAGTAAACAATTACACGTGCCCATGTTGACGAACTGAAAAATTATGTGACTGGAATGGGCTGATTGTGCGCCAGCTGTTGGTGGCGAGAGTCCAAACTCCCTAGTCCGCTAGATTTGCGATCAGTCGTCTTTGTTTGACGTTTTGGTTAAGCGCCCCCCCCCTTGTTATAAACACGTGGATACAAACAAAATGAGGTTATTGGGTAATGTTTGTGAAAGGTTTAAGAGATCATATTTACTTGACACGTGTCATAAAAATGGAATAAATCTCTCTAGAGATGAATCAGGTTGCCCAGAAGTTCTCTCTCTCCGATCAAGTCTGTCTGTTTGTAGTTGTTATCTTAATCAGTGTCTCCCTTGAGAGACAAGTCTCGCTTCCTGCAGACCTGATACTTGGACGTCCTTTGCTACATGCCGGAGGTACCAGATCATGTATCAGATCGTCCGTTCAACTGCGAATGTAAATGGTCAAAACTATGGGGCGTTAATATTTACAGTATGAGTATTAAGCAGCTGAGGATATAAGTACCAGATTCCATTGGCTATAGCGGGTGTGTAATCTGAGTCGGTAAAAGAGAGGTGTGCTTTCGAGTCGGACGATGCAAGGCACAGGTCCCCCCCCCCCCCAAACACACACACACATTCCCCTGAAATAAGAAACCCCCTTCAAAATCTCCTCTTGACCCACAAGGCTTTAGTGTCGAAATCGCAAGAGTCACCCGTTCAGAATATCACAATTTTCATGGAATAAACACTTTGGTTATACGAATGTATTTTGCTCAATTCACACCTTCTTTTTCATATTTAAATTTGATTAATATCACCTCCATGTACAAAAATCAACTATACATACAATAATCTTTCCGAATTATGACAATCTGATGCGGGTATTGATACATTCCATATCCTAAATTTTCTCAATATGAACTATACAATTGAAAGTTTATTGCGGAAAACATTCATAAATTGTATACTGGATGACAGAATTAGCTCGAAGTCGCTTGAAAAGGTACCAGTATGAATATTATTCACTTAAAAAGTGCGGGGATCAAATTTTCTTTTGTCCCCCTCTTCCACCAAATCAAGAGCGGGACATGGAAAAGAAGATAACTGAATAGCAGGGGGGAAAGATTGTAACCAGACTTATATGAGAGATGTAATTCATAACAACTCTCAGCTATTACGACGCAAACTGAAGATTTGGTGTAAAAGACGTTCCAACTTTAATCAATTGATCTCCTGATTAGGGGTGGGTATCTCCTGTGATTTTCGTATTGCAATATATTGCGATATATGATGAATATCGCGATACGTATTGTGATATTTTCATGGAATAAGTTTACAAGTGTGATTTCTGGTATAAACATATATTAATTTCATATATTATAATTATATTATCATGTTAATATAATAACCCCACAAAAGTATATGCAGATCAGTTTATGTCTTATAGGAAATATGACAACTGTAATTAGTAAAGTACTTAGAAAAGTATTACATACTGTTGACAGCGCTCGAAGAACCCTGTTAAAAATCACAGTACTGATATAAAAAATTTTTCTTTTGGCCTTCTATATGCAAACAGCTTGACAAAAAGAGAATTCTAGACTGTGGTTTATATCTTCAATTCCTTTAAGACTAATTACATTTTCATACGGTTACACAAGATGTAATGACCAAATATGAATAAATAATATTTTTTTTTAAATGTGTTCATCACTTTTTTCTGTTTCTGTTTGGAAATATATGTTTAGTACCAATGAGCAGGCCTGCAAATTCCAAAGGACGAACCTGTGATCATATGGTTTGTTTAGCAAACCGATCTAACACTTCCGACCATTAGGCTAAAGACAGTGTAGAAACATCCCATCCCATTTAGATGTTTAATTCTTAATCAGAAGCCCTATTATATTACAATAAATCAGTTTCAGTCATGTTTGAAAAAAATATCGACAAATTTCGATACTTGAAATTGATATCACAATACCAAATATGCGTATTGCCGTAACTCGATATCTCGATAATATCGCACACTTCTACTCCTGATGCGCTACGATGTTATATTAATGTAAACTCCTTGATGAGGGATATCGAAGGAATCAACATTTCAGGCAATCGCCCCTGATGTCATGATCATGACTAAGCCACTAAGAAGCCCTGTGATGTTGCTTCGAATCTGTTAAGACGCATTACCGTATATGCATCTAGTACGAGTACGTACTATGATAAATATGCAGTTTGTGTCATAGGAGCTATAATTTACTATACGAATTACTCGGAAGCATCGCCCTTCTGTGGCGAATAACTTGGCCATTATTTATTACTAGCTACTCCCGTGGAAAATCCACGGCTCTATCTGGTGCATATTTTTGTTATAAGCTGATAGGAACTAAACGACGCATATTTTAATCCTAAGTTTTTGCAGGAACTTCTGTCATGTGTTTCACTTATATGATATAAAGATAACTTCTGCTAGAATTCTCCTGAAACACCCTTCCCCAAAATATCAACATAGAAAAAAATTACTCAATTGCACAAATCACACAAAATAAATAAATTTTGGAAAGAGACGTGAGGCATATACAGGGTGTACGAGTTTTTAAGTGAGACGTTTTTTTCCCGATAAACAACTTAAGTCCGACAGCTTCATTGCTTCGGAAATATCGTAAATATAACGATTGTTTTAAGAAGCATTCTACCGTGAAATTATATAAAAGATGCTTTGTATTAGTTGAAGCTCAGGCGACATCATGAGGGTAAAGTCTAAGGCATGTTAACAGACACATGCGTTATTTGTATGCACATGAAAAGTTGTTGAAGTCTCTTGTACGCGAAACGTATAGCTGCCAATGTGAAAATGATAGGCCCAGAAAAATATATTCCAACAGTATTTTATTTTTTTTATTTATTGTCATGGAAGAAGCAGGTCTGACGCAAAATTGACAACTATATCAGATAAAAAGATAGCAGGTTGATATATTTCGATGAAAGCATTTAGCAAAGAAACACTTCAGCCTTGGTTCGTTGTATTGTCTTTCAGCAAATTAACGCAAAATATAATATACAAATTTGGCTGAAAATTTTTAGAGGGGTAAAGTAAAACTCCATTCGTAATCCATTACATTTTTGGAGGTAATCGGAATAACCATCTATATATTAATAGCGTAAGGCGATTTTTTGTGATTTTCCGTATCTCCTCTGATACCGCCGTACGGATTGCCGTGATTTTCGACATACATATGCTCCGGGTTTGTCCGAAGAGATACCGCCCTCTTTTATTTGCAATATTTGCGTATTACCTGCATAATTAATAATTTTAATATTTGCTCCCCCGTGGGCGCCTCTTTTCTTTGTGTCTTTGGGCCCGGTAACACAATGGCCATAGGGTGTGTGATGGCGGGACAGAGTTTTACTCCGGGGGCCCTATCTGGGGTTTTCTCACATTTCGTGGTGACCGGCCCGAAATAATCCCCTTCGGCAATCCCTTCTCAAAAGGGGGATCTTGAAAGAATTGTTTGCAAGAGCCCTCTTCGTGGCCTGATATGCTTGAGTGCACATCTACCGGGTCGCAGGAAATCGTCATGAATATAGGCCGAAAAAAGGTATGGTTCTCAGACACTTTATATCAGAAACCTGTGAGGCCGGGCGATATTTGACCTTTGTTTTGTTCGTTTCGATAAAAAATTCACATGATCAGGGAAAGCATGAAAATAACAGAATTGTTTTGTTATACACACAAAAGCACATAACAAAGGAAATCTGATCAAAATTGTATCATTTTATCTTCTTGAAAGATGAAAATCAAAATGATTTTTTTATGCGGGAGGGGGAGTTCAATTGATGCGGGCGGTGCCTGAGAACCATACCTTTTATTATTTTTTTTGGTCATATACAGTCGCACTTGGTAGCACGAAGTCCAGGGCCTTGCATGTGATTTATGTCCTTGACAAATATTCACCAACACATGCAGGCCTAATATGTAATAGATGTAAAGTAAATGTTAACCAAATTCACATCGTGGTTGGTTCAGTGTGATGTGTACACAATGGAGTGGCACCACCAGAGTTGTAAACACATAATGTAGACTTTAAATGTTTTGTAAATCGAAATTTTTTCTCATTACTGCAGTTACAAATGTGCAACTCCTGTAAAAATGTATATTTAATACGTTTGTACTGTATTTGTTTCTTTTACATGCATGTGCCATCTTATTTTCAAAAATGTTTATTTAATATTCTTTGTTTTTAAAGACTTTTAATTCTTTAATTTAGTATGTATGCTTATTGTGTATAAGTCATGGCCATCATTGTTACTATTTTCACAACTAAAACTGGTATTTTTGCATTTTCTTCTTAGGTCTATTCCGTGAACGGTTTCTTTCGTATTTATACGTAATCCTGTTGATCAGTTTCTCATGTCACAGGGTACATGTGTAGGTGACTATTTGTAAAAGACCCCGAACACATGTTAAGCACTGGGTTCGGGGGACCGTACGCTGTTCCGAAACATATCTCCAAATTTTCTGTGGATTTCCGATACCACCGTATACGGATTGTCGTGTCGTCCCAAACCGTGCGTAGCACGGGTATTTGCTAGTAATATATCTTTTCTTAAGTGCCATGATCATATTTCCACAAAGAAATAATTATTAGGGGCTATTCCTTTGTCCCCGAGTAGAAGGGCCGCCCATAAGTATATGTAGTTGTTCTGCCATTCGCCTGGAGACCCGTGTTTCTGAACCATGAAAATGTTTTACATGAAACGTGCACGTATGAACAAACGACTGATTAGTAGATTCTTGCGGGGGTTTCTAAGTCCCCAAGAGTCCCCCTCAGAAGTGTGTGCGCTGCCCTCCCCCCCCCCCCCCCCCCCAGGGCTTCCTTTTGAATAGAAAACCTTTTTCAAACAACCCATAAATCGGCCAAACTAATAAAATCATGGTAATCATGGAAAGATACTTCTGAATATTTAAAAGTCAACGTATCTGTAAAGATATAAAACGATGATCGTGTAAAGGGTCTCAGCTCTTTGTGTCCACTCAACGGAAAAGTGCTCCCTATGCTTAAAAGATTTATGTGGACATGTTATCCGCGCTTAAATTTGAAATATTTACTTCCTTTTGACAGAGTAAAATTCCTTACGAAATATATAGTTCAAGACGATATAATGGAAATGGGGTTCAATGGGGATTACAGTTCGCCTCCTGAAAAAAGCAAGACAGGCGAAAATAGTCCATTTCATTTTGGAGGTAATAAGAATCACCACAATATATATTTTCTTATAAACCATTATGACAAAGGACCATTCCTTTCTCCCCATGTGGAAGCCACCCACTCGTATTTACTTGTTCTGCCACTGGCAAGGTGAACTCGTGTTACTGAAGCATGACAATGTTCACACAAACGCATACACGTGTACACATGTCTGATATTAAAGGAGATTCTGGTGGAGGTCTGTACGCCCTGACTACAAATTCTAGTTTGTTATCAATTCAAAGATGTACTTGTGATATTTTTGCATGTTTCACCGTCCCTACAGACAACGGGTCTTAACAAATACCTGTGAACCCAACCCCCCCCCCCCCCCCCGGCCCCCGACCCCACCCCAAACCAACCCGAATGATAATTGAGTTGTGGGGATTCTTCTTGAAAAAAAAAAAAAATTCACAGAACACATGACTTGGCCGAACTTTTGAAACCATGGTTTTAGAATGTATAAAAATCAACATACCTGTAACCCATAAAAATTTTTCAAACGGTGGTCAAATCACTGGACTCGGTGCCCAATGTTGACCAAACTGAAAAGTCCTGGCATCGAAAGCGTCGTATGTGGTCTTTGGATTAAAAACCATTATTCCTTTTGAAAGAGAAAATTCCATTAGAGGCGTTACAATGGACATGGGGATCAATGGGGTTATAAATGCCTTTCGGGCATGACATGCGCTCTGGCCACGGTCATAACAAGCCAATTAAAACCCCCGAGGCGCCTCCTGAAAAAGCGTCACAGGCGTTGAGGACCATGCAGCACAAAAGAAATAGGGGCACATAATGGGGAAATATTAAAATTATTAAATAATTCAGCTTAATAGAGCATAATCTTGCAAAATAAAAAAAAAAGTCCTAGAAGAGCACACCACCGATACGTCTGCCGAATTTGGAGAGTCAAATCAGAACGGAAGCAGGTAAACCGTGGTCTAGAAAAAACCCAACTCCGTATTAACTATATAGATATAAACCGATCACATACGACAAGCTGCACATCAGAAAGCATTTTTATCGATTCACTGAGAAGTTGCTTCGATTCATATAACGCTACGCTACAATTACTTTGGGTCAGCGCATTTAAATGAGGAGTGACAGAGGTTTACATCATTCAGGGTAAGACTTTTGTACTGCTCACAACAGATTGCCACAATACGGACGAGATATTTACTTCTTCCTGCCTTTGCTGCTTAATACCTACGCTGACTACGCTCACTCACACTACATCAAGAGTCAGCATGAAAGTGCGAAAAAGGGCCAATAATAATAAATAAAGATCGAGACGCACTGGGAGATCATGTTACTATAATAGGATTAGGACCACCCCTTTAGTTTATGTAAACAGACTTTTCCATTTGTCTTAAACATTTTTGAAACCTATATTGTCTGATATGTTTGGGACTTTAATGAATCATGACTACAATCAATTCCGACATGTGCTATCCCGTTTTTTTTTGTGTATACAAACTGGCAGCCGTCCATGAGTCGTTTTGATATTTTTCGAGGTAAGGGTGTGTAAAGGGCACGGCTATGCAAAAGGAAAGTGCTCTGCGGACCGTCTAAAGTTAGACACCTATATGCGGAGAGAATTTGCTGGTAAAAAGACCCGTATCTTGCAATTGGAAGCCGGAAGAACGCTCTGCCGATGACCGCGCCCTCCTCCGCAAATTATAGTGAACCTCGAAATATCCACCACCAATGGAATACAAAATCACACTTTGGTTCAAATTTAATATATGTTCCTGTTAAAGGAAAACTAAAATACCTGAAACTTTTTCACAGAATAAGTGACCCATGGGTCATGACGCTAAGCTGACTGGGAAGAGATTCGCAAAAGGAAATTTTATCATTTTAATGGTAGTATAAACCCATTCAACTGAAGCATCAAACAGATGAACCAACAGGCGAGTTGTGTCTGTATTTATATATCTCAAAAATAGAGAAAAATGCGTAAATTTGAAAAAAACGGTGGCTCCACCAGTCTGCAGAAACTAATAAAAACACTTAATGGCCAATATCCATGCAAAGAATCATGGTGATCTCTGCATTAGTTGTTCAGATACTTCAGCTTTTGTGTCAAATTTTCCATTATTCTGAGTTGTACTTTGGAGTGCCATAGCTCAAAGGATATGGGTAACAGAGACCTAATTTCATGTTTCCACAGACACGTTTCATGGGCCTCCTTGCATGACAAGAATGAAGATTCTAGGTCCAGTTGTAACAATTGGTGCCACGTTAACAGATGACAGCATCCTTAAAGGTCTCAAAAATAGAGGAAAAAAATAAAAATATTGAATAAAATATAGGTGGCATCACCAGTCTGCAGAAACTGATGAAACACTCAATAATCAATATCCATGCAAAGAATCATGGTGATCTCTGCATTAGTTGTTCAAATAGTTCAGCTTTTGTATCAAATTGTCCATTATTCTGAGGGATACTTCGGAGTCCTTTAGCTTGAAGGATATGGGAAACTGAGACCTAATTTCAGGTTTCTACAGACACTTTTCATGGGCCTCCTTGCATGACAAGAATGAAGATTCTAGGTCCAGTTGTTACGATTTGTACCCTGTTGACAGACAACCACATCTTTAAAGGTCTCAAAAATAGAGAGAAAAAAATCGTAAAAAATTGCAAAAAAATAGAGTTGGCGCACCCAGTCTGCAGAAACTGATGGAACACCTCATGATCAATATGTATGCAAAAAAACAAGACCTGCAGTGTTGAAGTTATTGAGATACTGCAGTTTTTGTATCAAATTTTTTATTATTGGGGGGGGGGGGTAATTGGGAGCCCCACAGATCAAAGGATATGGGTAACAGAGACCTTATTTCAAGTTTCCATGGAGACTTTTCATAGGTCTCTCACTGTGTCAAGAATGAAGATTCTAGGTCCAGTCTTTACAATTTGTGCCCTGTTAACAGATGTTCACATTTTTAAAGTCTCAAAAATAGAGAAAACAATTCGTAAAAAATCGAAAAATACGGGTGGCGCCACCAGTCTTCAGACACTGATTAAACATCTCATGATCAATATGTATGCCAAAAATCATGACCATCAGTGATGTTGTTAATGAAATATTGAAGTTTTTTTGTATGAAATTTTTGACTATTCGGGGGGGGGGGGGGTATTTTAGGCCCAATAGCTCAAAGGATATATGTAACAGAGACCTAATTTCTAGTATCCAAGAGATTTTTCATTGACCTGTCAGTATGTAAAGTTACAAGATTCTAGATCCAGCGGTTACGATTTGTGCCTGGTTAACGGACAAACGGACAGACGGACAGCTAGACAGACAGACGGACGACGGACAAAGAGTGATCGCTATAGCTCAGGTGACTTAGTCAGCTGAGCTAAAAATTATAATTGTGTATTTGTGGTTAGAATACATCTGTACGGGTGTGGGGTGGAAGGGAAAAGGGTTTATGTATGGCAGTGTTGAGTGCTTTCTTTCGAAATGAATATGGAATATTTCCATTTTCCAATATAGTTTAGTTTTACAGCATATTAAAATAAATAATACACAAATTTCTTTTTGATCTTCGAGTTAGAATGTATTACACGAGAAGATCCTGATTTCTGATGTAACGACAAATATAAAATATGCAATATTGTAATAATTTGCAAACCCACACACATATTATAAACAATTTTTCATTAGGAATAAAAGTATAAAGATATTTATGCAAGGTACACAACTGATTCTCAGATTAAATATATAGTTGTATCGCCTAGTTCTTGACCTGTATGTCCCATTTGTACGCAATAACTATTTTCAGCCCTGGGCGCTATTTACAGCATGTGTCAGGGGAGAATAACGCATTGAGTATAGTAGGCACAGAGGGAATGCCAAGCTTCTTACAGCCTCTCAACGTGTAAAATATATTTTTAGACGATGAACAATACATACTGATTATCACCAAAAACACTCGAATATAAAGTAGATAAGTGTTTGTCGTTCTCCAATAATAAACAACAAACTTACCTGATAATATGTAATACTTAAATAAACAAGGATTACCAAAAAAAAACAAGCAATTCAAATGTGTACCATATCAATCATCACACGGTCTTACCTGATGACCGCAACAACATGTTATTGCAAAAAACTACGTAATAGTAAAATGTCTGACAAAAGTTAGGTCCTCTATATTGGTGTAATTATATATATATATATATATATATATATATATATATATATATATATATATATATATATATATATATATCCGCTGTTTAATACAAAAGTTTATTGAAGATCTTATGCGATGCATGTGGGTGTGTTATTAATCACCTTGAATAGCTTGAATAGCTTGATACAACTCTTTTCCTCTGTACAAGAACATTTAATATCACAGAACTGATCCGCAGTGCAGTGATGCCTTTTTTGAGCAATTTTCAGGGATTCCCTCTTAACCAAAATTCAACAAGTGATCTCATGTTAGCTAGGTTATTACCTTAATAGAAGAAGAAACAAACGTGAAAATACACATAGAGCTATAAAAACATTCTTGAACGAAAATTATCCAAACATATGAAGTTTCATCTGACAACAACACAAAAATGTGGGCGCCAAAGGTTTATCGAGAAAATGGCGTAAGCAGCGATCTGTTCAGAATTCATTTCTAATCACAAAATGACATATATGTTTTAGGGTTATGAACTATCATTGATGTCGATTATCAATGTATAAACCTGCAATATTCCTTTACGTCTCCTTTAATTGAATGAAACTTATTATAAAGCAAATGACTTACATATCCATCCTGAGTTCGAAAGTTCTTCTGATTTAATAAAATGAGGCGATGCACACAGCGCCATCTAGCTCCGATTTTTATTTGCCGTACAGAACAATCTAGGTAAAGATTAGAGACGCCGCAATCACAACAATGTCATTCCCTGAACAAGCTCAAGCCGATGAAAGATTAGCATGAATTCGCGTTTTCTTTATCTCTTTCCATAAGATATTAAGAATATTTAAGCAGTTTTAGACAGAAGCCTGTGAAGTGCGGTTCCAGCAAGTGAGAGCCTCCACATTGCGAACACTGAAGAGAAACCCGGACATTTTCTTTGATGTCTTAACTATGATCAATACATACTGCTTTTCCCAATGTTATAGCACCACGAGAGGCCCCCCACATTGGGAAATACTGAAGAAAAACCCGGGACATTTCTTCTGTCTTAGCAATGATTTATTCCAAAACCCCTTCACATAAACCCAGAAGTTTACACTCTTATCGTACGGTTATGCCAAAATATAAATCAAATACGCACCATGATCTTTCCTTGAAAACATATATATAGAAAAGAAATATATGAACGACGTCTATCGTTTTAGAACCTTGGTAAGCATGATTGGTCCGGTAATGTTTTTACCAAGTAATAGTTTTATAATTGGTAAACCATTTCATGTATAATTTTTTTCAATAGGAGTAATAGTGAAAAGATATTTATGCAAGTTATACATTTGATTCTCAGGCTGCAGATAGAGTTATATAAAGCCTCCTAGTTCCTAATATCCCTGTCCCCTTTATAGCCCGGCAGATGAAGACAGAATACTTTAGTTGGCGATACAAGCACCAAATTTGGTATGTGTATTCCCCATGGCATATATATAGAGTTTGATAAAATATAACAAAAAAAATCAATTTTTCAAGATGACCGCCGTGATCGCTTTGAGATCAGAATTTTAGTCACAAAAGCAAGTCTCAATTTTCCTATTTTAATTATTTTTAGATCGATTCTCAGGTTTATAGGACATTCTGAATCCAATTACACCCCTATAAAATCTCTGCTTTTACCAGTTTTGTTAAAGTTATGGTACATATGTGGACTTTTTTAATTCATTTCTAATCTACATGTTGCTTTGTTGTTTCCTTATGTGTTCATTCGTGGTTTAAATATAATATAAATATCATATTTTAATAACGGCAACATTCAACAGAAATTAATTGGGAAAAAAATCAAAATACTGGCCTGTTTTTAATTTAAACGGACTTTAAGGATATCTTATCATAGAAGTACAGGCAGTATGTATTGGATCTTATAATGTGACTATTACAACAACAAATCATCTGGTCTGCTCATTATATTCACATAAAAATAACACAACTGAATGTAATCTAGCAATGTCACATATTTCTACTTAAAATCTATTTTTTTACATGTAAATCGAAACGCAACATATTACAACAGTATCCCTGATACCACAAGATAAATTAAAATGTTTTCAGATTCTACCTTTGCACGCAAGGGCACTTTTACACTAAAGGTCGAGTACTTAGGCTTTACTTTAAAGTTGAAAATGAAGGTATCAGGCCAAAAAAATTATAGTTCCCAGGCACTTTTTTCAGAAGTCAGTATGGGCGGGCAATATTTTATTTTTTACTTTTTTTGTATGTTTCGATAAAAATTTTATATGATCATGGAAAAGCATGTAAATAACAGAATTTCTTTGCTAAACAGGTAAAAGCACTACATTACAAAGGATCAAAATTGTGTAATTTTATCTTCTTTAAAGATGAAAATAAAAAAAATTGATGCGGATAGGGTGGTGCCTGAAAACCATACCTTTTATCTTTTTTTTGTGGTCTAACAGGGTACATTATATTTCTAAAATAATATGCAACTAAGCTAAATAAAAGAATTTTTGGTTATCAAAATTGTGAACTAATAACAGTTGTCATTAATTTTATAATTCAACTTTCCTCATTTTTTCTTTCTTCACAGCAGTACTTATTACCCATGTTGGAACAGTTGTCTTATATACGGCCTGTATCTGTAGTATTCAACCATGACTGTTACGATACATCTGTGTTCATTCATGTTTGTTGAAAATGGTATTTTTTTTTATAAATTAACATAATGATAGACAGAAATATGCTCTTGTTCTTTTTTCTGACCCCGATAGAAACAGAAATAGTACAAAAAATTATTCTGCTTTACTGAGTTAAAGAAATCTGGAATCCGTACAGTGTTACGGGGTGACAAAAAAAGCGGACCGAACTGTTTCGCTAGTGAAGCACGCCGGACATGTGCGCCACCGACATGGGTTCGAAACCGGGTTCGGCCCAATGTTTTCCGCTGAGCAATTTGATTTCTTAACAAAATGGGGGCTCGTCCGGGATAAAAGTAAAACTTTGTGGCCCAGGGAATAAGCTCACCAAAGTGTGACTCCTGGGATAATTAGTCTTGATCTGATAGCAGAACGCTCTTAAGAGGAGGTGTGTTACGGGGTGACATAAAAAGCGGACCGAACGATCTCGCCAGTGAAGCTTGCTTTACTGGCGAAGCGGTTGGAACGCCGGACATGTGCGCCACCGACATGGGTTCAAAACCGGGATAAGCCCAATGTTTTCCCCTGAGCAATTTGATTTCGTAACAAAATGGGGGCTCGTCCGGGATTCGAACCCATGTTGATGGCGCACATGTCCGGCCTTCTAACCGCTTCGCCAGTAAAGCAAGCTTCATTAGCGAGACGGTTCGGTCCCCTTTTATGTACCCCGTAACAACAGGTCGTAGCTTAATTAAAATCACTTGATTTATACCCTAGACCGTGCCGACATTTGTACTGGAGAGGATTTTTTTTAAATTCACTGTGGAATATAAATGGTTAATTTTCTGTCCCTTGTTACATGGTTAATGGACCTCTTAAATGAAATAAAAAAATGGACCTACTATATTGTTATGTCTGCTTTCTACATTCTTTAAAAAGAGAGAAACATTGAAACATACGCGTTATCATAAAATATATCTGAATAATTAACACTGGGGACATATTGTACTCTGTTTAGAAAATAAAAAAAACATAGTACTCGCAAGGCACAAAAGAAGGAAAAATGAGGCTGATTGAGAACCTGTATCTAATCAGTTACTAAGTCTGAAATATACCATAATGACTATAATATGCATCGTGAATCTTTGAACGGCAAAATTGGAATCTCCATACCTGATAACCTACTAAAGATAGTTGAAATCTGACTACAGATGTTACATTAAAATTGGTATGAGAAGGGGTTGAATATCGGCCATCTTAAAAAAAAATGGCGGCCATTTTGTTGACTGGCTAACGTTGTTTCCAACATATGCAACGTTTTCACAGTATGCAAACTGTGAAACAAAACACAACAAGTGAGATGTTCCGGCCATATTTTCTTTTATCTGCTGGATTATTATATGCACTATTTTAAGCTGCGGGCGCTAACTACGCCACATGTCAAGGGAGAATTACGCATTGACAGGGAAGAGTGTTATCCTTTTTAGAGCCTCTGTACATTTCAAATCTATTTTAGACGAAGGCTATACACACTAATTATCACCAAAGTTATACAAACAACACTCCATTATAAATACAGATATAGTTTTTTAGCCTCCTAATTCCCAATCACCCTGTCTCCTTTATACGCAAGAAATATTTCAAGCCGTGGACGCTAATAAAATCAATTGCAAGTGTCAAGGGAGAAAAATGCATTGAGTAAAGTGGTCACAGAGGGAATGCTAAGCTTGTTACAGCCTCTGTACGTGTAAAATATATTTAAAGATAATGAACTATACATACTGATTATCACCAAAAACACTCGAATATAAAGTAGGTAAATGTTTGTCGTTCTCCAATAATCAACAACAAACTTACCTGATAATATGTAATTATTAACTAATCAAGGATTACTTAAAAAAAAGAAGCTATTCAAAATGTGTACCATATCAATCATCAAACAGTCTTACCTGATGAGCGCAACAAAGTGCGACAAAATTTAGGCCCTCTATATTGGTATAAATATATATATATATCCACTGCTTAATATCAAGCAGTCCTCTCATATAAAAATTTATTGAAGATCTTATGTGATGCATGTGTATGTGTTATTAATCTCCTTGAATAGCCGTTATACAACCCTTTTCCTCTGTACATGAACATTTAATATCACAGAACTGATCCGCAAATTCAGTGATGACCTTTTTATTTAGGATTTTTAGGGATTTCCTCCTAACCAAAATACAACAAGTGATCTCATGTTTGGTAATTACCTTAATGGAAGAAGAAACAAACGTGAAAATATGTATAGAACTTAAAAAAACATTCTTGAACGAAAATTATCAAAACATTTGAAGTTTCATTTGACAACAACACAAAAATGTGGGTGCCAAAGGTTTATTGAGAAAATGGGGTAAGCAACGGTCTATTCAGAATTGATTTCTAATCACAAAACGATATACATGTTTTAGGGTTATGAACTATCATTGATGTCGATTATCAATGTATAAACCTGCAATATTTTCGTACGTCTCCTTTGATTAAAGTTCAAAAGTGCTGCTGATTTAATCAAATGAGGCGATGCACACAGCGCTACCTAGCTCAGATTTTGATTGACGAACAGTGTAATCTAGCTAAAGACCAGAGACACTGCAATCACAACAATGTACTCCTTTCCTGAACCAGCTCAAGGCGATAAAAGATTAGCATGGATTAGCTTCTGTTTATTTCTTCCCATAATACTTGAAGTATATTTTAGCTGTTGCAGACAGAAGCCCGGGAAGCGCGGTTCCTGCACTGTGAGAGCCACCACATTGGGAACTCTGAAGAGAAAATCGGACATTTTTTTCTAATGTCTTTACTATGATTTATTCCCAAGCCCCTTCACATAAACCCTGAATTTTTAAACTCTTATTATACGGTTATGCCAAAATATTTATTAAATATGCACCATGATCTTTCCTTGAAAAAAAAAATATATATATTAACGACGTATATCATTTTTAGAACCTTGGTAAGCATGATTAATACCAAGTAATTGGGGCTTTTTCCAAGTATGAAATATTTCCCAAATATGCAATGTATCATGATGTTTTAACAGAATCTGACCGATTAAGCGGTTCATGAGAGAACAAAAGCGTGGCCTGGTTTCACCTGATATCGCCTTCTTTATCTCTTGGCCATAGATAACTGGGTGATACAGGTTGGGTGTCCCATACTAACTTAGCCATCGAATAAGACGATGTTTCTGATACCATGCATATTCTTGACGACGTGGGATGAGAAGCTGCTGAAGCCAAGGCAACCGATTTTATGATAATGGAACTTGGAATCATCCAGGTTAACTGGTGTCGTGGTACGTTATTTGCCAAGTCAAGTATGACCAAATGCATTTGTTTGGAATCGTCTCGTAATCACGCTGACAGTTGAATCTATGGTGGTACAAATTTTATACATATAATTTTATATATAGCTTGCTCCTAACCCTGTAAAGTTACGACTAAAAACAATATTATTTCATGTAGTGCTTATTCTGTGTATTCAGCGATTCCTGTATCCCACGAAACCCAATTTTTGTAATGAACCATTCAAGCAGCAGCATGATTGCGGTTGTGATATACTGAATTTCGTCAGCGGATTCCTTTTATCTTAATCTCATGGTGTACTCTATCCAAGGAATAGTCTTGTTGTGGTGACAAGTGGCAAGGACTGTTCAATTGATTAATATAAATTCATTTTATGAATACATTATTGCTATCCAAGTAGGACGGATATACAGGATATCAGACCATTTTATTGAACTACACGTGTGATGTTTAGCAAAACAAATCTACAAATGGTTGCCAGATGAAATTAATTGTAGATGGCGCCACCAGTTTTGTGTAAAAAACTTTGCAACGGTATACTTCAAGCCACTCCTGAGAAAAATGTACAGATGTATTGAACGAATATGTGACTGTAGCGCCGCAAGTCTAGAAAGCTACACAAGATGGGTGGATATGTAAAATTCCAAGCCGATATATATATATATATATATATATATATATATATATATATATATATATATATATATATAACTCTGAAGAAAAACAACACTGTTAATTCACAACAGTCTGTTTCATGGGATGCGACCAGATCATCAGGTGAATGTGGTTAGAATATATATATATATATGAATTTCACCGAAAGCAGATGCACATATTCGCATCAAGCAAAAAACGGTTGTAGCGACGCCACCCGTCTTGTATACACAAGAAAGAAATCTAACATCCATTGCATGATAAATTACAGGTAGATACATTTAACCACTTCATGAGATAAATGCGTGAATGAATCGTATGAATACAAGATTGCAGGTAGATCCACCATTCTTGTTCAATACAATTCTACAATTCTTCTCATTGTTATATGTATAATTGTAATTGGTAAACCATTTAATGTATTATTATCTTTTCAATACGGAGTAGAAGTAAAAAGATATTTATGCAAGTTACACATTTGATTCTCAGGCTGCAGATAGATTTATATAATGTCTCCTAGTTCCCGATATCCCTGTCCCCTTATAGTCCGGCATATAAAGGCAGAATAACGTCAGTCGACTATACAAGCACAAAATTTGGTATGTACATTCCTTATGGCATATATATAGAAAGTTTGATAAAATATAACAAAAAAATTCAGGATATCCGCCATTTTTCAGGATGGCCACCGGTGATCGCTTTGAGATAGGTTGAGTAATAAGGCGTTACTTTTGAGTTAAATATTAGGTCACAGGCCAAAAAAATATCGTTCTCAGGAACTTTTTTTTCGAAATCAATGCGGGCAGGCGATACTTTATTTTTTTAAACTTTTTTATATGTTTCGATTAACATGTCATATGATCAGGGAAAAGCGTGAAAATAACAGAATTTCTTTGCTGAACAGGTACAAGCACTACAACAAAATTGCATTATTTGATCTTCTTGAATGGTGAAAATAAAAATATAAAGAAAATTTTGAAGGGATGGGGAGGGGGTGTGTTAAATTGACGCGGACGGTGCCTTGGAACCATACTTCTTATTTTATCGGTCTAACACGGTATATTTTAAAAAAAAAGGTACGCAACTAAGCTAAATAAAAGTTATTTTTGTTTATAGTTTTGTGAACTAATAAAAGCTGTCATTAATTCTATAATTCAATCTCCTATTTTGTCTTTCTTTTTTCTTTACAGCTGTACTTAAAACCCGTTGTGGACCAGTGAACCTATATACGGCCTGTTTCTGTAGTATTCCGCCAGGACTGTTACGATATATCTGTATCCATTCATGTATGTTATAAGGTGTATATTTTTTATAAGATTTAATATTTATTTTATATAATGAAAGACAGAGATATGCTCTTGCTTTTTTTCTTACCCCGTAGTAACAAAATAGCACAAAAATGTGTTCAGCTTTACTGAGTTAAAGAAATCTTGAATCTGTACAGGTCATAGCTTAATTACAATCACTTGATTTATACTCCCGACTTTGTCGAGATTTTTACTGGAGAGGACATTTTTTAAATGCACTGTAGAAAAAAATTGTTTAGTTTCTGTCACTTTTCACATGGTTAATGGACCTCTGAAATAGAAAAAAATGAACCTACGTCAAGCTTTTATAAATCCGGTTCTATTTGGACCTATAGGTAAATGGAGCACACAATAAACAAACCCTGGCATCACTCTTTCTTACACTGTCTTATAATTTGACCTCCTTTGTTGTTATTGGCAAGCATTCTTCATATCATGTTGAACCAAAAAGAAAATATATACTAGAGAGGACTTACATTTATAACTTGGAAAAAGTATCAACTTGAACTATTTCACAGAAACTTTATTCTGAATCAGGTTTCGTCACTAATCACGTTAAATTGGCCAACTGTTTTATTTACCGCATTAATGGAACAAGTGACCCATGGTCCCTCTGGGTCTAGTCAAAGTATCATAAAAAATTAACAGAATATGTATATTGTGGACTTAAAACAAATTTGCATTTGTATTTAACTATTAATATACATTATACTTAATGTTTTGGTCTTTCCTATATCTTTGATGTACATATATGTGGCGGTTCTAGAAATTTCGAAAAAAGGGGCACCGTCCTGAATTCGTCACTGACCCAAAATGTAACAGAATCAATGTATACCGAGTATTTATTGACATGTGGGAAATGCTTATATTTAGAAATCACATTAACAACAGAGGAACAAAACAGCATTAAAAAATATAATGAGTAGCAATCAAGATATTATGTACCTGAGAATTGATTTTAACACCTTACATTAAATCATATCGAAAATGCATTAATTATTCAACATGATATTTTATATTGGCCCATATGTCATAGGCCTGTCCTTTGGGGGAGGGAGGAGGGGGGTTTGGGGCTAATACTTGGTAAAAAACAGGCCTGGAAGACCATTAAAATTCCAATCTTGATGTAATATATTTGGCTTTGGCTTGTGCCTGCCTGGTTTGTCTGTCTCAGAAAGTAATGAAAAACTAATGAAACAGACACGGAACTGAAAGCAGCAGTGTTTTCATAAAAAAATCACTGTTATTGTTTAAAAAAATACTTAGACATTTGCCTCAAACTTGGTAAAATAAAGGTTATATATAAATTTCTTTTACTCTAAATATGGACATCTTTTTCAAAAAAATAAATTGTCCTTGCGAGTCTATGAAACCCGAAAACCTCATACCCTGCAGGCATTAATTTTTCAAATAAATTTTTACCCCTGACGCAGCATACAATTTTTGGACAATAAGTTAGGTTTACCTGCAAAGGAATGTAGTGTTTTAAAGCTGACAAATCATGCAATTATAGAAGGCACAATACATCAATAAATTGAGTATATTCTTTAAAGAAGTGAAATTTTAAAATAAATTAGATCTTATGTCTAATAAAATTTCTTTGCTAATATTATTGATATCAGTTGATTCTATATATTTCTTTGTTAGTGTAAATATTAATATTTGTGATGCCAAATTATTGTACAACCGTAAATAGCCTACTGCCAAATAGGGCTGGGTGTCGCCCACAATTTTCGTATTGCAATATATTGCGATATGTGGGAGCGTATTGCTATACATATCGCCATAATCTTATTGTATCAATTACCATTTAATATGTGTTTTTTCGGAATTATACAACACAATGAAAAAGACATTAATATGATGATTTTAGTCGTTAATATAATGCCAAAATTAAAGTATACGCAGATAAGTTTATTTATGGGGGGAAAATATAGCAAATTACTCAGTAAGATACACAATAAAGTGGTCGCATTTGCGAGGTGGTCGTTTACACAATGCGAATTTCACAGGATGTAAAGACCGAATATAGATATAAAATAATATTATTTTGACAGAGTTCAGCACTTCGTTCTTTTTCTTTGTCACTTCTTTCTTTTTTGGTACCAATAAGTTATCGAGTACACTTTCAAATTACCTGTGACGGACCTTTAATCATGTCTTAAATCAAGCCTACTTAAACATTTCCTTAAAGGCCTTCCTCGGCTCGAAAAATTGCTCTAATTTTTAGCCTTTCACTAAACGTAATCCGTTTAGTCACGCTTGACAAAATACCGATATATCAAAACCATATGCGACACGCGATATACCGATATGTCGATAATATTGCACAGCCCTACTGCCAAAACTTGCCTTTCACTAAATTCCATATAACAAATTTTTAAATGGACCCTGGTAAATATGCAGTTACACGTCTGTAATAAAGCAGCCAATGTAAAATAAGTAGGGGGTCGTCTAGTTAGCCGCTTTCATTTTTGAAAGGATTGTTAAAGAACCTGGTCTCTTTATCCGTTTCCATTTTGTAAATGACAGTTTATTTTTGACTGGCTAACGTTGTTTTCTTGTAAGGGGGTCTCCAAAGTACACATTTGCAAACTTGTGGTGTTTGTATCTTTAAGTGCGGTGTTCTATGAGGTGTGCCATATTTTCTTTTATCTGCTGGACTATTATATGCACTATTTTAAGCCGTGGGCGCTAATTACACCAATTGTCAGGGGAGAATTACGCATTGACAGGGAAGAGTGCCAAGCTTGTTAGAGCTTCTGTACATTTAAAATCTATTTCAGACGATGGCTATACACACTAATTATCACCAAAGTTATACAAACAACACTCCATTATAAATGTAGATAAATTTATATTGCCTCCTAATTCCAAATCACCCTGTCTCCATTATAATCATGAACTATCTTAAACCTTGAGAGCTAATAAAATCTCTGGCAAGTGTCAAGGGAGATTGACGCATTGAGTGACGGTCAAAGGGGGACTGCCAAGCTTGTAAGAGCCTATGTACGTGTTAAATATATTTTAGGCGATGAACAATACATACAGATTATCACTTAACAACACTCAGTTAAAAATTATAAGAGTGTTTTTCGTTCTTCTATAATAAGCAACAACCGTACCTGATAATCTGTTATTATTAAGAAATCAAGGATTAACAACACAACGACAAATTCAAAATGTGTACCGTTATGAATCATAAAACTCCTCTTTTTGAATCCACTTTTTTTTGTAAAATTATATATATATATATATATATATATATATATATATATATATATATGCAGTGATGTGGATTTTTTAGGGATTTCCATTTATTCAAGATGAAACTAATGATATCATGTTTGGCGATGTCCTTGATAAATAAGAAGAAACAAATAAAAAAAAATACGTATAAAACTAACAAAAAAAAGCTTGAACAATATTTATCAAAATATATGTAGATTAATCTGAAAAACAACAAAAATTGATTCCGGAAGTTTGTCCTGAATGTTCAAACTCAGTTTTAACTACGCAATAACACACATTCAGGAGAGTAATGAACTCTCACATGTAGATGTTGATTTTCACTGTATAAACCTGCAATATGCCCTAAATTCTTGTTCATTTAATCAAACGATAATATTCAAAAGATCCCTATGTTAGAATGACGATGAAAAATACATACAGATTATCCGAAAGTTATAGCACCCCGAGGGCCCCCACATTGGGAAGTCCCGAGACATATTTTTTCTAATGTCCTAACTATGATTTATTCCTAAACTCCTTCACAGAAACCCTGGATTTTACAATCTTACCTTACGGTAATGCCAAATTATTAATTAAATACGAACCATGATCATTCCTTGAAAAAAAGAAACAACTACTGCTTTATATTTTCACGACGTCTATCTTTTAGTAGCTTGGTAAGCATGATTTGTCCAGTTAGTGACTAATTTATTAGTTTGGGGCTTTTTCCAAGTATGCAATGTTTCCCCGTGTATTTTTTTTTTCCCGGTGGGTTGTTCAGTGTGTGCTGGACATGGTTCTGTTCCCGTACGATCGCAAGAAGCCAATCCAACACATGGCATAGAAACTTGAAATAATAAATGGCCTCATATTTATCAATGTGCCACCATGCTTCTAGGGATCAGGTATATGGTGAACACTACTGAACTCTATTGTGGTTCAGTAGCCACGGGGTGTCCTATGATGACCTTCATGACCATACCTATTACAGTTGCATTTTGCCTAGTTTGCATATTATCTCACTCTGAGGTCCAGAAGAGGCAGGTTTTACATTTTGTGTCTGCCGGTAAATTCATTTGATTTTTATTTTTAACACTATCTGTCTACAAATTCATTTTGCATAGATCATACTAATTGTTATAAAAACTAATGCAAAGCACTCTACGTAGCACACAAGGTTGAATTCTGAAGTCTTTACAGGTTTATGGGAGGCTGGAGAAAACCATCAACCTTGGACGGGCAACAACAATCTCTTAGCCACGCGGGGATGGGGGAGCGTATTAACATTCGACTTTCTAGACCCCAGTTTAATACTGTATTTTATTATGATCTTGTAGATCTGTTCTGCTAAAATCTCCACGGGTTACATGTCATTATGAATATGCATGAAGTAGATAATGAGTTCATTGTCTGTGTAATTACTGACGGTCACCCGCCATCACATCGCACCATGTCCCGATACCCGAATACTATTATGTGGAATAGTAGTAGGCTGCACTAACAGCTGATTCAATGGGTCTAAAAATAGACAACCACAACATTTAGGCCATTTGATCTTTGTTAACTGCTTAGGTAAATGTTAAAGCAAATTTTACACTTGTTCTTATCACGATTGTTCTCTACTAGCTGCATAGATATATGCTATCCAAATGGCTACATATATTGAGGGTTATCATGACCTGTGTGGAGAAAGTCAGTTGTGAATCAAAATGAGTCCATAATATGATAGAATAATTATAATGATATTACGATCTCCCCATAATGAATCTGGCTGCATCGTAACATTTAATTTTCTTAAATGGAAGTATACTCATTTTCCTGGAATGAATATAGGATAATTAATTATTTCATTATCCCATCCATGCTTATCATATTATTCGATCCTTTTAAAAGTTAATTATAATATCTCATACATAGTATTGATCATTATAAAATATCATCTATTAGCATAATGTAGGCGTAGCTGTATCCATTACGACATTGATTTGTGATGAACATTACCTCAGACCGATTATGGTAAATTTATACATATAAATATTGTTGAGAATTTTAAAGTGAACGACTGGTATTTCAGAAATTGTAAGCTGAAATATGCAAGGAATTTCGTGATCTTGATAGAACATTAAGGTGCAGGAGAATAAGATCTTGATGGCAGGTTAGCACAGCATAGGGAGTAATGTTGCATTTAGACGTGAATTGACAATAAAGTAACTTCTGCACCCGTCATGATGAGTTCTTGGCTACCACGGTAACATGTCTCATTGAATTTTCGGATGATGGATACTTGTAAATGGAAAGTAGGATGCGTGTGTTACACTGGAATGTCGGCTATACTTGCTGAAATTATTCATTTGTAATACAGTTCATATTTTTTAATTAAAAAATAAGGTAAAATTTGGTCTCAATGTGACGTGCGATTAGTAGTTTGGATGAAATTATGAAATAATTTATCATGTTCGAGTGGTTCATATTATCATATTCAAGTTTTACAGGGTATCTGTTCTGGCCAAAACGTCTTCTTCGGGTGCGCCGGGGTCCTCCACCTTCAGACCACACAGTACAACAGATTTGTCAGATTGTTAGTGCTGGCTGCCAACCGTTCGAAGAAACAGAAGGTATTAAAATGTAAAAAAAAACAAAAGTATCTATCAGTATGGACACGTGCGTTACGTATAGCCATAAATTTACGATTTATTTAGCGGTTAACACTTGTCAACTATTCCGAGCTGTGTTTAAATAAAATCAATACCCCACTCTTCTTAAATACAACAAACCGGTTATATATTTTTGCCATAATAATCTTACATTCGAAAAAAATCAGAATTATCTTTTGAGTAAAGTTCGGCTTGATGAGTTAGTTTATAAAAGTGAACTTTAATATGTGAGATTCGTCGATATTCAAGTCTTCTTTGGTTAGAGGCGTCTATAATCGCATTGATTCATGTCAGAGCTATCAATACTGCGTCGCTGTCATCCAGATAGATATGGATATCCCCGGTAAGAAGCTTTTTATGTGTTTGGTTTCTGTTAAGTCCATGGGCTTCATGCTGAGGACACACATGTACAAGTATTATTATTTACGAAAGTTTTATACACAAAAAAACCGTCATTGATTAAACGGGTGGCTTATAGGGGTCGATGGATTTATTAAAAAAAATAAATATACTTTGTGAAGAATTATGGGGTGGACTTTTTTAGGTCCTCACCATTTGTAAACCATCAATTATCCTTTTTTTTCTTTGTTTTTCTCTACCCGTTTTTGCGATAGATTTCCATTATAGCTTAGTTTCAAAAACTGAATATTAGTTTTTGGTCAAAGTAATGGTCATATGTGACAGATTTGCGTTTGAGATTTATTTGTGACCTTTGCCCTATTACTGAAACCCCATTAACACTTTTGTTCTGTCCGTGTTTGCTCTGGCTGATTTTGAAAAAAAAATGTGAGATTGACCTTGTTAATCTTTGCTTAATATCGGTAGGGAGTTGGGCCCAGTATTTGTAACCCGTAGCGGTATAACGTAATTGTAGGTGATTTGGACGCCACCTGGAGATTCCTGGAGGGGTTTTGTTGGGTACCGAGTTTTGTTAACACACTTTGTCTCGCGACGGCGGAGCATGCAGCTGCACTTTTAAAATCAAGGTCGCCAAAGTCTTAGGTAAAGCGGAGGAGAGGAGCAAGTTGTTTCGCTTGTCGAGCAGCTACAGTTTGATGTGATCAAGACACCAGCCCTGTGCGCTTCTAAAGCATATATAGTTCGCAGAGCCAACAGACGCGATGCCAACAAGCCAAGCAGAAAGCCGCGAGAGACCGCCACCGTTTTGTCCCGCACCGGCGACTCTACAGGAAAGCCACAGCACCCACAGTCCCAAAGGCAGAAGCAACCTACATTCCCTCTACCGATTCCAGCAGCGGAGACCCAGCCATGCCAATCGAGAGCCGAACCTGATCTGTGAGACGACAGAGCTTTGAGACGGATAGCTATTTTATACTTTCAATTTCGGCCATGACCGTATTAGCAAGTTTTTTTCTTCATCACCAGTCTTAGGTAAAGGTATACAATAATCTGCTGGTTCGGTTTTGGTGATTTTTTGGATTTACACATAAATGTTTGATATAATAAGCTGCACGTGTCAATTGTAATATATGCAGCTTGGCAGTCCCTTTTTTTTTTTTATTTCTGTAGACCATTTATATATTAATTTTTAATGATGCGATTATCAGTAAAGCAAATAACTGTGTATTGTATTCTGTGCATTTATATAATTGCAATTAAGTCATCTACACCCAAACCTAGACTTTCTACTGATATTAATATGAGATTGCCTTGTTAATCTTTGCTTAATATTGACGGGGGGTTGGGGCCGGCCTCTTTTTTCCCTTAACGGGATGACGCAATTGTAGGTGTAATAGGCGCCACCTGGAAAATCCCGGAGTCATTGTGCTGGGGTTCCGCGGAGCATGCAGCTGCATTTTTAAAATCTCCCACCCTCCTCAAGTACACTCGCTGCGATACACAAATACAATAACATTTCGTCAATTTAAATTCATAGATGATAGATCAGCACTTGGTGTTTAATTTTCTCGTACATTTAGTTCAAGATAATAACAAAACAGCAGTTCTTATGAATTTACAAAGCTCAAGGTGATAAAAGATTAGCATGGATTAGATTTTTTTTTATATCTTCCCATAATACTTGAAGAATATTTTAGCTGTTGCAGACAGAAGCCTGGGAAGCGCGGTTCCAGCACTGTGAGAGCCACAACATTGTGAACTCTGAAGAGAAACCCAGACATTTTTTTTTTCTAATGTCTTTACTATGATTTATTCCCAAGCCCCTTCACATAAACCCTGAATTTTTAAACTCTTATTATACGGTTATGCCAAAGTATTAATTAAATACGCACCATGATCTTTCCTTGAAAATATATATATATATATATATATATATATATATATATATATATATATATATATATTAACGACGTATATCATTTTTAGAACCTTGGTAAGCATGGTTAATACCAAGCAATCGGTGCTTTTTCCAAGTATGAAATATTTTCAAAATATGCAATGTATCATGATGTTTTAACAGAATCTGACCGATTAAGCGGTTCATGAGAGAACAAAAGCGTGGCCTGGTTTCACCTGATATCGCCTTCTTTATCTCTTGGCCATAGATAACTCGGTGATACAGGTTGGGTGTCCCATACTAACTTAGCCATCGAATAAAACGATGTGAGGTGAGAGGCTGCTAAAGCCAAAGGAACCGATTTTATGATAATGGAACTTGGAATCATCCAGGTTAACTGGTGTCGTGGTACGTTATTTGCCAAGTCAAGTATGACCAAATGCATTTGTTTGGAATCGTCTCGTAATCACGCTGACAGTTGAATCTATGGTGGTACAAATTTTATACATATAATTTTATATATAGCTTGCTCCTAACCCTGTAAAGTTACGACTAAAAACAATATTATTTCATGTAGTGCTTATTCTGTGTATTCAGCGATTCCTGTATCCCACGAAACCCGAATTTTGTAATGAACCATTCAAGCAGCAGCATGATTGCGGTTGTGATATACTGAATTTCGTCAGCGGATTCCTTTTATCTTAATCTCATGGTGTACTCTATCCAAGGAATAGTCTTGTTGTGGCAACAAGTGGCAAGGACTGTTCAATTGATTAATATAAATTCATTTTATGAATACATTATTGCTATCCAAGTAGGACGGATATACAGGATATCAGACCATTATATTGAACGACACGTGTGATGTTCAGCAAAACAAATCTACAAATGGTTGCCAGATGAAATTTATTGCAGATGGCGCCACCAGTTGTGTGTACAAAATAAACTTTGCAACGGTATACTTCAAGCCACTCCTTAGAAAAATGCACAGATGTATTGAACGAATATGTGACTGTAGCGCCGCAAGTCTAGAAAGCTACACAAGATGGGTGGACATGCAAAATTCCAAGCCGATATATATATATATATATATATATATATATATATATATATATATATGATTTTCACCGAAAGCAGATGCACATATTCGCATCAACCAAAAAACGGTTGTAGCGACGCCACCCGTCTTGTATACACAGGAAAGAAATCTAACATCCATTGCATGATAAATTAAAGGTAGATACATTTAACCACTCATGGGATAAATGCGTGAATGAATCGTATGAATACAAGATTACAGGTGAGTCCACCATTCTTGTTCAAATCAATTCTACAGTTCTTCTAATTGTTATATGTATATTTGTAATTGGTAAACCATTTAATGTATTATTATCTTTTCAATACGGAGTAGAAGTGAAAAGATATTTATGCAAGTTACACATTTGATTCTCAAGCTGCAGATAGAGTTATATAATGTCTCCTAGTTCCCGACATCCCTGTCCCCTTATAGTCCGGCATATAAAGGCAGAATAACGTCAGTCGACTATACAAGCACCAAATTTGGTATGTGCATTCCTCATGGCATATATATAGAAAGTTTGATAAAATATAACAAAAAAATTCAGGATATCCGCCATTTTCGGGATGGCCACCGTTGATCGCTTTGAGATAGGTTGAGTAATAAGGCGTTACTTTTGAGTTAAATATTAGGTCACAGGCCAAAAAAAATATCGTTCTCGGGGACTTTTTTTAGAAATCAATGCGGGCAGGCGATATTTTATTTTTTTTTAACTTTTTTATATGTTTCGATAAAAATGTCATATGATCAGGGAAAAGCGTGAAAATAACATAATTTCTTTGCTAAACAGGTAAAAGCACTACAACAAAATTGCATTATTTGATCTTCTTGAATGGTGAAAATAAAATTATTAAAAAAAAATGTTGATGGGGAGGGGATGTGTTAAAATTGACGCGGACGGTGCCTGGGAACCATACTTCTTATTTTATCGGTCTAACACGGTATATTTTAAAAAAAGGTACGCAACTAAGCTATATAAAAGTTATTTTTGTTTATAGTTTTGTGAACTAATAAAAGCTGTCATTAATTCTATAATTCAATCTCTCTATTTTGTCTTTCTTTTTTCTTTACAGCTGTACTTAAAACCCGTTGTGGACCAGTGAACCTATATACGGCCTGTTTCTGTAGTATTCCGCCAGGACTGTTACGATATATCTGTATCCATTCATGTATGTTATAAGGTGTATATTTTTTATAAGATTTAATATTTATTTTATATAATGAAAGACAGAGATATGCTCTTGCTTTTTTTTCAACCCCGTAGTAACAAAATAGCACAAAAAGTTGTTCAGCTTTACTGAATTAAAGAAATCTTGAATCTGTACAGGTCGTAGCTTAATTACAATCACTTGATTTATACTCCCGACTTTGTCGAGATTTTTACTGGAGAGGACATTTTTAAATGCACTGTAGAAAAAAATTGTTTAGTTTCTGTCACTTTTCACATGGTTAATGGACCTCTGAAATAGAAAAAAATGAACCTACGTCAAGCTTTTATAAATCCGGTTCTACTTGGACCTATAGGTAAATGGAGCACACAATAAACAAACCCTGGCATCACTCTTTCTTACACTGTCTTATAATTTGACCTCCTTTGTTGTTATTGGCAAGCATTCTTCATATCATGTTGAACCAAAAAGAAAATATATACTAGAGAGGACTTACATTTATAACTTGGAAAAAGTATCAACTTGAACTATTTCACAGAAACTTTATTCTGAATCAGGTTTCGTCACTAATCACGTTAAATTGGCCAACTGTTTTATTTACCGCATTAATGGAACAAGTGACCCATGGTCCCTCTGGGTCTAGTCAAAGTATCATAAAAAAATAACAGAATATGTATATTGTGGACTTAAAACAAATTTGCATTTGTATTTAACTATTAATATACATTATACTTAATGTTTTGGTCTTTCCTATATCTTTGATGTACATATATGTGGCGGTTCTAGAAATTTCGAAAAAAGGGGCACCGTCCTGAATTCGTCACTGACCCAAAATGTAACAGAATCAATGTATACCGAGTATTTATTGACATGTGGGAAATGCTTATATTTAGAAATCACATTAACAACAGAGGAACAAAACAGCATTAAAAAATATAATGAGTAGCAATCAAGATATTATGTACCTGAGAATTGATTTTAACACCTTACATTAAATCATATCGAAAATGCATTAATTATTCAACATGATATTTTATATTGGCCCATATGTCATAGGCCTGTCCTTTGGGGGAGGGAGGAGGGGGGTTTGGGGCTAATACTTGGTAAAAAACAGGCCTGGAAGACCATTAAAATTCCAATCTTGATGTAATATATTTGGCTTTGGCTTGTGCCTGCCTGGTTTGTCTGTCTCAGAAAGTAATGAAAAACTAATGAAACAGACACGGAACTGAAAGCAGCAGTGTTTTCATAAAAAAAATCACTGTTATTGTTTAAAAAAATACTTAGACATTTGCCTCAAACTTGGTAAAATAAAGGTTATATATAAATTTCTTTTACTCTAAATATGGACATCTTTTTCAAAAAAATAAATTGTCCTTGCGAGTCTATGAAACCCGAAAACCTCATACCCTGCAGGCATTAATTTTTCAAATAAATTTTTACCCCTGACGCAGCATACAATTTTTGGAAAATAAGTTAGGTTTACCTGCAAAGGAATGTAGTGTTTTAAAGCTGACAAATCATGCAATTATAGAAGGCACAATACATCAATAAATTAAGTATATTCTTAAAAGAAGTGAAATTTTAAAATAAATTAGATCTTATGTCTCATAAAATTTCTTTGCTAATATAATTGATATCAGTTGATTCTATATATTTCTTTGTTAGTGTAAATATTAATATTCGTGATGCCAAATTATTGTACAACCGTAAATAGCCTACTGCCAAATAGGGCTGGGTGTCGCCCACAATTTTCGTATTGCAATATATTGCGATATGTGGGAGCGTATTGCTATACATATCGCCATAATCTTATTGTATCAATTACCATTTAATATGTGTTTTTTTCGGAATTATACAACACAATGAAAAAGACATTAATATGATGATTTTAGTCGTTAATATAATGCCAAAATTAAAGTATACGTAGATAAGTTTATTTATGGGGGGAAAATATAGCAAATTACTCAGTAAGATACACAATAAAGTGGTCGCATTTGCGAGGTGGTCGTTTACACAATGCGAATTACACAGGATGTAAAGACCGAATATAGATATAAAATAATATTATTTTGACAGAGTTCAGCACTTCGTTCTTTTTCTTTGTCACTTCTTTCTTTTTTGGTACCAATAAGTTATCGAGTACACTTTCAAATTACCTGTGACGGACCTTTAATCATGTCTTAAATCAAGCCTACTTAAACATTTCCTTAAAGGCCTTCCTCGGCTCGAAAAATTGCTCTAATTTTTAGCCTTTCACTAAACGTAATCCGTTTAGTCACGCTTGACAAAATACCGATATATCAAAACCATATGCGACACGCGATATACCGATATGTCGATAATATTGCACAGCCCTACTGCCAAAACTTGCCTTTCACTAAATTCCATATAACAAATTTTTAAATGGACCCTGGTAAATATACAGTTACACGTCTGTAATAAAGCAGCCAATGTAAAATAAGTAGGGGGTCGTCTAGTTAGCCGCTTTCATTTTTGAAAGGATTGTTAAAGAACCTGGTCTCTTTGTCCGTTTCCATTTTGTAAATGACAGTTGATTTTTGACTGGCTAACGTTGTTTTCTTGTAAGGGGGTCTCCAAAGTACACATTTGCAAACTTGTGGTGTTTATATCTTTAAGTGCGGTGTTCTATGAGGTGTGCCTTATTTTCTTTTATCTGCTGGACTATTATATGCACTATTTTAAGCCGTGGGCGCTAATTACGCCAATTGTCAGGGGAGAATTACGCAATGACAGGGAAGAGTGCCAAGCTTGTTAGAGCCTCTGTACATTTAAAATCTATTTCAGACGATGGCTATACACACTAATTATCACCAAAATTATACAAACAACACTCCATTATAAATGCAGATATATTTATATTGCCTCCTAATTCCAAATCACCCTGTCTCCATTATAATCATGAACTTTCTTAAACCTTGAGAGCTAATAAAATCTCTGGCAAGTGTCAAGGGAGATTGACGCATTGAGTGACGGTCATAGGGGGACTGCCAAGCTTGTTAGAGCCTATGTACGTGTTAAATATATTTAGACGATGAACAATACATACAGATTATCACCAAACAACACTCAGTTAAAATTATAAGAGTGTTTTCGTTCTTCTATAATAAGCAACAACCGTACCTGATAATCTGTTATTATTAAGAAATCAAGGATTAACAACACAACAACAAACTATTTAAATATGTACCGTTATGAATCATAAAACTCCTCTTTTTGAATCCTCTTTTTGGTAAAATTATATATATTATATTATATTATATATATATATATATATATATATATATATATATATATATATATATATATGCAGCTCTGTGGATTTTTAGGGATTTCCATTTATTCAAGATGAAACTAATGATATCATGTTTGGCGATTTCCAAGATAAATAAGAAGAAACAAACATAAAAAATCATGTCTAAAACTAACAAAAAAAAGCTTGAACAAAAATTATCAAAATATATGTAGATTAATCTGAAAAACAACAAAAATTGATTCCGGAAGTTTGTCCTGAATGTTCAAACTCATTTTTAACTACGAAATAACACACATTCAGGAGAGAAATGAACTCTCACATGTAGATGTTGATTTTCACTGTATAAACCTACAATATGCCCTAAATTCTTTTTTTATTTCGTTTGATTAAATGATAATATTCAAAAGATCCCCATGTTAGAATGATGATGAAAAATACATACAGATTATCCCAAAAATATAGCACCCCGAGGGCCCTCACACTGGGAAGTCTGAAGGAAAAACCCGGGACATTTTTTCTAATGTCCTAACTATGATTTATTCCTAAACTCCTTCACCGAAACCCTGGATTTTACAATCTTATCTTACGGTAATGCCTAATTATTAATCAAATACGAACCATGATCATTCCTTGAAAAATAAAAGAAACAACTACTGCTTTATATTTTCACGACGTCTATCTTTTAGGAGCTTGGTAAGGATGATTAGTCCAGTTAGTGACTAAATGATTAGTTTAGGGCTTTTTCCAAGTATGCAACGTTTCCCCGAGTATACAGTATATTATAATGTTTTAAGAGACTTGTACTTATAGTGCGGCTCATGAGAGAACACCTGCATTGCCTGGTATCACCAGAGTTCGTCTTCTCTTCATCTCTTGGCTTATGGAAATTTAGTGTTACCAGAGGGCTGGTCTTCCATAATAATTGAGCCTTCGGATTATGCGATAATCCTGAAACGATGGATATACTTGAGTCTTGACTACTCGGGGTGAGAAACTGCTAGAGCCAGGGGAACCGGTTTCATGATAACTGGCCTTAGAATCATCCAGGTCATCTGGTGTCGTTGCGCGATATCTGCCAAGTAAAATGCATTTGTTTGATCGTCTCGTGACGACGCTGACAGCGGAACCTCTAGGTTTGCTCCTATATATATTCATTATCCTGTATTATCCTATGAGATATTGGTACAGTTAACCTCCCGCGTTAGTGAGTGATATTTATATGTAATATTTGTCTAACCAAGTTGTTTCATTCCATTTTTTTTAACTTTTTTTCACAGTGGGTTTGTTCAGTGTGTGCTGGACATGGTTCTGTTCCGGTAGGATCGCAAGAAGCCAATCCAACACATGGCATGGAAACTTGAAATAATAAATTGCCTCATATTTATCAATGTACCACCATGCTTCTAGGGATCAGGTGTATGGTGAACACTACTGAACTCTAGTGTGGTTCAGTAGCCACGGGGTGTCCTATAATGACCTTCGTGACCATACGTATTACAGTTGCATTTTGTCTAGTTTGCATATTATCTCACTCTGATGTCCAGAAGAGGCAGATTTTACATTTTGTGTTTGCCGTTAAAGACAGAACTGTGGAAATTCATTTGATTTTGATTTTTAACACTATCTGTCTACAAATTCATTTTGCATAGATCATACTAATTGTTATAAAAACTAATGCAAAGCACTCTACGTAGCACACAAGGTTGAATTCTGAAGTCTTTACAGGTTTATAGGAGGCCGGAGAAAACCATCGACCTTGGACGGGCAACAACAATCTCTTAGCCACGCGGGGATGGGGGAGCGTATTAACATTCGACTGTCTAGGCCCCTGTTTAATACTGTATTTTATTATGATCTTGTAGATCTGTTCTGCTAAAATCTCCACGGGTTACATGTCTTTATGAATACGCATGAAGTAGATAATGAGTTCATTGTCTGTGTAATTACCGACGGTCCCCCGCCATCACATCGCACCATGTCCCGATACCCGAATACTATTATGTGGAATAGTAGTAGGCTGCACTAACAGCTGATTCAATTGGTCTAAAAATAGACAACCACAACATTTAAGCCATTTGATCTTTGTTAACTGCTTAGGTAAATGTTAAAGCAAATTTTACACTTGTTCTTATCACGATTGTTCTCTACTAGCTGCATAGATATATGATATCCAAATGGCTACATATATTAATGTATCATTATTTGTACTGAGGGTTATCATTACCTGTGTAGAGAAAGTCAGTTTTGAATCCAAATGAGTCCATAATATGATATAATAATTATAATGATATAATTACGATCTCCAAATAATGAATCTGGCTTCATTGTAACATTTAATTTTCTTTAATGGAAGTATACTCATTATCCTGGAATGAATATAGGATAATCCATTATTTCATTACCCCATCCATGCTTATCATATTATTCGATCCTTTTAAAAGTTAATTATAATATCTCATACATTGTTATGATCATTATAAAATATCATCTATTAGCATGATGTAGACGTAGCTGTATCCATTACGGCATTGATTTGTGATGTACATTACCTCAGACCGATTATGGTAAATTTATATAAATATTGTTGAGAATTTTAAAGTGAACGACTGGTATATCAGAAATTGTAAGCTGACATATGCAAGGAATTTCGTGATCTTGATAGAATATTAAGATGCAGGGGAATAAGATCTTGATGGCAGGTTAGCACAGCATAGGGAGTAATGTTGCATTTAGACGTGAATTGACAATAAAGTAACTTCTGCACCCGCCATGATGAGTTCTTGGCTACTATGGTAACATGTCTCATTGAATTTTCGGATGATGGGTACTTGTAAATGGAAAGTAGGATGCGTGTGTTCCACTGGAATGTCGGCTATACTTGCTGAAGTTACTCATGTGTAATACAGTTCATAATTTTTAATTTAAAAATTAGGTAAAATTTGATGGCCTAAATGTGACGTGCGATTTGTAGTTGGGATGAAGTTATGAAATAATTTATCATATTCGAGTGGTCCATATTATCATATTCAAGTTTTACAGAGTATCTGTTCTGGCGAAAACGTCTTCTTCGGGTGCGCCGGGGTCCTCCACCTTAAGACCACACAGTACAACAGATTTGTCAGATTGTTAATGCTGGCTGCCAACCCTACGAAGAAACAAAAGGTATTGAAATGTAAAATACAACAGTATCTATCAGTGTGGACACGTGTGTTACATATAGCCCTTAATGTACGATTTATTTAGTGGTTAACAATTGTCAACTATTCCGAGCTGTGGTAAAATAAAATCAATACCCCACTTTCTCCTTAAATACAACGAAGCGGTTATATATATTTTTGCCATAATAATCTTACATTCGAAAAAAATCAGAATTATCTTTTGAATAAAATTCGGCTTGATGAGTTAGTTTATAAAAGTGAACTTTAATATGTGAGATTCGTCGATATTCAAATCTTCTTTGGTTAGAGGCGTCTTTTATCGCATTGGTTCATGTCAGAGCTATCAATACTTGCGTCGGTGTCATCCAGATAGATATGGATATCCCCGGTAAGAAGCTTTTTATGTGTTTGGTTTCTGTTAAGTCCATGGGCTTCATGCTGAGGACAAACATGTACAAGTATTATTATTTACGAAAGTTTTATACACAAAAAAAAACCCGTCATGTCATTGATTAAACCGGTGGCCTATAGGGGTCGATGGATTTATTAAAAAAATAAATATATTTTGTGAAGAATTATGAGGTGGACTTTTTTAGGTTCTCACCATTTGTAAACCATCAATTATTCTTTTTTTTCTTTGTTTTTCTCTACCCCTTTTGCGATAGATTTCCATTATAGCTGAGTTTCAAAAACTGAATATTAGTTTTTGGTCAAAGTAATGGTCATATGTGACAGATTTGCGTTTGAGATTTATTTGTGAACTTGGCCCAATTACTGAAACCCCATTAACACGTTTGTTCTGTCCGTGTTTGCTCTAGGCTGATTTTGAAAAAAAAATGTGAGATTGACCTTGTTAATCTTTGCTTAATATCGGTAGGGAGTTGGGGCCGGTATCTATAACCCGTAGCGGTATAACGTAATTGTAGGTGATTTGGACGCCACCTTGAGATTCCTGGAGGGGTTTTGTTGGGTACCGAGTTTTGTTAACACACTTTGTCTCGCGACGGCGGAGCATGCAGCTGCACTTTTGAAATCAAGGTCGCCAAAGTCTTTGGTAAAGCGGAGGAGCGGAGCAAGTTGTTTCGCTTGTCGAGTAGCTACAGGTTGATGTGGTCAAGACCCAACCACTGTGCGCTTCTTAAGCATATATAGTTCGCAGAGCCAACAGACGCGATGCCACCAAGCCAAGCAGAAAGCCGCGAGAGACGGCCACCGTTTTGACCCGCACCGGCGACTCTACAGGAAAGCCACAGCACCCACAGTCCCAAAGGCAGAAGCAACCTACATTCCCTCTACCGATTCCAGCAGCGGAGACCCAGCCATGCCAATCGAGAGCCGAACCTGATATGTGAGACGACAGAGCTTTGAGACGGATAGCCATTTTATACTTGCAATTTCGGCCATGACCGTATTAGCAAGTTTTTTTCTTCATCACCAGTCTTAGGTTAAGGTATACAATAATCTGGTGGTTCGGGTTTGGTGTTTTTTTGGATTTACACATAAATGTTTGATATAATAAGCTGCACGTGTCCATTGTAATATATGTAGCTTGGCAGTCCTTTTTTTATTATTTCTGTAGACCATTTATATATTAATTTTTAATGATGCGATTATCAGTAAAGCAATTAACTGTGTATTGTATTCTGTGCATTTATATAATTGCAATTAAGTCATCTACACCCAAACCTAGACTTTCTACTGATATTAATATGAGATTGCCTTGTTAATCTTTGCTTAATATTGACGGGGAGTTGGGGCCGGCATCTATATCCCTTAACGGGATGACGTAATTGTAGGTGTAATAGGCGCCACCTGGAAAATCCCGGAGTCATTGTGCTGGGGTTCCGCGGAGCATGCAGCTGCATTTTTAAAATCTCCCACCCTCCTCAAGTACACTCGCTGCGATACACAAATACAATAACCTTTCGTCAATTTAAATTCATAGATGATAGATCAGCACCTGGTATTTAATTTTCTCGTACATTTAGTTCAAGATTATAAAAAAAAGCAGTTCTCATGAATTTACAAAGCTCAGCTAGCATGGTTTTAGCTTGGACGGCAACGTATGGGAAAGCTCCGACGTATTCCACGACGTGTACACAGATCCCTGAAATGTCTTCTACGTGTCCCGTTATCTCCGTATTTCATTCTGCTGGTGTTTTCCTCGGTGTAGCTGAAAGTATTTTCCATAAAAATGTAAACGCCATCTGCTTACCTTCTTTGGCGCATGTGCCTAGTATTTATCAGTAAGTTTGTATGTCTTCAGGTTAAATGAGATTTGTTAGGAGGAAAATTCATATATATTTAGTTTATTTTTATGCATCAGGTTGTACCCATAATGATGACAACGGTTGCACGGAAAGCTATAAATAATAATAAATTACCTATTTCGTATTGAATCTACTCTCTGCCTGCACCAGACCGTCGGGGGGGGGGGGGGGGGGGGGGCAAATCTATAATCCTCTCAATATGGACGTTCAGGCAGGATTCCCTTTAGCGAATTGGTAAAAAAAATGAAAAAAAAGATAAAAAAAAGAGTATAGTCGAGTAGCACTCACTTCAGATATCAAACCTTTATTCTTATCAAGACTTTACTTACCAAACTGGTTGTGCATGAAAAAAATCAGAATTGGCAGTTGATTAATTCTAACAAGACTTAAGCGTTTGTTTGAATTACTTTAATTCAATGGCAATTGCTCCATGCAGCTGGGAGCAGATCCAAAATCTTTAACGCAACTCTTTTTAAACTTTTGAATAATCAGTATGGATAACAGAGATTTAAATACGCAGAATGTAAATAATCTTACTTAATTTTATGACTGAGTTAATTATCTCCGCCGCAATGATAAACAAGAACGCTCTTGTGATTAATTAGTTTAGTAAGATCTGGTACAGACAATTGATAAAATTAAGTAAGTACCTTTCTACAATAAAGTAATTCATCCTGTTCCACACATGCCCGTCGCTTGAGTCTTCTTTGATCTACATAAGCCTTGTACCAGTCAATGGTGGTTATAGGATGAAAGAAAATGCTATAAATTAGCTAGGTTTATTGGTTAACTTACTCGAGGACTCGATTTCATTAACCCCAGTTGTGTCTAGCGAGTGGCCGCCGAATGACAAAGCTTTAATGTAATCTACCGCGCGGCTGGGCCGGCCTTTTCCCTACTCCATGAAGACGGGCATGTCGTTCTTTTTGCCGTTTGACAGATGTAAACCATCGCTCTCTGTGGGCTGACAGCTGATTAGTCAACTGTAACTCCCGTTAATGACCATGTGAGCGCCCGGAATACTCTGAGTAGTCCACCATCGTCACAACCCGGGCTGATTATTCATTATTTGAATCTTTTTCAAACAAATATTGAAAATGCTTGTTAAGCAGTAACTTTGTAATGTTTAGCACCACCAGGTGGTTCCTTTAAATAACACCAACTGCACCCTTCGTCGCTCATGATTTATCTACTATTCATTGATTGATCAGGGAACCGCAAGGAATCACTTTATTTGGAGTGCAGGCGAAGCGGACAACGCAAAAGCCTTCTGAGTAACAGTTAAAGCTTTTCCATTATCATTAAATAACTCATTAAATATCAATAAATATATACATCATTAGTTTATGTATATCTAATGGGGAAATATATTTAATCATAAATGGATAATGAATATTAATAATAGATAATCATGGATAAAGATATATGTGTGTGTGTGTGTGTGTTTGTGTTATTTAGTTAGTTAATAGGCGATATTACCAATATACGACAATACGGTAATTCGCATCTTGCGTATAGCTGTTTTCAAATATCGATAATTTTTTTTTTATAAACGATCCTAAACTTATTTTGTTTTTAAATGTTTCTGTTCCAAATTAAGAGCGAAAGAGAAATTCGGGCTAAAAGAGAAAGCCGCTACCGCGTCTTTTGGACGTTCAGTAGCAATATAATATCTATATTAACTCCTACACTAAGGACCATTACACATTACACAAGATAAGATAAACGTAAGATATACAAAGATTCAACCTAATATTTATAATACTCAGAAGAATGGGAAAATATGCGTTTGAAGTGAATAAACACAAAGAAAATACTGTTTGAAGATGATAATCTGAAATGGATCTGAAGTTACCTAGATATAATATGAAATCGTTACACCAGTATATCGATGTATTCTATACCTAGACCAACCTGTACATCTATTTTACATATTCTGTTATATATATGCATCTTCACGGAGCCTGGTATACGTGACCTGGGTCACTGTGTCATCGGATTTATTGTCTTGTTGACATACTCTTCTCGCAGCCAGAACATGTGTCCACAGCCTGCCCTGTGTACGGAAATTACTGGGCTGATTGTTGTATTTATTGGCCTCATTAATGAATAATTCATTATATCTCAGCAAATAATAGCATTACCAGAAATATATCATCGATTCATCGACCTGCTTGCTGAATTTATCACAAAGCTACACGTGACTGACATATGGTAATATCAAATTTAATTGTATTTAATTGTATTTATTTTCAGTATGTCTTGAATAATACATGAAAGTTTAAATTAAATTATTTTTTCTGAGTGGAGGCTTTACTTTTCAAAGATGTAGTTGTATTAATGATACAGCAGTAATAAACATGGGCGTGCGGAGACCTCTTTGTTTAAGGGAGAGAGGGGTTGATTTGCACGAAATCTTACACACAAGGCCTGGACAGTCACTCGACTCTAAACTCTGGCGGTCGGGATTCGATCCCTGTTGGTGGCCATGTCGGTGGGTTGTTGTGGCCCGTCCAAGGCCGGTGTTTTTCTTTCCTGGTACACAGATTTCCTTAATATATTTATAAATATATGGATTTAATAATGACCTGAAATATATGTTACTCTCATACCGGAACATACCGGTACGTGATTGTACTGTTATATATTTTCGCGCATTCCAAAGCGCAGGTTAACAGGTGAAACCCTAGCACAAGACAGTATAAAGAGAAGAACCATAACAAGCATAGAAAGTCAATATAAGTTTTATTAGGTAAAAATAAGGTAAATCCAATATTACCTTGTTATGTACTGAGTATCAAACTTCAATGCACTCTAAAAACACATAATAAGAAATATCGGTTCCTTTGATTTTGTTAATGTAATGTTTTTAGAATGGTCCGCGAACAGATTGTTTCGTTCCCTTTACCTATCATACAAAATAATTCAGTTCCCACATTAATGTACGTTTTATTTAATCAGAGATTATTTATATATAAATGGAAAATTTAAATAGTTTTTATTTGTATCGTCATAATGATCGGCAAGGCTAATGATTAATAAATTTCAATCACGGATATTGCTTCGCATGTACTGCTCTTTATGAAATACAATAAATAATATAGATTTGGATATAGAAGAAGCAATGGTACATATGAGATGTCAAAAATAAAACTAACAAAACAAATCATAACTAAGACAAAAAAGTCTTGTAATATAATTGAGTCAAAGTTTTTCCCATCTGACTTTCAATTAATCCTTTTATTTGTATTATTTGTATATGTTCCTCCGATAAAAACAAACAAACCAGTTGTGTCCCTTGCATGTAACCATAAAGGTCTCATGGAAATATCCAATGGTTCATTCAATCCGCTGTATATGTTTTACAAATGGCAATCATGTAAAAAATTATTTCATCAGATTAATACAGTTTTTACTATGTATTGAAATAGCAGTGCGTGCAGGTTAGTGATATATTAGATTTTTTTTGTAATGTTCTTATCCATGAAAGAGAAAAAATAATTGAAACTTTATTCAGAAAATAACATGCCCTGGAATCAAATATTAAATATAAATATAAAGTCATTTGATTTACACGACTCACCAGAGCTAGCCATCTGGGACTTCATTGTGTTTTGTAAGTGGATGAAGCTGTCCATAAGCAATATGAAAAGTCCCAGTTAATACAGATCATTTAAGGTATTGGTGGACGGAAAACATTCGAAGACTGTTGTGACACGTTTTTTTTTCAGAACAACTGAAATAATGGTTTTGTATAACGGTATATCATTGGAGCACCGTGATCATTTTACACGCCCGTGTAACAGAGTCACGTGTAAGATGTTCGTAGAATCAGAGAATGGATTAAGATGGCAATATACTGCCAAAAATTTTTATTGAATTTTCTTATACAGACGTGTTCAGTTGTTTCCTTTAACATAAAAAAGGTAAAGGGGCACACTGCATGCTAATGTAAACTCGTTTTGTGTTATTTGTTGGCGAATAAATAGTCTGGTTCCCTTGGTACAAGGCCGAGTGTGATCATATTACGGCGGCTCTAAGAAGAGTTAGGACATAGGACGTTATATGCTGAGCAAGTTACACTCAGTGGGACCAGGCGGGAAGGTTGAGCAACTTTTTTTGTAAACCTATACATATATATTAATATACAACTATAAACAGCTTTTCATTCCACAAGACCACCATCAAAGACTGCCGTTCGTGCTTTGTGATCGGCCTCCGGCCCGGGGAGCCATAATTATAGTTTGTGACAGTTTGCACTTTGTTATGGTGAATGCGTGGCGAACACTATAGCAGTCAATAATCAATCTTCAAAATGCATAGTGCAACCATCCATGAACTGCCGCTCAGTTGCTTAGAAGATGAAGTATGGTACGTCGAATTGAAACTGCCAAAATTAGTTTGCGAGGCCTAGCTGATGTTTGTCTTCTTTCTTTAATAATTATATTTTATAAATTACAAATGCATATTAAAAAAGGTATTTTGAAAACAATTTAAATGAAATCTATGTAGCCTCTTTCAAATAAGGCGTACATTTAATGAAAATATAGGATATCAGAAACATTCAATGACGAATTGACACAATATGGCATACTCCTCTAAAACGGACAACTCACTTATACGGACAAATTCTTCCAGTTCATCGAGTGTCCGAAATAGGAGAGTTTCACTGCTTATAGATATAATGCGTGTGAGCCTCAATATATTTGAGATATTTTAATCAAGTATAAGATTTTTAAAAATATGGTCAAGCAGAAAAGGCAAAAATGTAACCAAAGTCTAATTATTAAAATATTCTATTTCAAGTACATACATGTAAATCATAAATATAGCAGGGTGTGGTAAATGTACATACCCCCCCCCCTTGATTTGAGGCCCATGTGTTCACGTCTTACATCCCCTAATGGTTTCATTATACATGCATTATCCCAAAGACCACATATATAACATTCGGCACATTTTATGCAAATCTGACATGTTGTCTTTTGTGAAATGTGTTATGTCAAAGAAGTGCCGTAACCATTGACTTAAACTATGAAATTGAGCGACCTTATTTTCTTATACCTCTATATTTATATCATATAACCTTTTTTAGTTTGTAACTTGTGTTCCAGCATTGAGAAACCCGTTGTAACTTCGGAGACATAAATCTAGGTTGACGTATCCGAATATTACGTCTGAAAAAGAATGATTTTCGAAGCAGCCTCCAAGGTATCTGTCCACATGATTACCACTTATGAATAAACAATTATTTTGCCATAGTAACGGGGTTTTTTTTATATCTGTTTGAAGGCATTGCTATGATAACGTATTCATTCTTCCAGTGAACGTTGGCTATTTGTCATTCATATTTGTATATTCGTTTTTCAATTTTTATTCGAGTTAGTGAAGCATAAGCCTACGGAAAAAAAATCTAGATTAAATGCTGACCCGTTTTTTCCAGAAAATCAGCCAGACATTTGGAAAGTATCAGCATTAATATTTTGCTATTATCTAGATTGCCATGATCAGTACTTTAGTTGCAGCTTTACGCATTTTAATTGTTTTTTTTATGAACGATTGAACTAAGCCCTTTATTAATCATCAGCCACCGCATAAAGCAGCGGCATTTGTCTGAATGAATTATAAATTTATCATGTATTACTGATTTAACAATTACATTGTTGTAATTAATATATTTACATTTCAAATGGTAATATGTAATGGTTTACCGCTTTCTGAATGATAAATCTGGATACAGAAGCGGGACACGTCCGTTTGATGGTGAATTTCCGCTTTATCCAGTTTAGCTTATGGCGTGCCCAGACCGAAATAGTGTGTCGGTACAAATCGAATCTTCCATCACACATTGATGAGATCATAAAAAACTATCATTTTTAATACCATCTGGTTTAGGTTGCTTAGTTACTTATAAATTGGTTATAAATGCTAATATTTTAGCAATGATCCATTTATATCGAGATTATAATGAAGCGACCGAAGTTATGTTTCTGATGAAGTTGCAGATGATAGGAGTACAGCAATAGAAAAATATTCAGTATTTAGCATATCATTTAGGATATTACTAGGTATATTACTGAAAAAAATACACGTAAAATACACCAAGGCAGTGACCTGAATTTGAGGCTCTTTGGAAAATGGGATGTACAGTACATTTCTAATGCCCGCAAAGTGCCTGTGTCGGTTCCGTGCGGTTTATACTTGATAAAGGGAGAGGGACCAGGATGTTACATATATCGGACTACGGATGCAGACAGCCGCACCAACATCGAGCTTTCGCATGCTTCTTGGGACGTTGCAAGGACAATAATCATGCAAAAATGATTTCTGGTCTTCGAGTCTGTTAATTCTTGTAGCGTTTTTTGGCTCCCTGGGAACATACACTTTGCATGACCAGTACCAATTCACAATTGGTTGTAGAGGGCTCAACTTTATGCTTTCGCTCCTGGGGCGATTTTTGACGCGTGACGCGTGCTTGCCGTTTTGGAATTCCTGATAATGACATAATTAAAGAAACGGTTTTCCTCCCCAGCACTCGCATTCTTTATTAAACTGCTTAAACGTTTGTGATAATTTATGGAACTATAATTATTGATTTGTATCTGGATAGAAAACGGCAACAAATATATAAAAATCGTTAAGAATGAAGAGGTTTTGGAGGACATGCATGAGGAAGGGCAGTCTTTTCACTCTTAGTTTACAAAGATAAACGAAAAATACAATAGGTGCTTGGTTAATAGGCCTACCATCCAATCTGACGCGTGCCGTGCGCGTCGTAGCCGCGTTAGGGTGTTTTTAATTTGTCGCGAGCCGTGCGCGTGGCGCACGCGTGACGCGAGACGCATACATGCATGTAAGTCTGTCTAGGGCTTATTTTTCATAGGTTGCCTAAAGATTTGTGATTGTTTTGCCATGCCAATGGGTACTTGCAAACGGAAAAAGCTATGACGTAAGACCTTATTAAAGGAAAAGTAGTAAACATGTCATCCCTTGAAGTAAAGCTCAATTTAATGAAAGGAAGAGAAATAAACATGTTATTCCTTGTAGTCAGGGCTTGGTCTGATTCAATACCGTGTTGCTGTTTTGCTTTTGTAGGATGAACGATGTGACGAGTTCACTAAGGGCGTGGCCTCTCAATCACCCCTTGAGCTCCATGGAAACTGGTTATCTCCGTGCGTTTACAAGTAGTTTGAAGACCTCCACACCTTATGAACTCTGTGAAACAGTTATTGACGCAGTTTCTGGTGTCAGGAAGAACTAATGAACCACGGCAGAGTGGTACCTAACTACCACCCCGGGCGGGCGGCGGAGAATTCCTCAATGCTTTATAGCATCCTGACTTGAAATACTGTTCTGATTTATGTCTGTCACCTATTTATGGTTACCAATGGAAGTGATGGCCCGAGTTCTTTATAATTGTATATCACGCCCTACGCTTGTCAACTCCGTTCATGTCTAAAACAACTTATGTTTTCCTTTATTCAGGAATCAGCTTGTCGCCGGAAGGTACCGCGGAAAGGACCAGACAATTATTGTGTCATTTTTGAGTTTATGAGGTCAGAAAAGCTTTGGAAAACGTGAAAGGAGTTCATTCATTTATCCTCGGATCAGACACGCATTCAGAGAATATATCACAGTAACATAACATAATTTGGAATATCAATATCTCAGGGATGTGCTTTCCCTGATGTGCCCACGTGACTGGTACTGCCACATATTCACGATGTATATTTGTTAAATATGTGAATATCAATATCTCAGGGATGTGCTCTCCCTGATGTGCCCACGTGACTGGTACTGCCACATATTCACGATGTATATTTGTTAAATATAAAATAATTTGATAATTTAATAACAGATGAAGGAAAAATATTGCCTCCCCCAGGAGGGTAAGCTTTCATGTGTGTGTGTTTTTATGTGTAGATGTGTTTGTATGAGTTTGTCCAAACATAAATCACGCTTTTTGGAAATGGGCCAATGAGGAATCATTAGACTGTGGATCCGGCACATGATACTATTCAGGAACGCAATCAAAGAATATTAAAAAAATAATTAACATTCACTTATGGACGAATGAAGATGGGAATATGGGCTGAATAAGTGAATGTAAACAAGGTTCTGCGAGCAACCCACAATTGGGGCAGCCCTACATGGCGGAGGCTTGCATTTCGTAGATTGCAGGTTTCTAGATTAAATTATTCCTATAATTTCAAATTGGCATATGTACACCTAGGAAAAAATATTTCTCTATCCGACCCTTTATCTGGATCAGAAACAACATTTCATGGAACCCCCCTTTTTCAATATATCCAATTTTGTTAGGCGTAATTATGCTGACAGTCACAAAAACAAACAAATAGGCACGGGAAAACATGCCCTCATTGGGTATGTTTATTTCAAATACTCTTTTTCTGGTACATAAATGTCTCCAGTGATAAATGTGTCATAAATCAGAGCGATTGGTCACAAACATTGTAATTCATGTTGGGATCAGTCATTTAGCGAAGTGAGAATCTGATGAGACCTTCCCTGTAGAGATCTGGGAAATAAATTTTATGACAGACCCCAAATCAGTGTCGACTCAATGCGTTGAATACCCGTTTGAAGACTGACCTGACCGCACTCGGCATCCTTTAGCGATGAACTGTGCGATTTATGTTGTAAACCATGTTTCCTTTTGGAATTACCCAGATATAACTGATGCTCCATTTTCAGTGGGGTTCATAGAAAATCGATATACCACGCGTACAACTAGTGGAGGAACTGTCTGTCATTTCCGGCATGTTAACGAGAAAAAGAAGCGTGGGTTGTTTCAATTTTTGAATGTATAGTACTCTAACAAATAATTACTCATATATGGTTACTTATAAACCCTATTTTCGTTAATGCTAATGCGCCCACACACGAATATATATAAATTTGTATGACAAACACACATTACATACATACATATATAGTATTCACTTATGCGGCCAGTCTTTCCAGGTTCATGCTTGCATAAGTGGGTGTACATTAGTGAATATTGTTACGGAACCTTATATCAACAGATCACGTAGTCGTGACGAGCATATATTTTGTTATGGAGATAAAAAAAATCAGATTCTGTAACACTAGGCAGCGTGAAATTTTGTTAACAAATAATTATAATTTATTCTTAAAACAACCCTAACATTACAATACACCAAATTAATTACACAGTATAACAACAGTACAACAGCAAATCAATACAATTTCACAGTATAATAAATAAAGTGGACAGTACCTGGATACCACCACTGTCACAGCGACAACAAGTCCTTTAAAGCATATAATCCAGATGAACAGTTCACATAAATCTTCTCAGACAATAATAGTCAATAGTTCAATAACAAAATCAATCTGTAGTAATCCAAAAGTGAAATTCTGGTAGTGATCCCAAAAGCAAACTGAAGACTATATAAAATCAGTTACAAATATCGAAGATCTATAACTGCTGAAATATCGTGAAGGTCCACAAACTGAATCACATTCTTCCGTGTCCGCTGGAATATTTCTCTCTCTCTCTCTCTCTCTCTCTCTCTCTCTCTCTCTCTCTCTCTCTCTCTTCCTCTCTCGGCTCAAAACACAGCCCCTATTTATATTTTTCATCCGAAAATTCTAGAAACCTCCACTTTACAGCAATACACATAATACACACGCCCAAAGAACATTACAAGACACGCGCGACCCGCCTTGAAAGTTCCAGATTAGTATTAGCGCTGTGTTTACACGTCAGACCCCACAGGTGGGCCGGGCCAGCCCGCGTGTCTCCCATGGCAACGGACAATGCTAACGCTGTACATACACATGTAAGACTGCTGCATACAATAAAAGAGACACTTGTAACAATATTCTTTGATGGCGTTCCTGAGTCGGGATCATACGCCAGATCCACACCAGAATCTTTATTTGCTCATTCCCGAAATGCCCTGAAAATTTCATGAGTTAAGGTGTGAACAAACAAACACACACACGAACAGGGATGACGATGTTTCCATGAAGCAGGTGCAGTGTAAGACATACTATGGATGTTCTTATTTAGATATTTGCCTTACTCTTCGCACATATTAATAAATTACAGGTTATTCCTGTTCTTAAAATGTCTCTGTGATGGATGTATAATCTTGTTTTTATCTACAGGCTATTTGTAAACACAGTACATGCGACAATGTTGAGGAACAGAAAAAAACATGTCAAGCAAGGTTGTTGGTTGCATATGTGCAAAAGTCGACAGGTCAATAATTACAAAACGCCCTGTGCGAAACTCTGGTTTGTCTTACTTGCCGCCAGAGGTCCTTTTTGAATGTGTGTAGATTATTTTGGCGCACCCCCCCCCCCCCCCCAACGTTACAACAATATGTAGATATAATCATAGCGAGCAGCCTGTGCGCGGTGGGATCGACATTTTCTGGCTTATGTAAAATGTTTAATTAATTATCTCTAGTTCATATACCTCAGGTATCTGAATATACCCCTTTAATACACTAGTACCTGTTATGTACTACTTCAAGGATTTTTCTGGGGGCAGGGGTATTTTGTTATAAGAAATACGTTCTACTCCTATCCATCCAAAGCTGACATAAAAAAGGCAGTAAAAAGTATAAACCTTACATAAAACCTTGGGAAATTCTATATTTATGGTATGTCTTTTGATGTTAGAAATTAAAAGTAACTACTGCACTAACAATATACAGGGATTGATTAATAGATACATGTGTTAACCGAGCATATACCCGCGGACACATTACCGGACAGAATTATATTATTAAAATATATAATTTTATTGATAATCATAATTCCTTACGGTATGTCTTCTGACGTGCATTGTTAGAGAATTGTCGACCTTTCGCACCCGAAAATGACTGTTTATACAACACCACCAACCCGGTGACTCATAACAACGGAATATAAAAGATACGTGTTTTCATAGTTAAAGCTCTCGCGTGTTTTACTGTGTAAGACATGAATACTGTCTTAATACCCTACTGAAACACGTATAAGCATCTTAAATACTTAATGTATCATCACCCAAGAAAGTCTCGAGTTGTAGACCGACATCTAAGAGTCAAGTCGGGTTTTAATATCCAAGACTGTTGATAGGACAGTCTGGACAAACATTCGATTGCTATGGTAACCCAAGTTAGGTATAATACTGTCTGGTTATGCCAGTTTATTAAAGATTATTTTTTAATTCGGGGAAAATAAAAAAAAATGCTTAGCTTGGGGGAAATAATAATCCCCGACAGTGGAATAGTTCCGGCATTATATAGGCCTGTGTTTTAGAGGTATGACAGCTGCGAAGCGAGCTGGGTTGAATCCTGCACGTGCGTTGAAATTGACTATTTCCGGAATCTACAATTTTGATACTCTATATATTTGCAGAAATTACCTGAACACTTAGGGAGTGAAATGGTAGAAGGCAAAAAACAATAAAAATGCAAATTATACACATCAAACTACATCCGTTCGTGTCTTTGGTTGTCAAAGAGTCTTTCCGTCAAAAATAACATGTTCTTACCCTATTAATTTATTTTTTTTTCAACATCCCCTAATGATCCTTTTAAGCCCGACGTGATTTAGACATAAATGAAATTGTTATGAGCGGACTGTGCGAAGTAGTGGGGCATTTTATATAATCATAGCGACTTCTATTCTAAATAAAAATCAGGGCTTTTGGTAAAACCGTGGAGGAAGATTCATATATATAACATCAAAAGATAACTTCAAGGGAATTATCTAAGCTGTCTTTAGAAAAATTTTTGTCTTAGCAAAGATATTCTAAAGGATTCGTTGTAAGTATAGTAATAATAACAAGTTTTATGTTGCCACACGTGCTTTCTATTTATTTCGGGTCACCACTCGGTGTAAACTCATGTTGATATTGTTATTTACGGTAAAGGTCAAGGCTGTCTTGAGTTAGATCGCGATATTGAGATTCGTCTGGACTTGAGGCGGCACTTTAGAAGACCCAAGACAAGACTCAGGTCCACAGAGCACAGGCGCTTGAATCGCTATTTGTGTTGATTTTGGTTTAAATAGTGTTCAATTTACCTTAACAACAATCCCCTACCGTTTAATGAGCTTTAAACCATGTTATATCGTTTGCCGGTACTTGTTTATATAATAGATACACAAGGCCGGCATCCAAGTCTGCGGACGGGTAGGTGATAATACATGAAATCAATTGAAATTCCCAAATATTTCAAAGATTTTCGAGGGAAGAAACTTAAAGTGGTTAAATGGCCAGTTCACCTTTCTATAAAAGCATCAACAATTCCAATACACACAGTGTACCACATGTAATGAGCTCATATTTGTAACTAGTCTGTATCCATTAAGCAGCTGTTACCCCAAACAAGGAAATCCCCATGCATCTTGGTCAGCAGTAAGGATTCCCCCCTGGAACCTAACACCTGATTGGTTGATAATGATGGAAATAGTAATCTGGGATAAATCTGTCTGTTCGTCGCTTAATGGATACAGACTCGTCCGCAGACTTGGATGCCGGCCTTGTGTATCTATTATATAAACAAGTACCGGCAAACGATATAACATGGTTTTAAGTTCATTAAACAGTAAGGGATGGTTGTTAAGGTACACTATTTAAACCTTGAAGATCAACACGAATAGCGATTCTAGCGCCTGTGCACAGAGGTATATTGAAACCCATGTTCATGGGCAAGGATATATTTTCACTTCAATCAACTTAAATTTTGTAATTTGCAAGTTCACCTTGAGTGTAATAATGTTCGAAAAATGACGTATTTTCATAGTTTCCATCAGACAGTGAAATGGAAATTTTCATTCTCATTTTGGATTACACTTTACTTTCACAGGCCCGGGATCGAGCATGAGGAGGTATTTGCTGTGGGCCTGGGACTGCAGAGAACCCAGTTGTCATTTTATTTTCGACTATGACAGCCGCTCCCTTATATTTATACATTATTTATATAGAAAAGGATCTTCAGTAATTAAGTTTGGATTACAGAACAAGCATCGTCCCCGCAGGTGTTATGATGCACCGGACTAAAGCTGTCACCATATCGTATTTACGATGGAAATTAGGTTAACAAATAGTTTGTGTACTCATATAGCCAGAACAGTAAAATGTAATATTACGCTGTCCACAAAACCCTGGTGAAAAGTAAGAAAAACATTAGGAAAATAAATTGATTTGTTTCCGGGTTCTCCCATCCTCATACTACGCGTCTGTGACACGACCACAGATGCGTGATCACGTTACATACTTGGTAGTATGAAGATGAGCTCTACAGATCCCTCCACCTCTGAATATTGCCAAACTCTATACCATCTGAGCCACTAAGAGTGCTTTGATTACGTATACTATTATTTCTACAATCCACGTAAAATATTTAAAGTTTAAACTAGAAATCTTCATTATAAGTAATGCAAGTGTGAGTCATCCAAAAGCAGCACTGAAAAGACACATGTAACAATATAAACAATCGGTCGTATTCTTGTAAATTGCATCCCCGGCTCTGGCATATAATTTTGAAACTTCACATACCGTTCAATGGAGAATTAAATTCCTGCAGCTGTGATATGCATGCAGATGTGATATAAGGCCCGAGAAAGTAGCTATTTTACTATTTTTGTGTTCAGATGACATGGTACCCAAAAATACCCATGATAACCTCATTATGACCACATTGTTTATAGGGTTGTTGTTTTGTTTATTTAAAGATAAAGACAACTGAAACGTGGTATCATTAATACTTTTAATCCTTCGTATTAGGAAAAATTAGAAAAAAAGTTTTATGATAAAGCACATTATGATTTCTGCTTTTTATATAGTGCACTTGAATTTTAATGTTATTACTTCTTTAAAATATAAGAGCAAACGAAAGGCAAATTTCTTTGTCTCGATACTGTACATATAACAAAATACACTGTCGCGCTCGGTATACCTTTAATTCCGACATGCAACTTCCGACATCCGGTTTTTGTCTGTACGCAAAATGGCAGTTGTTTTTTAGATAAATGCGAGGTCAGAGTTTTGATAGGACTTGAAGTGATCGGACACGGGTTCCTTCGGCTCCAAGGAAAATATTTGAAGAAAAGTTATCAACAAGGTAAAAATACTCATATAATTCATTAATGGTGTGACAGACTGTACTTAGCGAAGATGGGTACGCTCCCGAGGCAGCGGAAATCTTGCGCTTCTAAAGAAGCAACTGATTTTCACGCTGCCAGCTTTGACCGTTTATGATATATTTAGACACCAGATGGCGGTTTGTTGTCCACTGAAATAAACGTGCGTACGATGTGACAAGCAGCCAATCAGATGCCAATAAACAAACACTCAACAGGCATCCTGGCTCCGCCCATTGCCGCGCTTCAAGCGCCGTTTGATGAGTTTCCGGTCGAATTTAAATTGCTCACTCTGCATTCTCGCATCATCGACCGATTCGATTATGACATTATGACCGTGTTAGCGTAGCCATGTATCTCTTGTCTGCAGAACTGAAACCAGCCAGCGAGGTGTGCACGCAGCCTTTGTTGTTACGTTTCGTTTGAATTACAGCTCACCGGCCGAGCATCCTATGTGCCCAAGGCCCTAAGCAAACCACGTCAGGGGCAATTCTCTCTGAGCCTGTGGCCTGTTTAGACGGTTACGCTGGGGGATGAGCTGTCACTCAAAAAGAAATGAATATGATTGGCTCCGTGTATTCCTCGCTTTGCTTTGTCTTCCAGCACAAAGTTTCATCTGATTGGACAAAAATACAGTGCTCCCCTCTGGTGTTGCAAAGCAGGATACGAGATCATAACAAACAGCGCCTTACGATATAGGAAGTAGCCCTATAGGTAAAGCGCTGTGTAAAGAGCGGATCGAATTGGAGGTTTTGTGCAGCCAAAAACCACATCAAAATTCTCAGTGAGAACCATTGCCTTGAGATTGACAACTGTGTCCTTGACCTTGCGCTTGGCAACCCTGCTGGCTACTTTGTTGACACAGGATATGGGAGTGGAATTGAACACAGGCCCCAACAACAAGGGTACAGCTTCACGGGACAACCAAGGTACACTTTTGGCGCATGTCCGGGTCACGAGAAGCACAAGTGCTGACAGGTTGCCGAAAGAAAACCCGGGCACTGACATCTCAAGACAGGTGAGCGAAAGTAGAAGTCCGCCTCAAAACCTGAACCCCCAAGCCATACCTTTCGAATTAACAAATACCCAGCCAGAAACTCAAACACCCCCAGATGAAAACACTAATTTACTGGACGCAAACGGAATGTCACTGGTTGAGGTTGTGCAGAAATTAACTGACTAAATAACTTTCTTACAAGCTGAGATGACAGAAATGAAAAATGAAAACAAAAAACTTAAGGCCAAGGTAGACAAATTAGAGGAATGCTCTAAACGGGACAATTTAATATTCCATGGAATAGATGAGCATGCTGGTAAAGAAACATGGGCGGACTGTGAAAATAAAGTTAGAAAGGTGATCAGGGATGAGATGAAGATGGAAGATGATGACATCGAGATAGAGAGGGCTCATAGGCTGCCATGGAAAATTCCAGGGAAACCTAGGCCTGTTATAGTGAAATTTGGAAAGTATAAGCAAAGAGAGGGGATCCTTGTGCAAGCACGGAGAGAACTAAAGAAAACCAAGTCCAACATATATGTCCAGGAAGATTTCAGTGAGAGAGTGAGAGAGGCAAGAAAGCATCTGAGAAGAAACGAACAGAGTTTAATGAGGCTAATCCTGACATTAAGGCACAACTAAGATATGACAAACTGATTGTGGGGGGTGAGGTATATGTATGGGATGAAGAAAATAACAACATAAAATGTATCAGAAAGAGAAATGTGTCAAACTCTGACAGGGGAGAGATACATACAGAATGACCAATAACGGGTCAAGTAAAATGTAATAATGAAGTAGAACATGCATGCAGTCCAGTCGGTTGTTATGTGTCTGAATGTAAAGAGAGTAATGGTTCTATGTGTCCTGATTGTGGAGACCTATTGGTTAATGCTAAAACTGTATGTCATACTGATTTAAATTGTTCACATGTTTATCATAATGTTGATGTTAATAATGATACTACACCAAGTACAAATATAAATTGTATACAATTCTCTCGTTCAAGGTCTGCACATGGAGAAAATGATGCACATACTTTTCTCACTGCACTGCACTCCTGCACTAAACATGATGATAACTGTGATGCACTTTGCACTGAGAACCAGCCTGTAGGTGATTTGACATCTTGTGCACATACAGTCAGTTGTCAGGTAAGCACATTTTTCAAAACTTTTCCAGTTGTCAATTTGCACCATGAAGCTCCATTGGATAAACAAAATACTATTTTACATTTAACCTCTTGGAATGCTCAAGGTTTAAAATCAAAACTAAACTCGCCTGAACTTAAACAAATGGTAAAACAGTCTGACATTTTGTGTATTGTGGAAACATGGGCAGTGACACCAGATGAATTTTTTAATTACTTTGTTGATTTTAACTGGTACAGTGTTGTCAGGAAAAGATTATCCAGAGGGGGTGTCCTGGTTTGTTTAAGAAAGCGATGTAATTTTCATGTTTTGAAGGTTTTCAAATACACTGATGTCATTGCATTTATTATTGATGGTACTTCATGCAGCTTAGTGAAAAATGTACTATTGGTATGTGTATATATTGCTCCAGAGGGGTCACCTATTCATAATGAGACAGATGAAGGTGATGGTATAGTAAGATTAGAAAATATGTTAATGGAAATAATTTCACAGTTTGGGGATATGAGTATCATAATTATGGGTGATTTTAATGCCAGGATTGGTCACTTACCTGATTTTATTGAAAGCGATAACTTGGGAGTTTACTGGAATCGGTGATTCTTATCCCATGGATGATTTTAAACTTACTAGAAACTCCAAAGATGAAAAGATAAATAAGTTTGGTTTTTCTTTACAAAACCTTTGTTGTTCATTAAATTTACATATACTTAATGGTAGAGTTGCACCAGATTCAGTAGGGGAGTTCACTTGTATAACTCATGCTGGGCAAAGTGTGGTTAATTATGTTATGATAAGATCTGATATTTTTAAGACCGTGAAATCATTTAAAATTTCTACTGTAGATATTTCGGATCATTTTCCATTGTTTTGTGTATTAGATATAAAATCCAGTAACATTATCAATGAACCTAGAGAAAATACTATGTGTACTATTCCACATGTTAAATATAAATTGAAGACTCAAGATGTTATTGAAATAAGAAGTATATTTAACCAAGAAGATTGTTACATTTACAAGCAGGCATTCCAACAGTGTGTTCAATATGATATTAATGAAGCTGTGAACCTGTTAACAAATATAGTGAAAAGAGTTTCAAGGAAAGAGAAAGGAAATTCAGATGTTAAAAGTTTATGTCAGCCTAAATGGTGGGATGAGGATTGTACTACAGCAAAGGTTAATAAATTCAATGCACTGAATAGTTACAGAGTTTCACATACCCTGGATGACTTGAAGGCTTATAGAATATTAAGACAAAAGTTTAAGAATATATGTGCTGAAAAGAAAGAAAAACATGAAAATAATTCCATATCAAGAGTTTTGAACACTAACAATATTAATGAATTATGGAGATATCTAAAGAACTTTAAACAACAAAGAATATCAACTGGTATTGATGCAGATTTGCTGAATGGTAGTAGAAATGAAATTGAAGGAGATAGAAACAATATGGTGAATGCATATATAGCAGAACATTTTGATGAAAATAAGCATTGTGGTAATCTTAATAATGATATCACTACACATGAGATTGAATATGCAGTTAAGCAGGTGGCGACAGGTAAAGCCCCAGGTCCAGATGGTTTGACACTTGATGTGATAAAATTTATTATCAAATTTTTACTTCCATTGTTAGAAAAATTGTACAATAGTATACTATACACAGGTTTTTTCCCAGATGAATGGAGCAAAGGAATCGTATATCCTTTGTACAAAAGTGGACAGATAAACGATCGAGCAAATTACAGGGGAATAACTTTATTAAATGTATTTGGTAAATTATTCACTAAAATTCTGAATAATAGATTGTTGGTTTATGTGGAGGACTCAGATATATTGGCAGAGGCACAAGCAGGGTATAGGTAGGGTTATTGTACAATTGATAATGCTTTTGTTTTGCAGGGGTTAATACAAAAATATTTAAGTAAAAGAAGGGGGAGATTCTATTGCATTTATATCGATTGTGTCCAACATGATATTTTATGGTATATTTTATTAAAACAGGGTATTAATGGAAGAATTTTCAAAGTCATAAGGTCAATGTACTCCAAAATGCAATCATGTATTCTTACAGTTAATGGAACTACAGGATATTTTTCTTGCACTTTAGGGACGAGACAGGGATGTATGGTAAGTCCATTATTATTTTCTATATTTATAAATGAGTTTTATTTGACACTGAATAGTTCTGGTTGTCAGGGAATTTATATTAGTGAACACCTTCCAAATTTAGTTACTCTTATGTTTGCAGATGATATAGTAAATTTTTCAGATACACCGGGAAGACTTCAGAGACAAATAGATCATATAGCTAATTTTTGCCGCAATTATGGTATGAAAGTAAATTTAAATAAAACTAAAGTTATGGTTTGTCGTCGTGGAGGTATTTTACGAAAATCTGAAAAAAATGGGTTTTTGAAGGTCAGAAACTAGATGTTGTATCTTACTACAGATACCTTGGAATCACCTTTACTAATAAACTTTCTTGGACAAAAACACAAAGCAACAAGTAATACAAGCAAATTAAGTAGTATGTATGATAAAAATTTTAATTATAAATACCAGCATCTAAATATCAATCAGCTTTATAAGCTCTTCGATATTATGGTTGTACCAATTATTTTATATGGAAGTGAGCTTTGTGGCTTTAGTAGAGTTGAGTTGATAAAAAGAGTTCAATATAAATTCTGTAAATATATTTTAAAAGTAAATAGTAGCACTGTAAATGCAGCAGTATTAGGAGACTGTGGGCGTCTTCCTTTATTTATAAAATATTCAGAGCGCTGTTTGTAATATTGGCTTAGACTTCTTCATATGGATGAAAGTAGGTATCCCAAACACATTTATAATATGTTGGTAAAGCTAGATTATAAGGGAAAAACAACATGGGCTACCCATATGAGATCCTTGTTATTTCACACTGGGTTTGGTTATGTGTGGATGGCACAACATGTTGGAGATTCTAATAGTTTTCTCATGTGTATCAAACAACGACTAAAAGATATGGCAGTACAAGAATGGCATAATGATATAAACATTAGTAGTAAATTATATGCTTATGGAGTTTTCAAATCTATGCTTACACTTGAAAAATATTTAATATGTGTTACAAACAAAGGTTACAGAAATGCATTGGCCAGATTTAGATGTTCTAGTCATAAATTAGTGTCACAGAATTATCATGATATCCTTTATTATTATTAATTTCACTCTATGTCAAATTCTGTGGCATGTTCTTCTGTGTTTATACCCTGGGGATCTTTAAAACGATTTGCACTCTGTGAACAGGGATTTCCGTGTATTGTTCTCGCGGGGGTGTTAATAGCGGTCCAGTCTGAATCCAATGCACACACATTTCAGGGAACCAGTGAACCATGCAATGTTGGGGTTGTGAAGCGTCATATGGTCTCTAGGTAACGATGCCGATATTTTACAGAGGCTACAGTAAATTTTGGCCAATAAGCGCCCGGTAGCGAATTCTGAACGAAAAGGCTCTGAACAAATAGTTCAGTTGGCAGAAAGACTCCAAGCAGGAAGCTGCAAGCTTCAAAATAGGACAATTTTTGTTATTGGGGCCCCCGAGCCGTGGACTCGTGTTATTGAAGGCCAACTCATTTTTTTTTGCTGAATGAACATTGTTGTTGCCTATATCAGCCGCATACATACTCACGTCTGTGTTGTGATTTGTCGGGCCCGGAGACATGGTGTAGGGGACGAGTCGCCTGAAGTAGAGCCATGGAGACGTGATGCGGTAGACTCCAATGTGACTTGCCGGTGTATCGACACTACTGCCACCAGTCCAGAGGTCGAGGGACAACCCTGTGTTACTTACCTGTCTGAGGAGTCATAAACACCAACCCATATTGTTTTCGTACACGGTGAGCCTAAGTTCTATTCCTACTGTGGAAATTTGCCGTAGCCTGTATAATTCTTACAATGTCAAGAATATACTGTAGGCCTACCAATTTGCTGTCTTCTCTTAGTATTATTTTACAGATATAATCCAGAGATATAATTATTCTTCATATCTATCGTTAGTCGTATGACACGCTATGCTGTATTAAATAGTACTTTAGGCCCAATGGCCCAAAACTATCATTAAATGGCCCATATGTTCCTAAGGGTAAACGTCCTATAAATAAAGGGATATTTCATGTAAGTGGAATTACGTCTGCTTACCCAGTTAAGACCACATAAATAGTAAATCCTATAGACATAAATAGGACCTACGAATATTCTTTTTATTTTAACTATAGAACTGAACTGGTCCATTCTACCCTGGTGTGTTGTGAGGGTTCAGACTGGAGCTGGGGAACGAGCCATAGAAGATTTATGGACGCTTTATAAGCCATCCAAATATCTATTTTCTGTATATATTGTAAATAAAATTTGTTGATGTTTAAATGAGCTGTTTCATCTCTTTGTGCAAATGCTTCTGTCTATGCCGAACGAGTCTGGGCAGAGTCAGATTGGAAACTGACCTTGACAATTAGCTATAGAAGTTGGCCGTCAATTGGGTATCAACAGAGAAGAGAGGATCTGTGAATATTGTTTTAAGAAAAGTTTTAATATTATTGAAGATGAAGCACATTTTTTGCTAGAATGTCCTATGTACACGGATTTGCGTAATAAATATTTGCCAATAACATACCATGAACCTAATGAATATAATTTTAGAAAATTGCTAAATATGGATGAAATGTTTCAGATAGTTCAATTAGCAGCCTACATTTTTCATGCTTTCAAGAAAAGATCAATGTTTTTGGGGTATAATGCCACATCATAATAATCATGTACCGTTAAACAGAAATTCATATATATGCTCACTATTTCATAAGATATATTTAGGAAGCTTGTTATTTAAATGTTTTGAAATCATTTATTTATTTCTTTACTTATTTAATTATTTGACGTTCCTTCATATCTTTGAGTACTATTGGTGTATTATTCTTGTTGGAACTTTGGGCCTGAGGCCTTTTTCTTGAATAAAACACTTGTTCTTCTGTTCTTCAGAGTTTGATAAGGGCACGGAAATATGATAGGAAAGATACTGCGAGGATAGTCTCGAGGTGGGACACTATCAGAGGTAAGCATTTGGTGGCCATGCATTAGAACGATATCTTGCAAGAAGAAGCTGGAGTAACGCTCTGGGGATGACCGCGCGCTCATCCGTATTTTACAGTAAGATTTTATTTTTTACCGAGAAGGATTTAAATTCATATTACCATACCTATCGGATGTAAAAAGGAAATATTTCGGAGTAATTTTCAAGATGTTATTTTTTTGGCTCCTCATGCGTATACTCTCTACTTGGCGGGATCGAGAGTTATATGCTATATATCAGTGTTCCAGCGTTTAGCATTTAATTAACTCCGCCATGAAGTATGATTTCATCCATTGTTACGGTTTAGTTTCTTGGGGGGGGGAGTGTTTGTTCCGTTGTTTGTCTGCCAGAATATATTAAAAAAGAACAACAAAGTTATTTTTTTAAATTGAAGGGGGGGGGGGGCAATAGCCAAGGAAGACGCTATTAAATTTTGGTGAGGATCTGGACGAAAGGGGTTAATGGAGTATGGCCAAAGTATGAGCTCACCTTGTGCCATTTTAGTTGAGGAGGGTATTGCCATATCTAGTTTGCCTTTAACGTATTACTCACAAAACCAAAAGGTAGTAGTTTGATAAGGGCACGGAAATATGATAGGAAAGTAATGTAGTATGAGTGCTAATTCATGGTTCTCTCCTTCTTTTACTTTGATTTCGGCAAGAAATTGTGTATCCATTTGAGTTTTAGTTGCACAAGTTTCAAGACTGCAACCGAGTCTATGATGAGTAGTCCGCAGTTAAACACCAGCTAGGTGCAGAGACTTGCGCCCCGAGCTCCCTGGGCATAACTCTTATTGAACTCATGAAACAGTTCGGGAAAGCTTGGCTAACTCGTATTAACCGTATAACCTTGTATAAAGTCGTGCCGACTCCCGAGCATTTGAAATAGTCAGGATTTCTAGGCTTTTCATTCTTGGTTCTAACAACGCAAACTACTAGTACGCTCATGTCAACACTTGCGAAAATATATATTAAAGATAAGTAATCGCAGAGAGGGGCAATCGTGTGATAGGAGCTTGAGACAGTTTAATTGACACGTACGTATCCCAAGTGTTAAGTACAGCGGGCAAAATGCCTTGCAGTTAGCATAATATGTCTGGCCTTTTTATCAATTACACGTTAAAATTTTGCTCACATGGTAATACGATACTGAGCAGTAATTTATAATGAAACTAGAAATTTGCATCCCAGATTATTGGGGTACCTGTTGTGGGATGCTCCCTCACCCACGTTTCTAATAGCGACATGTTAACATTGAAATCCTAATGCTGTTGTTTATACTTTGACATTACTTGTATGCACAAGCCGTGCATCCGAGGTGGGAGGCACTCGACAGTGACCTATACATGGCCAGGCCCCATACTACGCGGCACATTGGCGGGACCTTGTCTGCATTCACTCATTTTTGGCCCATTTTCCCGGGTTCATTTTTGCATAAGTCACTGTACATCTGTGAAGATTCTTTGATGATTTTAAATCTGGAAAAGGTGCTGGATCAACACCAAAAACTTATCGATTCTTCCTAGGCCCATTCCCGAAATGCCCTGCAGATTTCTTGAGATTCCGTTCATGTTGTGAACAATCAAATACACACAAAACCTACACATACAGACACACACACACGAACGGGAATGAGCGCATACCCTCCTGGTAAAGGCAAGATGAAATACACCTAAGGCCAAAAAAATAAAATATATGGTTCTCAGGCACCGCCCGCGTCAATTTTAACCCCCCGCATCAAACATTTTTATTTTGATTTCATCTTTCAAGAAGATAAATTAATACAATTTTGATACCATTTCCTTTGTTATGTAGTGTTTTTAAATGTAAAACAAAAAAAAACCCTGTTATTTCCATGCCTTTCCCTGATCATATGACATTTTTATCGAAACATTAAAAGAAGTCAAAAATAATATACCGCCCGCCCGCAGTGATTTCTGAAAAAAAAGTGCCTGAGAACTATACCTTTTTTACTTTTTTGGCCTAAGCAGTATATAATTATAATATGCTAGACGAGACGCGACAGATCAGCGTGGCAGCTACTTGGTATACTCGTGTTCGATCCTTTTTTTAAATTTTCGATATTTGAATAACAAAATTAATGCATATTATCATAACTCAACAATTAACTCATATAAAATCAAACAGTATCATACGTACAAATGTCTCATGAGTTTGAAATACTTGCAGAACACATACTGCCGTTTGGTTTATGACACGAGGACAAAGGAAGGAGCTCCCATAGCCACGTGTAAACACAGAGACGCCAAGACGTAAATGTCGCATTAATGTGTCTGGCACTTGGATATGATCCCGTTTGTCTTAGGAGGAACACATCGTTCAGTCTACACATTTCTGCCAAGTAACCTCATTGGCGATTGACAGTTTTTCAAGATTTCCCACGAGGCCAGTACTTCACCGTAGGAAGAGGAGAGGGGGAAGGGGGAGAAAAGGGCTAGTGCAGAACACAAAGCATTATTGCAACTTGATTATATAACATATATAAAAGCCTAACTTTTAGGAATATTTTGAACAATTTGGAAACTAAATTCTGATGTAAAACCTTTTCCTCTGAGAAGTTATACTTAAACACGGTGACAGGAGAAGGATAAATGTAGCCTGTTTATGTCTTTCTTTTACGCAAAATTCTGTATGCAGTTAAGATAAGATGATCTCTCTCCGAAAAATCTTAAACACGCATTGTGACACGATGTCTTCGATTGGCCAAAGATTAAATAATATTTGACTGATTCAATTATTTTTAATTATACTGTGGATAAATCAGTAACAAACAATAGGGAGCTTTGAACGCCATCTGGCAGAATGGCTAGAGCCAACCTGAGTAATAAATCCATTTATTTCTCAATTCACCCAGGTGGGACAAGAACAGACTGCGCACATCATTTAATTACTCCCTAGGACATGCCTGGACTTTGCTTCTTAATTAAGCCTTCCTTTTAGGCTTATATGGTTTATAAATTTGTTACTATATTCATATTTTGATTTGAGCCGATTGCAATTCATCATTTTTATTTTTTTTCCCTATCTTCTGCCATATTCTTTAGATCTCCAATATAGCTAATTTTCTACTACCAAACTTTTGGCACAATATTAGTTCTAAAGATTTAACATTTTCAGCCTGATATTTACTTTTGATCTTGACCTTATTTAAGGTCGTACGCTCAATATCCGATCCCCAATTATCGATCATTTATTGGCCCGAGGATGCGCTTCTAGTGATCGCTGGACGATTGCATACATCTTGTTTTATAAGTGAGAGAGAGAGAGAGAGAGAGAGAGAGAGAGAGAGAGAGAGAGAGAGAGGGAGAGCGACAGAGAGAGAGAGAGAGAGACAGAGAGACAGAGACAAAAAAGAAAGAAAATAAGAGAGAAAGCCTTTTTGTGTTTCTAAAAGGATTGGTCCTTTGGTGGTATTTTCTAGTAAATATGAATGATGGTATAACCATACGACAAGAATGTCATATTATTTAGTCTTCTGATTTCCGGGTTTTATAATCTCGTTGATATGAGTAATCCAGAGGTTATAGCTGGTCGGTAAGACATTGGAGCGAATCTGCGAAGTTCTATCCAGATTTTATTTTTTATTCTGACGGGATTCTGACCGGCGACCTTCAGCTTTGAGGCCTAACGCCCTAACCACCAGGCTGCGTCCTGCTCCCAGATACTTGCATGATATCATATAACTTGTTGATCCCTGTGTTCCTCTCGACTGATAAAACCGGTTATTCCTTTTCCAGTGAAAACACTGTCTGTCCCGTTGGGCAGGATTAGCTCCTCACAATAACGGAAGTGTCTCCGTTGGCAGGAGTCGTTAACTGATCTAGTAAACAAGTCATACTCCGTGCGTAAACCTCGCTCACAAAGCCAACCGGATTGAGGACTATTGGGTATTAAAACTCCGTCAGGCTTAATTGTCCCAAGATATCAACGGATCAGTGACAAATATTGAATAAATTATTTTCTGGCAGACTGCATGTCACAAAAGCCTTGGCCAGGCAAAGGATGTGAAACGCTTTGAAAGAATCTAGATTTTTGATAAAAAAATGTTCAATAAGGAAGTGGATGCGCGTTTCAAATTAACGAAAATAAAATCAAACAATTTACGGAGGGTTAGATTTTGATACGGACCCGCGTGGCATTATTCTGCTGGAAGATAATTAATCAGCCTTTGAAGACATCTTAAACAGATTCACACGTGGCCCTTTTTCATCAAATAACGAACAATGTCGTATTCGTATGAGGTAGCAGCCGCAGTTTAACGCAATGGTCTTCAAGTCAACATTGTCAATAGGTGGAGATAAAATGACTTAAATAAGGTAAGTTCTGCACCTAAACTTCAATAATCTTACAAAGATAAATCTAAGTACCAATATCTGATAGCAAGAACTCTTTTGAAGATCGCAGATACAGATGTTATTGTGATTGACAACGTATAGCCCCCACACATTCACGGATAGCATCACGGATTATCCTGGATCATGGTTCCGGGATCATCCGTGTTAACTCCGGCATCATCTGTGTTAACTCCGGCATCACCGTGTAGGCATCAGGGGTGATTCTTGGTGCATCGGCATATTGGGAGAAAAAATTAAACATGCGCAATTTTTCGCCCCGGAGTACACGGATTAAAATTGTCAGTATCAATCCTTGTTGGCACCTGCACCTCCGTGTAGACACCGTATACACCCGGGAGTCTCCGTGTAGCCACCTGGTACTCCGTATTGAGACCGGCATCTTCAAACCATGCTCCGGGATGATCCGTGATGTTTAAAAAAATGTGTGAAAGAAAAAAAAAGTGTGATGTGTGAAAGCCCCATAAACGAAATCGCGCCTCTGTCCTCGGAACACCACGGATCAAAATGATCCGTGCTATCCGTGAATGTGTGAAAGGTTCTTACTGACAAGCTTTCAAAGAGAAAAACTGCTGCATAAGTTGTAGATGAATAGATCGTGAATAGACACTAGGTCTGACCGATTCTCGATTTGCAAATACGAACAGATTCGAGATCTAACCTCGGAGAATTATGAGCACTTGATTAATGAGGACAAATGGCGTATCGACTATTTTTAACTAGTCAATGCCAGAAATATGCTACCTAAAACAGGCACATGACATACGCCATTGAGATCGGATTAGTCAATGGGAAAAGACTTTCAATCGGAAAGTAATGAAGATTCTAAATCGGATCAGCTGAAGTAAACTTGGAAGGTGGTCTACAGTAGTTCCTAGAGCATACAAGCAAACAAGCTTCTCGTGTGACGGGTGATATTCTACCCCCCCCCCCCCCCCCCCCCCAATAACATCTTCCCTGCTCACAAAATATTAATATGATATCATAATGTTACATAGAAACACAGCAAGAAAAGACGCAAAAACTTGAAAATAGTGGTGTATGCGTTCTACGATGGAAGCTGCTAATTTAATGTTGACCCAGGATGCATGGCGCAAGATTGTGCTCCGCTCTGTTTTTTCATTGTGGTCAGAAAAAAGACGTTGTATATATGAATCCGATTTTGACATTTGTAAAGCAAACTACATTGCGGACGCAAAGCGTACTCCTTCAAGACTAACGTAAACCGGTATATTATGATCGGGATTACATACGGACCAGTTGTGTTATGGCTTTTTTATTATTCAAATATTATTTTACATTACATCTACGGAAAACTAGTGATAGGAACACAGGGAGAAGGCTATTTCAGTAAAGCTGTGGATATGTGAAATACCATGACTTACATTAACAAAAATTTTCCTTAATAGTTAAGCGACGAGAGCTTAGCCTATAAACAACCTTCCTTTCTTGTTATTCTGTCAGGCGTTTATCTACCTGACCAGGTTAATGCTGACAGGATAATCTTCCTGGACTAGATAAATGAGGTCTGTGCTGGACGTGAAGGGACTTGATGCTGACAGTTGACGAAGAGGATGAGGAACTATCAGGAATCTGCAGCTGTCAACATGAGGCTCCAGAGGACGACATCTTGGCAGCCTTTCTCCAGATGTGAGACGCCGATGAAAGGAGCTCTGACTCTTCTTGAGGTTCCCCAGTTCTCCGCGGTCAGCACCGTGACAGAGTGAAGAATTTTGTCTCCTTTTGTGGGAGAAATACGTAGCTAAGTGTCCTGAAAGGAGCATGACATCATCCGCACCAAGTGCCGGGATACAAAAGCCGCCTGGTTCAGCTACTGGTTCGCATGTTGATCTGTTATGTGGTCGAAGCATTTCATCTAGAACAGAGACTGGGCGGCCCCTGTGACTGGCTTTTCCAAAGTATGACAAAAGTGCCAAATAGAAATGACCAAAATGCAGTAAAAAATGTCTTTTTATCCTTTCCTGAAAATATTTCTTTGAAATCTCGTACACTGGTCATATGTTTTTTTTTAGTGATTGACGTTTATATTAAGGTGACAGTGCTCACAAAATCTTTTTAACAATTCACAAGTTTTTAGAGAATCTTAATAGGAGGTCCTTAAAGGTGTTTGCATTCACATATTAGGATATTCCCAGGTTCATTCGCGCATAAGTGACAGTACATTTGGGAGTATTTCTTGATTACGTTCCTGAATCCGGCTCAGGCACCGGATCCTCACAAAACTCTTATCCATTCCCGAAATATCATTTCATGAGATTCCATTCATGAATGCATACCCTCCTAGCGGCTAAAATTACCGTTCAATGAACAAACTGGGAGTTTATGCAATTATTTAAAAGGAAACCAAAGCAAATAATATGAGTTAAACAGTTCAGTAATTGTAATAATATTATATTTGAGAATACAGTAAAATGGTCTCGTAATTTTACAAACAAAAAGACAAAGGTAACATACGTTGATTTGGAGGTTTTTCCATGAAAAACATAATACGTATTTTGGTAAAAGACTCCATCCAACACCGTTTTTTTAAAACAGATCGATGTAAAGAAGGTCCCATGAAGCATAAAATTCACAAATCTCCATAAAAAGTATGTCCTTTAAAGACTATTGGCCGGGTGACCTTACGGCTGTGTCATTGACAAATACGAAATAGGAATATGAGCTTATCATACTTATCACAAAATCGACCTCCTAAGTGGAGCTATTTAGTTCTCTGATATATATGAAAGTACTGTTTCCGAGTAACTTTGAAAGTTATTTATATATAATAATTTAGTTGCACTGGCAAAAATAGCCACGCCAGAATGAAGAGATTACTTGCTATAAAGCAATATTATGAATCAATGTATCCAGGACATGAATTATACAAAGCAAAACCCTCTGATAAAATAGTATCCTCGTGAGAGAAAGAATTTAAACTCCTGCTTTACTTTCTCAAACAGCTACGTCATATTTCCTGCTCAGTCTTTATCAATCAAAAAGTTTAATAAAGAGACTGAGTGAATATAATACGAGAGAACCCAGTTATATTTTTTTATGATTTTGTTCACCCTTGACCTTGTATGTAAATAATAAAATGAAAAATATAGTTGACAAAGCCATTTAGAAGCATTCAAAAACCCATGCGTGCCATTTTACACATGACTGGACCTAACACTCTATGTTACTGAAATGCGTCCTAGTGTTTAACATAAACCAAAATTTCAAGGAATAACTGACATTTATTTTCACAATATCCTTCTTATTTATCATACATTTAATGAGTAAAAATCAGCATATCTCAATAAAACCAAATCTTTATTGTTAAAATTGCGTTTTTTTGTAAATATAGGTAAAAATAAAATTGAAGGTGAAACGCCTCCTTGGAAAACCGGATGATTCTGAAACTTTGGACCATGGTCACACTTTCTTGCGCGGTTGCCAGCCATGAAAATATGCCATCGGAAGTTTTTTTAGGGTCTTGGCCAGTCGAATAATATATACGAGTCTGAATGTATGGGAAATGCTAACCAAATGCATGCATCGTAGTTTCAGATGACATTATTCTTCTCGGTTTTCCTTTCGCAGCCAGCTGCATACAGGTAAGTAGTAAGAATGGCGCTAAACAACGCTTCTCTTTTGTGAAGAGAAAGTAAATCAGAAATGCAAAATAAAAAAAAGGCACACAAAAGAGTGGTGTAAAATCACTAATAGAATTAGAAGTCAGAATATCACATCGATTGACTTGTAAAAGTAGGATATTGTGGAAGCATTGCTTTTTCCATTTTAGTCAAAGAGGTCTATCGATTCAGCTACGTCACGTTGTCAGACGTCAAAAGAACACGTTCCATTTCGTTTCTTGTCACCTTTACTCTGACAGCTTAAAGCGCCTTAACTTTTCTCAGTTCAGCTTTTAACTTTCAAACCGCTGTGCCGCATTTATTCAGTTCTTTTCTTTCAAAACTTCAAATGTCCTTAACTGTTTTACAAGCAGAGTGCTCCAAAGGTGACCGTGGCGTTCAATAAAGTAAGATTGTCAACTCTGAATTTAAAATATGATCGATGTAGCTAAAAGACGGTGGCTTAAATAACAAACCGTGCCTGGGCCCACAAATCTTTAGCTTATCCCACTTTTAGGTCAGCATTTACGCGGAAGGCCTGGCTGATTTCCCACAAGTCAATATAATTTCCCGTAGGTTTACCCGTGTGCCACCTTTGGTTGGCCTCTTTCCATTACACTAAGATCTTCGTCCTTGAGTCTCCCCAGGGGCAGAAACCAATAACTTAGAGGTGAAAATATCTAAGCAATGCGAACGGTTACTGGGGCAGGCTGTGGACCAATTATGACCTGACCACAAGGTAATTTGCTCCTGTGACACGTATATTTCAAGGGATTGTGATACTGAATACAAAACAAAGAAACCCCTTTAAAATCAAACTGTAAGCGCAGCTATTTATAACAATGTGGTTGATCGATCTAAGACACAGTAAATAATAGTGGCGTGCGCGCCTTTTTTTGCGCTTATGATCGCGCCTGGTTGAAGTTTCTTTTTAATTGTGTACAGAATTAAGCAAAAGGTTTGAGAATAAAATATAGACATGTACCGTATTATTCTAAAGTAATTATCCTAAAGTATTCCCCTTTAAAACTTATCTCAAGCTTAGCATCAAAAGGCTGGTTCAGCTCCACCTTGGACTTTATTTTCCTGTGAAAGTTTATCTCGAAATCACGTGATAATAATATTTTGAGTCCTAAATCAGCCACCGTACTTTAAAGTTAAATCAAATTCCAAAGTTTCAGAACAACCCGATTGCTAAAAGGCATTTGACTTAAAGGTAAATCCGGGTAAGCTTTTGCAGCATTTTTCCATATCATGTGCAGAATCCACCATAAATATGATATATAATTAAAAAAAAAAACAGATATTCTTACTAATGAAATTATTGATGAATATGAAGAATTCTTTGAAACCAAAGTCAGTTACTCCGTTTATACTGGGTTTGCTGTTAAACAAAGTCGTATTTTATATTTTTGTTTGGTTCAGGTTCAAGTTTCTGCAAATGTCGCACAAATTAGTTATATTAACACCGTTGTTTGGGTTGTATAGTTGAACTGTTGTGTTGCATTGTAGGATAAAAAACAAGGTAATAAGTTCAAAGTAAAAGGAAACATTGGGAAAACATAACTGCGTTCCAGTAGCCCTATCCACCTGATATTCTTGTTTTTTTTTTATTTCCGGGCGTTTTTTTTTTAAAACTTATATATCGCCCTACGCTCCATAAGCAGCGGCTTTGCTGCGCTCAAGTTTTCGCTACACTTCCCGCTGCATTAAACCGCGGTTGCCGGTCAGGTTTGGCCACCAGGCAGAGCTGTCTCTGTGGAATTCTCCCTGCGTTGAATTTAACCAAACACATTGCAGGTATCACCAGCACAAACGGATGTTCTTCGAGGTACCGGTCACTTTACACTGCTGTGGAAAGCGCTTCTTAGCACAGACTTTTCTCACCCCCATTAGAATGCACACGATGCAATCGTCAGCTTTCAACACGGTATGTATACTGACTTGCCTGAAGTCAGTTATTTCCTGTATTGCGTGCTATACGAGCTTGCCACGGGCATAGCTATGTTTGTTTACACGCTAAGCCAATCAAATTTCTTCTACCAGTTCTGCAAATTTGTTTAAACACGGAGCCAATCAGATTTTACTTTATCCAGCGCAAACTGGCTGTTGCCAAACCTGAAAAATCCTGCCTTTTCTCACAACGTGTGAGTGGAAGGTCACCGGGCCGGGAGGTCACGCGCTGTGTTCAGAGCGTAATATCACCCATGATTCTTCTTGATGGTTCATTTATCAGTATTTGGGCGTGGCTTTGCTGAGTGATCTGTCTTTCATTGTTGAACCGTGACAGGTGAAAGCAGACTCATCAAAGGCTGATGAGCATAATCTTGCGAAAGCTTGCGTATCTGGCTACTTCTTGCATTAGTCCAAGAGCTGCTCGTATTATTGAGGTCTGAGGATAGCATTCTCGTATTAAAGATATATCAAATTACCTTAATTTTGTTTTTCTTTCGTCAGTCGCGTTGTATTCATCTTTTTATTACTCTGCCGTTTTCGTTTTTGGTATTCCTATCGGTAGTTTTTCCTTTAACCTGTGCCCCTACCCTAATCCTGTCACTCAAAATCAATGGCCTAAATCCCTCAACTTTATTTATAATCACATTCACTGTAACTAAGGTCTTCTCGTTCTTCTGTTCCTTGCTTTTTCTTCTTCTTTTATTATGTCTACAGTCATATATCTTGTTGTCTTACAATCAGTTCGTTAGTTTTGTAGTACACGTACAAAAATAAAAATGTGTTTTTAAAGACATTCTCGTGTAAAGCAACTAAAATATGAAATTGAACATTAAACATAAGGTTGACTCCATTTAAATTTCTGAATCACTCCATAAATATTTTTAATTGCTACTACAATTGAACATTAAACTTGAATTTTACTCAATTCTTTTTTCTAGAATAGTCCGTAAAATAATTCTAATTACTACCGCACAATTAATAACGTTACTCCAATATAAATACCATTTTTTCTGTGTTTCTGCTACTGGACAGATAATTCATTGCAAATGTCGCACAAATTAGTTATATTAACACCGTTGTTTGGGTTGTATAGTTGAACTGTTGTGTTGCATTGTAGGATAAAAAACAAGGTAATAAGTTCAAAGTAAAAGGAAACATTGGGAAAACATAACTGCGTTCCAGTAGCCCTATCCACCTGATATTCTTGTTTTTTTTTTATTTCCGGGCGTTTTTTTTTAAACTTATATATCGCCCTACGCTCCATAAGCAGCGGCTTTGCTGCGCTCAAGTTTTCGCTACACTTCCAGCTGCATTAAACCGCGGTTGCCGGTCAGGTTTGGCCACCAGGCAGAGCTGTCTCTGTGGAATTCTCCCTGCGTTAAATTTAACCAAACACATTGCAGGTATCACCAGCACAAACGGATGTTCTTCGAGGTACCGGTCACTTTACACTGCTGTGGAAAGCGCTTCTTAGCACAGACTTTTCTCACCCCCATTAGAATGCACACGATGCAATCGTCAGCTTTCAACAAGGTATGTATACTGACTTGCCTGAAGTCAGTTATTTCCTGTATTGCGTGCTATACGAGCTTGCCACGGGCATAGCTATGTTTGTTTACACGCTAAGCCAATCAAATTTCTTCTACCAGTTTTGCAAATTTGTTTAAACACGGAGCCAATCAGATTTTACTTTATCCAGCGCAAACTGGCTGTTGCCAAACCTGAAAAATCCTGCTTTTTCTCACAACGTGTGAGTGGAAGGTCACCGGGCCGGGAGGTCACGCGCTGTGTTCAGAGCGTAATATCACCCATGATTCTTCTTGATGGTTCATTTATCAGTATTTGGGCGTGGCTTTGCTGAGTGATCTGTCTGTCATTGTTGAACCGTGACAGGTGAAAGCAGACTCATCAAAGGCTGATGAGCATAATCTTGCGAAAGCTTGCGTATCTGGCTACTTCTTGCATTAGTCCAAGAGCTGCTCGTATTATTGAGGTCTGAGGATAGCATTCTCGTATTAAAGATATATCAAATTACCTTAATTTTGTTTTTCTTTCGTCAGTCGCGTTGTATTCATCTTTTTATTACTCTGCCGTTTTCGTTTTTGGTATTCCTATCGGTAGTTTTTCCTTTAACCTGTGCCCCTACCCTAATCCTGTCACTCAAAATCAATGGCCTAAATCCCTCAACTTTATTTATAATCACATTCACTGTAACTAAGGTCTTCTCGTTCTTCTGTTCCTTGCTTTTTCTTCTTCTTTTATTATGTCTACAGTCATATATCTTGTTGTCTTACAATCAGTTCGTTAGTTTTGTAGTACACGTACAAAAATAAAAATCTGTTTTTAAAGACATTCTCGTGGAAAGCAACTAAAATATGAAATTGAACATTAAACATAAGGTTGACTCCATTTTAAATTTCTGAATCACTCCATAAATATTTTTAATTGCTACTACAATTGAACATTAAACTTGAATTTTACTCAATTCTTTTTTCTAGAATAGTCCGTAAAATAATTCTAATTACTACCGCACAATTAATAACGTTACTCCAATATAAATACCATTTTTTCTGTGTTTCTGCTACTGGACAGATAATTCATGTATAATGTTGTCGGCAGCTGTGAACTTAACATCAATCGTCAAATAGCCGTGAATACACTACTCGACAGGGTTTATATTGTACTTGGATGCCTACTTGAGTCATGACACAATAATGGCCATCCATAAACATAAACAGCTGATAATCTTAACATTATTCAATGATTGATGAATTAACATAAAAATAACATGTGAGCTCACCAACAAAAGTGTAAATCCAATCTTTACGGAATCATGCAAACGTTACCTGTGCCACCATAAGATTTGCCATTGTCCAATAACCGGTGCGGGACACATACGGTCCGAAGATCAACAAACATTTAGCAGGATTCACCAGTTTGCTATTTTTTTTCTGTCATATGGTATGTGTTGTTATAAAGTACACAAACATATATATAACGATTGGTCTAATGTATTATGATTGAAAGCGTATCTGTAAAAAATGACGAAAATATTTGCATTGCGTTACAATGCGATTGCCGACATTAGAAAGCACGTCAATCTGACAGGTTGTTAGACTTTCTTATGTCGGAGGGGCAAAACGCCGCTAATTCTGAAGCAACCACATGTGACCTATCCTCTAACACGCTGAACATGAAGCTCTGCCTATCACCGTGTCTCCAGAATACATAACCAACTTTGCGTTTGTATGTGCTTAAAACACAGAGAACTGATCGTATGAGTGGTGTCACTGTACCTTTACTGGGATTTTTTTTCTAATTATGGGTTGCCTCACGGATGTTACGTATGGGACCATGCCCCTCGATGAGACGACGGAGACGTAATATCAAATCTTGGGAACATCAGAACCACTCAGGCCCGTCCCCCGGGTTGTTATAGCGCCCATTAGACCTGGACAGCTGCGAAAGACACAGCAATAAAAAAAACTCTACTTGGCGGACAATCTCTGCTAGTGGCTATCTGTGCCCCACGCTGCTGATTAACAGTTTCGGAGAAAAACAAATCTTCCTCCTAGTGTGGAGAGTTCAGCTCCTTGCCACATACAAGGGGTCAGTGATCACATTCCTATGGGCTCTCCCTCTCTCTCTCTCTCTCACTCTGAAAATCTTTACTATCTCAAATGTACATGTAGTTGGTTCGCTAACCTCTAATTAGCCCCATATCGGCCCTCTGACAATAGTGTCACCGACCAGCGTCAGGGTGCTTTTACATCTTATGGAGGGCCGCAATATAAGGTTCTATGAGGATGCAAATATTTTCGTCAGTTTTGACAACGACCCATGACCTTTTAGTAAACGGTCACTTAAAATAAAAGAAACGAATCGTTAGACAAGACTGTGTACACTCTAACTATACATCTACCGTGCGAGAAATGTTCCTTTTTTAACCCAGCATATTGGCGAATTCCGCTGCATGATTCTTGTATTTCTGATTGCATGAAGGCAAGCATGTTCCGTGTGAGTAACTGGACGTAAGCTTACTTGTAAGCCACACAGCAATTGACTTGTTGACATATAAATGGATTTTACATTTTAGCTTGTTAGCTCATATGTATTCTTTTGTGTTTATTCACCATTCGTAGCCTAATGTATAGACAACTGACTGTTTACCATAGTAGTGATCAGGGTTGGGGTAATTGTAATTACCTGTAATTAATTACAATTATTCAAGCAATTGAATGTAATTTGTAATTGAACAAAATTCAATTACAAGTAATTGTAATTGTAGTGATTACAAGGGTAAAAAAGATGTAATTTAAATTACTTTCCGATTACTTTCCAAATTCATAACAGAGCACCTATCCTTATACCTCATTCCTTTGCACTGTTTATCAAAACACTCTTGGGGATTGTAAGCTAAGATTATTAAATAAATAGTACCCGTGCATGTAATAAGTATGGTAATTAGTATGCCTTATAGTTCTACAGGCATTTTTTTGTAAATGCCTCCACTGCAATATAGATAAAGCCAACTTGTAAGCCACACAGCAATTGACTTGTTAACATATAAATTGATTTTACATTTTAGCTTGTTAGCTCATATGTATTCTTTTGTGTTTATTCATAATTCGTAGCCTTATGTATAGACAACTGACTGTTTACCATAGTAGTGATCAGGGTTGGGGTGTAATTGTAATTACCTGTAATTAATTACAATTTTTCAAGTAATTGAATGTAATTTGTAATTGAACAAAATTCAAATACAAGTAATTGTAATTGTAGTGATTACAATATAGATAAAGAAACAAGCTTCCATTATGTACACCTGTCTAGAGCTACACTACAACAAGTATGGGCTTGCTACATTTTACACTTTCACTGAAATGGAGGCTGGAACATACTCATTCTGATCTGATTACATCAGAGTTTATCTGCTAATTAGCTGACACTGAGAGAGTCACAGGAACAACAGAGGCTAATGATCTTGGAAGGCTGATATCAGAATTACCTCAAGTCAATGGCCAATGAGGTAAGCTGAGATAGGTATGAAAATAGCAGGGCTGTCTCAGTTGGCTGGGCCTAACATTTGAACATTCTCCACTGTGCCAGGAGACTCTGGGCAGTGTATACTTGTTTTACTTCCTGTCATACTTAAGAAGCTGACCATGGTGAATGCACTGGATTTTCATTAACTTTTCCTATGAATAATTTCATTGCATCAAATTGTAATATTTAATATATTCATCATGAATATATTTATTTGAATAATTCACATGAAATGTTTGCATCAATGAGTTTAGTTAAATCACATTGTATTTAAAATTCAAGTAATTATAACTTTAACCAGCATTGACAGTAAATCAATTAGGATATATGAGTTTATTAATGTGTAGGATTAATGTTTAGGATTAAGGTTGTTGCTGAAAAGGTTTTTTTCTATCATCAAAGATTTGAACCAACAATTATTTTCACATTTGCTCTAATTGGCACATGACAGTGTTATCAAGAAGCAAGAGCTTTTGTCTGATATAGAATAATATGTGATAAAAGAATATCAGATTTTTTTGCACAAACGACTTCCAGATAATATGTTTATGATGCACAGGATGGATTGCTGTAGTTTCATCATTCGTAGCTTAATGTTTGTAAACTGGCTGTTTACCATAGTAGTGATTAACAGGATGGATTGCTGTAGTTTCATCATTCGTAGCTTAATGTTTGTAAACTGGCTGTTTACCATAGTAGTGATTAACAGGATGGATTGCTGTAGTTTCATCATTCGTAGCTTAATGATTGTAAACTGGCTGTTTACCATAGTAGTGATTAACAGGATGGATTGCTGTAGTTTCATCATTCGTAGCTTAATGTTTGTAAACTGGCTGTTTACCATAGTAGTGATTCACAGGATGGATTGCTGTAGTTTCATCATTCGTAGCTTAATGTTTGTAAACTGGCTGTTTACCACAGTAGTGATTCACAGGATGGATTGCTGTAGTTTCATCATTCGTAGCTTAATGTTTGTAAACTGGCTGTTTACCATAGTAGTGATTCACAGGATGGATTGCTGTAGTTTCATCATTCGTAGCTTAATGTTTCTAAACTGGCTGTTTACCATAGTAGTGATTCACAGGATGGATTGCTGTAGTTTCATCATTCGTAGCTTAATGTTTGTAAACTGGCTGTTTACCATAGTAGTGATTCACAGGATGGATTGCTGTAGTTTCATCATTCGTAGCTTAATGATTGTAAACTGGCTGTTTACCATAGTAGTGATTCACAGGATGGATTGCTGTAGTTTCATCATTCGTAGCTTAATGTTTGTAAACTGGCTGTTTACCATAGTAGTGATTCACAGGATGGATTGCTGTAGTTTCATCATTAGTAGCTTAATGTTTGTAAACTGGCTGTTTACCATAATGGTGATGCACAGGATGGATTGCTGTAGTTTCATCATTCGTAGCTTAATGTTTAGAAAACTGGCTGTTTACCTACGCTCTTGACACAGCGCTTTACCTATAGGGCTACTACCTATATCTTAAGGCGCTGTTTGTCATGACCTCGTATCCTGAATTGCAACAGAGGGGAGCACTGTATTTTTGTCCAATCAGATGAGACCTTGTGCTGGAAGACAAAGCCAAGCTAGGAATACACACACCAATCATATTCATTTCTTTTTGAGTGACAGCTCATCCCCCAGCGTAACCGTCTGAACAGGCCACAGGCTCAGAGAGAATTGCCCCTGACGTGGTTTGCTTTTTTAGGGCCTTGGGCGCATAGGATGCTCGGCCGGTGAACTGTAATTCAAACGAAACGTAACAACAAAGGCTGCGTGAACACCTCTCTTGCTGGTTTCAGTTCTGCAGACAACAGATACATGGCTACGCTAACACAGTCATAGTGTCATAATCGAATCGGTCGATGATGCGAGAATGCAGAGGGAGCAATTTAAATTCGACCGGAAACTCATCAAGCGGCGCTTGAAGCGCAGCAATGGGCGGAGCCAGGATGCCTGTCGATTGTTTGTTTATTGGGATCTGATTGGCTGCTTGTCACATCATACGCACGTTTATTTCAGTGGAAAACGAACCGCCATCTGGTGTCTAAATATATCATAAACGGTCAAAGCTGGCAGCGTGAAAATCGGTTGCTTCTTTAAAAGCGCAAGATTTCCGCTGCCTCGGGAGCGTACTGTTTACCATACGAGCGATGCCCAGGATGGATTGATGTTAGTTCATCATTCGTAGCTTAATGTATAGTAAACTGGCTGTTTACCATAGAAGTGATGCACAGGATGGATTGCTGTAGTTTCATCATTCGTAGCTTAATGTTTAGAAAACTGGCTGTTTACCATACGAGTGATGCACAGGATGGATTGATGTTAGTTCATCATTCGTAGCTTAATGTTTAGAAAACTGGCTTAATGTTTAGAAAACGGGCTGTTTACTAACTGATACATAGGATGGATTGCTGTAGTTTCATCATTCCTAGCTTAATGTTTAGAAAACTGGCTTAATATTTAGAAAACGGGCTGTTTACCAACTGATGCATAGGATGGGTTGCTGCGTTCTCGCCCATGAGTTGCGTCACGACTCAAGTATAGGTTAACTTCTAATCGGATATGTAACTTATATGACGCTGGTCATACTTAGACATTCCGCTGGAGGATCCGCATTGATTAATCCGTTCTCTTGGCCTTTTAGCGTTTCTATTAGTATTAACATGATGTTATCAACTTCTGAATTGATTTTTTAATTTAACAGTGAATTTCGCAGAAAGGAATAATTGATCAAGTCTTTTTTTTTTGGTTCAAGCATAGAAAAAGATATTAAAATAAATTCTCTATCCATATCATAAGTATTTGGAGCACAATATTAGGATTATACTGGTTGTGTGCGGCGACACGGCTGGAAAACTATGGAATTTCGTTTCTTGGGGCCGTTGGAACTGCAGCCTTCACGAGTCCTTTATTAGAAGGCCATTTCAGCCTTACCTATGAACTTATTCTCTATAGAGTCCTGTAATCATGACGAGCCTTTGATATAGCTTACTGTACTTCAATTCTTAACCAGGTACTTTGAGTTGCTGTCCACCTACACATATTCTTCGTTTAATCAGTAGTTTGTACTGCGAGGTGACGTCAAGGTCATGCTTGCCAATGTTCGCCACATTCACGTGACGTCATGGCTATTCAGAGAGAATAGCCACACAGACGCAACGTAGGGAGTCCCGGATTATGCGCCGGATGTACACCGCATCACCGCACTACGCGGCAAAGAAGTGCTCAAGTATTACGAAGATTATGACAAATTCCTGCACAGTTTAGCTACTGTTAATTTGTACATTTGAAATTAAACATAAGATAAAATCGTTTGATGAACCGTTTATGTGATACGTGACATGTGTTGATATAACAAAATATCAACAAAAACACGTGACAAATGAACGATGCTGTCGATTTCATGGTTCATAATACATGTCCTTTACCGATGAACTGCTGCGGAGTTAAGTGAAAACGGTTTCATGCATAAAAATACCAAATACGACCTTTGTGTGCTTTATTTCGCACAACCGCTCAAGCTGACAGTCCGCTCAGCCATGTTGTTTACGATAGGCGAGACTCATCAGTTAACCGAGACCGATAAAGGAGTCCGACGACCCCCTGCATGGTGTCAGAGAGGTCTTTACCGTAAGGTCAAAGGTCGATTGTAGAGAGTGTGTTGGCCACGGCGACGTCCCCCTGTTTTTCAGAGAGTAAGATTTTTACACTAAAATAAAATATGTCAATAATGAGAATGATACACTTTGGTTACATTTCCGCTTTTCTGTTTGACGGATCAGCATTAACATATGAGTAATAAATAAGTTTGATTGACCTCATCTATACATTATATTGTGCACACAAGTTTTAAAAGGGAGTGTTACCGAAACCTGCCAATACAAACGACTTCCTGCAGTCTGCTGTGACCCAGCAGGTTAGAAATATATGATCCGAGTCTAGGTTTATATTAACATATACTGAAAAGCTAATTTTCTGAAATCTTAGACTTGGTTTTAATATTTAAATATATTTATTTTCACGCATTAATATCATATATATATATATATATATATATATATATATATATATATATATATATATATATATATATATACAGTCCAATCTGGTCTTACGGATTCATCTCTAAGGCGGACAACTGGCTTTAACGGACACAATACATAAGTCCCTTGAACATTTCGTATATTATTACATCTTTTGGTCACAAGGTCACAGGAATGTCTTTCTGAAAAAAAATCTTTAAAAATACATTATAGACAAATTCAGCTGAGCGTCGAGACCCATGGGTCCCTAGTTATAGTAAATCAACCTGGCAAATCGGACACGATCAGCAGTCGAATGTCGTTGAAACCCGCAAACTACTTTGATCTCTTGTCCGCAACAAAAACAAAGACCACCAATGTTTCTTGTCAAAATATTCTCATGTGCTCTTCCTATTCTCCCTTTGCTCATGTGACGGTTTTATGTGCTCACAATTCTTTCCAAACGCAGGCCGGGAGAGGTCAGTGACCGATTAACGCAGTGATTTTTCACAGTTGCCAATGTCGAAGCAAGGGCTTCCCGCATCAGTGATCATCACGCAATTAATTACTGCAAACAGGTCCTTTATTAAAAGCCCAAACTTAATGAAGGGATAGTAGTCATGATACCTCAAACTGATAATCCGTGTCAGATAAAGCCGTTACGCTGTACTGATTGTTTGTTGTTTACTCCAGTTACGGTTCGGAGTTTCATCATAAGGGCTTGCAAAACCCCTTTTAATCTACAACCCAATAAAATTCGTTTCCTGCAGTTCATAGTCTTTCTTTTATTATAAATTAAAAGATACATATATTAATTTATATTTGGCAATGCATAGTATTGTAAAAATCTTCTGAAATGTATGTTTTCCCCATACTGACATTTAATTGCAAACCTGGACACCTGGCTATCAAAGGAAACATATGACGGTCCCTTATTCGGAATAAACATGTTTTACTTTATATATATATATAATATTCTTTGCAAGCCGCTGAATTATAAAAACCCGAGCATTTTACTGTGACCCATCACATTGGTTACGTGCCCAAATCACTTTACGTCCCTGTAAGACTACCCTGTAAGAGAGAAGAGTACATTTTAATCTTAATACGATTCTGACAGGTCATTAGCCAGGAAGCGTTAAGTCTGGAACTACAATGTCTCCTACTGTCTACTGTCACCCTGGCTCAGGACTGTCCTTGATTGTTTGTCATCGTTGTTGTTATATGCCTCCTTTAACGGAGTTACTGTCTCCGGTATTTCATGAACTGACCATGGTAAATGGTCAAACATGATGTCTAGGACCAAGCTTTCATGACCACAGGTTAATATAAAACCACAATAAAAAGAAGTCAGTGTATTTTTCAAATTTAATGTGTAAATTAGGATTGCCATGGATGAAATATAAGTTGTTTCTTCCGTAGCAAAAATAAAATGGTAATATTTTCTCACGGTCAAAAATCACAGTTTTAATTTTCTTAATTATATAAGTCATTAAGGAAAGACTATATAACGTCATTGCAAGGATATAATCTGTTGCAAGTAATGAATTAATATATTTTTATCTAAGTTTGTATAAACAATTATACACAAGACACATAACGAGAACCAAGTTCCCGCAGATATTGATAAACCCATATTTGGATTTCTGAACTTTAATCGGCAGTATAATTCTTGACCCAACGGATCCAGGACCCCGAAAAACAATTTCCACATTTTCTTTTATTTAAACCTATAAAAACACCCCTGTTACTAATATAAGAGCAGAGCAAAGTCCCTAAGTGTTGCTCCTTTCAATGAAAGAATTAAATATACAAAATATTTAGGTGAAAACGGGCCCCAACCGCTTGTATTTGATGATATGGAATATGGAACATAAAACAAAAATAAAAATATGAATAAAAAGAATATCAAAAATGTAAAAAATACAGATACAAAAACACAATAACTAAATCGCATGGGTGTTATGCCTGAACGTGATCTTAATCTGTGACCAAAGATATGGTAAAACAAAGAGTAAAAGGGGTCTGTGGGTTCCGTGAAGTCCTTGTGCCAGAGTACGTAAATGCTAATTATCAAATTTTGTTGCAAAACAGACTTATTTTTTATATTTTAACCAAACAAAATATTAAGTACACCTATAGATGCTTTTCTGCTAAAATATCTCGACAAATTAACATGAGTGATTTTAAGAATTATAGATTTTTCTTCGGGTCCTGGATCCGGGCGCTTGAATTGTTATTAGGGTAGGCCTAGATATCGGTTAAATTTGTTACTTTTCTGGGTCATTTCCTCATACCTTTTACTTATCTGACATTTTCCTAGCGTTTTTCGCACTATATGGCCCATCTCTTTAATATTTACTTAATATTGGAGATAGAAAGGCAAGAAGCCCCAGTTGTTAGCCCGACAGCCATTGCACATCAGTTTCAGGCTAAATTTGAAGAACATGTGTGATTGCTGAACCGTTGTAACGTCAGCGGTGTTACCATTTGAAGACTCCAGTAGTAAACACATCAACCAATCAGAAAAGCACGCCCTTGGTTGCTATGCCATGGCTGCCAGACCTAAAGACGGGGGCTTCTATACCCTGCCTATCTTAAATATTAAGTAAATAATAAAGAGATAGGCAGTGTGAAAAACGCTAGGAAAATGTCAGATAAACAATTGATATAAGTAAATGACCCAGAAATGTAACAACATCAAATATTAAGTAAATAATAAAGAGATAGGCAGTGTGAAAAACGCTAGGAAAATGTCAGATAAACAATTGATATAAGGAAATAACCCAGAAAAGTAACAAATTTAACCGAAATCTACACCAACAGCAATTCAGTCGCAAGTGGTTTTACACACTGCCACTTTAATCATGCCCATATTTAGAATTCTGAACTTTAATCATGCCGATATTTGGAATTCTGAACTTAAATCATGCCCATATTTAGAATTCTGAACTTTAATCATGTGCATATTTAGAATTCTGAACTTTAATCATGCCCATATTTGGATTTCTGAACTTTAATCATGCTCATATTTGGCGAAGGAAGGGTCGTGATCACCCAAGCCTCTCTGGCGTTTCGATGATACTCTTTCAGAATAAAAAAATCCTCTAATTTCTTATCCGGATGTGATACTTTTGAAAGGTTATTTGCTTGATTAACTGTATCAGATATCAATTTTGTGGGAATTGCAGAAATGGAAATATATTTTCGAAAGAAATCTCTTTTCAAGTGTTCGTCGAAATGACAAGGTGCCAAATTAATTTTGAGGAACAGCTGAGATGTGATGTGTGTTAATCAATTTACACTAAATCTGAAAAGGACTTGGATTCATGTACTCGATATATCGTATGTTCATCATGTGTATGTGTGATCTGAGAGCCAAGACACAAAACATAACCATGAAACCATGCTGTAATAATAGTCAAGAGAAACTGAAACTCTGTGTATGCATGGGTATCCTTAGATAGCAATTAATTACAAAAAAGGCAAGGATGGTAAGCCCATAAAACAACTGAGACGCTTGCGTTTAGCTATCAAGGGAATGTCAAAGGAACTAATGACTTACAAAGCATGTTACATTAACACCAAAAACAGCGTCTTCTCTTTGAAATATAAATGTTACGTGCTACCATATTAAATGAAACCAATGACTTACTCCTGTACACGAGTGTTAAAAAAGTGGACCGGGCGCGATCACTGAACACATAAACATAGTGCGAACGCCACTTGCGCTGTGCTTTTCTTTTCAGCGTTCCAAGTTGTGTTGAATGTGCACGTTCATGTTTTGACTACTCTTTTTTTTAATCCTCCGGTCACGATTGTTGTTATTTCTTATTATTGTAAACAGCCTAGTAAAAGAATATCGATAAAATTTGGTATTGCTATGAGGGAAATGTAAATAATAATAATTATCGGCAAAAGTATATCTATAACCTGTCCCGTCCATCATTTTTTTTTTGCCTGTCGGTTTCATTTAACTCTTTTAACTAAAAAAATCAATCTTCTGGTAACATTAACATCAAGCCGGCGAGAGCATGCAGCACACCTACCGATTTATCGTGGACAAGACCTGATTTTCTGAAATTTTCTAGATTGGTCATGATTGATAAAGAAGCTCATCTTGCTAAAAAATCGACCGATATTTCCATTCCGTCATTTTTTTTCTGTCGCGCCATTGTGAACCGTAGAATCCAAAGCCAACAAACTTGGAGTTGTACTTTCTGATTCTGCGCAGTGCAAACAGCAAGAAGATAAATTGTTCTCCGAACTATTGTGGATCATGAGGAATTAGCAGACGGATATTCTCTTAAAATTACCAATCTTTTTTTTAAGGAAAAATATCTGCTTACATTCAGGAGAACAAAAAAATGTGCTTAAATTTCCGAAAAAAAATATGTAAGCAACAGAGATTTATTTACTCTATGATGCCTTTATGATTTTGAGGGATCGAGATTGGATCACAAATAACAAAAATACCAAACATTTCTTAATCCTCATACAAAGAAATTATCCAAAATAGGAGCGTACTGCATTTCTTTTTTATTATTTTTTCATTGTCCTATGGGTATCAGAGACAGATTGGGTAACTACCATACGACATCCTTTTATATAAAAGGCAACGATTAGCGAAAGCAGCGTCTAATAAGTTGTCTCAATTCCTGATGGGCCAATTACGTATCAGCGCCGTTTCAAATACGGAATCCGTCAATGACTCATGATTTGTATAGTAAAGATCAGATATATTCATTCGGTATGGAAACAGTCTTATTATAATGTCAGCTAGGTGTTGTTTGCTCTACCTTGCTACATTAAATGGACAGCCTTTCTGTCAGTCAGCATCACTGAACCGTACTAAGGTATGGCTATAATGAAAAAAAATATTATTCAGATCTTGTCTCAGAGGAATTATCTTCCTATTAGTGCGTCCAGTCGTACATGAAGGGCGAATTACGTCACTGCCCTTAGAGGACTTACCATGACCTCATCTATAGACAAGACTGGTCTTACAGTTATTTACTGGAAAGTAGACTCTCATTCATACAACTGTACAAGCATATTGTGTAAGTAGTTACGTGAACTTATGAACCCTGCATATGTCTCTCCCCCGCAAAGGTGGCTGCTGTGTTTAAATTGCTTTCAATCCAATAATGGAATTAAACGAAACTAACCTTTCCAATGAAAAGGAAGCTTAGTTCTGAATGTTAACTGGTAATGGTCACTCCAATATTAAAATAAAATAAAGCGTACCATTAATATGTAGTGATCGTTTTAATCGTAGTCTTTTAACTTAACCATATATCAAGGTCCTGGGTAAAATAGTATTGTTTGTTCAATATTTAGAATTAAGACATTACGCCATGACACGTTGGAACTGATTCGTAAAATTAACAATGTGAATTACGTTAGACGCGTTATATATACTTCTTTTCATGCGACTACAGTATTCTATTTTTTATGAAGGCGTAATATTTAAAATATTATTTTAAAATGACAAATAACATTTTTTTCTTGAAAATCTGACCGACTTGATGTGGAGCTAAATAACATTTATCAAGAGTAAATATAAAGAGGTAAAACTGGGGCTGGACAGAGAGTTTATGAAAACAAGTATCTATATAGTGCTTTATTTAATATATTTGTCTTGCATTATTTGAAAAAGTGATGATTCAGAGTCGACGCTAAAGTTACGATATTTCACAGGTTCAAGTCGTATCTACATGGCCCCTTAGCAGGTTTTTGGCACAGAAAGAACTTCTTCCACCTTCAAGGATCTACCATTTGGGGTTCAAAAACCTACCTCTTCCTCAGGTGTGCAAGCTCTCTTTCACAAGTCATCGGAACACATCTTCCGATATGTAATGGATATGCAGACGGCCATTGTTTATATCTGTGTTTCAAGCGGAACATCAGGCTATTAATGCTATGCAGAGAAGCCTTTCAGATATTAAGCAATGGATGTCGGGGATTAAATTTAAGATGAATGATCCTAGACAGAATATTTTGTACTTGGCCCCTGGCAACAACTATCAAAGTTCAGTCACTATTATGTTTGTGTAGGTAATGAGACCATCAGATATGTTAATAATGTGAAATATATCGGTGTATGGCTTGATGCATAACTAAAGTTTAACTGCGACGACAGTATTCTATCTTTAATGAGTGTGGTAAGTGATCTAGTAAAATCGGCATGCACCTGCATTTAAAAGTCACTTAACCACTTTGAATGACTGGGCGAAATGTTCAGTATAAACCAAAAATAAGTGAACACCCGGGGCTCTTTGCAGAGGAAAGCCCCTGTGATGGTCGAAATTTATTTCGGATCCTCGGTTCTGGGGGCCCGAGCGTCCAAAGTTGTTTCCTACAGTCATTGATCTTTTACCGTTACCGACGGGAATAGGTTGTAATTTCATGATCGATCAATAGTCAATATCGAATGCCCTCTGCCGATCGATAATCAGAAATAATCGGTTGCTTAGAAGTGTGAAGTTTCAATCCATATATAGACCGGTACACCATTTAATCTGATATGTAGGCCTATATTCAGGCCAATAATGTCATAATTATATAGCCTACATGTCTATAATAGTATCTTAGACGATATTTTGGTAAACGCAGACTTTTCTCTAGTTTTCCTGCATAATGCACATGAAAGCACACATTCCTCATCACAAAGCCTATAAGTTACTTACAAAGGATTGCGATCGATTATCAATCAGACCGATCATCAATCATAACCGATCATAAGGCCCACCACTAGTTGACACCACGCTGACAACCGAAAAATGACCCTTGCATTTAATAATAATCGTAAAATAATGTAATGACACGATCTATATAAAAAAATGATACAACAAAGACGTGAAAAACTAAAAATTATACTAAAGTCTTCTGATCCGACACAGATCAACTCCCCACAGGACGCTCTAAAACGCAAAGTTTAAGCCGACCGGTGGATGTGAGGGTTCTGCCGGTAGGTTTTTATAATGCGGCAGGTAAATCGGCTGCAAAAATCCTTGACAATGAAAAATGTATCCGGGAGAAATTCGGTATAGATGTGATGACAGAACCGAGAAAATCGGCTGATATACAGACTAGTTTTCTTTAATTATATCATTCCTGACGCCTAAAACAATCCTGGGGACAAAATCAAAGTGACAAAAATGACCGGAAAAATCTGGGGATCTGCAGGGAAAATCGGTAGGTGAACGGGCACCTGTCGGCACTTGTAGATTTTTTTCCGGCCGCTTAAAATATTATGCTAGCAAGAACAAAATAAACGGTAGATGGGAGAAGCTTTTATTTAATTAGTCAACCCGATTAACTGGCGATCTAAATCCATGTTTCTGATTGTTCCCAGAAGAATCTCGTCCAAATCGCGGCCGTGAAAAGCTTGTGAACTTGTCCCAACACTCGAATCTTACACTCTGCTGATTCCTCCTTATGTTAAACTAGGGGATTTTTTCATGCAATATTATATTTTAACGCACCCGAATTAAATGAAGATTTATTCTTATGAGAATAATATTATCTAAAACCTGTCACGTCTATTTCACACACAAAACACATATTATCTTATATAAATATACTTGTATTTATATATATATGTAAATATAAAGAGAAATCATGGGGAAAATTTTTCTTTAATCACGCTACAGCCTGTTAAATAAAAGTATTTAAAAATTTTTTTTGGAAAAGATTAATATATAGCATAAATACATATTTATAAACGAAGAACAATAAAACGATAAAAAAGAATCATGTGTGATTAGGTTTGGTATGTGTTCCTTAATTTTACTTCAAATGTAATTGTTTTTTGCTAGAGTGACAAGAAACATATAAATGGTAGTAACAAGGTGTCTTCTGTCTGTTGCAGCTTCCTGTCTTGTTACCAGTTTCGGTTCAGTTTTGCGTCTGTTTATTTTATTTACTTCCCCTCGGGGCCAACTGAAGCCAGTTTTGCGCTCGAATTCGTGACTAGAGTTCCGTAGGAGACGAGATTGATGTGGTAATTACCTGAAAAATACCACACCTGCCGTATTAATGGTAGGATATATTGATTTATCAAAATCTAACGGGAGCAAAATTTCCTGACAGTACATTTAACACAGGCTTAGCTATTTGCTGACTGAAGTGAAAAAAATATTAGTTTGATATGGAAATATTTATAATAAAATGAGCTATCGTTAAAGATACTTTTCAAATTGATTGGGGTCAGGTTTCTGTATGTTTAAATTTTCAAAAGTAAAAACAAAGATTAGTATCCAGTAGAGCGCAAACCGGTGCCAAAGTAATACAATACCACTGGATCCGCTCCTTCATCCGGATGAGTCATTCTCCAGGGAGCTAGGTTTCAAGCTCGGTTCATCAGAAACCTTGCTTAAGTTGACCTGTCGTCTTCTGTCTCATGAATTTGAACGTGGGGCCCAGTTCATAACGGCCAGTCAAGTTAATTATTATAATCGTGAACAGTACACAGAAATCAAAACTCTCTACAGTCCGTATCAACGAGAACACATCCAGCGGAAGATCACCAGGTGATAAGCCTTTATACGATTGGTCAGATTCTCCAAAACGTTCTCATCGCCAGGCTGTTGGTCTAAGTACGGTAGGTGTGTTGCAACCACTATTGTAATAACGTTCACTATTGTGATAATTATTACAATAGTGGTTGGTAAGGGCCAGATTCTGCAAACCACTATTGTAATAACGGTCACTATTGTAAAAATTATTACAAAAGTGGTTGCAAATGAAACCACTATTGTAATAATTTTTTATTACAATAGTGGTTGATGTTGCAGGCGGAAATTTTTCCCAGATTCGTCGAGATTCTTCCAAACAAATGATATTCCCGAAAAAAACAACACATTTCATACTCAGTATCCCTCAAACGCATCAAAATGTATTTTATATGTAATTACACTAGTGACCTTTATTACATTAGTGACCGTGTCGAGAAACCACTATTGTAATAACGGTCACTATTGTAATAAAAAGTAATGGACACCTTTATTTCACCACTGAAGAAATAATTCTATCGTCGTTCATTTTGAAATGCCACCATTAATTTGTTTTAAATTTGTGTTCAAGTCTTTAAAATGCTGCAGAATTGTAGTGTTCCAAACTTTATGATCCACTCTTACATCATTAATTATAGCAATAACAAAATTTATTACAATAGTGAACGTTATTACAATAGTGACCGTGTCGAGCAACCTCTATTGTAATAACGGTCACTATTTTAATAAAAACTAGCGGCTGCTTTTTCTCAACATTGAAGAAATAATTTTCCTCACTGTTAATCTTGAAATGCCACCATTGATTCATATTTGAGTTCAAGTGTAAAATGGTGAGGAATTATAGTATTGAAACCTTGTAATCCACTCTGACGTCATTTATTATACCTATATCGAAATTTATTACAATAGTGAACATTATTACAATAGTGACCGGGTCGAGCAACCACTATTGTAATAACGGTCACTATTGTAATAAAAACTAGCCGCCACCTTAATTTCACCACAGAGGAAATAATTTCCCTTATTGTTCATCTTGAAATACCACCGTTGTTTTATATTTGTGTTCAAGTGTAAAATGTTTCTTGCATTATGGACTTCACACATTATTACTCTGCGATATAAAACACCTCGCTACCCGTTCCCATTCACCATCTGACGAAGAAACCTGTGTGCCTTGAAAGCTCGGATTAATAAATTAGTCAGTCTATAGAATTTATTTAGTTTCTCATATATATATATATATATATATATATATATATATATATATATATATACACCACTCAGAAAATTTGCCGCAACTGCATGAATATCGTCGTCATCCATATCATGACGTTTTGTCACGGGTCGCTCGGTCCAAAATTTGACCCTCCGTGGGACAGCATGCGACATGAATAGGGGCTGGTATTGGAAAATGTCGGGTCATCAATATAATTTACATATGAACAGAGCTGATTGTATATGTCATAAGACTGGTAACGGTGTTTTTTTTGGGGGGTATTTTAAAATCTTGAATTAACAATTTTTACAATAAATATAATAGAAATTATACAATAATCATAATTAACAGCTGTATAATTAAGCAAAAATTAGGGTTATTTAATGTAAATTAATACGTTTTAGGAATAACAAAACCGTTAAACTGGACAAATTTACCAAAAGTGTATGTCTTCCTCTACATAACGTCGTTCATGACGTTGTATACGTCGTCAAGAAAACTAGACCATTTAAACACATATTTACATGTTTGTACTCCTCATTCACAAGGTTAAAACAGGGAACGTGTTTCTTATTGTTGTATCCCTAGATAAAGTCGGGATGCTATGGTTTAGACGCGGTCGCGCCGCCACCGCCTTCGCAACCGCTGCAGAGATTTCTTTCAAGCGAGATAAAAATATTTATCGAAACCTATTTAAATGGGGTCATTACCTTTACTAGGAGAGTTACCTTGACCTTGAATAGGTTCATTTTTTTTTTTTGGGGGGGGGGGGGGAATCACACAAATATTTAAATATCTCAAGAAATCTTGCATGGATTGATCCAAAACTCAAGTTAAGCGAAGATCTTAAATATTGTGGTCATATATCGGAAACTGGTGGCACCACCCATTATCCTTTCCTTGTTTTCTTGCCTAATAATAATCCCCATCATTGCCGCTTTACAGTACTGTAAGGATTATTAGTCAAAAACAAACTGACAGATTTCTATTATATTATGCATTTATATATAGATATAGGTTATGGGATTAATGATATTAAAAATGGGGTCATGACCTTTCCTATGAGAGTGGCTTTGACCTAAAATATTGCCATGTATGGTGAAAATCACACAAAATCATATACATCTCGGTAAGTGATGCATGGATTGGTCCAAAAATCAGGTTGACCGACAATTTTGGATAGTGTTGCCTTCTGCAGAAGACAGGTGCCGCCATCTTCTGTCCTTTTCTTGTTTTCGTGCCGTTTAATATCCAGTCATTGCCAGTACTGTAAGCATTATAAGTCAAAAACAAATGGACGGATGGGGCTGAAATTTAGTATTACTATGGACCTGGGATATATCACCATCTTGAATTTAAAACTGGTGGCGCCATCTTCAATCGTTTTTATGGGGTATCCATCCGTACATTTGCTTTAGGTGAATATTGCTCATATCTCAGGAGTGATTCAATTTATTGGTCTGAAATTTGGCATGTGAATCTATCTTGGAAAGTTTTTCTAAAAAAAAAAAACAGAAAGATGGCGCCACCTACCTTATCGTTTTCATAGTATATATTAATGCCCTTTTCTCAGGAATGATTTGCCGCATTGACCTGAAATTGTGCTTGTGCATAGATCTTGGATACCTCAATCTCATATTTAAGACTGGTGACGCCATCTGCAATTGTTTTTATGTGGCGTCCATCCGTACATTTGCTTCAGGTAAAAATTGCTCATATCTCAGGAGTGGTTCAATGTGTTGGTCTGCAATTTGGCATGTGCATCCATTATGTAAAGTTTTCTCATCAACCAGACAGGTGGCTCTACCTACCGAACCCTTTTAATAGTATAAATTAATTAAACAAAAACGTAATTAAACATATAACACAATAAAGTTTATAGCGATTCCCTTACACTGTAAACAATGATGACACATTTAATGTTTTGTACAATACGCCGGTGTTATATATGAATACCCACGTATATAAAACGTCCGTGTTTATGCAGAAAACACTGGTGTCTACTGATAGACACAAGACGTGCTTTTACCAACATGTTTAAATGTCCCTTTAAAAGTGTCAACAAATGTCTCACTACGTTGTAACAGTTTCAAATTTGTCTAAATGAACTAAAGAAGTAAAATTTTATATACATACACGAATTTCAAGCATTATTGTCAGGGGGTCAGTATCTGTACCATATATATTTGCAGTTAAATAATTAATAGGGAATTTGAGGTTTAATACGTCTTATAATGCCCTTCCCTTTATTCACCGATTCATCGGCCCACATAACATGAGCAGTTTAAACACCCGGGTGTTTATGAGCGGCTCGATATAAATACATAAAAAACATTCGAGTGTTTTCATGGTTGACCAGGGTCCAGTGTTTAATGAGATCACGGGATACTGTGAGGCCAGCTAGTGATAGATGCGCGTTTGATTTGAAATGACCTACATATGTTGCTTAATACTAGCATGCATGTATAGAGACGCCCAAACATCCAGTGCACTCAATTTGTATCTAATGTCATTTAGAATCCACCATGTGAACACAGGTACGTCTTTATTTATCTTAACAATTATTATATAATTATATTTATATTACAAGAAATTAGTTTTATTTTACGTTTATATATATATATATATATATATATATATATATATATATATATATATATATATATATATATATATGTTTTGGTACAAATGGCAATCTAGCACGCTTGGCAATTGTACCAGTACAGATCGCAGTTGGGACTTTCACTGGTACGAATCCCAATTGCAATCTGTACTGGTACAATTGCCAATCATACCAGATTGCTATTTGTACCATACTATATATATATATATATATATATATATATATATATATATATATATATACATAATAATATTTTAATTCCAATTAGTACTTTTTTCAAGATGAAGAAATAAAAAATATATTTAAATATATTTGCCGTGTAGAGTTATCGATAAATAAAATCTCAATTACTGCATTTGTAATGCATACATGTTTCACAGACACCTTAGCCGTCTCATTTATGGGGCTAAAGTTTTCTGGGTTATCTCCTAGCAAACTCCGATATTTCAGCTTAAGGTTGTAGCTCAATGTATCTGCATGTGAACTGACATCTGTGCCACACCAGCACAGGAATTTCCTGATTAGACGAAGTGATATCCCGGGATAACGGGTAGTACCAAACGGGAGGACCGGGGGTGGGGGCATGGCTTTGTGGGCCTACTTAACTACGCCCCTTATGGTTGGGTTATTATTATCCCCCGCCGCCTCCATCTGCGGGGCTCATCGAAATTGCCAGCGTCCGTCCGTCTTTCCGTCGTGCCGTCCGTCCATCCGTCCGTCACAGGTAAGATGTTAACGCAAAAACTCAAATAGAATTTGAAGAGTACAGCCACCAAACTTGCAGCATTGATGCATCTTATCAAGGGCTAAGACATGGATGACCTTGACACATTTTTCAAGATAACAGTGTCGATAATGCAAAAACGATGTGAACACAATAACTGGAAAAGATTTTGAGGTACAGTTACCAAATTTGCAGTTTTGATGCACCATATCAAAGTTTAAGTCAAGGTCGAACATAGATGACCTTGACGATTTTTCAAAGTAACAGCGGCCATTATGCTAAAATGATTATACGCAAAAACTCAAAAAAAGTTTCAGTTACAGCCACCAAACTTGCAGCATTGATGCGTCTGATCAAGGAATAATTCGAGTTCGAATATTAATGACCTTGAAATATTTTTCAAGGTCACAGAGGCAACAATGTTTAAAAAAATGTATCGCAATAATTCAAAAAGAATTTGAAGCACAGTCATCAATCAAGCATTATTGACCTACTTCATGAAGGGCTGGGTCAAGTTCGAATATGGATGACCTTGATGCAGTTTTCAAGCTCAGAGTAAACTTGGTGGGTGACATTGACCCATCTCAGATTTCATATAAGTGTTCACAACTTTTTCCATCTATATCCACAACAGGCATGGGACATACTAGATCAGTTCAACAGATCAACTTTTCCCTTGTATATTCTTGGTTGACTTAATTTGTTTCAATTCTACGACTGCTCAAGCTATTTTCTTAGCCAAAGAACAAATTTCTCTCTTTCTCATGTCACAGTCGATTCGATCCTCTAATGAATCTTATTTTCAAGTCTCATAAAATCTGCCCTCATTAACTTCAGAAACTGACAAGGAGACAGATTTATATATTGTATGTTTTATAATGGTTTAATTTTTCCTCTAGCATCTCCCCATACCAGGTTTGGCTGGATTCTTCGTTTATTTCCTGATTCGATAAAAGTTTTCTCAATGAATTACATTATATTTACATTCAATAACAATATATTACAACATAATACGTATTTCTCACATTCACTGTAGCCGTGTGAGAAAGTTCTGTGGACATTTTTTAGTTAAATATTTAATTACCAGTTAGAATTGCATTTTACTTACAACGATAGTACTTTCCTTTTACTGTGAAATCTTTAACTACTCGCTTAAAATCAATAATAAGGATAAGGTAACACTACATTAATCCAGTGTTGTATTTTACTGATATAGAAGTTGGCTCAGCGTGGTAAGAAAAAAAAATGAAAATCTCGGACACAAAATTATCAAAGTTTAACATTTAATGGGACGAAATATTTGCCTTCAATATTGCAGTAACTGTTACTGTTGTAATAAATGCCGTGGCATAAATAAATACATATGTGAGAATTGTAAATGTATTCTGAATAATAAAGGTCCCTAACCTTTTACTTTTATTAATTTCGTCATATGTATAACTAATGACGTCAGAGTGGACTACAACGTTTGAATACTATAAACCCCAGCATTTTACACTTGAACAGAAATATATAACAATGGTGGCTTTTCAAGATGAACTATGAAGGGAATTATTTCTTCAGTGGTGAGATAAAAGTGGCGGCTATTTTTTATTACAATAGTGACCGTTATTACAATAGTGGTTGCTCGACCTGGCCATTATTGTAATAACGTTCACTATTGTAATAAATTTCGTTAGAGGTATAATTTATGACGTCAGAGTGGATTACAACGTTTGGAATATTATGATTCCCCAGGATTTTACACTTGAACACAAATATAAAACAATGGTGACATTTCAGGATGAACTATGAAGGAAACAAGAATACGGGTAGTCGACAAGCGACTACGTATATCCGCCGAAATCAGAGTGGGACGGGTGAAGTGAGGCATGGATTGAGTGGCAAGGAGAAATAGGGTGAGGTGTGTTGCATATGAGCATGGATGTCTGCAGCCGAAATGTGTATGTAGGGTGGTGCTACCTACCACAAAATCCAAAAAGCTATCGAAGTTGAATAGATATGCAAAAAATGTCAAACCACTCCTTGCATATGAGTGATTTTTATCCCACAGCAGACAAACAGACGGACGCTATGCCAGTTTTGTGTATGATAAAGAGCTATGTAAGATCTATACACATGCAAAATTTCAGGAGGATACAGCAAACCAGTCCTGAGATATAAGCCTGAATGTCTGCAGCGTAAACATAAATGTAGGTGGCGCCACCTGCCACAAACTCTAGAAAGCTATCCAAGATGTGTAAACATGCAAATTTTAGGCCGATAAGTCAAACAACTACTGAGATATGAGTGATTTTATCCAACGGCAGACAAACAGACGGACGCTGTGCAAAAATGGTGGAAGGTGGCCCCTCCAGTTTTGTGTATGATATAGAGCTATGTAAGATCTATACACATGCAAAATTTCAGGAGAATACAGCAAACCAGTCCTGAGATATAAGCCTGGATGTCTGCAGCGTAAACAAATTTAGTGGCGCCACCTGCCACAAAATCCAGAAAGCTATCCGAGATGTGTAAACAAGCAAAATTTTAGGCAGATAAGTCAATTACCACTGCCGAGATATAAGTGATTTTATCCCACGGCAGAGAAACAAATGGACGCTGTGCAAAAGTGGTGAAAGGTGGCGCCATCAGTTTTGCGTATGATAAAGACCTATGTGAGATCTATACACATGTAAAATTTCAAAAGAATATGTCAATCCAGTCTTGAGATATTAGCCTGTATGTTTGCAGTCTGAACGTGAATGTAGGTGGCGCCACTTGTCATGGAATCAAGAAAGCTATCCAGGATGTATACGCATGCAAAATTTCAGGTAGATAAATCCAACCAACGCAGAGATGTGTTTGATTTTATCCCAAGGCAGATACAAAAAGATGGACGCTGTGCAAAATTGGTTGCAGGTGGTGCCACCATTTTTAGTGTATGTTATAAAGCTATCCAAGGGCTACATTTGTGCCAAACGTTTAGCCTGATCGGTCAAATGGTTCCCGAGAAGGGTGGGTTTATGTGTGAAAACAGACGCACAAATGGACGCTGGGCAGAGAGGAAAGGACAGAGGTCAACCAAAAATGAGGGCGCAGCAGTTCACATGTGACCCGATCCTAATCCCGAATTTTAAAAAATTCCCCCACTGGTTAGGGAGGAGTTCTCCGTAAACCTATGCGGCAGCGGCGGCGGCTGACTGAAAACAGTATCCGCAAAACTCTGTTTTGGCGGATACAATTGTTTCTTTAGTGGTGAAATAAAGGTGGCCGCTACTTTTTATTACAATAGTGACTGTTATTACAATAGTGGTTTTTCGACACGGTCACTTATGTAATAAAGTTCACTAGTGTAATAATATATAAAATACAATCTGATGCATTTTGGGGGATACTGAGTATGAAATGTGTGGTTTTATTTTCAGGAATGTCAATCACTATTGTATAAAGAAATATTACAATAGTGGTTGCATTTGCAACCACTATTGTAATAATTATTACAATAGTGACCGTTATTACAATAGTGGTTGCTCGACCCGGTCACTATTGTAATAACGTTCCCTATAGTAATAAATTTCGATATAGGTATAATTAATGACGTAAGAGTGAATTACAAGGTTAATTATTACAATAGTGACCGTTATTACAATAGTGGTTGGCAAAAACTGGCCCTTACCAACCACTATTGTAATAATTATTACAATAGTGAACGTTATTACAATAGTGGTTGCAACATAGGTGACGGGCAGGACGTGCGCCACCTGATAGGTTCAACTCTCTTGTTTATAATTCATGAAATAGCACGCCGGCGAGCTCGATGTAGCAAGGTCTCTGCTTAACCGACCTTGATACCTGTCTTCCAAGAAAAAACGATGGTACATGCATGTTGCCTATCACATGTCCCACGCAAATCACCACATAAACATATTACCGTGGAAATCGTTACAGTACTTTTCTAATGTTACGGTACATTTTTATGTAACCTTGTCAAACATTCAATCATTCAAACGAGCAAGAACAAATATAACCCCACCTGGCGGAGATAAAAAGAAAAATTGAAGCATGCATGCATGTTGTGTGCGGCGTTTACATTTTAAGCACTGTTAATCCAGCAGTGTGCATATTTGAAAAACAAAAACAATTGTTATTGAACATTAATTTCTTATTGGCTGCATATATAAGCTGGTTCCTACATGTATAAGGTCAAGCTTGTATTTATGAATGCTCAGTAGCAAAGCTGTGTGGATCGTTGTGTAACCTGATTAAGTGTTATTCTAGTGTGTTGATTGTTATCGACGGGAAAAGTCTAAAATGTAAAATATGAAAAAAGGGAGACCATATGGCTGTCCCACCTTTTGAAAGATTTTAGATCATTTTTTATATGTCATATAATTACATAGGGTTTCTTATGTTTCTTTGAGTGTGAATCCCCTATTTCAAATTGACCCTCATAAACTAGCATTAGATTTTTCCCTGAGGCTATGACCACTAGTTTCACCTGTTGTCTAACATGTACGTGTAGTTCAGAAAATGGAGGTATGAAATTAACAGACCTCGAGAAATTGCTTCACTTTCATTAAAAAAAAAATCAGTTATCAAATAATTGAAATACATGCCCTACTGAGTACACAAAATGAAAAAAAAAACATGCAATACATATATTCATGGTAGAAATATATAAATTGAGCATCAATTTTATCACTAACAAGGACCGTTCGCAATATCCCATCATCATCGCTCACTCGCTCCGGCTTGTCATGGAAGCACCGACAAGCGTGTATATGTATCGGCATATCGGTATTTTTATACAGCCTTAGTCCCTATTGACAAGAGGGTGCTGGTGACCGTTATTACAATAACAATTTTTCGACTCGGTCACTATTGTCATAACGGTCACTAGTTTAATAACATCTTAAATACAAACTCAGGCCGTTGTGAGGAGAGAGGGGTGCATTGCACATATTTTTTTCCAGAGCGTAAATTTGCATCTACGTTTTTGTTTATTTTATTTGAATTTTATTTTAATGTTAACCTGCAACACCTACCACTATTGTAATAAAAATAATATTTTAATAGTGGTGGCAAATACAACCGCGACTGTAACAGTTATTACAACAGTAACCATTATTTCAATAGTGGTTGCAACAATTCATAACAAGAACACAATCACGGGCCGATCATGAAAGCCTATGGTCTCGAATAAAGCCACAAAGTGGATTTTATAGAATAACGGAACGACCTAAAAAAGAATTTATAACATAAATTATGAAGGTAACCGGAAGCCAATTAAGTTATGTATAATAAAACAGACCTTTCCCAGGAAATTACTTTTCCACTGAGTACCTCTATTTCAACGTATTCCCCCTTACTAGGCTAATGCTCTTCCTTGCGAAGACGAGTTTAAATTAAGAGTTGTAAGAAACGTTGAAAGTGTGGCGAAATCACTTTCTTTGCAAATGTTCTAGTGTCCTAGCTTTTGCAATCAAAGCCAAAGAATGAATTACCTGAAGTGAAAGACAAATTTTCTCTTTTTGTCAGGTGGCCTTTTTCATATATATTAAACCTATTTTAACATATTTAATCTTATTATTTTTTTATCTAATCTGGGATTACTTTCATTGTAACACAACAAAGGAAGTCGAATGCAGGCTTCCTGTTCGTTATTTTATATACTGTATACTAAATAGGAAATAAGGAAACTTTAGAAAATACGTTTTCATAATTAACGTGCAAAACTCCAGAGATGAAAGCCCTTGGCAGTTTATTTCATAATTTAACTGTAATTGTTTTCATGATTAACGTGCAAAACTCCAGAGATGAAAGCCCTTGGCAGTTTATTTCATAATTTAACTGTAATCGTTTTCATGATTAACGTGCAAAACTCTAGAGATCAAAGCCCTTGGCAGTATATTTCTTAATTGAACTGTGATTTCAAGAATGCTACAGATTCGGACTAAACTCGACTACTTCACAGTAACGTGATTTGCTCATTTACTCTACATTTGAACAGTTAATAGGGCCAGAAGTATATTTTATTCTTGACTGAAACTAAACATATTTTAAAAACCTTGCCCTAGATTCAAGATCATTAAAACAAGGATAAACTGACAAGAAATAAATATTGATCTGCAGACTAGATCTTGTTTATCCCCCTAGTAACACAAATTAGTTTCATTGTATATTGGTAGAGCTAAAGCTTATATTAACAGACCTAGCCCTATAGGTGGTGCATCAATGGTGTATAATGACTGCGTATTGCGCTAACATAATTTTAACAAGATAAACTGTGAAACCGGTTTCTACGGCTCAGGAATAGAGCACAGGACTTAAAGTAGAAAGATCGTGAGTTCGAATCTCAGCCGAGGCGGTGAGATTTTCACTCAGGGTGAGCTCTGTATTGGCTTAATGGCTAGACTGTGTCCAAAAGTCGTGTTTCACTCACAAACGAGTGCGCCTTTCGGGGTTTTCTTGCTGTTAGGACCCAGCAATGGAGTGACAAACGCCCAGGGCCCGCAGGAGTTGAACACTGGGCCTAGTTATCACCATGATAATCGAGTATAAAGCCCCTGTCACGTAGTCAGAAACCGGAATGGAACACTGCAGATGTATAAAGTACTTAGTTAAGCAAGCGTTAAAAATGGAGGCGGTTATCTCCACCCAAAAATAAAATCTTAAAAAGAAGATCGACCGGGTGTTATTGCTTTCTTAAAATGTTATAAATAGCTTATGAACATAAACACCAAGACCGAAATCAAATAAAGAATTTCTAACAAATGGACCATTCCTCAGACGAGAAACAATTTAACTTGGCCACATCATCGACTCGTTCTGTCAATAGATTTTCATTTCTGTTACTCTCTGATGGATCTGGCTGAGAATGACAGATTTACCCTTTTATTGGCTACTTTCAATTATTCAGTAAGCCGTTTGGTGGTTTAATTGGGCTATTGACATGCTGTCAGTCAGACCTCATGAGCGCACAGCCGTTCAATGATGCAAAAGCCGGGAATTTGGTTCTTATCCGCGTATGTCTTCGGTAAACGGGGAAAGAACAGTCGAGGTCTCTTATGGGAATTGCTAGTAAAAAATTCCCGGTGACGCATCGTGCAAATTCGAATTGAAGTCTAATTTGGACTAGAATCGCAAAAGAAATCCACTTGAGATCAGACATGTTTTTACCAGTAAGCGTTTAAGAAAGCAATCTATGTAAATCTTAATCACATGTGATCTTGTAAGAACAGATACATTTTTTAATGTTTACATGTCGTTTCCTTGTGTTTTGGCGGCCATTCTGAAAAAAAAATGATAATATTGAAGATTACTTGAATTCCAGATTTTGTGTGTAAAGGCAAAAGCTTTCAGTCGTGCTAAATTTTCATCCTTAACGGTATACGTACACATCTGCGAAAAAATGGGTATTATCTCACGACATGCACAATATTAGTTCATTATAAGTGATCACAAAAGTTTTCACGCAAAACTATCCCGGCTCACGGACCTGCTATCTCCAATTTACCTGTTTCATACACTGTTATGACTCTGTGTTACATTGTCCACGCGTGCCTTTTTTTACAAAAACAAAACTGCGTGACCAGAGATCCGATTTTACACATGCACGACAACCAAGGAAAAGAAATATAAAAGAAACATATAAAAAAGAGCTCGAAAGTTTAAAAAATTTGGTTTGTGTGGTTTGGTGCGACGGCTATCAGGTGGCGTGCGTGCTATTTTCTTTATTTGCGCTACTGGTCGCACCAGGTGCCAGTTTATTTCCACACGTACACAGGAGCTAGCAACGGTTTTAGAACGAAATATTAGCGAATGCTATAATATTTTAGGGTAAAAACACTAAACTTCATGTAAATTTAATTAACTTCATATGTGAATAGGTCCCTTTTAGCACGAAAGTGATGATAGTTTTGTTGACAAGACGGATGTATTAATGTAAGATGAAAGTCAGAATCCAAACCCAGTCAGCGTCTTTCCAAACTTTCAAATCAGACGTCTCGTGAACCCAGATTTAGAGGTCACGGAGGTACAGCATTAAACATTACATGTAACCATCTAATGAAGTAATTTAGAATTCGGTCGCTGTCTGCGAATTTCAAATTTGTATTTATCCTAATCCGCCCACTCCGGTGAGATTGAAATTACATTACGTTTTTCTGTGACACGGGAGTCTAGCCTGCTGGCTATACAAGGTGGTGTTATAAAATCTGCACCGCGGCAGTACAGTTACATTGTTAATCAGGAAGTGGCTTTGGCCGATTTATATGGGTTGGAATGTCAAGTATTCGTTAGACCACACGTGCTGATACTAATCCTACCCGGGTTAATACTTTTCCGAGTTTTTTAGAGACACTTTATATATAAAGCCCATGTTATGCGAGACAGAGTAACAATGTGCTGTCTCCGAATGCTTAATGTATCAGATAGACTGGTTTTCTGCTCATAATTTATATCGTCAGAAAACTTATCCAGCTGACGTATATAAATAACAAACAACGACGGCTTTTACCAATGCAAAGAACGCGGAAGCGCTTTCTCGTTTCAGAAACTAAGGTTTTCCATGGCTCATGTCAGTTAAGAAACTTACTTCATACAGAAACGAAAATACGATATATGATCATATTTTTCTAAAAACATTACTCGTTTCCACTGACGTCATATCATTGCTGACTTTTTCATTTACTATTGTATATTTTGGCTGGAGCAGATCTAGCAAAGGCGATATGTCTTTGTTATTTTTCAATCAAATAAATTAGAACCAATCAAGTCTGATCTATGTATAATACAATTTCAGTCTTGGATATTCTTGATGTGTACATAAATTCCTCATGTATATATGCGACTAATTTCCTCCGCTAGGAGACTATGCGTTCATCCCCGTTCGTATGTATGTGTGTGTTTGTTCACAACAAAAACTCACGCAATCATGAATGGAATCTCATAAAATTTGACCGTTTCCAAAATTCGAGCATCGATCAGATTTTTGTGTGGATCCGGCACATGATCTGGATTCAAAAAGTCATCAAGGAAAATTTTTGAATGTACAGTCACTTATAAACCAAATAACCTGGGAATATGGTCCGAATAACTGAATGCAAACTTCGGTTTGGAGCATCCCACAATAGTAACCCACACATTAATTAGGATGCAGATTTCTCGTTCCATGTGAGATGATTAAGCTCATGGACCACAATTTACTTCTTGCATTCTTTCTCGTATTCCATATAAAGAAAAATACCAACTTGTAAATCTTTGAAGACAAATTGTTTGGTACACTTACTGTGGTTGCCCTTTTGTTTGCGAGGGTTTCAATTCACTGATATTCGCATATTGGAAATAATCGCGAATATGAATCCCTCGGGAATAAGATGACCAATTAACTTAAATGAACACTGATGCATCTGCAGAAACGGATTAGTTCTCACACTTTTGAAGATGGGTCGTTAATCAGCAGCCGAATTTGTACCTTGATCTCGGAACTGACCTATGCAAACACATTATTATTGTAAAATATGCAGTAAAGCCCGTGGATATGTGGCGCATGTAATTATATAATGACTGTAACAGAAAAAAAGGTATTCGTGGCCTTTATTTTTTTTTTTTTTTTTTTTTTGTATTAAATAGAAATATTGCCTCATTTAGATTCTATTGGTTCTCTTGCAATCGAGAAAATTAAACTCTCGCAAAACGTTCAAAATTCAGAAATTTCAGCCTCGTGAATATAAAGCAGACCACAGTATATTAAAAAGAATGCATTATGTGTCTTTTTTTTCACGGATATTGTATCATATATATTTGACAATACGGGGGTTGATGACCGTGTCTGAAACCGAAAATGTAAATAAGCCTTGGCTTGAAATCACGGAGATGCCTTATTGTGTATCTCTGTGTCTCATGGCATACAATCATAACGTAATACAACTATTGGGCCTTCTCCGGGAATGACCGTATATATAGAAGTTTTATTTAATACAGTCCTGTGTGTGCCGCGGGTGGTCTTCACGGGAAATGGAGCGAAGTTTCAAATTTAAACTTATACGACAGTCCTTAACTAATAGAGGTGTCATTCGTGTGACAGATACATTTTTAAAATGTCATTGATCAGCATTATGTCACAAAATAAGCCAGTTATCAAGACATCCGTCAGAACCATTAAACTTCAAGCCTTGCCCGCGGTCCTTCGCTAACGCGTCCCTTGCAATGTACCTGTAGGCGACACCAAGAAAATCTATCGTTCTATTCACTCTGCGAGAGGGCATTTTTTATTTACCATGTGAAAGAAAAAATGCTGTTCACAATACATATATATAGTGGCTTCTACCCGGGGACAAAGGGATCACCCTTTGTCTTAATGGTTTATATTCCTTTGATTACAAAAAAAATATTTTATAGTAATCTTGATTGCCTTCAAATTTAACTTAATCGAAAATGTCATCAAAATCCATGGATGACATCTTGGCTTAGTTGCAAACAAACAAACTAACCAACAAGCACACCAAGGGGGGAAATAATACCTCCCTGTCCGAGGTATGATAAGATTACCTAGGGCTTAGAGTATTCTGATCGATGTAAAAAGGAGCCATAATTCCGGAGAACAGATAAGTTGTCTGTGTGGCCTTATGGAGAGCCAGCGCTGTCGGTCTGAAAGGCTTCTTCAAATGTCGCAGGAAGCCCGGCGGCAACGGGTTGATGACGGACCGGGATCTGATCCGCAGCAGGAGATAACTGTTCAGTGACAGGGATGCAGGCTGGTTGTCTCTGCAGCCGCAGGCATTAATGCTGGACAGCCTCATCCAGGGAAACCCCTTCCCGCCTTTTATGCAGGCTGAGTTGGTATCAGTTTCAAGAGCCTATGAAATTTACCAGTACGTTTACCCATTCGAACTAAAGCTGCACGACTCTGTCCTATTATATATTCAACGATGAGTTGTGTACCGTTTATTTGATGGAAAAGTAGATTTATTTATATGGGCCACATTATGGTCCTTATTTCAACACAAAAAGGTCTCAGCTATTAATTAATGTTTACCTCTGTATGAAATACATCTTTAGCACACACATATAAACCTATTGGAAAATGACGCATGGTTAATTGACGAGTTAAATGAAAGCCTTTGTGTTCCAAGTACTCTGTTTTCTCTCTATTATTGTAAATGAGTGTTCTTGCCTCGAAAAAATTGAAACGTTTTTTAAAGTATTTTAGAAGCTCTACTTAAATTTGTTCCGTTCAGTTGTAACATTTGCCCGGAACTAAAGTATATTTATTTAAGTTTATAAGTTCCACATTTGTGTGTCGACCAGTTTGTCGCTCCTTAAGTTTGGTCACAGGGTCCATAGAATAATCCATTTATTTGGTGTGATGATAGCATAAAAATTATAGTTTGGTTCGTGTACTGATGGAATAATAAAATTCAGCCAGGTGCAAGGACATATGTTTATTCTACAAACAATGTATATTACTGAGAATCGACAGCAAATGACTTCACATTTCTGAATATAAAAATGCTTAAAATGTTATCCTTATTGTCAAATAACCGTTCGTGGATTGATGGTGTTTCAACAAACCATAAGCAGGGTTTCCAATGTCAATATTCAATGACTCAGCGTACGTTAATAATTATACCAGTTCCAAAGTATTGATTATCAGAAGTGAACTCGACGGTTTTCTTTTAGCGCATCGAGAAAACGATCTTTAAAAAAAATCCTTCAACTGTAATATTTTGTATTATTCATTTGAAGAATTCACGCATTCGCATGCTTCCCTATTTGTTTTCTTTTCTTTTGCTATAAAAAAAACTATCAGCATGGTCCATTTGTTTCATTTTGTCATATATTTCAAAGAAGTTATTTATTTTTTCAATTTGGCTGCTGATTCTGACGGTGATGCAGGGATGCAGATGATGACAAACATCATCTAGTGATAAAAATGTAGGCCATGAGACTAAAAGGTGATTAAACCTCCTCCGTAGAGAGGAAGACTTATATATTGATGAGTTGATTTCTACAACAATACTTGGGTCAATTTTCGTAGGTAGACGTTCTTAGTGCCAAACCATTGATAACATTTTCTTCATCTTTTTGGTGCCCATGTTTGCACTAGATCTCAAATATGGCTGGATTCAGAAAAAAAACTTAATTGTGAATAATAACAGTATCATTCATAGGTGACAGATTTGCACCTAATATTTATTTTTGTCCCTGACCTAATTTGTATACTACGTAGTCCGTTTTCCATTATCGCCCATTTGCGAGCGTCGTCGGAGGCTTCCGGTCATCACTTAGTAAATGCAAATATCTATATTTACATCTTGCGGAGGCGTCCAAGATTATTCTTTTTTATTACTAAACTATTTTTGTTGCATCATATCTTAGTGACAGTTCTTTGGCGAAAGTATGCGTTCTCAGGATAATTTTTTACAAATTGGCCTATGACAAAACTGTGACGGTTTTTACACCTTTCCCTGCTTGCAAACTGTACGAATAGACAATTTTATTGTGTCTCGTGTCGTGCAATATTTTTTCTCAGTCTAGCAATTATTAGAACGTTTGCCTTGTAAAAGTTTCCATGCAAGCACGTCATTTAATACAAATTTTCATCCAATTTATTTTTTTCTAATTAGTCTACGCACAACCATTACTTCATGTATATTTAATTTTGATAGCTTCTGACATATGCAGACAAATTCTGGACACTTTTCTTTCCCCATAAATATGGAATTTACTATCTTCGGACGCCGGTCATCGCCAATTCCAAACAGAAATCCACTGCTTCATCTGCTTTGCTATATATAGGGAAACAGTACGCCGATATTTCACATAAAGCGGTTAACCTCCCTTGATAAACATGTAGAGTAGCCTCTTAGCGTGCGGGAAGGATGTAAGCTTATCCCGTGCCGAGGATCAAAAGCTAAAACACTGAGGCAACCAATATTTACACTGGAATAGTTTAAGTTCATCGCCGGAAAAGATATTTTTGTCTACTCTTCCTGACCTGTTATAGGATGAGAGCCGGACTGTAAATACACTAATGGCATCTTTAACATCTTGTCGTCGCCATGTCTGCCGCTAAGCCACTGGTTGTTTATGACATGAAAGCCTTCATGAAGTAATGTTTGTGCTGAGTATACAGGACGTGGGTATTCCATGTCTGTTTCATGCCTGTCGCCAGGCTGAACCTTAGACTGGTGACGTTTTGTCGAGGAACAACCATAAACTACAGGTAACAAGACCTGCCATGCACACAAATAATTATGACAGCGGGTCTAAGGCCAAAAAATTGTTTTTCCGGCACTTTTTCAGAAAACAATGCGGGCTCGCGAATCTTTTTACCTATTTATTAAAGGGTTTCCATAAATAATTCATACGTTCAGTGGAAAACATGATAATGACAGAATATTTTCGCTAAACAGATAAAAAGCACGTAATAAGAAGAGCAATCTTATTATTTTCTTTTCTTTAAAGAACTTCCCGGGCGGCTGGATCTCAAAATCGGAACAACTCTACTGAAAATCAAAATAATTTTTTCAATTGGGAGGTTTCAAAATTTTTTCGCGCATTGCCTGATTAACCAATCTTTTTTTTCCTGTAAAGCGATGCTTATTATTTCACTCTTTAAAACGTCTCGCAGTACTTATCATCAACTCGTTCTTAAATTAAAACTAAAACTTTACTATGGGTATATTTAACCTCCACCAACATCTAGCTGAGGATATGTGATGTTTGTTTCATTGTTTTTCCAAACAGTATCTCCAAAAAGTTCACATTGGAGAACTTAAGAGAAAGGTGTAGCACAGACAAGAGAAAGATTGCTTACATTTCATTCAGATCAGGACGGTTTTACTGTTGTATCAACAATGCAAGATAGGACATTCGAATCGATTAAATGGAATTATAGTGCAACAAGAAGATGCCGTCACTTTTGTGGGACGGTAAAATATTAGGCAGATCAGATAGAGTTAAACATGCAGACGTTGGCTATTAGGCCAATGGAAACACAGGCGATCGTTTAAATGTACAAACAGTTGGAAATAATATCTTTATAACCTTTAAAGTACAGTACTTTTATTTCACATTATTTGCTTTCTAAATATATATCAAAAGCAACTAAATAGGAAACATCTGGTTTTTTTTATTATTGCAGTTTACGTTTTATCAGAGAGAAGGTTTCTCTTATGCGGGTATAGAAACTGAGTGTCCATTGTATTTAAACAATATGAAATATAAGTAATATATGCTTGAAACTGTTATATGCCTATCCTTTCAACTTACTTTCCAACCATCATATGTATCAATAGCAACCAGAGTTCGCTGAAAACAAATTGCTTATTTCTTGTGTTGCAGGAATAGAGGCATAGAACAGAACGTGAGAGTAAGTATTCAGTCTTATATGGAATACAATACTCCGAAGAAAGATGAATGCTTTAACATTTTATTTTCCGTCCAAAGATCTCTACTGAATCCAACCGATTTGGTTTCAGAATACCACTTCAGTCAGGACCTTTGATAAAGAAATATTACTGAAAAAGAGGGAACGTAAGGATTGAGATGCAGTAAAGGTACCACACCATTATGAAATAAGACGCTTGAAGGAGTGCTGTTTTCTCTGTTACATGAAAAATATATATAAACTCCATTGTGTTTGCACCGCCCACTGGCACATCAAGGCCGGCTATTCTTAAGGTTCAAAGACCTTGATCTGTGGAATTCATTTTCTTTCGCAAAAATATTGCCTTTTCTTTGGAACAACTGTAGCCTAAACGCGGTTTTTTCTGATCCATCCGCCCCGAGGAAATTTGAAGTATGGTTAAAGTACCATACAAACGTATCTAATTCATCAATCTAAATTTAAGTTCAGAATCTTTTTCTTCTAGATGTTTTAGTAGTTTTTAAACTTTGTGCGGCCATGCACACCAAATCCTCTGGCGTTTTTCGTTGGTTTTAAAGTACGGAAGCCTGTAGTGACATAGACACATTACTTAGAGTTACAAGTGACGGCTTCTTCTCCCCGCAATCACCAACCTTATCCGACCTGTCCACGCCACGTCACGTGCCCTACTCGCCGTGACCCATACATCTTGAACACTCCGCTGCAGAAGTTAGACAAGTCACGTGACACACCAGTTATTATAGGACGATACCGTAAATGCATTAGACTACTTTAAAACTTAAAAAAATGCTCTCAGTAAAAAAAATGTCTAGAATTGTCTCATTATATGTCATTATATGAATTAAATTATTAAATACACACTTTGGGTATAAAACAAAGAGAATTCTACAAATGACTTGCATGCGGGAAATACAATACAATATATGCATGATTTAAAAAAAAGACTGATGAAAGTAACAACAGAAATCATGTATTGTGTAATAAAAAGAATAAATAATATAGCAAATATAACAACACATTTTTTTAATATACAGTCTACAAGAAACTAACAGCATTTATGGAATTTGATATAAATAGATGTAAAAAAATAGAACAGTAACCATGTTTTTTTAAAGACACGCGTGAAGAACGTCAGATATGATTTTTCCAACTGAGATTTTTGCACGTTACATATTAAATTCTAAAAATGATTTCTTATTGAGTGTCTTATCATGACAAATATAATTATTCAAATTCAATACAATGGCACCCACACAGAAACTATGGCAAACTTACTAAGTTAAGTACTTACTTATAGTTGACAGAACTCAAAAAGTTTAAAATAAATGTGTTTAATGTCTTATATATGAAAATTATTTGGCAAGAAGAGCTCTCTGGACTGTGGTGTCGCACGCAGAGGGATACATAGTGTGCACAATCATATAGTCGTGTACCACATCAAGGTTGCTCTTCTTGATTAGTAATAATATTTAACTGATCAATTGATCTTCCTGCAGTAACACTGGATTTAGAAAAATAATATTAATATATAATTATAAATTGTTATATTGACAAAGTTAGACACTTCTTTCTTAATCTTTGGCACTTGTTTTTTTTTTCTTCAGGCCAACTGGCATCCGCCGTGTTACTTAGAGGTTTTCGGGATAATTTAGGTGAAAAATCCTTTGATAAGTTTGAACGTAACGTAGATTAAATATATAGATTTGCTCACAAGCTTTACATTTCAAATTTACACCAATGGGGTCAAGAACTGTATCCTATAGCCTAACATTAAAGTTACTTTACCTACATTTAAAATCCTTGTTAACGAAACACTCTCACTCAGTCCTGAAGTTTTAAATTATCTCACAAGATTTAAAAAATGTAATATAGGCACTATTGCTAAAATTAGATTCCAGTCTCGGGTGGATGCTTAATATCCATAGCTTTAATTAATGAATGTCGATACCAAACGATACATGTTCTAAAATTGTTTTATAAAATAAGCATATAGTTGCAAAGTTGAACGTACCGTCCGTTGGCTAAAAAATCAGAATCTTTAGTTCACGGATAGCCTTGAAGTACGGATTAACATATGTGTAAGACGCTTGAAGATCACCATTTTAAATACCTCTTTTTTTCATTTTGCCCATCCGAATCAGTTTTAACCCATTGATTTATTTTAAATTTCATACCAATTATAAAACACTCCATTTTTACAGTTTACAAGTGATTTCTCGCTCGGTCTTCATGGTATCTGGATATAAATATGAATATATATACGATGAAATGTATGACAGCAGAAAATTTGGTCAAACCAAGCAAAGACTTACACATGGAAGAGATATATCTAACATCTAATCATATGTTTATAAGTTTGATATTCAAGGATGCAAACTTTTTAAAAGGGAATTTTTAAACATCCTTTACAAATACGTATATATATATATATATATATATATATATATATATATATATATATATATATATATATATTCCATTATTTGAGTTACAGTCGATGTTCAAAAGTTGAGCGTGAGTGTTAAACGAAATTCAATCATCTTGAAAATTATACAGAAATCCAGCACAGTGAAGCACATGGGAGTAATGTAATCTCTGCCTTGGAAAAAAGTACCACATATTACGCAACCAAAGGGACCAAACAGATTATTCTTAACAAACGCAGTGAGCTTATTTCGAAATGTCGCAAACATTATCCTCAAAGCCTGCAGTCGGGCGTAAAAGAAATAATATTAACAGCTCGGTCCCTGTGTTTAGCAACAGTTCTCTGACGATCGCCAGGTTCAACATTTTCATGAAACTCTGACTAGTACCTCTATGCTTCAAAGTGTTCAATGCTGAGTATATATATATATATATATATATATATATATATATATATATATATATATATATATATATATACACTATACAGGACATATGATATATTGATTCAACTATAGCTAGAGCGGGAGATGTCACCCTATATTAAATTCACTAACTTCTTTGAACATATGATTTTTACATTTTTTTTCCTGTGAGAGCTAGTCTTTGCACCTCCATCTTTACCGTAGAGCTGACAATTACATTTCACTTGGGACAGGAAATTGTAATCTGGCGGTAAGATGGTCTGGCTGCAAAACTGAAATGAGGACATGGTAGCGTCGACGTCCGGCATTAGGGCTGTGAACCTTCCACATCCAGTGTGCTTTCTTATTTGTCAAGGCTTACACGTACTGTGCAGTTATATTTGTCCGAATAAATGATTCACAAAAAAATAAGACCCAAATATAGGTTCTCAACTATATTTATTTCCGAAATCAGTGAAGAAGGCGATCTTTTTACCCTTATGATTTTTTTTTTAATTTCCGAGTGGCTTAAACTCAAACCCAACCTTTTTTTTTTGGTCTAATAAGAGTTTAAGCAATGGGAATATAAACGGATAGGACTGGTTTGATGTAGTTTACTTTAAGAAGATATAATAAGACAAAACAATAAATACTAATCGTAAGAAGAGAGCTCCATGCCGTGACTTTAAATAAAAATATGGAGTCACTTTATGCAGGCTAGGCAGATCGGTTAAACGAGCAAACACATTTGTGTTGTTTCATTTGCAAAACTAATATAATAAGTCCATATATTTTTTCCCCTATATTACACTAAAAGCGATTCCATCTGGTTGAATGTATTTGCCCAAAATGAGTTTTCCACTTTAAAGAGCAATTTTCTCTCTTTCATTTTCAGAGTTCTTGCGCTCCCGATTAAGTTAAGCCCGATACGTATACACATTGTTACTCATATACATAAACACACAGCAACGGTAACAGAATATACACAGTCCCTTCCGCTTAAGGACACTCCAGTTTCCTTCCGAGTTATTTTATTAAAATGGCCTTGCAACTGTATAAATCATTTTATATTAATATAATAATATAAATTATTTTATAAAAATATAATAATATCTGGCCTTATTCATTTGCTGGCCTTGAAACGATTCGTGACAAGCTACCTGCAGCTCAATTGACTATTATTCCTAAACAATTGGTAGATCTTTCATGCACTGATTTTAAAGATATGACGAATTAAATTTCGTGACTATTACGGGATGCTCTTCAGATTCGAAACTATTCAAGAAACCTGTATTCATGAAAGTTTAGAAGATAACTCCAAGGTTAGGCTGAGTCGTGTCTAGGCCGCCCTAATTCATCTGTATAATCATTAATGACGCATATATTCACGTATGTTTAAGTAATCCCAGAGGTCTGAAATCACGATAAGATACTTTATTATCATAATGTATGCCATGACAAACAATATTTATCACTTTATAGAGATTCAGGCACCTGTGGTAAAGCTAGAAGTACTAACGATACAGTTGTTATACTAACGGCTACGTTTCAGCTTGCTACAGAGCTGGTACCTAGCGCTATGAAAAACTGTTATCACTTCATCTGAGTATAAATAAGTGTTGGTGGTCGATGCATTGTCAAAGGGTTAGTGTTGTGGTATTACTTATTCCGCGAAGTACTTACTAAAAAACAACCAAATGTATGCATTTTTTCCTTGAAACATTTCTCATCCCAAACGTTTCTTAACGGACTACAATACCATCTTCACTCCATCAATATCTACGCCACTTAAAAATGTAGAAGCCCCGGTGTATTGTGGGGTTTTTGTATTTCAATGCACATAAATCCACACTAGCAGAGTCAGACTCTTGTGAGTTAATTTTTATAAGGTCAGTCGTTTTTTTTTAGAAAAAACAGAAAAGGTGCAAATCTGTCACCTGTGACAATTACGCTGACCAAAGGTTTTGGTTTGGCACATCTGGGGACCAAAGAAGGCACTCATCAACCACATGAGCGTCCCTACCGGAAGAAAGATAAGATATATTAAGGACGGTGTCAAATTTTCCCTCAAGAAACCGAGAGTTTACTTGAACTGCCGGCCCTCTCCAGTTAACGCTCGTGCCAACACAAAAAGAAGTTTGCCAGAGGTTAATAAATAGTAAAAAAAATGTAAACCCGTTAACGTTAAGCTAACCAAAGTCTCATGCATTATACGTACAATGGTCAAAGAGGTGATGGGAAAGGAAACATCTCAGTTTAGATTTTAAAATACTGACACTGAATTAATAACAAGAGTCACCTGGTCGTTCAAAGATTTTGACAACGGAATTTGGCGTTAACATAATTGTCTAATATATAAAAGATGTTTTGCCTCTTTGAAGTAGACGAAAATCTTGTTCAAAGAAACCATGTTATGTACAATGAGCCAACTCATTTTTATGCTAGTGTTCTGAAATGTGTTTTGGCCACCTCTGTTCGGAAGCTACAACATAGTACATGTACTTGTACATAGACTTAGTACATGTACATGCATACTGTTTAGGGCTGCAAGCCTTATTCTGCAACTATATATTTACATATAACAACATGTATGTTTGCTTTTTGTAGTGTATTATCCAACCTAGGTAATTAACCAGTTACGAAGTACAGTGTTCAATTAATCATTATCTGTTGATTTCCTTATCCTGTGGAATTATGCTATACCGTATATAATTATTACGGATAACGACCACCTGCTCCCTACCAAACGTTTCAAATAATGGTCATGAACAAGCAAATCTCAGCCTTGCATCTGCTGACTGATTTACCCCGCGTGCCAACATCATTCAGCGGTATAACCTTAATTTCCACATGTGACATGCGACATGTTATGTTTAAGCCAGGGGCGGATCCAGGATTTAGGAAAAAGGGGGTCCATCCAAAGGGGACCAAGTTCCGGAAAAGGGGGATCCAGGCCGAAAAAAATTGTATAAAACTCTTAAAAAAAGGTTGCTTCGGATGACAAAGAGGTGTTCCGGATCCTCCTCTGTTAGTCCTTACCCGTATCCGACTTGCCACCTCCGGCTTTGGTCTGAAGGAATGACGGATCTTTAAACCTTTTGACACGCTTGTGAGGAACGAATCATTCAGGCCAAGAACACTCGTCGGACAGTGACGAAGTGATGTGTTGGTGTTAACACTTATTCCCACTCTCCGTGAATACACAAATGAGTTGGCATTTCTATTGGACTGGAATCCTCGAGTTCTCACAACAGTCATACGGTCCATGTACTGCAACGACCATCCATCCCATTCTTTACTGTATCAATTTCGTGGTGAACAGCCTGATATCTTAACATTAGGCCACAAGTGATTAATTAGCACTTAATAATATATGTGAACTCACAGACAAAAGACTAAAACTCTTCTCTATGGAAACTATCTCTAGGGTAACTAGTCTTTCTAATGTCGCTTTCAATTTGGCTTCAAGAGGTCCAGTATCCGTGCGAGACGTGTGTATTCAGATGGGCGAAAATTCAACAAACGTGCAGAGTGATTTATATAATGCAGAGTAATATCGGGCTCTCTCTCTCATGGTAGGTGTTGTTAGAAATACACTCACATGACAGCGTACCTATAGGCCAGGAAGCGTTGTCCAAACTGACGAAAGTATTTGCATCCTGATAATTTCCTTATATAAGCCGAAAAACAACAAATTTCAAACGTTAAATTTTATATCTGTTTAAAATCTACTCATATTTCATGCCACAGACGGTCATAACTGTAGGGTGTTCGGCTACAGGACTTCTCCCCATGGAGTAATATTAGTCAGGCGCTGCGTTATCCGTATTAAAACGGAGGCCCAGTTATACTTAATTGCTTTAACGTTTCAATCTGACGTTTACTTGTTTTGCTCGTCCTTCAGATGACATTGAGGACTTATATCCGTGCAACAAGAAGCGAACGTATTACAGGACATCGTCTGTATTGAACAAAGGTTCTTTTTATCCGCGAACAATCTTGGTTTATGCCGGTTGCTGCGTTGTATTTGTTGTGATTTACAGAAGCCCCGTGAAGACAATGATTACCTAATCCTGGCGGAGAAACAATGCCAGCTCTGTCTAAATTACAAAACATCTTTCCCTGTATGACCACAGATTAGATGTTAGCTGGGATGAATCGAAAACCTTCGGAGACGACTATAGGATGTGAATCAGAACACCTTTTGAGCTTTACAAGTTCTTACTAAGTTCTCGTGTGACCCGTGGGTTATGAAGCTCAGCTGACGAGATTACCTCATGCATAGACCATTTGAATGTGAAGCAGGTTTTTTTGGCCCGAACAGCAGTAATGTAGATATCAACTGCAACATTAAATTTTGCTTACTGAATAAAACTGTTGATGTTTTGGAGAGCGGTTATAATTAGAATCTCTACTGTTTTAAGGTTTATGTAATGTATCAGTTGTGGACCATTACAGTTGTATAAAATTAAAGAAAGCATGTTTTCGTTTTTGTAAGATTCCTAATGGATACCTTCATCCGGGAGACTAAGGCAAGTGACAGTTGAGGAGGGCCCAAAGGGGGATTCAAATTTTGAATCATATATACATGAATTTTAGGTATACAGTTTAAGCGGATTCTGATCATCAAAACATTCGTTTGGTTATTTTTTAAGATATTTTTGTGGAGATAACCGCCTCCATATTTGAACGCTGGGGCTGGCACGTGAAAATCCTGGCGTTAGCAAGGCTCGATGTACCTCCTGCGGGTCCTGGAAATGTGTCCTCCCCATTGCTGGGTCATAATATCGAGGGACCCCCGAAAGGCGCACACGTTAATTCGTAAAGCAAAACTGTTGGGCACAGTGTCCCCATCGAGCCCGCAAGGCGGTCACCCTGGTTTTGGACCGACCGTGAAAAATCTCAACGCCTCGGTGGAGATTTGAACTGACGATGTGCTGGCTTTTAGCCCTGTACTCTACCCAAGTACCACGGACGCCGGTTAACATTCCCTTGTTATACATGAAAATATTCATAACCTGTATCCATGTACTGTGGTTTCAGTGTAGAGTTATCAGAAAGAGCCGGTATGAACTTTTTACGGCCGAAAACACAGAAACTTATTTACTTACGCTTCTGGCATAATGCTCAATTAGTTCTCACGTTTAAGGAGAACCTATTTTTTGCTTTATTTGATGTTTTACCCTTCAGACAAATACGTTGTGAATACGCGACTCAGTATTTCAGAAAATACTTCCATCCTAATCAAGCTTTACAGTGCGGCACACCATGCAAGATGTAAATACACCCGACGTCAGAAGCCTAAATGGTGCCTGAAAGTAGTGTGACAATTAATGTTATATCGATGGTCGTTTTCTTTTATAATCTATGGTAGTATTTTACCAAATTGAACCCAAACGAGTATGTATCCATATACAAAGAAGCCATATCAACCAGAACCGGGGTAAAACACTTATCTAGAAGTTGCAGGAACTTTTTTTCTTATGTTTGTTTTTCCATTTGCGCTATATGGTGGGTTGAACCAAATGACATTTCTCGCTCTTTTTCTTCTCTACAAATACACAAATATATATGAATCAAGTTTCGTCTGACTTTTTCCGACTACGTGGTTTCGTACAACATTATGTTGCACTCATCAGGTCATAATTGAGAAGTTACTATGTTTTATGGTCAAACCTTGATTACATAATTGGTTATAGGTTATTCGGTACGTTTGCTAATTATTATTGAACGACAAAGTACAAGGTGTGTGCAAGCGTCAGGTGGATTCATTAAGGTGTCGAGAACAATGCTACGGTCTTAAAAGCAACAATGGATGGGTTAGGGAGCAAAAGCGCATATTGTTATTGCACTATAGTTGTCGGAATCCATGTGTGTCAGGTTGTGTGTTAGCAAAAGCATTTCCCTGACCAGCATTATCTTAAAGGAATGGTTCTTAAATAAAAGGAACGAAGCTGTATTAATGGCGATCACTATTATTACTACTCTGTAGTTGAGATCATTATGTGAAAAAAGTAAATATGTTGATTCTGACGTAAGATAAGAATCTGAAATACCGGAAAACATGTAAGTGGTCCATGAGGGCTTTGAGTAATAAACAGGGATAAACCATGTAGAATGGGAGAGCTTATAAGCCGCCAAACAGTCCGGGGCTAATCCATGGTTTTCCTGATTGAAAACAGTAAGTTCCCAGAAACAAACTGCCAATTCTAGAAACAGCTGTCCTCGGACGTTCGTAAGCAGATTAAGAGCTCAAACAACCTAATTATACCGGCAAAACCAACTATGTAATCAAGGACTGACCATAAAACATAATAACTTCTCAAATATGTACTGGTATAAACAAGTCCATTACAATCAGTCATACCTGATGAGTGTTACAACATGTTGCACGAAACTACGTAGTCGTTAAAAGTCTGAAGAAACCTTATTTCTCTATGTTTGTATAATTTTAAAGCTCGGGTGTAATACCATAGAGCACTCTAGTAGTTGTTTATTGCAGGAGACCCGTAGATTAGTTTATAATATATATATATATATATATATATATATATATATGTGTGTGTGTGTGTGTCTTACATATACCAATGCAATAGTAAATAAAGTTATTTTTCAAGTAGATTGAATACTCACTTTAACAATATTCATAAATATAAATTGAATATATCTCCGTTTATCTAAACAGCTGACCATCATTAGTGGGTTATAAATCTTAGCTGGTCCTTTTAAAGTAATCATTCGAGTCGTTTGTCCTTTCAATAAATTATTCTCGATCTTCCACAATCAATGAAAACAACTTTATCTTTAAAAGTAATGACTACGTCATACCTGTTTAACAACAATTACAGTCTCCATGAAAGCAGACATACATCACAACCCAAGAATGAAAGACTGTCCCTATATTACAAATAACCTTCATTTTTCTCACATATTCTCTCGTTCTCTCAGGTAAAGTGGCATTTTATTATCCTTTATACATTAAACGGGTCCGGTACTGGATTTCTTTACTGATCGGGAGTATCCATTAATGTCTCTTGGCGACAGAACTACTTGTTTACTGGACTGGACTAATGGAACATGTGATAGACGGCCTGAAAACGTTAGGAAAGTTCATTTAAAATCACTCGGACGGGGGCCTGTTTTATTCCATCCGTCAAAGAAAAAAGAGGATTAGGTTACTTTGGTTTTTATAATGTTGATGCTTTTACTATTGCACTTAGAAATGTCATGTGGGAAATTAATCTTACTGATGAATGGAAATTTGCAAATATTGAGCACTGTGCTACAAACATAGGAATTCAATCTACGCGCTCCCTGGCTGTTCTAATGTTTGGTAGCAGCTTACATTATCAATTACATAATCAATAGTTATAAAAGGATTAATTTATGAAAACCTAAGTTTTAAGTGAATAAGCGTGGATTACTAAACGTGGAAATGTGTGCGAAGGTGTTAAGTGGATCACAATCAAAGTAACCTTATAAAAGAATGATCAACGAATGTAAGTAATATATAGCCGATTTTTTTTCTTTCAGATATTAATGCTAAATACATGCAAAACAGACAGACCCAGGGTTTATTAATTTCTTTTATTGTACAAGCCAAGACAATATGCATACAATTTTGCCAAGGTTCAGGGAAAGATCCAAAAATATGCAATTTTATAAATGATGCACATGAACGCTAAAATGTTTAATTCATTTTCAATATTACCTTTATGAATGAAAAATGGGCAATATAAATATACCATTATAAATTTTCAGTTATTATTACTAGTTTGAAGGATTATCACAATAGCACTTGGCGTTAATTCTTTAAAAAATGATTCATAAAAATAGAATTGGTTAGTCTAGGATTTTTTTTATGATGCCTAAATATGACATACGCTGAATCATGTTTTGCGTCATTGACGACTTTTTATATTGTTGTGAACCACTAAGCCATTGAAGCACTGATGTCCCCCAAGTGGATCTCTCCCTGTGGTACGAGCGCCTTCCCGGGTGTTCGGTCGTCTTTGTGTTGCCCACCGGTAACGACGCACAAGCAAACTCGCTCGCGAATTCATTGAGGCTTGTCATATTCAATCCAGGATCCTGCTTCCGTGGCCGTCGCAGGTCGCTGCATGTAGGTTCCTCACCAAGGATATGTGGACTTCGTTATATTATTTACGCTCGCCAGCGGATTTACCATGGACTTTCGTTACCCGCTGTGAACTTTTGTCAACTGTTTCCAGTATTGGTTTACAAGGAATCCATGAACATTATGTACTAGAGTTAAGTATTTCATTTATGTTGCAAGTTACCAGGGACTTCGTTTAGCTTTATTATGCATCAAATCTATCATTTTGTCTGTTCTTGTATATATTGTGAAGAATATGATTATTATTGCACTTATATTGTCGTCGAGTTTATCTATAAAAATACGTGTATGAAATTATGTATTGCGGTCCGATGGGACATGTTTGCCGTGTGAACGAGGGCGTAACAATTTTCATTTATCCTAGGTGTTTCTTAGATATTTCTTTGGTTGTTCAGCTTCTTTAGACAACTTCTTTTATTTGATTGTGATCTGTTGAAATATGGCACGAAGATATGGGTTCTCTTGAAAATATATTTGTATGTAGTATGCGCAAGACTGAATAAAAATGTAAGTGAAAATACTGCTGATGTAAGTATCTACACCTGTGCTAAAGGAAATACATTCTAAGTAAATACCATTTTGAACGGACGAGTAGGCTGCAGATAAAAGCTTCGGACCAGTTGCAAAGGCCAAACAGGCGAACATAAAAAGATCGTTGGCCATGAAAGGTGGGAGTTACTGACTGGCAGATTGTTTTATGCATACTGCGTGCCATCGTTAACTGTGTATCTATCTTATCAATATGCACGGGGGGCTTAGAAAACATTCTCTATTTTATTACGGGGATCAGGCACCGGCCTTGGTAATGTGACCATGCACTTCCTTTATCTGTAATAAAAACTATTATATAAAAATGTGACCATCAAATGGTAGCGAAGAATTCAAGGCACATGTGTCTCTCTCGTGTTAAAGGGAGGCGGAAATTAAGAAAGTACCTCTGTCAAGTCTTTTATAAAATCCCTGCTTTCCAAGGCTAATGTGATACACAACAGACCTGACATTTATTATTATGCATGCTCTTTCGCAAAGTAAAAAAAGTTTTGCCATGATTTTGAAAAATGGTGAAAAAATCTGACATTCGACTAACAGGAGCTTTTAGCATATCGCAAAAGCTTCCTTGTATAAAAACGGTAGGTTTACTGGAACAGTTTAAGCCGTTAGCGCACCGTGCCTGCCCAATATTTTATTGTCAAGCGGGCACACCCTTGCAGTTACACTTTTGAAAAGAAATCCAGCAAGCCATAGCGTAGGAAGCATGTCACCACGCGACTGCTTTTCATGTGTTATATGTCACGTGGAGTACAATGTTTTAATATCTTTTTATCTGGTCTATGAAGATGTTCATTGGCCTCCACAAGCAGAGTTCGTGTTCATTCTCGTTCGTGTGTGAAAAGCCGCGTGTCCACTTGTACGGATGCGGTGCGTGTGGTGAGGATAATTATGCGGATATTGTGTGTGTGTGTCTATAAGATACGTTTGTCAGTGCGTTTTTAGGTCTTTCACTCTCTTTCACCTCTACATAACAGCACGTTGTCGCATGCGTTAACGTACCCGCGGCTATAAGGTCCGGTTGGCAAAAAACGTATCCGTACCAGCACCGCACTCCGGACTACATCAAGTCAATTACCACACGCAAGGACTAAAGAAAATATTGATTCTAAAGGTGTCTTTGAGCACTGTTAACAACAAGTAATTAAGTACTTTACCAAGTATTTGTAAGTAATATTGCCATATATCGTGTTTGAAATACACTGAATAAAACGATACCACGTCTCAATATATTGCAATACAAAATTTGTAGGCGATCACCAGATTTAGTGTTAATGTGCTTTTACACAACATAACTGGCGTCTTGATGAACAGAATCTCATGAAATTTTCAGGACATTTCGGGAAGGGAAGAATCTATCAGATTTTGGTGTGGATCCAACATCTTCTCCGGATTCATGATCGTCATCAAGCAGTATTCTCAAATGTACAGTCACTTATGGTCGAAAGAACTTAGCAATATGGGCCAACAAAGTGAATGCAAACACGGTCCTCGTACACCACACAGCATTTTCAAAGTAGGAACTTCACCAGGTGAAGATGAAAGGTCGTCTGCCCAGAGCATCTAAACACATAGTTGGGCTATCAACGAGCACTAGTTAAAATAAAATCGACCAATCAATTAGTAAAATTACTACCCCGGTGAACCCAGCAGGATAGGCGTTCATCCCCGTTCGTGGGTATTTTTTGTGTTTGTTCGCGACATAGCTCCAGCAGCCATGGACAAAATCTCATGAAATGTTCAGGCATTTCGGGAATGGATCAATAAAGAATCGATTAGTTTGGTATAATTCCGACACATCATCCGGATTTAGAAGGTCTTCAAAGAATATTCACAAATGTACAGTCAATTTTGCGCGAATGAGCCTGGGAGTATGGGCCGAATAAGTGAATGCAAACACAGTTTTGAAACAGCAACCCACAATAGAGAACCCCCACATCGCGGAGGTTTGCATTCCTTTGAATGCAGATTTCTTGTTGTAGAATCTGTTACAAAACGGCAATGCTTAAATCTAAAGGTGAACAACTCCGATGATGGTGACATTTCAGGACATAAAACTTGCACTGCAGATGTAAGGGAATTGCCGTATGAAGATATGGGTGGGGGTGGGGGGCAGTTTCCAAGATTGTCTTATTTGACACAGAATAAGGTTGACACATTTTTTTTTAACAAATTTATAGCAGATTGACTGCCCTCTCATGGTAAAGCAAAAATTATTAATTCAACAGAACAACTAGGGACCCAGGGGTCTCAACGCTCAGCTGTATTTGTCTATAAGGATATTTTGAAGAATTTTTTTCAGAATGACGGTCCTGTGACCTTCACCTTTGACCTCTTGACCCTGAAAATAAAAATTGTCTAACTGAAGTGGCGGGTCATTCATAAATCAAGTTTGAAGCCAATCTGTCTTGCCAAAGCAGAATTATCATCCATAAACTAATTTGCGAATGGATGGGCCCTGTAACCTTGACCCCGACTTATGCCCCCCAATCGAAAAGAATCTTCCCCTATCGGCAGGTGAGTAATATCTTGAAGATGGATGGTTTGTGATGAAAAGTTTGGCTTGAAATGCATACGCATTCCATTTAAAGAAATGGGTCCTGAGACCTTGACCTTTGGACACCAAAATCGACAGGGTTCTTACTTTAGTTGTGAGCCATATATAAGTTAAATTTGAAACCAATATGTCAAACTAAACTGGAGTTATCATCTGGAAACTAATTTTTAAACAGATGGCCCCTGTGACTTTGACCTTTGACCTTGTGACCCCAAATTCATTTATGCTCTCCCCATACTGGCAAGTCAGCTAAATGTGTAAGATGGAAAGTTTGGTATGAACAGCTTTGCCTAAAATGCAGCCATAATCTTATTAAATAAGTGAGTCTTGTGATCTTGACCTTTGACCTCATGACCCAAAAATCATACAGGGTCTTTCTTTAGTGGTGGGCCATTTGTAAGTCGTGGTTGAAATCCATATATTAACCCAACCTGCAGTCATCATCTGGAAACAAATTTGTTTGGATGGACGGATGGACAGACAGACAGACAGAAGATAAAACAGACAGACAAGGTGATTACTATAGGGCATCCACTTGTGATCAATAAACACACGAGTTTTTATGACACTAGATGGAATCACAGCTGAGAAACTGACATGATTGTTGTCAATTTTTAGTAAAAAATAGAAAAATATTCATATACAAATATGAAAAAATACACGTTGCGCCACCAACCGACGAAACTAGTCATGGTCAATATTCAAGGCAAGTTTCATGACAATCCATGCATTAATTATCAAGATATTTGAGGTTTTGTATCAATTTTTTTTTTTATTTTGGTGGGGGTATTTACAAGCCCAATGGCTCGGAGGATATAGGTCGCAGTGACCTAATTTCAGGTTTCCAGAGAGATTTTTCATTGACCTCCTTGGATGTTGACAAAGAGGTTTCTAGGACCAGCGGTTACGATTTGTGCCCTGCTAACGGACGACCGCACGGCCGGACGGCTAGACGGCCGGACGGACGACCGACAAAGCGCCATTCCTAAACCTCAGTTGACTTACAGTCAGCTGAGCTAAAAATTGGGAAAATCGAACACAGCATGTTATCATATTAACATTGATGGCAAATTAATTATCGTCCAATAATTGGTCAAACAACTTCATGATAAACATATTATATAAATTCCATATTACTTTTTTCCAAGGAGCATACATATAAACTCAGCGCTTTGGAGGTCGGAGTTGGTCACATCTAGTGTCTATTCACTATTAAATCAAACCACGTCCTCAGTTACATTGACCATGAATGAGTACCCGCCTGTCGGGTATATATCCTATTTTACATCTTCAACAACAGCCACGTCCCTCAAAGCCCTTTTAATCATTTATAGAGTCATTTCTGTTTTTAGATTTATAAAAAAGGACGTTCGATTAGAATTATATATATTTGTTGAAATAATACACTACCTGCTCCGCTTAACCAAATAAATTGCATGTGTCATACGTGTTTAAAGACAATTAGACATTTGAGGTGTGTAATCTTATCAGACAATACATATGATGGACTTCAGAGAGAGGTTCATAGGAATTGTACATTGTTTTGTGTCTTTTCAAATGTGCTCTCTTATATTTTTTTGGGATGCATAAAGATATTTAGTTATTTATTTCGGGATATATTAAACCATGTTTATTGAATGTAGGTTTTGAGTTATGAATAAAGAACAATGACAGAATGTCGAATTTAACCGGCTTCTGTGGCTCAGGGGTAGGGCACAGGGCTCAAAGCCGGGATATCGTGAGTTCGAATCTCACCCCTACCCAGGGTGGGTGCTCTGCAGGCCCAATGGGGAGACTGTACCCAACAGTCGGGTTTCACTCACAAACGAGTGCGCCTTTCGGGGGTTCCTCGGTGTTATGACCCAGCAATGGGGATGAGACACACCCAGGACCCGCAGGAGAGAATCACCGAGCCTGGTTGACGCCAGAGCATTGTGTGCAAGCCCCTGTCACGGAGTCCGAAACCGGAATGGAAATTCTGCGGTTGTATATAGACTTAGTTAAGCAAGCATTTAAAAAATGGAGGCGGTAACCTCCACCAAAAAAATTTAAAAAAATTAAAAAAAAAAGAATGTCAAAATTATCTCGTTATACAGCTCTGAAGCTGGCTTGCATAAGTAGGTGTGTTTTCTTATTATAAATTTTCCAAATTTAAAAGTAGATTGTTCAGCGTTTTGCTCTGACAGTACAAAATTCCTCTTCTCTTAGCCCTCTCCTAATTTGTCAAAAAAAAACTCGAAAAAATAAAACAATTTTTTAATACTGTATACCGATATGTATATATATTTATATATATATATATATATTTATTCTAATAATATATATATATATATATATATATATATATATATTTGTTTCGTAAACATTTTTGAAACATTTTATGAACCCATGTCAGTGGCGCACTTGTCCGGATTACAACCGCTTTTCTAGAAAGGCAGGCTTTACCAGCGAGATCATATAAATATATATATATATATATATATATATATATATATATATATATATATATATATATATATATATATAATTTTCAACAGTTTTTCGGGGTGTACATTTTCGGTTCCTTTGGAAAGACATCACTGGCTTCGTTGTCGTATTGTCCTTATGGGATGTCTGATGGGAAATTCCATGCTTGTGCTCCATACTTTATGTTGCATTATAATTAATTAATATTTTGAATGTCTTATTAACTTTAATCAAAATATTCCAGGTATTTAACTGGTCAAACTGTATTACAGAGATACCAATATAAAGCAATGGCTTTTAGTGTGTGCTAAGTACCTGTATTATGATATGTATAATTGTTCAATTTAATATTCCCGTTAAAGCTGAGAAAGGTTTATAATGCCAGTTTGCTTATTTTGTATCCATTTTCCAATATACTGATTATTGGATTTTTTTTCAGTGTCCTACCTTTTAAATATAAAACCTATCTCTTATAGTTCCAATGGTTTAAGTGCAGCGCCGGCAATGAAGACTTCATGTCAATCCTTGAGTACGGCGCTTTGTTACGCCATTAGCATTGAGCTCAGCTGGAACTTTACTAAATATAATCCATAACCGCTGCCGTCCTTGTCACAGACATTACTTTAAATGGAAAAAGGATTCTCCCTGGGTTTTTTACATCAAGCTGATTCAGTCCTAATATCTGTTAAACACATCTGGGAAATTAGAAGCGGCTCGTTATTATCTCATTAGCTGTCCCGGCTGTGTTGTTGTATCTGACGGAGTCACCCATCGTCAATTATGCATTATATATTCCCGAATCTTACCGTGAATATATGAATGATTGACGAAAGAACCCTTGTCAATAGCTCATAGAATTAAGGTATGTTCTCAATAAGGAGATTCGCTTCACAACACGTCACTGGTTTTTTGCGCTAATTTTCTTAAAAACATATATCTATAGTCCATTTAATATATTTTCAGTCAACGTCACAGGTAGTTATCGAAAATCTTATTCAATCCAAAGTGCACTCTTTACCACCTTCGATTCCCCTATGTATGATTTTCTATCTTTAATTTAGCTTGTTATATAACTTGGCAGTAGTCAATTAGCAGCTGATAAATGAATTTCTTTCATGACTTGTAAAATGTCTGGTTGAACTGTTGTATTTTAAAATTTCATAAGATACTTTTTTACGAATTTCCCCATTAATAAATTGGATCTTTTTTTCTTGGAAGATTATCTTGAATAAGGACAACAGCTACGACTTTTTATTTTTTTTTTAAGGTAAAAGAAGATCAGGACCAATAACCAAATTTACACTAGAAAACTGCGGCGCGAGCTAGACCGTTCCAGAAAAATGTTTAGCGGGCTACGTTCACACCGTGTCGGACCAATTGACCATGTAGAGAGCGCTACCCTGTCAAGTTTGGCCGCATTGCACTTAGCTCGGCCTAGAATCTGCATTGCGTTTACACGCAGATAAATACTGCAATCTAGCGCGGTCTAGATTTTATTCCCTCTAGCGCATGGCCAAATCCGAGTCACATGACAGCCGAGTCCTGCTCGAGCGCGCTAGATAGAACGAGCTACACTTCTGTTTACACTCGTATGAAGCACAAATGTAGACCGCGCTAAACGCTATCTGGCGTGCGCTAGAATACCCCATTTACACCAGAAAAATGTGGCGCACGCTAGGCCGGTCCAGATAAATGTGGAGCGGGCTACATTTTAACTTGCGTTCACATTGTGTCGGGCCAAGTGACCATGTAGAGCGCCCTACCTTGTCAAGATAGGCCGCATTGCACTTAGCCCGGCCTAGAATCTGCATTGCGTTCACACGCAGATAAATACTGCAATCTAGCGCGGTCCAGATTTTATTCCCTCTTGCGCGCATGGCCTATTAAAATCGATGTTAGTAATCGAAGTTTTGGTAAAGGAACTACAGACGAAGATTCATAATATAATGCAAATACCCTGTCTCGCTTTCCTATCGCGTCATAAAACCCATCACAGATTCAATTTGCTTATACCTTAAGACAAATATTTCGGTAACCTTTAAAAATCACAAACCACAGAAACAGAGGCGACTCCGCTCTAAAATAAAACTCACATTTACACCATTATACGAAACAGTTGTAAATAAACGCCTTTTTCTCGTTTATGAGCTTCACAACAGCTCTTGCTGTAGCATCCCAAGGTCCCGGAGAATGTTATAATCAGAAAGCTTTTACCACAAGAGTAAGGCAGTTTACTGTCCTCTTTCTGTTTAACACCTTATATAGGTACTATAGTGGCCCGTATGTCTCTTTTCGCTAGCCGTATGATTCAATGTCAAGGCCTCGAGCCCGGCAAAGTGAACCTTTTCTACTCCATTTATTAACTGTAGCCTTGACCTTGATTAATGTTTGAGTGTACTTCTGCCTTCGGTGCACAGGTGCATCAAGCTGCTCTCTATTCTTATTAAATAAGAGGTCGAATTTTGCTCGCACTATGTTTCCATTCCATTAACCTTTTACATGACATTAAGGCTATTTTATCAAAGCCATGGTTCCGTTGCCAGAAAAAAAAACGGATTACAGCCCAACCAGAAGTGCATGCACAGAGCCTAAATTATCGGCCTTATGGTTTTTTTTCGTAGAAGGAAGGTTATTCTAACAGAATTATTTCTCTCCATCAAGAACCTCGCACAGCGATAGACAGGGACAAATAGGAGTTAGTGTCTATTTCAATGTTTTAAAATGTTTTTGGATTCAGGTAACCGCCTCCATTTAAATGTTTCCTATACTTATCCTAACATGTATTAAAATCTTCAAATTTCAAATCTGATTATTTTGGACTACGGAAACACTTCGGAAGTACCTGCTTTCATTCATTGATATATAATTGTTTAGTGTGGTTCAGGTAACCGCCTCAGTTTAAATGCTTCCTAAGCTTATCTATAGCTATATTAAAATCTGCATTTTCATTCTGATTATTTTGGACTGCGTATAACAGTACATTAGTACACGCTTCCGATCATTGATAATTTGGTTTTCCCAAAGGCCCAGTAACAACCACTTCGGGTGCAGTGTATGTAATCACTCCCATTGTTGGGTAATAATAACATCTGCATGGGGTTTCCCCAAGTCGTTCTTGTTTGTCAGTGATAGACGTTTGCGGGACACAGATCCTAGGCTGAGTTTCTATATCAATATCTTTGTAAATATTACAGTAAAATGCCCCCTTTGGGTCATCGTTCAGTTCCAGACCAAAAACGGCGTGGCCACAGAGGAAGTTGCTAGGAAATGGTTAACCATAGCCCTCAGTTTTAATTCATTAAGACAGTTACTAGTAAGATAAACAGCAGGAGAATATGCTACCATTAAACGCAATTATATACCATTATATTTCGTTCAATAACAAAGTTACAAGAATATATATACCCTTCCGTCACACGCTGTACAATTTTTGTCCGCTCCAATATATATGATCTATTAACTCTTGCACCTGAGTCTCATATAAAGTCCCTTACTTTATTCTAAAATTTTACACGGTTATCAAAATGCATGTATTAGTTCTGGACAATAAAAAAAAGAAAGCTCTTTACTGTTTAACAAAAGTAATACCTGGAGTGAAGCGAGCAGACACATGCTTTTACTACGGAGAAGCATCGGGACCCGCTTCAACGAAAAAAAAACATGTCATGTAACAGGTGCCGCGTACCGAGGAAGTCTGGATGTCAATTATTTGCAGACTCCTCCACTGCCATCATTGCCATCGCCTGATGGTTTTTTTATTAAATAACGAATGAAGCAATGGCATCTTGAATAAACTCTGTTACCGTGCTTGAACATCGCGTGTATAATACAGTGGACAAAACCGAATTCTTGTGTTTCCTTGGAAGAAGTTCTCCTAGAATTTATTACATTTTCTGAGCTAGCTCTTGCGAAAGACAAATATTGTACTTTGAAGTTGTTGACATATGGGGATGACATTTGTAATCATCTGTTTTTACGTGTCTTTTGTATTAGAAAATAAACTACTTTTTAATTCTGGTCCACGCTGAGTGAGGTTTCGGGAAACTCCTGGAAGATTAAACAATCCCACTTGATATATGCATCAAATGAAAGTGTTAACCTCCTTTTCCCATACCGGCTAATGTCGTTTAGGGGCAAAGCACATATTTCAAAATGTGAATATCGTGGGTTCGAATCTCAGCCGAGGAGCGGTGAGATTTCCCTACCAATATTGAGAGCTCTACAGGCTTAAAGCAAACGCCGAACCCCATAGCCTTGCGTCACTCACAAACGGGTCTTTGGGAGGTGCTATGGCCCAGCAATGGGAATGATTACACACGAAGGACCGGCAGGTGCAGTAGACATCGGGCCCGGATGAGACAACAATATATAATAAAATAACAGGAAACTGGTGCTACCGCACTGTCACCTAGTCCAAATCCGAAATGGGGAGCTGTATACTTACATTCTTAGGTTACTTACTATAAAGGTCGGCATTAAAAAAGCCAAGTCCACTTAAAAAAAATAAAAATTAACCTCTTTTTCATATTTCATATCGATAAAAAATGATGTGGAAGTTTATTGATTACCCGCAGACAAACCAATAGACATGGGTGGAAACAAAATCTCAGCGGAAGCAAATTTTATAATATTAATGTCGTGGATAAAAGGAGTCGCTGAAGCTGTTAATCCCGCTTAAATAAGAGTTTCATAAATGAACTCTACAGACAGAAATCAGTCCAAGTTAAGCCTGTGTGGAGTGGTCTGTTTTCGGCGGCCAATAGACCATTGTAAAAAGGGTTCCTGTTGTTTATTCCGTGAAGCCATAGTTTTCGCAAGCTAAGCTACTTTTTTTTCGGCACAGCCAATGATGTGCTTAAAGACACAATTAACGGATTCCTCTGGATAAAGAAAGCTCGATTTCTGCATTGAGATTCCCTTGGATTGCCAATCAAACCTTTCAAGCACATCAACGGCTAAAGCATGCGAAGACTAAGAAAACAGAGAGACAGGCATTTTTGTATGGGATAACTTTAGAAAGTATTGTATTTAAAGCAAATAAAATATATTTCCTATTGGGTTACGGATGCAGAGCATTAGAAAAACAGTCACTGCAAATTTCGGAAAGGCAGATATAACAGACCGTCGTCAAATACGATTGCCAACGTTTATTTGGTCTCGAGGGTGCACATAGCGGTTCAATCTGTTTCCATGCTTCATCTGTCCGCCATTTTGCAGATAGTTTGAAACAAATAAGAATTTGAGTATATTTTTTTTACATTCTGAATCCTCAAAGGAAATATTTATTTATTAAGTAATCATGCCAAAATAACCCATCTCAAATCAACAGGCGACAAACATGTAGGGGGTTGATATGTTCAGCCGCTGATGGAGCTTCCGAGGAAAACCCAGAATAGGACAAGCAGCTCCGTGAAAAAAAAAGTTTGATCACGTGGCTGTTTTCATTATCTCCGTGTTTAGAATTTTCTCATTGGACTTGTTCATTTGGAGGAGCGCCAAATCCGCTCTTATTCAAAACAAACCTGCAGAAAAGAAACTGTTTTTTTACAAAGTTAATATCTTAATTTTTTGGCAGGACAGTATTTGGATATTCTGTTTAAATGAAAATACAGAGAATTTGGAAAATAGGGTATTCTTTTCTTTTAAATTTGTCAGACGGAACTGTATTCTGTAAATAGGTTGCTCTTTGACTGTTTCGAGCATCCCCGATGTCTGGCGGGAACTAGTGGACACTGGCGGTACTTACTGCGATAAGCGAACAGGATTTTTATCTCAGATGACCTTTGGTCACCCTGTAGCGATCACAAAACACAAATCGTAACCGTATAATCTAGAAAATTCTAACTTGAAATCAATGTAGTTTTTGGTAAATCTATTATTATGCGATAACGTGCGTTTTTGTGTATTTTAGCACTTAGAAAATCAAACTCGTGTTAGTGGTCTGGGCTGCAAAACATAAATTTTGCTCTTAAACCTTAAACTAAGACATGGAGCATCACCTGCATATATAACATTGTAACCAAGGAAAAAAATTAAGAAAATCGGCTCAACCAGGTCTGAAGAAGCAAAATTTTATCATTTTCGGCTGTTGATATATGAAATTCATACTTCAAATAAAATATCTGAGTAATAATGTCATGGAAATTCGGCAATCTTATTGAGATCCATATATTTCAGCAGTGGAAGACTGTCCAAAGTTTTTTTTTTATTTTAACGCATTTCTTTATTGCATTTTTTAATAACGGCTGGCCAGTTGTTAACATGGCACATATTGTAACGCCTGACCTTAAAACCTTATCCAAGACAAATAGGTCCTTGCTAAGTCTCCTTGTACATAAAAAATTACGTCACTGTGACCTATATTTTTCGAGTTACGCGTGTTTTGTGTGATTTAAGCACTCTAAAAAATTTAACATTACTTACTGAGCTGAGAAGTCAGCTGAGCGTCATAACCCATGGGTCACCTGGGTTTTTTCCGATACACTCTACTCTGTATCTTTGAACGATACCGTGTTAACTTGATATATACTTTGAATAATGGAAAATGTTTCCTCCTTGTTCTTATAAATTTTATCGGGTAAATGTTTTGGCCATTATGACTGCCGCTTAGCGCTGATGACCTCACACTTTACAATAGACTGGTAACCTGCTCAGTCCGTAGATGGATCGGTGTTTCTAATAAGGTAATCCTTCGTTGCATACATATTTCCATACGAAAGGTGCGGGCAGTATGATTCACTATCCATCTCTTTTTGCGAAACTATCACTCACATATTAACATATAATTATATTTTCCCCGTATCATTATACACCCACCGCGTGCCACTTACATATACACCAGCCCCGTGCGGTCTGCCTCACATAGCAAGAAAGGCTGGTGTCAAAATGGTCGAGCTGTTGCGGCCCAACGAGGCAGCGGTCTGTCAAAGTATGAGACAGTGAAATGTTATATTCTATTCTTGTTTCATTGCAGTATAGGATCTCACTGAGATCAAAAATGTACTTTCTTTTCTCATTTTTTTAATTGCGAATATATTTTTAATCATTAATATACAGTGGTTATATGATCAACCCCTTGTCATGAGGTATCATGTATTATCCTGGTTGGTTGGTTGCTTGGTTGGTCGATTGGTTGGTTGCTTGGTTGGTTATTTTACGTTTCATGGGTAATCTTGATCATCATAATGTGTTTTGTTTCAATTATTCTTTACCATTGTGAGGGCAAACTGTTCATCCCGATTAAGGCCATTCACTTGTATCAGACTCCGCCTTTGTTCTAGAGCGCAGAGGTCAACTGCGATCATATTATGGGATTTATGAACTCAACACGCCTATTCTGTGTACCAAACACCAAACTTTAATCCTAGCGGAGGTATACATGTGGTCCCTGACTACTTTCGCGTTGAATATTTGTATGTGCATTTTATTTATATTTTTTGTCCCTTTATAACATATGCTATAGGTCTCGCGCTGACGCATAGGTGTTTCATAAAAGTGTTTAATTTCATTTCCTTGGTCTTTGGCTTGGTATATAACTTACATCAAGTTTCAAAAAGATCTGCTGATTATTACAACTGATACAAACAATTAAGGAAAATGTACATATTTGCTTTCATGTAACCTGTATCATTGATGCATTGCTCATAAAGGCATAGTGCATGATAAACTACAGGAGAGTAAACATCACAGATTGTAGCCCATTCCATCCCATGTTTTTACTATCATTTATTTTTAAGAATCTATCAATTGACTAGCAAATAACTGTTATTCACGTGAGGGAAAATATGGACTCTATGACTAAAAAGCTCACAAAAATTTAAATTATTCCGTCCTAAATATTACTTGTATTAATTTAGAAATTTACAGATCGAATATAACTTAATTTTCAATAAAACTATGTAATATATAAAATACATGATCACAAAACGTGACACTTTAAGCATATTCTCGGAAATACCCACGTCATAGAGTAACGAGGGATATTAACTGATAGTTGACGCAACTGCTATGTGCTAGCTAAGAGACGACTCGGAGTATCCGATAAAAAGACGGGTTAAGCACGCTGATCGGGGGTCGGTGCCTAAGCGTGTTATGTCAAACAGAGCTGAACATTTCCAGTCCAGCAAGTAAAGCAAATGTGAGATGCTCTTTTGATGCACTGTCGCCAAGCATTCATATCAATGTATAATATCAGAATTTTGTTTCGTTCAACGTAGATTGATGGGTTATTCATCCTCTCATCTTCTGTGAGGAGAAAACCAGTTTACTGCTAGCTCCATAACGGCCCTCTGTCTTTGAGAGTCTTCGATCAGAGTACTAACGTCAGAGTGCCTTAACATCCTTCAACGTGGACCACATTAAGGCTCTAGGAGGATTCATATATTTTCCTGATTTTTACAACGTTATAATGTCATATTAACGTCGTTTTTGACAACCTCATGCCCTACCTGTACGCTGTCAACTAACATAAACAAGATCATTCGTTAGCTTTTTAGTACACTTTTTATCAAAACCTTCAAGGAGCGAGAAAATTCCAGTTTTAAGTGAGCACATTAGTAAATGTTTGATGAGTTTCTGCCCGCATGAATACAAGCATGGCTTGCACGGGTTATTGCATGAGAGCAAACTTTAACGCGATACAGGAAATGACTCGTTACCATATAGACGGATTTTCAGTTTCGGTTGTGAGTTAACATGTATTCTTTCGTGCTAACTTATCATAATGTTAAGCTTATCAGCTGTTCAGCACTATATCTATGGAACAAAATGGTGGTCCATTTAAGTACATTCCTCCGTACGTCTTGTATCACAACTCAAGGTAGGCTGAGGGCTCAGTATAAATGCCTAATTAGTCTTGTACTCACGCCTGGAGTGCTACATGCCGCATCTGGATGGTTCAGTTTTATCACAGACCTGACACATCTATGCCTTTGCCAAAACATAAGGTAGCCAACATTTCTTTCCACGTGACACTCAATGACCCGTATAGGTACATCGGCGTGTGATAGAGCATGTTTCAAGAGTTTCAAAGAGTATCAGAATCTCCCAGATAATATATATGTAAATTGAACCAATTGAATTCAAGACAGATCCTAACCGGAACAAACATCGGCAGTTAACTAAAGTGTAGGGCTATAGCCTGACCCAAATGGCTGGGGGGGCGGGGGGGGGGGGCAGTAAGCGAATGCGAGGCAAAGCCCCCGATGTGGGAGGCAGTTGGAGGGGGTTACTCCTACCATGGTGTGGAAAATTTTGAAAGAATGTATGTATATTACTGCATCGTGGTGCATTGTTTCGTCATTTATTGGTCAGTGCTTACTTAGAACCCAAAAAAACTTTGCAATAATTTTCATTGGACTTGTATATTTGGGGGAGCGCCAATCCGCTCTTATCCAAAACAAACCTCATGTAAAGAAACTTTTTATTATAATGTTAAAATTTCAATTTTTTGCATGACCGACTTTGGATAGTCTGTTTAAATTAAAATACAGAGAATTTGGAAAATGAAGTATTCTTTTTTTTTTTAATTGAGAAAGACGTAATTGTATTCTGTATAAAGATTGGTGTTTGGCCATTTCGAGCATTCCCGATGTCTAGCGGGAACTAGCGGTACTCTAGCGGTACTTTCTGCGATAAGCGGACTGGGTTTTTAGCTTAGATGACCTATGGTCACCCTATAGCGGTCACAAGACACACATCGTAAAGTATAATCTAGAAACTTCTAACTTGAAATCAATGTAGGTTCTTGGTTAATCTCATTGCAAACCAAAAATCTGGTGACTGTAACCTATATTATGCGATTCCGTGCGTTTTTGTGTATTTTAGCACTTAGAAAATTAAAATCGTGTTAGTAGTCTGGGCTGCAAAACATAAATTTTGCTCTTAAACTAACACAATGAGCATCATCTGCGCATATAACATTGAAACGAAGAAAAAATGAAAAAAAAATCGGCTCAACCAGGTCTGAAGAAGCAGACTCAATTGCAAAATTTTATCATTTTCGGCTGTTGATATTTAAAATTCATACTTCAAATAAAAATATCTGAGTAATAATTTCATGGAAATTCGGCATGCTTATTGCGATCCATATATTTCAGCAGTTGAAGACTTTCTACTGCTTCGTTATTTTTACGCATTTCTTCATTGCTTTTTTTAAACTTTTATGAAATTATGGCTGGCCAGTCGTTTACATGGCACAAAATGTAACGCCTGACCTAAAAACCTTTTACTTTATACCTGAGACAAGAAGGTTCTTGTTCAGTTTCCATGTACATAAAAAATTACGTCACTGTGACCTATATTTTGCGAGTTACCCGTGTTTTGTGTGTCTTTAGCACTCTTAAAAATTTAACATTAGATACTGAGCTGAGAAGTCAGCTGAGCGTCATTACCCATGGGTCACCTGGGTTTTTTCCGATACACTCTACTCTGTATCTCTGAACGATACCGTGTTAACTTGATATATACATTGAAATGTTTCCTCCTTGTCCTTATAAATTTTATCGGGTAAATGTTTTGGCCATTAGGACTGCCGCTTAGCGCTGATGACCTCACACTTTACAATAGACTGGTAACCTGCTCATTTCGTAGATGGATCTTGATTTCAAAAAAGGCAATCCTTCGTCGCATACATATTTCCACATGAAGGGTGCGGGCAGGATGATTCACTAACCATCTCTATTTGCAAAACTCTCACGCCGGGAATATATAATTCCATTACATATTAACATATAATTATATTTTCCCCGTATCATTATACACCAACTGCATGCCAATTACATATATACCGGTCCCGTGCGGTCTGCCTTACATAGCAAGTATGGCTGTTGTCAAATTAGTCGAGCTGTTGCACCGAGGCCCTCCGCCCTCCCGCGGCCCCACAAGGCGGCGGTCTGTCATAGTATGAGACAGTAATTACCCGACTCCCTGGTAACATTACATCCTGAACTTCCTATAGCAGAGTGCCAAGTGTCTTTCTGGCCTGGTTTTGAGATGAGAAACGCAACCTGTCCTCGTACCCGGTGAACTACTTCAGGAGACATGGCATTTTCACGTTCTATTCTTGTTTCATTGCATTAAAGGATCTTATTAAGAACAAAACTTACTTTTTTTCAGTTATTTTCCATTGCGAATATTTTTTTATTCTTAAAGTTTTAAGTGGTTATATTATCACACCTCTTTTAGCTGTCATCTATTATATATTTATCGTGGTTTGTTGGTTATTTTACGTTTCATGGGTAATCTTGATCATCATAATGTGTTTTGATTCAATTATTCTTTACCATTGTGAGGGCAATCTGTTCATCCCGATTAAGGCCATTCACTTGTATCAGAGTCCGCCTTCATCTAGAGCGCAGAGGTCAACTGCGATCATATCATGGGATTTATGAACTCAACACGCCTATTCTGTGTACCAAACACCAAACTTTAATCCTAGCGGAGGTATACATGTGGTCCCTGACTACTTTCGCGTTGAATATTTGTATGTGCATTTTATTTATATTTTTTTTGTCCCTTTATAACATATGCTATAGTTCTCGCACTGACGCATAGGTGTTTCATAAAAGTGTTTTAATTTCATATCCTTGGTCTTTGGCTTGGTATATAACTTACATCAAGTTTCAAATTAGGAAAATGAACATGTGTGCTTTCATGTAACCTGTATCATTGATGCATTGCTCATAAAGGCATAGTGCATGATAAACTACAGGAGAGTAAACATCACAGATTGTAGCCCATTCCATCCCATGTTTTTACTATCATTTATTTTTAAGAATCTATCAATTGACTAGCAAATAATTGTTAATCATTTGAGGGAAAATATGGACTCTATGCCTAAAAAGCACACAAAATTGAAATTATTTCGTCCTGAATATTACTTGTATTAATCATGAATTTACAGATAGAATATAAAATAAAAATTTTCAATAAAAATATGTTATATATAAAATACATGGTTACAAGTCGGGACACTTAAAGCATATTTGGGGAAATAGCCACGTAACGTAGGATTGTAACTGTTAGTTGACGCAACTGCTATGTGCTAGCTAAAAGACGACTCCAAGTACCTGATAAAAAGACGGATTGTGCACACAGATCGGGGAACGGTGTCTCAGCGTATTATATCGAACAGAGCTGAACATTTCCGGTCCAGCAAGTAAAGCCAATGTGAGATGCTCTTTTGATGCCCTGTCGCCAAGCATTCATATCAATGTATAATATCAGAATTTTGTTTCGTTCAACGTAGTTTAATGGGTTATTCATCCTCTCATCTTCTTTGAGGAGAAAGCCAGTTTACTGCTAGCGCCATAACGGCCCTCTGCCATTGGAGAGTCTTCGACCAGACTAATAAAGTCAAAGTGCATTAACATCCCTCAACGTGGACCACACTAAAGCTTTATGAGGATTCACATATTTTTGTTAATTTTACAACGTTATAACGTCATATTAATGTCATTTTTGACAACTTAATGACCCACTAGTACGATGTCAACTGACATAAACAAGATCACTCGTTAACCTTTTTAGTACACTTTCTATCAACACCTACCAGGTGCGAGACAAAAATTCAGTTTTAAATGAGCACATTGGTAAATGTGTGTTGAGTTTCTGCTCGCATTAATACAAGCATGGCTCGCATGAGGTATTGCACGAGGGCAAACTTGTACGCGATACAGGAAATGAATCGTTGCCAAAGAGACGGATTTTTGAGTTTCGGTTGTGATTGCACATGTATTATTTCGTGTTAATTCATCATTCGTAAACTAATATTAAGCTTATCGGCTGTTCAAGATGCAGCAAGATGGTAGACCAATGCAGTACATTACTCCGTACGCCTTGTATCACGACTCAAGGTAGGCTGACGATCCCAATATAAATGCCTAATTAGTCTCACGGATAGAGTATTATATTTATGCCATAACTGGGTTGTTCAGTTTTAACAAAGGTCCGACACATCCATGCCCTTCCAAAACATAAGGTAGCCAACATTTCTTTCACGTGACCATGGGGAGTGATGGAGCATGTTTCAAGAGTTTCAAAGAGTATCAGAATCTGCCAAATAATATATCTGTAAATTCAAACGAGGGATTCCAGACAGATCCTAACTAAAGTGTGTCTTACAGTTAAAAATTCTATTTATATAGAACTGCTCCTGTATTTATTCTTATCAAACTGGCCTTAAATCCATTGTGGCTTATAGCCAAATACACTAACTTCCTGTTCGCAAAAGCTTTTATACCCACACTGATCATGTGAACGGTTATTTCATTTAATTAGAGTGAGAGTTCTCTCCCAGCTTCTGTTGACAACGCCCTTCCAGTATGGGTCTTCTTCACTCAGAATGACTATTTGTCAAACTTTAAAATAAAAATTTGTTACATTCCAAGGAAACACCTTCTGTTTAAATCTGACATGCGCATAATTACAAAATATTAATTTTTCTGTGAAAAACTTCCATGTTTTTTTAATTTTCCTTAAAACTTTTGTCCAACATAATTGAACTTACTACATTTACCTTTTCACTACATTTACACCTACGCCGCTGGTTAATATAGAACCCCGATGCATTGTGGGTGGCAGAATCTGACGCTCACAATCCCTAAACAGCAGAGCCGTACTCTTGACAGTCTGAGTATTCGTAGTGTGCTATTGACAGATGTTGCGCATTCGTTCTGCGGAGTACTTGCTTTGTCCTGTGACCTAGTCAGGGTAGTGCCGCTTCAGATTGCACGTAATGCTGATGGATTCATTTCCTTTTGTCCATATGCATGGTTTCCTCCTGTCCATGTGCAGATGCACCTTTAATAGTCCGCAGGCCCTAGTTTTACGTGCTGAATGGTAATTCAATATTTTCCCAGAAATGTACTTCACATTTTCGCATGTTTCTTTAATTACTTATTTCTTATTTTACTATGTCACGATGTATGTGTAATGTTTCCATGTGAAGTATTGTTACAAGATATGGGGGCTTTCTTGATAAAAGTTACATTTCTGAGAGGTCTGTGAAGTTATGGACAAAGAATTAGTTGCTCTATGTCAACCCCGACTTGTTATTTTTTTAATACACGTACGGCTTTGTCTGGAATATTGTACCAATTTTTTTTTATGTTGGTGATGTAGGTAACTTAGCGTTAACGTGGGGTAATTCTGGATTACAGTACCAATTTTTTTCTCTGTAATTTGGGTTACACCTGGATTATGATACTGAACGTTGATCCCTGGTCTGAGTAACTAAACGTGATGGGTACATCCGGATTATGGTACCAAGAAGATTTTTTTATGATCTGGTATCTCACCGTGAGAGGTGCACCCGGATTATGGTATTAACACTTTTTTTGTGATCTGTGCGCACCTCACCATGAGAGGTACTTCCGTATTATGGTACCAAAATTCTTTTGTTATCTGCTTAACACCCCATGAGAGGTACATCCAGTTTTATTTTTTTTTTTATCTAAGAACCTCACCGTGAGATATCCTTCCGTATAATGGAACCAAAAGTTCTTTTGTTATCATGTTAACTTACTGTGAGAAGCCGTTCGGATTAACGTACATAACTTTTTTTGTGATCTGAGCACCTCACATCCTGATTATGGCAACAACAAATTTTTTTCCGGATAACGTACTTTACAAGAGGGGTACATCTGGAGTACGTTAAAACAAAGCTTTTATAGCGATCTTGCTAACTGTTCGTGAGGTTTATATTTGTATTACTGCACCAGATCTTGTTTTGTCTGTCATCTTGTAAACCTATCGTGCTCATTTCTATGTTAAGGGAGAAAAAAGGAACCACAATGTTGAAGTCTACAATGTGTAATCAGTTAGTAAACGAGGACTGGTTGACTCAAGGATACCTGGCGTCACAAATAAACGTACTAACCGAACTTTAAAACTGAAAAAAGACCAATTAAGCGAAAGATCAAATGCAGAAAAATATGGATACTCTTACAATTAGAGCATGACCAATCAGCCCACAGGAAATGTGGACAATAACAGTTTGATTTGAAAGACTAAAAAGTAAATTGGAAACAGCGCACGACAAGACCGAAGATACAGAGACGCTAAACTTTATCTGTGTAATAAATGTTTTGCCTTTTGTATCCGCTTAATTAAATTTTGGAATCGAGTGAACAGTTCTTTTCGTGTAAGAAGTTTAAAAGTGAATAAAGCATCACCGCCTTTACATCATCTTAATGTTTCTATAAACTAACGTCTCGGATGCTGATTTATATATTTTACATGATGATTTATATGAAACATATGCTTAATATGCCAATTATAATTATAATTTTTTCAAAGGAACCCTCATGAATACTCTTCGGTGTGTAGCTGACTGTCAATTATAAAGTATTCCAAACTTAACAAATATTTAACGTAAATTTCAAAACCAAATTTGCATAGTTATGTCCACGTTATCAAGAGTCCTGCATCATCTTCTCCACAGTTTGTTGATGTTCAATGTGAAGAAAATTTATTTGTGCAAAAAAAAATTAACTATGAATGGGTTAGGCTCGCATGCACATGTGCTGAGGTATCAGACTGGCCCTTCTGGAAACAGACAGCGCCACCTGGAAGCACTATCACGCTTTAAAAATCGGATCTCTTTCCCTCTGAATTTATATATAATCTGGGCAATATGTTGAGGTAAATATAAATATATATAAACATATATATATATATATATATATATATATATATATATATATATAGCAAAACCACATTTGCGGAAGCTCAGGTGAGTAGAGTATAACCTGACCTTTAGAATATGTGTTAATTAACATCTCTAGTCCAATCTGAAATATAGCTCTAAATATATATATATATATATATATATATATATAATATATATATATATATATATATATATATATATATATATATAGATCTGCAGGTTTTCTGCAAGCAACAACTACAAGAGTGCTCTATGGCATTTCACCAGAGCTTTATAATTATACAAAATGAAGACGAGTCAAGTATACTTGACTTGTCTTCATTTTGTATAATTATATATATATATATATATATATAAATATATATATATATATATTCTTATACAGCAGCAAATCAAACACGTGAGCGACTGCTACTTGCACTCCCATAGCACGTGGTATATGTCCATCAACTAGATTCAGATTTTTCTTCCCTTGTGCAAGATGATCTTTACAGCTCGGTATAATTAAAATTAGTCGTAGGAGTCTTGATATTCGGCCGACATGCTGTAACTGGTAACTAGACCGAGGTACAAGAGTAAGGTAAAACCTCTTTCTGATGGCTCTAGCGGATGCCATTATGATTTTAACTTTTAAACCAGGATTCCATTTTGTGTACGTGGGAGGCACTGACGGGAGCCGAGTCGAAATGGACTGCATAATTACACTCCTAAATTACATGAACGTAACACCAGTAGCAGCAGCAATTTCTCAAAATCAAGATAACTCTTTTAGTTCTCCTTAGGAGACTTGCTGGAATACTTAAGAGGGTTTAACCCAGAACTGCGAGTAAATGATTAATTCGGTATATAAAAGACACCTATTATTGTCTCGGCATAAAAGCTAACGCTCTAAAAAAAAGCCCAATTATATGTTGAAAGCAGCATCCATTTTGTTCAAGTGAGCACAGCAGCTGTCAATAATGCACGTAATGGCAGGCGCTGTCACGTGGCAAAGCCAAATTAGCACAACAGCCCAAAATAGCACGGCCACCGTCCCTTGGTAGACACTGACCAATATTTCTTTGATTGGTAATTACTGACTGATGTTTCTGATTTATGGTTATTTGGTGAGACCCTTTGTTCTACGCGGTGAAAATTACTCGATTATTAACAGTTTTAAACTAGAAATCTCTTGTCTCAGGAATGAGAGCCTCGGCCATGTGACAGGGCCCCTATATTGTGGGATGTCTCATTAAACCGTGCTTGCATTCACTTATTCGCTCATATTCTCAGATTTATTCGTGCATAAGTGACTGTACTTTTTATGATTATTCCTTTATGACGTTCCTAAATCCGGATCATGTTCCAGATCCACAACAAAATCTTATCGCTTCTTCACCTGCCCATTTCCGAATACCCTGAAAATTTCATGAATATCCGCTTGTGAATTATGTTGAGGACAATCACACGGATACTCGAACAGGGATACCCCTTGGCGGAGGCAATTAAGGAATTTCGAAACAGATCGATGCAAATCAGGTTTGTGTGTTTGTTTGTCAGTCTGTTAGAAGGACGACTTAAAAAATAAAGAATTGATTTCAAAGAAATTTTATATTGCGGTGAACATAGGCCAGGGAATCGAGAATTCTAAATGGCACGGATCCGGATAACGGTCGGATCCAGCAGGATTGTTTTGCTTTCGCGGAGGTATGCGCTCTATGCATCTGACTGGATGCAACATGATAACTCATCAATCCCGGGCATGGTGGATCCAACTTTGTCCTTCAACAGCCCATTATGTGCATTACGTTGCGCTATCAGTTGAAATGTGTGCAAAAACAGGAACGTTTAAAAATAATTGATTGAATAATTGAGATCCGTCCTTCAGCTATCATTAACCCATTCATGGGGGTCTTGCTTCACAGAATGCGGCTACTCATAAGTTAACTTTAAAAAGTTATCCACGATTCGCTTTCTCCCTTATTATGACGGGATATTTATATCAGCTTTCTGGCATTTATTTTAAGCCGTGGTTACACAACTTTTTTAATGTAAAACAAAGCACAGCTGTGCTTTTATTATAAAACTAAAAAATATTAGAGCAAGCCGTCTGTTTCTAATAATCTTCCCCTAGCAAAACCATTCACCCTCATTATTGCCTTTTTGTTAATTTTCAGCACATGGGTTCAGTATTCTTACCAGTGTCGTGTATTTAGAGAATCAAAGAACATGCCCGGTTCTATTTCTGACGCCCAACATAGGGATGGAATCATGGGATAGGAAAGATTATTTCTTTTTATTACTTATATGTGATTCAATGATAACGTACATGTTGTGTTTCCAGAGAATACTAGCATTTTCACACAGTGTTAAAGGGTTCTTATACACGAAACCCTATATAAACCCTGTCCATGCAGGAAACATATTTAACATATATCGGATTTAGTGACATCACATATGTATATAATGATGTAAGGTTTTTATTTTTCCAGAATTGTTTCCTTTTAATTAAGAAAGACAGCTAGTTAAAGCAGTCTATCTGAGTTCGTATGAAGGCGACATGTTAAAATGATAGACAAAGAGAAAATTGTTGTAGTGAGACACAGACATTAACGTTCAAAATTTTTTTTTAAATTATCTAATAAAGCGTTTGCATCACTGAACATAGTGTTACATTCAACCTTAATATCCTGAAATTTTAGTTACAGTCCATTTCAGTCTCTGGTAATCCCTGTTTCATTATATATGTAATTTTCATTAATGTCAGCTTAAACACAATATATTTTTTGTTACCATATGTTTTATCACTGATTAATTTGGTTGTAAGAAAGTAAAATGCCGGAGTTTGGACTATGGAAGTATCAGCACTTTTATTGCATGGTTTCAGTAAAAGGTATGTATATTAGATCCACGAAAACAATACAGTTTTGAACAGACTTATAAAGATAAAATGATACCTAAAGTTTTCCTAAGCACATTTAACGCCTGAGAACTACCACCGACTGCCTGTTACTGGACACGTCACGTGGAACGTTGAAAGTCCCGTCATGGAATGACACTGGTGAAAAAAGGATATACTCGGTAAAAAAAGATTATAGGCCAACCAGTTTTTAGCGGCAACTCGTTTAGGTTAACAATCCTACTCAACTAAAACAACTATCTGGGTAAAAAAAAATCTAAAAGCTTTTTGACTGACCTATTAAATGATTTTATACCCTCGCTTGATATACAAAACATTCACGGCGGCAAAGGGAAGATGAACTTTATAAAAACTACAGAGCTCGTGCTATCGGTTTATGTTTTTATGAAGCCTGCTGGGATAAACAAACGTGAGAGTCATACAACACGACAGTATAAAAATCCACCTCTCTTTGAGCCATACTCTGGGATACATGCAAGCACAAAGGAATGTTATCCTAAAACCCCGATTAGCTCAGGTGAGTTACGTGTCTTGAAACTTGATCTTTTAGACTGAATTGAAATTAAAAGGAGGGTCCAAACCTAGGAGGACTACTGACAAACCTAAAAGAAAATCCCAAGGTCCGTCGAAGGGGGGGGGGGGGGGTCGCAGGGTACAAAAAAAATGGTCTGAACCCCATAAAAAAGGTTATGGCGGCTGACAAAGGAGGGGGGGTCCAGACCCCTCCCCTGGATCCGCGTCTGCTTTTCAGACAGCTTTATTTTGTCTTCAACTCGAACCACTTTTACGACATAAAAAGTAAATTATTTCGATTAATTTTAAAATACGGCAAGGGATCATGTAAAATTTAAGAGTAAGCAATCCAGGATCCAGTCAATATACATGTTCTTAACTAAAAATCAAAGAGTTGTGCAAACTGTTTAAAGCCTCAGTCACAACCCCCTGCGGTTACCGCACTCCGTAGAGGAGAGCACGGTTTTTGGGACCGCAGGATACTTAAGCGTCGGTCACAACCCACTGCGGCCACCGTACAACGTAGATCACCGTTCGGTTTTTGAAACCGCAGGAATACTAATGTGGCTGACGTGCGGGAATGGCAAGGTGGCTTCCTAATTCTCACGGCCTTCGCACGCTAAAGAAAGCTGACCCTGCGGACGCAGCAAGCTGACCTTGCGGAAGCCGCAAAGACCCCTTACGACAGCCGCAGGTACGCCGTACGTCTCTCGGGTAGCCGAGTTGGCGTTAAAATCGCACGGGTATCCTACGACCTCCCTACGTCTACTGTACGGTGCCCGTACGGAGCCCGAAGGTAGCTGCATGACGCACGGCCGCCGCATCAACTTAAGCCGTGGTCCTAATCCGCCGTACTTGCAAGTGCGTGTTGTCTTCTTGCAAAAACGTAGGCAAAATTTGGGGATCCGTTCGTGGTGAGTACCGCCTCAGTACGGATTTGAGAGCACGCAGACACGCCGTAGCACTTAACGTGTACGATGAACTATCGCTGCGTACGGGCTGCCTTCGGGCTACGCATTCACCCCCGACAACTTACGATCATCGCACTTGCACGCACTTACAACATGCGAGTGAGAAAGGACCCCGTACGTGAGCAGCACGTGTAAGTACTGCCTCCGTACTATAACGTGGCAATCAAACGAAGATCGTACGTTACAAGCACGTTGTAAGCACGTACCACTCACTTACCACGTGCGCAACATACGATGCACGCAACTGCTCACGGGCCACGTACTTACCCCTTGCGCAACCGTGCGTTGACGTACTCCCTCCCTACTCTTGCCACTCCCTCTCCATGTTTTCAGAAAAACGTGGGGAACGTGGCCTCCCCAAAAAACGTACGGACTAAAAACACGCACCTTGGGTTGTGACCGGGGCTTTATATATACTCGGTACTCGAGTCGTACAAAAGACGCACAAAAAATGTACTGTGTGTCTTACGATCGCGAAACACGTAGTACACACATAAATCAATCGTTAGGTTGACGTGATACAGCGTAAAATGATCGCAGCAAGCGTATCAAAAACGTAAGAATATCGTACAAGGGGCGTTATAGACGTACTAAAAGCGTACGCGATCCAGTCGTAAGTCAAACATACTGGACGTAATGACAACGTACAATGGACCAACAATGAACGTACATCGGCGGCGACCATTTGCAACCTCCACGACCAGCCACGTTCTCTGAGAACGTGGCGAAACGCGGCCAGACGTCCGATGAAACGTGAATGTGTGAAGGGGCATAAACCAAGGGTGTTTTTAGTAGCTTTCATTTCAATTCTGGCTTCCGATGAGTGAGCATCATACCAGATATTGCAAGACACAGGTGTCTGGGAATATATGTTGTCATTTTTACTGATTCGATTGCTGCAGAAGACCTCGCCTTGGCTATTTTGGCGGAGGATATGCGGGACGACGATAAACGGCGAGAGTTATCGGTAAAGGCTTGGCTGCAAACCGGAATACTCTTTGGCCAGTAAGAACAGCCGATGAGTTGGAGATGGCTGACCACGCCTGCTTCAAGTATTTTGTTCGCCTTGAGCCGCAAATGTTCTATAAACTGTTGGAAAGAGTTGGCCCTCGCATTCAACGTCAAGACATCTTCTGGAGGAAAGCTTTGCCTCAAAGCTTGAAGCTAGCCTGCGCCCTCAGGTTCTTGGCTACTGGCTGCACATACAAGTCTCTGATGGACAACTTCCGAGTGGCACACAACACCCTTGCACTGTTCATACCGGAGGCGTGTGAATCAATTATTTCGGAATATACTGATGAAGTCCTTGCCATACCTCCCACCATCCAGGGTCGGCTGAACATTTCAGAACTTTTCTCCAGAAGATGGAATTTTCCCCACTGCTATGGAGCTATAGACGGCAAACATATCGCAATATGAAGACCTTTGAGAGGCGGATCAACATATTACAACTATTAGGGCGTCAATTCCATTGTTTTGATGGCCATTGTTGGTGCGGAAAACACATTCATTTGGGTGGATGTCGGTGCTAATGGATCATGTTCGGAAGATCAGATTTTCGGGACCTGCTAAATGAAGACTACAATAGAGGATGGTACTATTGTTTTCACTTCAGCCACACCACTACAAGACGGTAATGATTTTATTATCGAAGATGATGTTTTCCACTTCAGGACCCGGCTTATGAAGCCCTACAGTCGACGAAAATTCACAGATAAAGAGCGGATATTTAACTACAAGCTTTCTAGAGCCAGGAGAGTGGTTGAGAACGCCTTTGGAATATAAGTGCCGCGATTTGCCTGTTTGTTGACTATTCTGAAAATGTCTCCAAAGAATGTTGAAAGTGTAACAATTATGCGGAGAGGCTATCCTGCTATGCAAATTACCTTCTTACGCAGCGAGGACCTACAGGGTTCCTGGCATCAGGGACAAAACTTAAAAGTGAACGTTCAACCAGGCCGTGGCAACAGAGCAACAAATGCAGCAAAACATGTGAGGGATTATTTATTGGTGTTATTCCAGCTGGACGAATTGGTTTTAGGTTAGGATTAGGTTTTGGTTTTAGGTTTTTAGGGTTAGGTTAGGATTAGGATTAGGGTTATGCGTCATTTTGTCACAGTATCAATTTAACCCCTTATTACATATTAAGTTATATTGTCATCCATTCAGAATGTCGTCCTCAATTCGGAATGTCGTCTATTCGGAATGTCGTCCATCCCCAATTCGTCCAACTGGAATGTAACATATTTATCAAGGTAGGCGCTGTGCCATGGCTACAAGTGTTTTTTTCCCAGAACGATACAATAAAGCTACATTTCAGTTCATAACAAGAGACACTAAACAATTATAATTGTTGCTATGTTAAAATGTGTTTTTGTAAAGTTAATTATAATTTTGTGGAATGTCATAAATAAAAGTTGATTGTGCATTTGCTTTTTCAATAGAAATTATTACTTATACATATCCCTTGTCCCGTAGTCTAAAAATGTGGTCAGGAAAAGTAAATATTAAAATATAAAAGTTACAAATTTATTTATACACCGAAGTTTAACAGTTGGTACAGGATGAGAATATCTTAATGGTAAAAATGAAATAATACATTAGCTTCCGCTCTTATAATACGAAAATGTTATTGCTCACAGCTATTTAATAAACACATGCCAATTAGTCTTAGTTATTCATGTTCCCCGTGTTATGCTTATATCCTTTATGTTGTTTCAAATGAAAGGGATTTTCCTGTGATTAACTGTAGTATACATCAACTTATATATATCAGATTACTTATGCTAATGAATGCACAGCGGATTATAATAAAGTAGTTCGGTCTACCGAACAAGATACACAATATTTCCTTTATCTGACAACTGTCACACCAATGAAGAGTGATGTAACCATCTGAAAACAAGAAATAAACTAGTATATATATAGTAATATTTTTTTATTTTTTTCTAAACTACAATAAATTATTAAAGTTTTGGGTATTGTGGAATAAGGATTTTGGACTGGGTTTATGAATTATTATGTAACGTTTAGATATTTGGATTTTACTTTTTTGCAACTATTTATTTAAATACAACATTGGATTTATTAAAAAATAAGACGCACTGAGAACGTCGTTAAGAAGTAGTAAGAACGTGCTGAAAACGTACAACAGACGCCATGAACGTACACAGAACGTGAAGAGAACCTACTTGGTACTTCCTGGACGTAAAGAGAACGTATTGAAAACGCTTAGACGGCGCGGAGGACGTAGTAAAAGCGCACAATGAACGTAGTTTGGACGTACAATATAGACGCCGAGAACGAAGTCACGAAATGGTGGCGACCACCCGCGTTCTATGTACGTCCTTCGTACGTCCTTTGTACGTCCACTACGTTTTTGTACGTTCCATACGTTCTGAAGTACGTTTCGGCACGTCTGCCGCGATCGACCGCGCCCAAGTTTTACAGAAAAACTTTGTCGTAGAGGGTTGAACCAAACAACCTGCTTTTGCGAGGCTTCTTTATATTTATGCTGCCTCTGTTCAGGCACTAGGAACAAGCAGAGCCTTCTGTTTAAAAAATGCTCCGGTTGTAACATTATCATTTTAAGATAATTATCTACATAATTAAAATAATCTTTTCAGAGCCAGGATATTTTCCTAACATTTTATGATTTTTTTAATCGGATATAGCAAGACCACCGTCCCTTGGAAGATGCTCTCCAATATTTCTTTATTTGGTAATTACTGACTGATGTTCCTGATTTGTGGTTATTTGGTGTGACCCTTTGTTCTAAGCTGGAAAAAATACTTGATTAATTTCAGTTTCAAACTAGTAATCTTTAGTCAAAGTAATGCAATCCTCCGCCATGTGACGGGGCCCCTATTGTGGAATGTCTCCCAAACCATATTTGCATTCACCAGTTCGCCCATATTCATAGATTTATTCGTGACTATAGGTGACTGTACATTTATTATTATTCCTTCATGACGTTCCTAAATCGAGATCATGTGCCGGATCCAAAATAAAATCTTATCGCTTCTTCACCTGCCCATTTCTGAATGCCCTGAAATTTCATGAGATTCCACTCATGTTTGTGTGCATTATGTTGTAAACAATCACACAGACACACACACATACACGGATTGGGATACCCCCCTGGCGGAGACAAATAAAAAATTTGGAAACGGATTGATGCAAATCAGGTTAAATTCAGGTTAAAGATCTCCGAAGAGGAGGTACAGTTTTCATTTATGTTTGTGTTTGTTTGTTAGTCTGTTAGAATGATCCAAAAAAGATACAAAGAATCAATTTCAGAGAAATTTCATATTGTTGTCGAACAAAGGCCAGGGAAATGAGATTTTTGGTACGGATCTGGATAACGGTCGGATCCGGCAGGATTGTTTTACCTTTGCGAAGGTATGCGCTCTATGAGTGCTATTCCAGTTGTGTGCTGACTGGATTTAACAAGATATCTTATCAGTCCCGGGCATGGCGGATCCAACTTCCTCCTTCAACAGCCAATTATGCGCAAGTCGTGGGATATCAGTTGAAATCTATGCAAGAACTTGAGACGTTTAAAAAAGTTGATTAAATAATTGAGATCTGTCCTTCATCTATCATTAACCCATTCACGGGGATCTTGCCTTCGCAGAATACGGCTACTCATTAGTTAACTTTAGAAATGGTATCCACGTTTCGCCTTCACCTCTATTAGGACGGGCTATTTATATCACCTCCCTGACGCTTATGTAAGCTGTGGTTATACAATGTTTTTTTTTAACTTGTCTTACAAAGCACAGCTGTGCTTTTATAATCAAACTAAACAAATATTAGAGCAAGCCGTCTGTTTCTAATATTGTTCCCCTAGCAAAACCATTCACCCTCATTATTGCCGTTTTGTAAATTTTCAGCACATGGATCATGCATTTAAACTAGAATGAATTCTTATGATGGTTCTTATACATGAAACACTATATAAACCCTGTCCACGCAGGAAACATATTTTAATGTATACCTAATTCAGTAACATCACATATGTATATATAGAAGATAAAGATTTTTTTCCAGAAGTAAAAGTTGTTTCTTTTAAATTAAAAGAAACAATGCAGCTGGTCAAAGCAGTCTATCCGAGGTCGTATGCAGGCCACTTGTTGAAGTGATAGACAAATTGAAAATTGATGTTGTAAAACACAGACATTTAATGTTCTAATATTTTGAAAAAAATAATCTATTGTTCGTTTAACCACCTGCCGTCCATCTGTTTTTGTGGAATATATTTCTTTGAAATTTATATTTTTCAATAAATTCTTAGAAAACTACGTATGGAAGTGACAACCTTATATGGCAATAACGAATTTTTTTTCAAATAAATGCCCAGTTTATGTTTCATAACCTTTTAGTCTCATCACGATGATCTGGCAGATATGATGTGTCCCTGCATGTATAGCCATCTTTGTTTTAGATGGTTATCTTTTTAGTGTGTTTACATGACATCATCCAATCAGCAGTTGTCAACTGAGGCTATTTTTGCATGTGACCAATGACCTTGACAGCCATAGGTGGGTCTGATATGTTGTAAAATGTAGACTGATTTCTCATATTTTTTTAATAAGTTGTTTCGTAGAAATTTGTTTATCTCATTGAAAATTAGGTCTTTTAACTATAACCTACACTTTAATTGTTTCCTTTGACAAATAACTAATACAAATTTTCATAGCAAAAAAAAAGGTGGACATGAGGGGATTAAAACGAACTATAATAAACCATTTGCATCTCAGTTAATGTAATATTACATTCAAAATTAATATCCTGCAATTTTAGTTACAGTCCATTTCAGTCTCTGGTAATCCCTGTTTCATTATTAACACAGTCTTCATTATTGCAGTGTGTAAACAGTTTACTGTTGTTACCATATGTTTAATCACTGATTAATTTGATTGTAAAAAAGCAAAATGCGGGAGTTTGGACTTAGGAAGTATCAGCAGTTTTATTGCCATGGTTTCAGTAAAAGGAATGTATATATATTAGATCCACGAAAACAATAAAGTTTTGAACAGGCTTATGAAGACAAGTGACCCATGGGTCATGACGCTCAGCCGACTACCATGGAGACAATATGTCCTTGCACAGACAACAAATAAAGATAATGAAGTTGGCATCACAGTTCATGCATTTAGCTCAAGTTCATCAAGACCCATAAGCAAACAAAATTTATGACAATCCATTCAGCCGTTCCCGAGGAATCTGGCAATTTGTGTGTATTTTGCATTATTTCTTGGATGCTCAAACATGGCCTGTAACTCCGAGAATATAGGTCACAGTGACCTAATTTAAGGTTTCTGAGAACTTCTGAGGAACTCTCAGGATGTCAAGTTAGAAGATTCTAGGTACAGTGGTTATGATTTGTGTCCTGTTAACAGACGACTGCATCTTTAAATTTTCAAAAATAGAGAGAAAAAAATGCTTAACAAATCGAAAAAAATCCAGGTGGAGCCACTAGTCTGCAGGAAATTGATGAAACACTCCATGATCAATATGCTAAAAAATACATGTTGATCAATGTATTAGTTGTTCAGACACTGGAGCTTTGTATCAAACTTTAATTATTCTGGGGATAATTCTGAGCCCCATAACTTGGAGGATATTGGAAACAGAGACCTAATTTCAGGTTTGCAAGGGGATTTTTCATGGACCTCCATGAGTGTCAAATTAGAAGATTCTAGGTTCAATGGTTATGATTATGCCCTGTTTGGTATTATATTTTTAATTATTCTGGGGGGTACTTATTAGCCCCATAGCTTGGAGAATATAGGTAAGAAAGAGCTAATTTCAGGTTTCCAAGAAGTCTCTTCATGGGCCTCCCTCGATGGCAAGTAAGAAGATTCTAGGACCAATGGTTAGTATTTGTTCCCTGTTCACAGACAACCGCATCTATAAAGGTCTCAAAAATGGAGAAAACAGTGCGTAAACATTTTTTTTTTAAATCCTGGAGGCGCCACCTGTCTGCAGAAATTGATGAAACACTCCATAATGAATATGCATGCACAGAATCATGGTGATCAATGCATTTGCTTTTCAGATACTTGAGCTTTTGTATCATATTTTTAATTATACTGGGGGTACTTCTGAGCCCCATAGCTCAGTGAATATGGGAAACAGAGACTTAACTTCAGATTTCCTAAGAGACTTTTCATGGACCTCCCTGGTTATCAATTAAGCAGATTCTAGGTTCAGTGGTTACGATCTGTGCCCTGTTAAAGGACGGACAGACAGACGGACAGACAGACAGACGACGGCTGATCGCTATACCTCAGATGATTTTCAGTCAGCTGAGCTAATAAAATGATACCTAAAGTTTTCCAAAGAACCTTTAACGCCGGAGATCCACCACCGGCTGTCCGTCACTAGACACGCCATGTGGAACGTTGAAAGTCCCGTCAGGAACGATATTGGCGATAAAAGGAAAGAGTCGGAAAAAAAAGATTATAGGGTAACCAGTTTACAGCGGCAACGCGTTTAGGTCCATAACCCTACTGAAGTAGAACAAATATCTGGGTAAAAAAATCTAAAAGCTTTTTGACTGACCTATTAAATGATTTTATATCCACGCTATATATACAAAACCTTCACGGAGGCAAAAGGAAGATGAACTATATAAAAACTACAAAGCACATGCTAACGGTTTTTTTTCATGAAGCTCGCTGGGATAAACAAACGTGAGAGTCATACAACACAACAATATAAAAATCCACCTCTCTTTGAGCCATACTCTGGGATACATGCAAGCACAAAGGAATGTTATCCTAAAACCCCGATTAGCTCAGGTGAGTTACGTGTTTTGAAGCTTGATTTTGTAGATCAAATTAAAATTAATAGGAGGGTTCCAACCTAGGAGGACTACTAACAAGACCTAAAAGAAAATTAAAGGTCCGGAAAAGGGGGGGGGGGGGTCCACGGTACAAAAAAAATTGTCTAAACACCTAAAAAGGTTTTGGTGGCTGAAAAAGGGGGGTCTGGACCCCTCCCCCGGATCCGGGTCTGCTCTTCCACTGAATTTTGAAAAAAAAAAATTTTTACGATATAAAAAGTAAATTATTCCGATTCTTTTTACAGATTACATTTTTAAATACAGCAAGGGAATTATGTAAAATTTAGGTGTAAACAATCCAGAATCCAGTCAATATTCATGTTCTTAATTATAAATCAAAGAGATGTACAGTTTGTTTAACAGAGGAAATATACATCGCTGATGTAGAGATCAAAACATCCTATAACTAGGGCATCGCAAAGCGGGTATCCCTTCGCACAGGGCCTAATTAGAATTGGATGTATTACACAGTGTGCTCCTGGGACCTCAAACTAAATCGATTTCTTCATCTATGGGTGGGTGAGCCATATGTACAAGATGAAAGGTTTTGGTCAAATGGTTTGGCTTGAAATCGATCCACAAGTCAATTACGGACGGACAGACGGACGCACGAACGGAGGCGTTGTTGCGAGGGAATAATAAGTCCGACGTAACCTCTCCAAGCAACCTGCTTTTGCTTTTTTTCGGATCTCCTTTGCGAGGCTTCTTTATATTTATGCTGCCTCCGTTCAGGCACATAGAACTCACAGTGCATTCTGTTTAAAAAATGCTCCGGTTGTAATAATATCTTCATAAAAGAACCATGTTTTCAGGGCCAGGAGTATTTTCCGAATATTTTATGACCTTTTTATCGGAGACTTAGGAATGGAACACATGTGAAAAGAAGCACACAGGGTCGATTTAAGTTTAGCAATCATACGCTGACCTTTGTACACAGCCTTCCAAAGATAACCCGAAACTGTGAAGTATTAAAAGTCCACATGGGCAGACAGCGTATAGGATTTCCGTGTCAAGTGGTCGCGGAGTAATATGGCTCAATGTTTAAATAAGGTTATCTCAGAAACTCTCTGCTGGAATCAGATAACAGAGAAAGAGCTGATGTCAGGCCACATCCGATGAGTTGTCCTACCTCTGACTCGGTTGTATGGGTTAGTAGATCATATTCTGATTGGCTGTCTCAAGCCTAAAAAAAAGTGCTCCGTTATTTCCTGGTCGTCCAATACAGCCCTCATCTTGCACACAGAAACACGCCTTCGTCGTGGTGATGGTAAACTAGCCCTTCACACATATACAGGCGCGTATCCAGGGGGGGGGGGTGGTGTCGACCCCCCCCCCCCCCCCCCCCCCCGCTCTCAACCAACGGCCTTTTGTTCAGACAAATCTTATGCATGACGGGGTTTTTTTGGGGTCGAGGACCCCCCCCCCCTCTCCCTCCTTTCAATACCAACAACCCTTTTTTAGAAATTTTTTTATGCATGACACCCGTTGACCCTCCCTGCAAAAAAAAAATCCTGGATCCGTCCTTCCATATATCATTAACATGGGAACTATGTCTCGTAACCTTATCATTGCAAAGATATCTATTGTTATTGACTACTCTGTGTATATTTAATATAAGCTGTTTTTTTTTTAATATAGTAAACCAATATAACTTATAAACGAGAATGTAAACCTCTCTTTTCAACTACCAGACACCACGAAATTTACATTGAAACCTCTCTATAGCGGACAGTCGATTTTTCCGTCATAGCTGGGTGTCCGCCCTATTGAGGGTCTTGCCCGTCGATGTTTAAGTTCTAAGTGATGGACTTAAACATTCATGAAAACTCCTTTTTTTATTTATGAGGCTGTCTCCGGCGGTGTCCTAGTTCTATAAGTGAAGGCCTCAAACATCCATGAAAATTACATTTATGGGGTTGTTACATTAAATATTGATCGGGTCATCAACGTCATTATTTGATGTAAAATATACATTCAAAATTCCAAAATAGTGGCAGGACTTACTCGCAGACACGTCGTGTGTTGTTCGACGCATTTCTCAAATGGTCGTTGAAAATTGATATTATTCAGTCTTTCCCTCATCTTGAAAGAATCACAGATACTAAAAGGATTTCTATCATCTCTCATCATTTCTTAATCTTAGTATTGTTACCTTCTTTGCGATGGAAAAGTTCATAAAGAGAATGAATTAAAGGTGTATTCTACGTCCCTTGTGACTGGAACGTGTGACTGCATGAGATCCATGAGGCGTTTGCTATCGGTGAAAACGTGTGGTCGTCCCGAAGACTGTCCGTTATGCGGGGTATCCGCCCCAATGAGGTGTCCGCAAACCCAGGGTTGCAATATATATATATATATATATATATATATATATATATATATATATATTTATGTTTTTAAAGGGAATTCACTTCAAATTTATTTCAAGTTTTTTCATCTGGCTAACAATGGCTGCATGTCTCGATTTCTTCCTCAAATAACGGTCAGCAGATGACGATGACCAATTAGCATGAAACGTGGATGACCTGCGCTGAACTGGTGTACCCTGACTTTACCGTTTAAGATAGAAAGGGCCGAGTGATCAAGGAATGTTTCAAAGGAAACTGAGAACTGCACAAACTTTTCATCAAGCGTTCTCCGTCACCACAAAAGATTGCTTATAGGGCCCAACTATAAAACAGCAGGTCAGGGGCCCAAAGTCATTAGAGAGAGCAGCATTTTAAATTTTTGGTTTAACCATTAATGGTTGATATCATTTATATATTATGGATATTATGAAGGGCTTATGAAATATAGTCTAACAACATATATATATATATATATATATATATATATATTTATTTATTTATTTATATATATTGTTACAGGTGCTCTTTTATTATGTGACACGGGCGTATCTCCCGTTGCGGCACTCAAGTCTGGCCGCGTATTACATTCTGTGTTTAATCCGTGCTGGTTGGAGCATGTTCATGTGAGCCTTGGGCTTTCACGCCTGGTCGTGGGTCACGTGATGAGCCTGATGTGTACAGACACACGGCTATGTCTTTCTAGAGAATTCCTGAAACGCGTGTTGTCAAAGACCTTATAGACTGTTCGAGAAGTGGAAAATTCCCGGCTTGGGGTGTGAAGGCATAAACAGGGGGTGTTTTTAGAACGGGAGGGCAGAGAGCAGAGAGATTCCAGCGGACGCAGAAGCGTGTGTCAGATTCTAAGACCTTATCCGACGAATGCGGCAATTATACATTTTCAAAGACTTTCTCCTGGATTTTATGCATTTGAACTTCAGTTTACTTTCTGGGTTGTTGCAAGAACTTTCCAATGGACTGTCATTCTCCGAGAGTTTACATTTAAAGGACTTATCGTTGTGATGGTGTTGGCATCCAGGTACTGTGCACATACATTATTTCCTCTGTGATTGTATTGACTTGTTGCTATACCGCTGTTTTACTGTATAATTGTATTGATCTAGTGTATTGTATTGTTAGGGTTGTTTTAAGAATAAATTATAGTTATTTGTTAACAAAAAACCACTGACTTCTTTATTCATTCCCCTAGACATTTCATGCTGCCTAGTGTTACAGAATCTCATTTTATTTTATGTCCAATACAAAATTTGTCTTCATCACGCATACGTGATCTGTTTATATTAGGCTCCGTAACATAAAATTGGGGGCTCGTCCGGGATGCTTAATAGTTTTCAAATTTATTACGCCTTGACCTGGACTTTGTTTTATCATACATTGTTTACAAGATTACATATTGTTTACAGTACATTGTTTACAGGATTTATCTCAGTGGTTTTATGTTATTGTTTTGACATCTTAACATGGCAGATTTCAAACCTGACACATTTGTTGACGAACTGGACCCTGATCAACATGAACAGTTGTCAAAAGACCAGTTGTTGCGTTTGGGACAACACTTGGGGCTAAGTGTGAAAAAAGCTTTGAGAAAGCCTGATATCATTGCTAAAATCATGCAAGATCTAGTTAGCAAAGGTTTAATTGAAGAGACTGAAATTAAAACATAAAAAATGATAGCCTTGCTATGCAATTGGAATTAAAGAAGTTAGAAATGCAACATGAGCTAGCATTAAAACAGTTAGAATAAGAAAAAGAAAAAAACAGAGAGAAGAGAGGGAAGAACATGAAAGGTTAGAAAGAGAAAGACTAGAAAAAGAAATAGAAAGAGACAGACTAGAAAAAGAAAAAGAAATTGAGTTAAAACGATTGGAGTTAGAAAAACTTAAAGTAGAACATAGTCTAAGGGCTGCCCCAACTCACAGTTTTGATGTTACTAAACACATTCGACTTGTCCCACCTTGAGAAGGTAGCTGAAAATTTAAAATGGTCTAAGGAAAATTGGACTATGTTGTTACAAAGTGTATTGACTGGCAAGGCCAGAGAAATTTATAAAGAGCTTTCAGTAGAAGCTGTTGCTGACTATGACCTGCTAAAACGGTTAATCCTGAAAGATTATGAGTAAGTTCCAGAGGCTTACCGCCAGAAACTTAGAAATTGGGAAAAGCGCAGAGAACAGACCTACGTAGAATTCGCTAGGACAAAAGAGCAGTTGTTTGATCGCTGGTGTAGTTCTAAAAATGTAATGAAAGATTATGACAATTTGCGCCAGTTGATTTTGCTTGAAGAATTTAAGCGCTGCATTAACGCAGATGTTAAAACTTTTCTCGATGAGAAAAGTCCTGAAACACTTGACATTGCTGTTCAATTAGCTGATGCTTATTTATTGACACACAAAATATCCTTTACTACCAAATCAAACCAGTCATTCACAAATAAGAATGTAAAACAGTATGGTCAAAAGAAGTTTACAGCGCTGTCTCCCAGTGCTAGTCGTCCTGATAGTTCAGCAAAGCCCATAGCTACATCTCAGTCCACGTCCACTGTGTCTGAGTTCAACAAAGACCAGTCATTTTCGAAGAAAATCTGTAATTACTGCAAGAAGGAAGGTCATCTAATATCTGACTGCTGGAAACTTGCGTATAAAACTAATAGCAAACCTTCTGCTTTTGTTTCAAAATCTATGCATAGCGTAGTACAAGAGCCAGGCTCTTTTCATGTAAATAAGGGCTACAACTCCTTTGTTGACTAAAGTGCCGTCTAAATCCAAAGAAGAATCCGTAGATTGCGGGGTAAAAACATCAGTTGATTCCTGCGAGGATTTTTTTAGGCTAGGTCCTTTCAAGACTCCTGCGAGGAGTGTTCTCTAACTGGGGCTAAGTCCCTTTATGACTCTTTCGAGAGTATTTCAAATGAGGCCAGGTCCTCTTATGACAAACAGAAGTTTGTTTCTGCTGAGGAAAATTCCTCTGTTGACTCCCATGAGGAGTTTGGTAAGGATGTAGATTCCTCAGATGAATCTGAAACAGAGTTTATGACTGACACCTTCAATTTCAGTTCTTTGTTTGATGAGGTTGAGGTAGTAGATTCCTCTTTTGACACTGAAATTGAGTTATTTGAGCCATTCATACTTGATAGTTTTGTATCACTTACAAGTGATTTTTCAGATTCTACCCCTATTAGAATTTTGAGGGACACTGGTTCAGGCCAGACACTCATGTTAGCGAACACTTAGCAATTTTCTAATAGGTCCCTTACTGGTGCACATGCACTTGTTAATGGTGTGTTTTCAGACAGGTACACTTCAGTTCCGCTTCACAGTATCCATTTAAAGTCAGATTTGATTTCTGGGAATATTACTGTGGGCATAAGAACTACTTTACCCTTTAATTTTTCAGTTGCTACAAGGCAATGATGTTGCAGGTGTTAGTACAGCCTGTACCAATAGTGACAGAAAAGCCGTCACTTAATCAGGACACTGATCCGGAAAGTCAGGAAATTCCTGATTTGTATCCTTCATGTGCTGTAACTAGATCTATGGCCAAGAAAATCACACATGAGGATAATGGTCCAGATAATAACACTCTGGGAATCACTAGTGACTTGTCTAACGACCCGCTCGTACAGGATGCAGCATTCTCAAGGTCAGAACTTATCGCGGAACAGCATAAGGACCCTGATATTTCATGTTTGTTTCCCAGGGCAGTTTCTAAAGATGAGCTGTCACAAAACCCAGTTTGTTTCTATGTCAAAAATGGAGTGCTTATGCGTTAATGGCGACCACCTGATGTGTGCGCTGATGATGAGTCAAAACATCAAACATCAAATAGTATGCCCAAAAGCTTTCGCAGTGAAGTTCTAAGCATGGCACATGAGGCTCCTTTGTCTGGCCATTTAGGTATAAATAAAACTTATCAGAAAGTCAGTACACACTTCTATTGGCCTAACAAGACCTCCAACGGAACTTCCATAGAAACTGCTTAAAGAAAAACTCTTGTGTGAAAATCCTGGTTCCCTTAGTTTACTTCAGTATGTCTCAGACTTTCGCACTAAACTACACAATGCTTGTGAGATTGCAAAGTCAAATCTAAAATCTGCACAAAGTAAAATGAAAACATATATATAAATCACTTAGAAAAGTTAAACAGGATGTTTTGTACGGAACCTAATAACAACAGATCACGTAGTCGTGACGAGCATAAATTTTTTTACGGAGATAACTAAACATCAGATTCGGTAACACTAGGCGTGAAATGTCTAGGAGAATAAAGAGAATAAAGAAGTCAGTGTTTTTTTTTTGTTTTTTTTTTTTAACAAATAATTATAATTTATTCTTAAAACAATCCTAACATTACAATACACTAAATCAATACAATTACACAGTAAAACAATAAAAATGAACAGTACCAGAGTGTCCGGCTTCTAGGCTTTGATTCTGGATACCCCCACTGTCAAACTCAACAAGTCCTTTAAAACTAATAATCCACGTAAAAAGTCCAAAGAGTCCAAAGTAAAGCTCTTGTAAAAATCCCGAAGGCAAACTGGAGACAATCCCACTAAATCTTAGAATTCCTGACACCACTGCAATTATCGCATAGGTCCAAAACTGACGAGAAGGTAAGACTCTTAGTGCTCGCTGGTTTTCCCTTGCTGACCTCCAAAAGAACACAACCCCTATATATAGCTTCTCTCTCGAAACATCTTGAATGGCAAATTCCAAAGAACCATAACCTCAGACTGAAAAATTCTAGATTCCACGCTTCAGACCCCCCATACACGAGCCAGCACCCAGCCAGGCGATGCTGCCATAGCAACGAGCTATGCGTGCGCCACACGAACTAAGTGTCAACAACACATGTAACATCCCTGCGCACAACAAAACAGACATCTGTAACAGTTTGCAAACTTATACCACAGCTAATTTGATGGTGTATACAGCCTTGGTATAAGTGACGATGAAATTAAAGTAAATAATTTTGCATGGGCATAAAAACTGTTACCTTTTTTTTAAGAAGTGTAAAAATCCAGATTTACAATTGCACATTTGTCATTACAGCATGTTGTTCTCCGTTCGAACACGACGACCCGCCCATAGTATCGTAACAAGAAATCCCATCACTGATAAGTAAGGGTATTGTGCAGGAAGCCTGAGGGACAAAAAATCAAATACAGTTTTGATATTAAAAACATAAGACAAGTACTTTTGCTTCGAGAATCGAAGCCACGACACCGATCCTTTTTATAATTATATTAAAAGATAAACCAGGGAAATAGTCAGCCCCTCGGCTTTATAAAACAAGAAGCAGCTCGAACAATGGATAATGTAGATTAACTTGCTGAACAACCAATATATAATAATATTAATTTAAAGGATATAATCTAGGTTTATATTGTCTGGCTACGGCACAAGGCGACTGGTGCCTGGATACTAAATCAGTAATTTCAGCACAGTAATGAGCTTCAAAACCTGAGACAGAATTTTTAGTGTGACAAAGATGGTATGAAAGGCGACGACAAGTTAAAGCGGCGTGAGAACTAAGCAAATAAAAGTGTCCCGAAATGTCACCGGGAAAAACGATTTTTAAGAAAGAAATAGTTTAAGAGGACATTTCTGAAATTGAATTTGATAGAAGAACTTGTTCCCTCGCTCGAAGTTATTGGACAGGTACAGATAAAAGGGACTTTTCCAATACACCAATACACCCAAATGATGGCTCAAGGGAAAATCGTTGATTTGTTCAAGAGGCGTCGAGAAATATTTCCGAAAACTTAATTATGGTCCGGGAGGGGAAAATGAGCCAATTAATAATCAAAACTTTTCATTTTTAGTGAAAAAATTTTAAAATCTTCAAGCTAGCCTACTGTGCCTACGTCACCAAATTTAACAGTTTCAGATGAACATCAAAAGCTTAAGTGAAGGACAACCATTCCTAAACTTCGAAGGACGTTTAAATGAAGCAAATATATTTCTTGAACAGTTACAAAAAAAATAACTTAATGGCTTAGAACTGATAAAGATAACAAATTTCCAGTCATATTGCTATATTTTACGAGACGAAAGTGTATTTCTTCATGTTTTTATTATAGTCGAAGACACCATGAAAGTCTATACCTAAAAAAGGTTACCATATCATATTAGAATATGCAAAAACTTTGATATAAAGTTTTTATAGTATAACGAATTCTTGGAATTAACGGTCCTTGCTTAAGCCGCTATCAATACATATGTAATTAAACAAAGATTCAAAGATCTGCAACTATTTTCCATATGTCAATACTGATAATAGTTGACGAATGTTAATATTTTATAAAAGAAACTTATTGTTGAAATAATTGTGGAGACATTTAAAGTACCAAAACTTCAAGTATGAATCTTTTGTCATGTTAAAGAGGTGATTGGTGATATTAATGCATTGTTAATTTTGCATTACTGTGTCCATCGCAGTACGGAAGAAGAAGAAAAACGGATTTCATGAAACTCCGCATGATAACAGAGATTTTAATTAGCACGATGAACATCCTTTACTTTTCCAATGGTATCCCAGAAACCCTTGGATTACACACTTATATCAGTATCACTGAAGATTTTAAAGTGATGATACTGAAAAAATGTGGAATAGACCTTGAGAGTGGTTGAAATAGGTGAAAGGGCTTAACAAATAATGACTAAACCATTATCCCGACAAAATCGAAGGTTGGGTAATCTCTACATGTTCATATTTCTAACGCTATTGATATTTACAAAATAAATATCAGATTTAACCCTTTCCTTTTTTACGAGCATTAAAATCAACTATCTGATCAGCAAAATTTTGTTTTAAGGAAGTTATCGCCCGGAAACGTTAACCCAGCGGACGGACAGACAGACAGAGCCCCATTCGTCCGGAAGCTGGGGACCATAAGCTGATAATAGAATGGAAGATGGCAGTTGAATCTAGATCGTCTGTTCTTCATTTTATCCTTGTTTAGTTTCAGTTCCTGCGTCACATTACCTATATAAGATAACTTAAATTATACCGTGGGGAAGGATAAATCACTGTTCATTCAAACTTCCTGTGAATGAAATATTGCAAATGATTCACAAAGAGAAATTAAAAGAGGATCATTTTCCAGGCATAACAGATAAAATGTATATATATATATATATATATATATATATATATATATATATATATATATATATATATATATATATATATATATATATATATATATATATATATATTGTTACAGGTGCTTTTTTATTGTGTGACACGGGCGTAACTCGTGTTGTTGTTACATTTTGTGTTTAATCCGTACTGGTTGAACTCTCGTTGTCAAGTGAGCCTTGGGTTTTCACGCCTGGTCGTGGGTCACGTGATGGGCCTGGTATGTGTAGAGACACACGGCTATGTCTTTCTAGAGAATTCATGAAACGCGTGTTTACTGTTGAGTAGGGTCCTTATAGACTGTTCGAGAAGTGGAAAATTCCCGGCTTGGGGTGTGAAGGTATATAAAAGGGCTGTTTTCTAGAACCAGAGGGCAGAGCAGAGCACATACCAGCGGACGCAGAAGCGTGTGTCAGGACCTTATTAGACGAATGCGGCAATACAGAGTATCAAAGAACTTTCTCCTGGATTTTATACATTTGGACTTCAGTTTACTTTCTGTGTTGTTGCAAGAACTTTCCACTGGACTGTCATTCTCCGAGAGTTTACATTGAAAGGACTTATCGTGGTGATGGTGTTGGTATCGAGGTACTGTACCATTATCTTTCTGTGTGATTGTATTGACTTGTTGCTATAACGCTGTTTTACTGTGTAATTGTATTGATTTAGTGTATTGTATTGTTAGGGTTGTTTTAAGAATAAACTATAGTTATTTGTTAACAAAAAAAACACTGACTTCTTTATTCATTCCCCTAGACATTTCCCGCTGCCTAGTGTTACAGAATCTGATTTTTTTTATCTCCATTACAAAATTTGTGTTCATCATGCATACGTGATCTGTTTATATGAGGTTCCGTTACAATCAATATATATATATATATATATATATATATATATATATATATATTTATATATATACATGATCCTCAAGAAGGGCGAATGTGGCCATCATTTTATTTAAAATGGCAAACAAAAAAACCCTTTGTTTAAGTATCGAATCAACCATTCTGTGAGAAAAAACCCTATTCATTAGTTTGTTTGCTTCCGATTTCATTCATTTTATGAAAAAAAACAAGCGACCGTTCAATTAAAGTTAGAAAACATGCTGTACACGTGAAAGCAGTATTATTGCAGGAAGAAATTTACTCTTGGTTACTGCTTTCAAGCAAAAATCGGGCAAGGATTTTTTGAGGTTACTTATTTATCAGGAATACTAATCAGGGTCAAGATGGAGCTAGACCTTTTTATGTACCAGCGATGGCCCGTGCCGTGTTAATAACCAAGCTGCATGCAGCGAATAAGGATCTTTGAATTAAAATTAACTTTATTAATTTAATATTGATTGTACAACAATAATAACTAATACGAAGCACTGTCCATGGCTCGGATGTTGGCGCTCGGTAGTCAGTAAAGGTGAGGAAACCGGAGGACCCGGATAAAACCACCCACCTAAGACGGACCGCTATTACCCAATCTCATAGCCACGCCGGGTATGGAACCCGGGTCACCAGCGGAAAGCGTTTTACCACTCAGCTGTCAAGAAGTGTCGACTGAAACTACGCCATCACGCCAAAGAAGAACAAACCAACGTTGATGAGCGGAATGTCATTTCTGAAACAGAAGTAAAACTTAAAAGCTGAAAAATTTTGGTTACGAGAAAATTATTAAATTACTTTCTCGAAGTTAATGTGCACGGTCTAGGAAAAGTGAGAGTTCAAATCGAGGCTTACTTTTCAGGGGGTGTAAACGAGGATTTAAATCAACCTTTATTTTTCAGAGGGTGTTAACGATGATTTAAATCGACCTTTATTTTTCAGAGGGTGTAAACAATAATTTAAATCGACCTTTACTTTTCAGGTGGTGTTAACGATGATTTAAATCTACTTTTTTTCAGATGGTGTAAACAATAATTTAAATCGACTTTTACTTTTCAGGGGGTGTTAACTATGATTTAAATCGATCTTTTTTTTCGGAAGGTGTAAACAATAATTTAGATCGACCTTTACTTTTCAGAGGGTGTAAACGTTGATTTAAATCGACCTTTACTTTTAAAGGAGTGTTAATGATGATTTAAATCGACCTTTACTTTTAAGAGGGTGTTAACGATGACCGGTATCGGTGTACTAGATTTCGGGTAAAAATAATGGTTACCACTAGAACCTGAAATGGAAATATTTAAGTTATTCATTTGGTTATTAAGCTTTAATGTTGCAATAATAAGCAATACCTTAAACGAGCCGCAAGTTAAAATAAAAAAAATGGCATCAGTTTACATGGGAAGATAGCAGATCATCGATGTTATGAAGTGTGCGGGAAAATTTCTTGCTAATACATAACGGGAGAACTGAACATATATCAAGACTTTATCAATGTCGATGTCATGGTGCATGCATACCCGTGAATATGACTTTATCATGACTGAATATGTGAAAGCTTTGAAATCAGATTTTACTCATAAAAATAAATCATTGTATAGCAAATAAATTTTACCACTTTCAACATCTGCCCAAGAAGTTCAATTCTACCTGACGCCTCCATCACACAGAATAAGTACTGGAAGATGATATATAAAGAAAATCAATATATAGTTAGAAACCTGCCTTCTAAGGGGTGCAAGCCCCTCCATGTGGGTTGGGGGTAGGGCCCTGCATGGGGCGGGGCCCCCGCATAGGATTCTCTGCGGGTCGGGGCGGGCTACATCAAAGAAAGTGCGGGGCGGGGCGGGCCGAAATTAAGTCTGCGCGGGGCATGGCGGGCTGCGGGTTGATGATCTGGCAGTTTAGGATCATGATTATACATTATTCCTTAAAAAAAAATATCATTTGAAGACAATTATTTTTTTGTATAATATGTTTTCAGATGTTGTAAAAATAGTAATATGAAGAGATAAATTTGAATAAATTTTAATTTATTCCTGTAAACCCTGACTGGCAGTTATAACAACACCATGCAAATGTGTCTTTTCTAGGTATAACGTCAATTTGTTATACAAAATAGATAATGCATCATTAATCTAAAATCTAGATTTTAAACAATTATCCTTGCAATGGAAGCTGGCCATAACTTTGTATAAAGTTACCTGGCCTGATTTTGTATATGGAGTGTAACCCTTTACTTGTGACAGGTCTCACATATTACATAATATGGCTGGGAGTGAAGCAAGGGCTTGATTACCTTTGATCTTGTAAAAGGCAGTGTGTGGCTATACAGCTGGCACTGTAGGTGACTCAATTGACCTGGAGCTGCACAAAGCCTAAGGTGGACTCCTTATCTAATTGTAACTCCATGTGCTGTCTAATTGTTACTGACATTGACCACTGGCTGGTCAAATCCCTGTTTGGGCACTGCATAATGTGGTGATGTCTGCTACAAGAAACACCACTCTGGTCATGTCTATCTCAATGAACATCCTGAACCTAAAGCCTCATCAGTCAGATTACCCCTTTATTCCCTTGCCCTGATTAGTCTCAGTTTCAGCTAATTAGCAGATTATGACGGAAAAGATTTTAACCAGCAACACATCACAGTAGTTTGATGGCATGTGATTAGCCAATACTATCCAAAGGGTAACTTTAGGTATACATACTTTGAAGAAATCTAATTTTTTCTTTACTTTTTTTTAAATTTAAGTAGAAACAGACACAAAAAACAAAAGGTTTGTTTATTTCCCCTGTAAAATATGTAAACATATTTAAGGTGTGTTAAAAATATTATATATATTAAATCCAATTAACCAATCAAACATGTCTTTAAATATTTTATGAATTATGGTTTGAATGATTGCAAAAACGTATTAAAATTAATTTTTCATTCCAATCATCAAACATTTCACATATATTAATAATAAGCGTAGCTGATATTTATGCTGTAAAATATTCTTGATATGTAAAAAGAAAACTTTTATTTTGCGGGCTGGACTGAGGGCCGGAAACTCGAAAAAACGGGGGGGGGGCGGGTGCGTGCTGAAAGAATCTTAGTTACTGCGGGGCGGGCTAACATTTTTGCTTTGATTTCGGGGCAGGCTGCGGGCTGACAGGGCATGGTGCGGGGCGGAAGCGGGTTCAATTTTTTTTCAATTTAGTTGGGTACCTTTTGATGGATGGTCCAAAAACCGTGTTTGCATTCACTTATTCCCAGTCCATTTGTGCATAAGTGACTCTACATTTGTGAATATTTCTTGATGTTCCTTATTCCGGAACGCGTGCCAGATCCACATTGTCCCAACTCACACGAAGCGGACATATATTTCTTGGAAATTTCACGCAAAAAAAATTAAAAAATTGTTGGAACAAAAACGAGTTTATTTCCGAATACGTCACAAATGGCTTTCGCCCATCGTTGACTGGTTCTAGTCCCGCAAACAATACTTCCAGAACTACCTACACAGGTCTCTGGCTTCCGCCCTGGCTTTCGCTCAACTGGCTTAAAATACAATTCTTCAACACAGAGTATTCCTATGTAGTGCTCGGCTACACATAAAACTCCAGGACCAATACTCGTCCTAAACGCCGTATTTTACAACACACTCTGTCTGGTGCAAATCAACACAACACCGCCGGCTTCAAAGACTCTTACTGACTGACTTGGACAAACTCCCGCGGCTCTGGAGCCGGCTTCTATATATACTGTGGTTATCTTCTTATTCGCGGTGGCTTTAAATTCGCGCTATTCACGGTCGTTCTGAGACCGCGAAAATGAAAGCACGCAATATTGAATGCATATCAGGTCATGAGCATTTATTTCAGAAGATGCCGATAGATGGAGACGTTTGTGAACAAGGCAACACAAAGAAAGACGATCGCATCAGCCACAATATTCAAAATCTACTATGTTAAATTAGGACTAAATGTACGCTCTATCTATGATACTTATGTGTACAAATATTTAATTAATAGCAAGAGTACTTTCTGGACTTAATCCTACATTTTATCCATGTCTGTAGCGATGTATAAGACATCATATGTAAACATATGTAATAGGCTATACTACTGTATATACTTTCATTATTTTAGATTGACAGACTTGTGAAGACTATTCAAATTTAATTTACCTAAAATATTTCATAAACATATATACATTTCATAAAGTGGGCTTGCAATTAAAAACTGTTTCATTGTATTTGCTTATCTTTCTTTATATCTGTATGTGAACAATAAAAAAAAGTTTGCGTCAACATTTTATTATCATAAATATACCATAAACACCTTATAAATTGCATAACGCGTGCAAATGTTCATGTGTTTTTCTTTTGTGTATAATTTTTAAAGGTCTTCATAAACAGTTGGTATTCAGATGTTATTCACATAAACATATAATAATATGCATCTATACAGTGCAAAAGGTGGGCATACAAATTAACTTAAAAAATCAATTAGATTCTTTAAATTTGTGTTTCTTAATTCTTCATTCCAACCGAAAACCATCGAAATTACATTCACATTATATATCCATAAATAATTCATAAAACTAATTCATACTAATATGTAACACGGGACACGCCAATACATGGCACGGAAGTGAACACAAACATTAAGATTATATCCTTGTGGGTGATCTCTTAAGAAGATCCGCTTTCACAAAACCCTTAAGGATGAGGTGTTCTTTGGCTGCTATGTCCGCGTGCACTTCGGTCAGCCACTTCGCGTGTAGTGGCTTGATTGTTGACATCTTGGTATCCACTTTCACGGCTTGTATGGCATCCGCGTCTTCTATGTCGTCGATTCGGCCGGCAACCTGGTCAGCATACCATTGGTTGTATCATTGCTTCAGTGATGTCTAGTACCTTGTAGCTAAGAAACTACGGAAATGTTCAACATACTTCTTGACATGGAAATTTCCAGATAAGCCTCCCAAAAGCATCCAGAATCTTCTGTCAGCCAATTCAAAACGAATCGCAGTCTAGTATGTTCCAAACATAAACAAACCGATCTACTGATCAACACAACTAATGATAACAATTAACAGAACATAATTTAATATTATTAACTATATTTCCCTGACTATAGCTTATTATTCTATGAGGCCCTCATCTAACATGACCTGGCCAAGCAATACATTTGTCTCACACACCAAAATCTAATTGTTTCTTTATTTGCGTTTTTCCCAAATGCGCTGAAAATCCATTATTTTCCGGTCATGATTGCACGAGTAATATTCAGGACAAACACACAGACACACGAACGGGGGCACATGCCTTCCTGTTTTGTTAACATAATATAACAGGTACCAGTGGTAAGTATATGAAAACAATAATATTGTTTTAATAAATTTATGTTATTGTCTGAGCTAATTGATACCACCACAAATTAATATTACTAAACAGGTAACGATATGAAAATGACAAACAAGTAAGCATATCGTCAATACGCCTGCGGCACGTTGTGCTCGCAGTGTATTGTAACACCTATTAACAGATTAAGACTGAAGATCTCCCAGCTCTTAGCTTTATCACTTAATTGGAAATATTTGCCCATTGTTCAGGGGAATATTTATAATTAATAGCAAAATTTGGAATTAGTGATGTAGGGAATCGTTGCGCCACCAAGTAATTACAAATGTCGTCATTTTGCCTGTTGTCCGTGCGTCAGTGAACTTAATCAGTGAATAATCAGCAAACATGAACTAGCTATCACCAGAGTCAATTAAGAATATTACAGCTGAAGAAACTGCTAATTAAGCTAAATATGGATAGCAATAGATAAATTAAGGAAATGACGGTTGCTGCAAGTCACCAATGAATAATTGTAGTACATCCATTGGAAATCCATTACTAATTCCATGTTCGCCTATGCAAATCCAAACAATTTGATCAATGTAATTCCGTGAAGCTACCAGTGAGTATGCCTTTGAGAAGATCATTGAATTTAAATTCGAAGAAACTATAATTTATTTATTTGTCTGTAATTCCCATCTAATTATCAAATATCTTAATCAACAATGTTATATTTCCATCGTTATCTTCAATACATTCATTTATTCATTTATACCTAAATGCCTTCAGAGTTCCTGACATGGAAGGCATGGCATATGGATATGGAAATACAATTAATGTGAATTAGAAACAAAACAGAAAGCCTGATGCGCTGAAAGTTCTCTATAAGAACCCTAATCAGCAATTTTTTTAGAGATAATTAGTCAAATTAAAGTGAACCCGCTCGGTGACACTATAACTCTATTAGCATGTATGCTCTCGAGCAGTAATCAGTCACTTCAAATTTAAGACATTTGATGCAGATTGTTTTGATTAAAACCGAGGGACTTCATTTTGCCGAATCTTGGCTGAACAGTCACACCTTCAATTCGTTTGTTTTACCTTTGTGATGGATAACGGAGATGCACCGCTTCCGTAATAACAACTTAATAACCCGTAAATTCATTCATTAAGCAGAAATATAAAATTGAAATTAAATTCTAAAATTAGAGTCCTATCATATTACCTGTTAGTGTTTAAATATACTTGTGTTATATATATATATGTGTGTGTGTGTGTGTGTATATATATTTACTGAATATGGCAGCCATTATCCACATATTATTAGCATTTCTATAAAGTGGACATTTTTTTGTGCCCTCAGGTGCCCGTATTAAAGAGGTTCGAATAAATATATATATACTTATATATATATATATATATATATATATATATATATATATATATATAACATATATGGATAGACATAACTTACATGAAATCTAAAATGTTTAAAAACGCATAACATACATGAAATCTAAAAGGTTTGAAAACGCAATCTGCAAAATGGCTTCAAATGAGTTATTAACAACACTGACGCCGTTATTTGAATCATTTAAATATTTTGACAAGTTCAGCATCGCGTAGCAGCGTGTGATATTTAGCCTCATTACTCACTAGTGCAGGGCTAGTAGTTTGTCCTCTCAACCTGGACAGCCTCATCATCAAAATTCTCCCCTTTTTTCTCTTATTCTTGAGGATGTTTCACACGCTTTCTAAAGGACGACTGTCCTCAGAATTTTTAAACTTACTTTTAGAGGTATGTTAAACCTTTCTTTTTCGGTTTGTGGTTGACATTTTGTATGTGGACAGTTGCAGTGATATGGTATGGAATGGCTAGTGATTTGTACCGAACATTCTGTTATAACTGCTACATAAACACACTTCTTGAAGTGTGGCAGGGGGCCCTACTATGTAACCTTATCACGGAGTTTTAGAAAAACCGGGTGAATAAGTAGGGCTACCACTCATGGTATTAACTGTGAAGCAGCATTTGCTAAAGAATGTCTTGTATCTGTCAGATCAAATAAAACCTATAACATTCCGAAATAAATGCCCACTACGTTGTGTCTTCAAATCTTTGTATTGACTATCGCATGAACATCAGATCTGTGTCGAGGTATATAACCTGAGCATGTGCAAGCACGTTGATTGATTGACTGAATGTTTAGTATGCATGCATTCCATGCCTATCCTTGAGACGAGAAGGCTAATATAATGAATATATGTAATCAAGCCAATGAAACACATCTGATCTTTGTTCATTTTGTTTGATAACTCTTATAAATAGTCTGAAAAAGACCATAATTACACTTACCTTTAATATATATATATATATATATATATATATATATATATTGTTACAGGTGCTCTTTTTATTGTGTGACACGGGCGTAACTCGTGTTGTAGTTGCACTCTCAGTTTAATCCTTACTGGTTGAACTCTCGTTGTCATGCTAGCTTCGAGCTTTCTCGCCTGGCAGAGACGCGTCGGGCTCACGTGTGGACCCTGGTATGCCGAAACACAGCGATGTTTTTCTAGATGATTCCTGTAACGCGTGTTTACTGTGTATTATGTTGGATCCTTTGGACTGTTCGAGAAGTGGAAAATTCTCGGCTTTGGACGAGAAGTTATAAATAGGGGGCTGTGTTTTAAAGCAGGGAGAGGTAAGAGAAGTTTCCAGCGGACACAGACATGTGTATGTCAGTTTGTGGGACCTGTCCGATTATCCATTAATTTCAGGGATTCTACTCTATACAATGTAATGCTGCCTGCCTAAAGTTTACTTTCTGGATTGTTACAAGAGCTATACATTGGACTGTTATTATCACAGAGGATTTGTGTGGACTTTTCATCCCGTTTGTACATTTAAAAGGACTTATCGTTGTAACAGTGGTATCCAGGTACTTTGCACTTTTATTCTATTGTGTGATTGAATTGATTTGTTGTTATATTATTGTTATACGGTGTAATTGTATTGATTTAGTGTATTGTAATGTTAGGGTTGTTTAAGAATAAATTATAGTTATTTGTTAACAACAAGCCACTTCTTTATTCATTCCCCTAGACATTTCACGCTGCCTAGTGTTACAGAATCTGATTTTTTTATCTCCTTAACAAAATGTGTCACGCATACATGATCTGTTGATATTAGGTTCCGTAACAATATATATATATATATATATATATATATATATATATATATATATAAATATATATATTGTATTTGGACACTTAATAAAAGCTTCCACAAAGTAAAACTAATAATATTATTCTGAAACCAATTGTTGGTGGATTAATCAAAATTAAAATTATAATGTGTGTGTGTGTGTGTAAATTTTGCATGTTTGCATGATGAAAAACAGGACGGTCACTTTTTTCGCAAATGGGAGATTTTTTTTAAGTAAAGACGCATACTTAATGGGAGGTCTGGTTTATCCGGGATGTTGTGGTAATAAAGCTGGGGAGGGGGGGGGTTGTAAAAAAATTACGACAATATTAGTTCTTCGTCAAGATTACGAGCGTAGATTCTGACATGGCTTTTGTTGCCAATCCAACGTCTTAACAGACGTCTTACTTCAGAGGGACAAACTGCTTCTATATCATATCCACATGCTTTTACTCTCGTTCCATCAAATCTTTTAACCAGAATGCAGAGAATCTTCTCAGTTCGCAGAAAATGTGTAAATTAAGGGGTCCAAAAGCAGCAGATTATTCAATGCAAAGGAAAAACTGAAACAAAGTCAGGTCATACTGGGGAACCAGTCCTGCCACCTTAATGGACCAAGACGGAAAAAACACGATCATGAATACCTCTAATCATTTTGCAAGGGCGGCGGATCCAGGATTTCTGAAAAGGGACGCTGCTCCCATGATGAGTTCCGAAAGTAAAATGCCATGCTTATTAAGTTTGTAATGGTACAATACGGGGTAGTTTCACCGAAGCATCAACTACAAAACCCTTGCGTTGTTTATCGGTATTGAGCATGTATTTTTCTGTTTCCTTTAGTTTTAGGTTATAAAAGGATGGGAGATGGCTGAGCCCGCCTTAAATCTGCGCCTGTTTTGTACAGAATTTTATCAAACAGATGGAAACAACTTAATATGTCTGGATTTACGATTATCAATGAGTCGATGGGGACCTGTTGTAAAGGTTGATAAAATAATTGTGCTTATTCTTCGGGCAGAGCATTCAATATAATTTTCCAAATCTATAATGAATTCATTTGCAAAACATAAAAACTGAATATTGAACATATATTATTATCCCATTCCTCCGGTGTTTCTATATATAGTTGGCAGCAGCTCTCAAGGTACGGCTGTTACGTAAACCTCTGTAGCGTACCTTTGTTATAATATCTTGTAGAGAAACATCCGTTTTAGTCGGCAGTTGAATAAGTCAGCTTCATATTATCAGTGGTATTTACACATCGTCGCAATCTAAGACTATTAAAACCCAATATCCCCCGCATGGTATCATGTGATACTAAATTATCTTCTTCTTCAGGTAAGAGGATGAGGGAATGTGCATTGCGTAAGAGTAATTTGACCCACCAGGCCACGGCGAACGTCAATCACATTGTAACGCCCGAGCTATCTGAGAGTGCTAGAAAATTAACTTCTTCGCTACGACGTTTTAAATTTCTTATTCCATTAACGCGACCCTTTGCCGCGGAACCTTTTTACATAAAATACATGGTAAACCAGTGTTAAAAATCAAAGACAGTTTCTTATAACCGTTTATGGCACCTTAATCTGAACTGATGTCTTACAAAGTTATATCTATAAAAGATTACGTTACACATTTTCCCTTTACATAGGTGTTTGTTTTGACTTGATTCTATGATTAAATGTTCTTATCCAGCATTAGAGATATCACAAATAATTAGTTATGCTACTTTTCGCATAAAATGCATCCCTTTAATGTGCATTTTAATGTTTGCATTTGTACATTGTGAATAATAATAATAATAATAATCATCATCATCATTAACATCATAACGCCGAAAACAACTGGTCATGGCAATTGACCGCGACTTTTTGGCAAAAACACAGTTATGGTCACATTAGGATAAGACAAAATTATCGCATGACCCTGCGGTTTGTTTCACGCCTTTTATGCGACCAGTGGTACTCTGCGCCAGACTACCCATGCTAATCTTTCAATAATTCACCCGTGGTCGTGTTATAGTCATACGACTGTCGTGAGACAACTTTTATGATCGATTGCTCGTCGTAGAGGAATATCACATTGTTGATTACGATTGGGTAAGACGGTGCATTTATAGTCTGTCATATCTAAAGCCTAGCGTACACGTTACGAAATTTGTATACGATACGATTTTGTAATTTCCTATCGCAATTTCGTATCGTAAATACCCAAGATCTGTGTCGTATTTCTACGTACATTATACGAATGTCTTGCAAAAGGGGACGTGATAATTACTTCAAATACTTATCAGCAACATGGCTGCCAATTAAACTATACATCGCATAAAATTGGCTTTATGCGCATCGTAGCCTGATTATTAGGTGGCGATGAAGAGAATTTACCGGACGGAAGAGGAGGAGATAATTGGTATGGCTTTCACTCATGCGGCGGACTTACGATTGCCAGCTAAGATACGAAAATTTTGAACATGCTCGAAAAAATACGATATGATACGAAGCCAAGATCGTAGGACGTCGTATCGGATCTCAACATACACGTTGCAATAATAAGCCAAGAAGCCAGGATTTCGTGTCGTATCCTGCTTCCTATTTGGGAGGTTTTTTTTTTAATTTCGTTGAAGCGTTCACATATAAAAAATATGTTGTACGACGGTCGTGGGAAAATTCGACAGTGCTACCTAATCGTACGCTCTTCCTACGTCAGTTGTATGAGGCTTTATGATAATCGTAATACAACAGAAAAATTTCCCAAAATTTCTGTCGTAGAACTTCCGTATACGAGTTGTTCGATGTATGTGACTAAGACAAACCCCCGGATGTCACAAGAATGACCTACAACGGTAGAACATTCGTAGGACCGTCATAGGTAGAAGGTGCGGCAATCGTTGAGCTGTCGTAGGAAAGTCCTACGATACGTAGGGCCTCAGATAACCAAACAAACGTACGAAAGTCGTAGGTTTATCGAACGACAGTCATAAGGCATCGTACAACAGACCTACAAGACATAAAGAACAACCTACGAAGCTGAGAAAAATTTGAACATTTCCAAAATTCTACAAGGGTCTACGACAGTTTTTTTCCGTCGCAAAACACCTGAATTTCGTACGACACCCCCGCGACTACTCTAGAAATTTCCCCAATTTTCTGTCTCAGACCTGTCGTATATGTATTGTGCGATGTATATGACTTAGGCTTTAAAGACATTTCACGATCAACTAGGACAGACAACGACCACGTCAGTCGTAGGGAGGTTTTTTGTGCAAATTTAGGGCACTCCTAACGACTGAGCCTCATTCTGCGATTGTGCGCGACCACCTTCAATTACAAGTGACCTATGGTACGACGGTCACGATTGTCCGTTACTGGGCGAATCCCCCTGTGTCACAGGGCCCTATATAGGATTAGTGTTATGTGATCATCTTTTGCACATTTGGTGAAAATATGTAAAACTTGCTTCTATGTTCTGTGAAGATGATCAGTTGGAGTTTGATGGAAGGCTGCAAAACAAAGAGTTGCAACAATCAAGTCTAGCGGAAATGATTGCAGATATTAAACATGCCCGAATCCATGTATTCATTTAACCGGTCGGTCTTCGATGCTATACATATCATGGCATCATCTTCATATAGGTGATATTCAATGCCTAGCCTACATGATGTGTAAATAGTAAAATGTAATGGTCTAAGGAGGAATCTTTGAAGTACACCTCCGATTTTCCTCCTCTGACCCGGGTCTTGCTAAGACTGTAAAGTAATTCTAATACCAAGATGAGAGGTATGTTTGGGGGGTTTTTTTTGGGTGACAGCAGAATGCCAACACTATTACAAAGGCCACAAAATATAAAAGGTTCTTCGGAGCCTCATTACCTGAGCCATGGGGGTTATGTTTTTGCATTAATCCAGTTAGCAAATTTTTATAATAATTTTTCCTGACCTTTCTTTTATATATTTAACCGAATCACGGAGACACGGTGCTTATGTTGTATTGTATCAAATGGACGGATCTTACCTCAACATATTACTTTTTATTTGCAAGCGCTAATTAAATGGATGATTGATTTTATGTCGTCTAGTCTAAACTGTTTTGTCCAATTTTGCACCTGCAGTAATTGTAATCATCAAGCTCCCAACAAATTAAAATTAACCGTAATACAACATGGAAATATTGAAATTAAACAACATCCCGATTGTCAGCGTTTTGATTAGAGGTTTCTGCGAAGAACACATTATCTTTTTCGGGTTGGTTGACAAGGAGAACTGGAATGCAGTCATTTAAGGTATTTTGTGACAGGAAACTGTTAAGGCGTCGGATTTCATGGTGTTGGACTTCAGCCTTCTTAAATATCAAAAGAGAGTGACCTTCTTACTGTCAATCTTAAGGAATACCGTCTGTTTAAGGGTAGCTTAAGCTGTGTGTGAAGAATTATGAAGTTATATTAGAGAGTGCTGAATGTTAAAACAGGCCATGGTGTTTCTGAAGGCGCGAACCTGGCCATCTGGAGGCGTGGAAGTTTCGAGATACAATGGTATAAATAAAATCGTGATGGAGGTGGGCTCATGGTTTATACAAACTTTTATTTCTTTGAGCGGGGGCGATGGTTTTAACACAATGTTGATGCCCATTGGCTTATACCATGAAGTTTGGATCACTTTCATTTACATTTCCAGGGCCTGGGATTAATGTTTGGAAGGTGTTGAGTTTAAAGCTTATAAAAGTCTCTATAAAATGAATTAGACCGGGTTTGTTTTGTTATTTGCCTAAGTATTGCCTAAGTCGAGCAGTTTTCCCCACCCGCTCCTGTGTGTCCGTTTGTTACTAATAACCCATGTTTTAAAATCTTAGTAAGAGGCGACACATTCGCCAGTAAAGACCCCTTTAGATTTTTTTATTGATCCGGAAATTTGCCATGGTTCAAAAGGATTTTTTTAACTTTGCGGAGGCATGGGCTGTATTGAATGTTATTTATGTTTCGGAGGCTGCTGTAATGCATATTCATATATATCCATATATGGACGGCCTTTATTTTAAAGCAAAAGGTTTAGTCCTGCTAACGAAGTTGCACCACAGGAAAAAGGCCAGGTCTTCTGGTTCAAAATTCTATTTGACAGACAGACGAGACGAGGAGAAATCAAATTGATTCAGAAAATCATTATTAGAAATTCTAGACGTTATTTCACAGGAAACCCTTGTTCTCCATGTCATATGTGTTACTTTTTCTGGTTCTCCATGTCATATTTGTTACTCTAACTGGTTCTCCATGTCATATTCATTATTTTTTCTGGTTCTCCATGTCATATGTGTTACTTTTTCTGGTTCTCCATGTCATATTTGTTAATCTAACTGGTTCTCCATGTCATATGCATTATTTTTCTGGTTCTCCATGTCATATGTGTTACTCTTTCTGGTTCTACATGTCATACATGTTACTCTTTCTGGTTTTCCATGTCATATGTATTACTCTTTCTGGTTCTCCATGTCATATGTGTTACTTTTTCTGGTTCTCCATGTCATATGTGTTACTATTTCTGGTTCTCCATGTCATATGTGTTACTGTAACTGGTTCTTCATGTCATATGTATTACTCAATCTGGATCTCCATGTCATATGTGTTAGTTTTTCTGGTTCTCCATGTCATATGTATTACTTTTTCTGGTTCTCCATGTCATATGTGTTACTTTTTCTGGTTCTCCATGTCATATGTATTACTTTTTCTGGTTCTCCATGTCATATGTGTTGCTTTTTCTGGTTCTTTATGTCATATGTGTTACTCTTTCTGTTTCTCCATGTCATATGTGTTACTCTTCTTGGTTCCCTATGTCATATGTGTTACTCTTTCTGGTTCTCCATGCCATATGTGTTACTTATTCTGGATTTCCATGTCATATGCATAACTTTTTCTGGTTCGTCATGTCATATGTGTTACTTTTTCTGGTTCTCCATGTCATATGCATTACTCTTTCTAGTTCTCCATGTCATATGTGTTACTTTTTCTGGTTCTCCATGTCCTAAGTGTTACTTTTTTTGGTTCTCCATGTCATACGTGTTACTTTTTCTGGTTTTCCATGTCATATGTGTTTTACTTTATTTATACTTCATTTTTCTCTAGTATTAACACATATTCAGTCAAAATCTTAAACATCAAATCCCTCGGTTGAGAAGCTGTTCAAGCATGGTCGTCTTATTAAACGATACTGAGGTTTATTAGGTGCATGGTGGTCTTATAAAACGATACTACGGTTTATAAGGTGCAATGTGTTTTTTTAAATCGATACTGCGGTTTATTAGATGCATGGTGATCTTTTAAAACGATACTGCGTTTTTTAGTGCATGGACTTATGAAACGATACTGCGGTTTATTATGTGCTTGGTAGTCTTATAAAATAATTCTGTGGTTTAGAGATTTCTGTGTATTCAGAAACTAATTTGAACATGCAAAGATAACCACGCTATAACCCAAATCAAACATTCATATGTTCTACACAGCGTTACGTTTCACTAATACCGTTCACAGGCTAGCTCCAGAACAGAGACGGGTGGCCCCTAATACCAATCAGAGGCCCCACCTTCGGTCGGAACAAAGAAACTTTCCTGTCTCAAAATGGTAAAGAAAAACAAAGAATTAATATAAACATATATCAGAAATATATATAATATTTCAATTGAGAATATTTCCTTTTGTTCTTGGTTATTACCATAACCTTCCAGAAATTTATATCAAATTCCACTAATACCTTTTTGCTATCTGTTATTAAAATGTCAGATTACTCTTGCAACCACGTTGGCCACCAAGGAAAATGATTATACTGAGCGACCTGACAAAAGTTAATTAACAAGATACGATCCTTTCAATATATGTCATTTGACAAAGAGACGGAGGTATTACTAGGTTGTCCTGCGTTTAGAATGAAGAAGATAAAGGCAACGTAAAATAAGAAAATCTCAATTTTGAGAAATACAAGCCTCCGGCATGTCGGCATTCACTTATTCGGTCCATGTTCCCAGATTTATTCGTGCATAAGTGACTGAACATTGGTGAAAATTCCTTGCTGACTTTCCTGAATCCGGATCATGTGCCAGATCCACACAAAATCTTATCGATTCTTCATTGGTCCTTTCCCGAAATGAGATTTTGTACATTACTGCATGAGTTATGTTGTGAACAAACACACACAAGGGTTAGGGATAAGCGCATACTCTCCAGGCGAAGGCAATTAGCATACCTAATCAAAAATGACAGTTCCGAAAATGAAGTTATGATGTATCATTGTCAATTTGTGGAAAATATAATATTATTCAATGTCGTATATGAACTGCATGATCATCCTTCTGATCCTTTATTATTTAATTGTCAGCTCAAGGAAAAACAGGAAAAAGTCAAGCATAAAGGGGCCTATTCAGGTATTCTGACGCCAATTAACTAAAGATAATCCCTTGATCATTTTATAAAATAGGCTAGAAATTGCTACGCCCGCCACGCCATGACTTTTTTTTTTTTGGTTTATATCCAATTGTTTATATATGATGCGGAACATAAGAATACTCGAAACACATTTGACAAGGACATCTGAAGGCAAATCAAATCAATCAGTTTTGCCAAGGGCTTTTTGCAACTTGCGACCTTTCAACTTCTGCAAATGATCAACCAACCACATGTTTTAAGTATGTCAACATTGGCGTATATACCATGCTTGAAGATAAACATACACCAGTCACAGGGGAGTTATAAGATTTTTAACAGGAACAGATCATTAGAATGTACACAAAGTGAGCTAGAAATCACATACGTTCTAGGAAAGGTAGGTGAATAGTCTACTTTAATACCATCAGAATTATTCGTGCATAAGTGACTGAACATTGGTGAAAATTCCTTGCTGACATTCCTGAATCCGGATCATGTGCCAGATCCACACAAAATCTTGTCGATTCTTCATTGGTCCTTTCCCGAAATGAGATTCCGTACATGACTGCATGAGTTATGTTGTGAACAAACACACACAAGGGTTAGGGATGAGCGCATACCCTCCAGGCGAAGGCAATTAGCATACCTAATCAAAAATGACAGTTCCGAAAATGAAGTTATGATGTATCATTGTCAATTTGTGGAAAATATAATATTATTCAATGTCGTATATGAACTGCATGATCATCCTTCTGATCCTTTATTATTTAATTGTCAGCTCAAGGAAAATCAGGAAAAAGTCAAGCATAAAGGGGCCTTTTCAGGTATTCTGACGCCAATTAACTAAAGATAATCCCTTGATCATTTTATAAAATAGGCTAGAAATTGCTACGCCCGCCACGCCATGACTTTTTTTTGGTTTATATCCAATTGTTTATATATGATGCGGAACATAAGAATACTCGAAACACATTTAACAAGGACATCTGAAGGCAAATCAAATCAATCAGTTTTGCCAAAGGGCTTTTTGCAACTTGTGACCTTTCAACTTCTGCAAATGATCAACCAACCACATGTTTTAAGTATGTCAACATTGGCGTATATACCATGCTTGAAAATAAACATACACCAGTCACAGGGGAGTTATAAGATTTTTAACAGGAACAGATCATTAGAATGTACACAAAGTGAGCTAGAAATCACATACGTTCTAGGAAAGGTAGGTGAATAGTCTACTTTAATACCATCAGAATTATTCGTGCATAAGTGACTGAACATTGGTGAAAATTCCTTGCTGACTTTCCTGAATCCGGATCATGTGCCAGATCCACACAAAATCTTGTCGATTCTTCATTGGTCCTTTCCCGAAATGAGATTTCGTACATGACTGCATGAGTTATGTTGTGAACAAACACACACAAGGGTTAGGGATGAGCGCATACCCTCCAGGCGAAGGCAATTAGCATACCTAATCAAAAATGACAGTTCCGAAAATGAAGTTATGATGTATCATTGTCAATTTGTGGAAAATATAATATTATTCAATGTCGTATATGAACTGCATGATCATCCTTCTGATCCTTTATTATTTAATTGTCAGCTCAAGGAAAATCAGGAAAAAGTCAAGCATAAAGGGGCCTATTCAGGTATTCTGACCATCAGCAGGTTTTCCGTGTAGTCTCTGAGACAACAATAGTTTCATATGCATAGACAAAATCTTACCTGGGCGGAACTGACATTTTTGCACATGTAACTCCCACATTCTTTGGTTAAATGTCATCAAGAGAACATAAACTGTAAACCGATTAAGAGAAAAGAATAAGCAATGACCAACCAGAGTTCTCATTAGTTTCTTATATAGAAAAGATAGTTTCTCAAAATAAGATTGATATAACTGTTTATATAAAAGCGCCTGATAATGGCTATATAACGGCTCAAACGACATAAGGTGTTCAGTTGTTATTCATTAATGACTTAGCCGAATATAATGTATCTTGTTGGGCATACAACTGTAGCTTATTTTGACTGTGTTACGGTTGAAATTTTGTAGAGAACGTGTTTTTAGGTAATTCCTCGTCCAGGATTCGTAAAAAGGATTAAAGTCTAACGTGAAACAACACATAGAAGGCCATAACAAAGGTATCACCTCCAGGAATAGTACAGCGCCATCTAACGGATGCAATTGTAGGAATCCCCGTGAATGCCCAAAAACCGGACAACGCCTTACAAAATCGGTCATATATCAAGCCACAGTCAGTACAGAAACGGAAAAGCGGATGAAACGTACATTGGTCTAACGGAAAACTCTACCAGAACAAGATATAACAACCATAAAACATCGTTCAGACACCCGGAAAAAAGGAATAGTACGGAACTCAGTAAATACATTTGGGAGCTAACGGATAACAATGTTAAATTTGATATACAGTGGAGAATACTCAGAAAAGCCAAGCACATTCCCCAGAAACTAACAGATATAACCTGTGCCTGTGGGAGCAATATTTTATTTTATGTAAGGCCAAAATAAAAAATGTATGATTCAGAAATCAATGCGGGCGGGCGTTTTTTTGTTTTTTTTTATTTTAAATTTTTTTTTATGTTTCGATAAAAATGTCAAATGATCAGGGAATAGCATGACCATAACAGATTTGTTTTGCTAAACAAGTAAAACACTACATAACAAGGGAAATTTTATCAAAATTGTTTGGATTTATTTTCTTGAAAGAAATATCCGAGCGGCTGCAGCTCAAAATTGGTAAGTTTCTATTGAAAATCAAAATCAAAATTTTTGATGCCGGGGTTTAAAATTGATGCTGGCGGTGCCTGAGAACCATACCTTTTATTATTTTTTTGTTTGGCCTAAACAAAACCTGGCCACTCTTAACCAATGCAATAAACTTGTAACAAGTGTAAGACACGCGAACAAATCCTCTTACGTAAACTCAACACAAAGAGGAATCCAGGTTAGGCACGTTGTACAGGTAATAGGCACAAACACGCTTCAGTGAACAACCAGATGTTCAATGTACAACCCCTCCAATCATACCGTTCCGAAGAATGCCGTTCAACGGTACGAAACTAATTAGCCAACACGATACTTACAAACGTGTGTTTCCTTACACATGATATACATAAATATATATATATAAATATATATAAATATATTTATATATATTCTTATTAATTTGTCTTTGTCTTTATTTATCACACACTCGGGCGTTTTAAAATTACCTTAATTAGTCTCGTTGGTATAGTTATGGAGATAAGAGAACTGATAAGGTTCCACAAACATAGGGAAATGTTTAGAAAATAGTTCCGTCGGCTTTCTAGGAAAATGGTAATGGGAACAAGAAAATTACTACGCCCAGGCAAAGTCCAAGAGTAAAGCAGACCATGCCATTAAAAGTCATCTGTGAGTAAATTCATCATATTCTCCATAGGGAGTACAGAACACTGTAGTTGTATTACAATCCGTTTATGTTACATAGGTTTGAAAATGGCGGGGGACTGTCGTGTTTACACAATATCATTACTTTTCACGTATATGAAACAAAGTAGACACGTTAAGATGAAACACATATCCTCCCTTTAATCTTACCTCTGCCTCGCCTGCTGTCTAGATGTAGATGTAATGAATTCTCATATATTAGATTTTTCGTGCTTTCACTGATGTATACAACGTATGCTAGGTTCGAGCGTAGGTGTAGAACCTGCTGCAAATAAAATGAGGAATACACACATGAAAACCAGATAAAACTTGCATATCCTCTGACCATTGTTTCATTGAAGACTATTAATCCTTTTTAATAAGTAGCTACTTTCATCTATTCTTTGCTGTGATAAAACATGAACAGTAAACAATAAATAGTGGGCGATGAATTCATCATGGAATCTATTTTGCAACATGATCGTAATTCGCACATTACCAGTTCATTCATTCTCACGTAAAGGTGCGCTTCTGTATACATTTTTACATCATAACCTCTGATTTTATAAGTCACAAATCAAAAGGAATTCTGAATGTACCTTTTTTCTCATATGGAGTTTAATTGCTTTATACTTGGTAGGGGGCCAACCGTGAATCACGCAAGCTAATTATGTACCATGGGGGCGGTTGATGTTATCCGGCAACATAATAGTAACATTAATAAAATAAACAGTAGAGAAAACATTCACCAGTGGATTTAAGAAGCGACATCTTATCAGGACACATGCACAGAGTGAATTCTCTCTCTCAGATCTCGGGATTCGCGGGACAGATCTGTACTCAGAAGCTGGAAGTGACAGTCACCTATTTTCCCCTCTGCCAGGACGGTCTTAAAAACGAGCACAAAGATCGGACCCGATTCCTCAGGACTTCATTTTTTTAAGGGTACCCCAAGCGATTTCATTATGACATTTTGTGTTAAAGTCAAAACAACAGAAAACGCATTATGTTTGGCATTAATATTACTATTTTGTACATGTATATTGACGATATACATGGAAAGAGAGAGACCACTGATGAGCCATCAGTCCGTGAACTTAAGGAAAAACAGAGGAAAGTATACCAAAACCGGCCTATGAAAATCTCTAAGAGAGAAATATTAATTTGAGAGAATAAGCTTGTAGGCCAGGATGGTTTTGCTGGAAAACATCTGTTTTAAGCAAAAATGGACTAATAGCTGATACACATATTATAGCAATTGTTTATGCACCTTAAAGAAAAGATTACGCAAATTTCAATGCCAAAACAAATCATAATGCCTTTCTAAGGTGTGAGGAAATTTAAAAGGTGTACTCATAGTGAATGAAACGAACTTTAATATTTCGCAACAAATGAAATGTTGTTTTCTTTTTTATATCTTTACTTTTTCAGACATTACAAATGTTCCCTAATTCCAAGATCATCAACAAACATGATTTGATTATATTAATAAAATTTGTTGTAAGTATATAGGGTTTGAAATAATAGGTGTTGTCTTATCTGTTGCTTATTAGTTTGCAAATTATATTTAGGCGTGTTATTCCTATGGCCTGTGCAACAAATGTTTACCTGTCATTGGTGTGTTGTTTTATTCTCTATTAATATTTAAATAGGTTATCCAGCCTTCCTTATATAAGCGCCATCTGTCGTATTTGGGATGATACTAAACTGGTCTTCAAGCGCAAAATAATGAACGGTTGCGAAAAGATAGTATAACTAAAGAAGGCACCAATCAATGTTTTAGTTGAGTTTTAGTGCAAGTCTGGGTTCACGTCTTAGTCCCTGGGGAGTCTTTTAGGGCTCGAGTCCATCTGAGACAAATAAATATATCTTCATAAAAAGCACCTCCGATGGATAATCGAGATTGCTAAGCACGTTTACTTTTGTTAGTTTACACATGCTTTTCAATTTATATGTTTAAATACATTTAGCTTCAGATGCAGATATAAAATTTTTACACAGTCTTGAAGTTTTTTAAATTCTGTTAATAGTTTTTATTCCAGAGTCTATATTATGTGTAACCCTATCTGAACGTACAGATTTACGTGTCAGAGTATTTTCTCCTTGGCTCAAGATGCACTCGGCCTGACAACACAAGTCCTGACCACCGAGTCTAGGCCCGAGTCCAGGACGTTCGAGTGTTAAGTCCCTGGAAAAGTGGACATGGGTCTTGACTCGAGGCCAATCTGTGGTATTAATCTTCCGTTTCCGACGTGCTTTCTTTCTCTGAAAACGCCTGAATACTCTGCATCTGTAGTCCTATTCGCTTGTCATGTGATTTGGAGAGCACCTCTCATTGGTCAATAAGAAACTCCTGATTCTGAATAGTATCATTTTTTATATACCTAGAACCGCTCAGGACTTTGTCCCCGGTCGGACACGGCCCAAGCGGTCAACCAAGTACACAATCAGACCGGACTTCTGACAGGTTCTGACAGTCCGGTCTGCTCTTTGCGTTGTTGTTACTGGGGACAGACGCCTTGGGGCGTGTTTGCCTTCCGCCGAAGTGCTTGGAACTACATAGTCATACACGTGTACCTTCGGAACACATCACTGAGTGTTTCCCGGAATTTTATATTTAGGTTAAAGATAAAGAAAGATATGAAAAGGATTTTTTTTTTGTGAGGGATGAAGTAAACTCACGAACATTTCAATTAAAATCAAATATGGGAAGATAATAATAATGATGACACAATCGCTGCCTTTACATTAAGCATGTGACATATTCTGTCGATTTAATTATACATATTTATGTTTATAGTAATAATTATTTAGATGATTAATATCACCGCTATTTTTAGTGGAATTATTATAAACGTTATTGCAGTATTTGAGAATAAAATGTTTCGCCAGATTATTGCAAGATATGACATGAAAATGTCTAGCTCAGTTTAGTCTCTTATTGTTTGCCTTTACACCTCGGGGCACATTGTTGTAATGATAAAGTCTTTGAAGCATTATTTGTGGCAGTTCGGTTTTTATTTTCAGCAATATTTTCCGTAGACTGATAATTAAGGTCCATTAAGCATTGATTACTGTTTTCCCCATTGGCTAACGTGCTATAAACTACCCAGTGCTCTAATTAAATAATCAATAACAACCTTAATGATTGATTAAAAACGCCAGGAGTAAGAACGTAAATCCCATGTGACACAAAAAAAACTCTCCACCGATGACGGTTTCATTGTGGTTGCTTATTTCACATCGAGGAAGCGGTTCCTCACGACAAAATTACACTAATTAGTATGCATTTTTTCTGGTCTTTGATACTAAAAGTTTGCAACCAACAATCACCGTGATGTCTTAATATCAGATATTATAAAGTGTTAATATATCACAGGAATTACAGTGAAAAGGTAATTTACACGAGAAAAGGTATTATGACATGCGACATATGACGTCCGGGTTTTAGTGTGTACGCAAAATGGCAACTGCTGTAGCAGTTTCGAGACACTGCGAGAATCCATCTGCCAAGAGGGTTCAGTGGCAAGGGAACGTCAGTGTATCACAACCTTTAGAGTTGAATAACTACGCCCAAAATATAAAATTATAGAAGGATGAAATGTTCATGATTCTCTCCAGCATTAAGAGCATTAATATCACTTAAAGGCATCGCAACAAATAGCTTGTATATAATATTCAAGAACTGAGTGTAGGGACAGATCGTAGACAAGTGATTTAAAATGGAACTTGGAGCAGAGGTCCCTGCATTCCCTAAATGAGAATTTATAAAATATTGGTTGAACTACAGCGTCCTAATAACGGCTTATGACTATGAGACTGATATTATTATTCATAACAGCGTGCATATAAAACCGGAAATCCATAAGGCCGTAAAAACAATATCTTTAAAATGTCTGTAGCTCTTATTATAAGAAATGTGATTATCCACTACAATTTTCACTTACGGTGTTTACTTCCCCAAACCTAACCTTGTGGCCAAATAATTCAAAGCCCCAAGTGAAACTACGCAGTTAATAACTGCTACACTGACGGTTTGAGAACCCGTCTAGTATCACGTGTCCAGTGCAGCAGCTGGGCAGTTAAGGTCATCAGGAATGATATGCTACATTGAAAGCACTAAACAAAACACTTAATGGCGTCGATTTGCTCAGTAACCGAGAACGAACCTATTTTAATCCAATTCTCCTATATACCCTTATATATAATAAGTGCATCACTGTTCGGCGATTACGGCTACAATATAAGGCCACCTTCACCCTTGCGTCACTAAACATCAAGTCTGCGTCACCCTTCGTCACTGTACCTCACTCCCTGTCTATATCTAAACAAATCTGCTGCACTTTTGCTGGGTTGCTTCATTATCATTCTTAATCCTCATTCAACAGTTAGCGCCATCTGCAGGCCTGCATGGGGTTCATCCTTTAAAAATCAGTGTACAGCCGTTGTCATTTTTTCCTTAGTAAGCCTTCTGCGTATGGAGCGGAGGCTGAGAGGCTTATGGCTTATGAGTTTATTACTAGATCAACATTTTTGCAATTTTTGGGGGTCTGTGGATATTCTTAGCACCCAACATAACCCCAGTCCCCCAACCATCCATCCCCACCCGTCCTGAGGGCAAAACCCGCCCTGTGGTCTGCCTGTGTTTGCGCTGATTTTTAATCTTAGCTTTTAGGCACAAAATTATTCATAGTGAAGGGTTTGCACCTGGTTTTTATTTTTGACCTTGACCTAATTTTAAAGGCCGTACAAACCATGGCCTCTCCCTTATTATCGCTCAGATCAAACCGTCGTGGGTAAAGGAGGCTCCTGGTACCGCTAGGCAGTCGCACACATCTTAAAGAGATCGGGCATAAAAAAGATGTGTCGATTATGTACGTTGTTAAAGGTCAGAAGAAAACCTTGCTTTATATAATTACTAACTTGTCCATGAAGTAATATAACAAAATTTTACATCCTTTAAAGAAGAACTGAAATGTGTCGATGTGCATGAAATATTTTAAAATTTGCATTGATGGGAGATGAGCGACTCTTGTCAGTTTAAGCTTAATATGTGACAAAATATCAGTGTATTGCTCTTGAATGATTTTTTATTTTGCTTTGAATTTAAATAATATAAATGTTATTTGGATACGTGTGAAATGTCACAGCCAATGGCCACAGGTCATATCTGATAATGATTTATATTATTTTTTTTTATTCAGTGAAAAGTAAGATGGAAATTACTGAATTGAAAATACAGTGTAAAGCAAAATTTTTGTTTCTGATAGCATGCATTCTGAGAAAGCTTTGAGCTCATGACCTTCAAAAGAGCCCATGAACTTCGTCTTAGAAATCCAGTTCCTCGGGAACTGGGACGTGCCATGCGCCAGATTACAATCAGATTAGGACCAAGTATCCAAACTCCTTGATGAGTTCAGAGAATTCAATCTTCTGTTTTGTAAGCTCGAAGAAAAAGGAAATCTAGACACCTAAATGCGTTCTCTACATCACAGATAAAAAAAACACTTTGAAGAGCTACAGGGCTCATAAAGATTAATCTAATCTAATATCCAATTGGAGAAAAAACGTAACCTTACAGGCATAGGACATGGCCTGGGCAGTTTAATGATAGCACGCTATGCCTAGTTCACCATTTTATAATATTTTGTCATATTTATATCAAAACTAGTTAAACGTAAAAATAAATGTTAGGAAATTCCACCAAAGTTCAAGTATATATATTGAACATTATCCCAGAGTATTACATATGAATACATTTTCTTTTTTTTTTTACCAAAATGTATTAGTAACCTTTCAGATTACAGATTCAGCGTAACGTACTGAGCACACTGAACTGTCATTGATAAAGTAGAGTGAATATCGTTGCTCCTCATATTTTCCCATCGATTTATACGGGTACAAGTCCTTGGACTCCAGTTTCCAAATCCAATACCCGGACCACTAGAAAATCTGGCAGCCGGAGGAAATCACAATCTGATTAACATTGAGTATCCAGAATGAGTGCGGAATATTAAATCATCTGTAGCAGAAACATATAAATAAATCATAGAAAAATCAAGGTAAATGAAATGCGTTCACAGCTTTAGGCGGTTAAAAAAAAATAAACTCAACCCTATCTTTTTACCGATAGAAAAATCTGGGCTTTGACAAATGAAGACGCCAAACTGGGGAGATGAAAAAGACAACAGGGGTTATCACCAGATGCGTGATGCTGCATATGAAGCCGACAGGAAGATCAAGATATATTTCTGCCAAGGTGAGGCGTGTCGCTGTGTCATATTAATCTGGTTACAGACCAAGGTCAGGGTGCCAAGATAACCGGGATTTATGTCGGGAGCTGATGACGGACAGGAAGAGAGCTGATTTGATAACAGTCCTGTTTACGTCATGCGAAGGTTGTTTTTCCCCGGATAGTGTTAATGTATAGCGGTAAAGATGTTACCTCTTCAAGTCATGTCAATACTTACACATTTCAGAGAAAGGATTACCTGAACAGATCTTATTATATAAAACAAAAACCACCATCATATGAATTCTAGCTTTAAAATTCAAAATATGTGATATATATTGACATATATATATATATTTATTAAAATAAAGTTGTCAGATCAAATTATTCTTTGTGTTTGTTCCCATGGGATGCAAATTGAGGACCATACGAACATCTGAAATTGTGTTTGAACATGATAATTATTTGAAACAAACCTTTTAGTATCGTTTAGTTCTAGTTACGTAGATACAACCACAATTATGATTCTATGATTAAACTAGAAAAGCACTCGGAGATCGCAGACCTCCGCCAAGTCAGCTCATTGTCAGAATTGCAGCATTTTTCATTTTAAAAAAATCCTGGATCAAAATTGTGATCCGGATCGCCCCAAAAATTTTAACAATTGTTCCTTGTATCATTGACGAGCTATCCTGAAAATTTCATCAAAATCCGTTAATTTTTTAATAATATTGCTAACAGACAAAAAACCAACCCCGGCAAAACATAACTTTCTTGGCGGAGATAAAGATACGTCCCGGGAGAAACATTTGCCATATAAAATAACAAAAATGCAATGTTACAAAAGGTGAGATGCGCGTTCACCAGACAATTTATAATGTACCCCCCCCCCTAATATTTTATATTGCATTTTTTTCTCTCAAATATAAAACCCAAGGACTTTCCACCGAATTTCAGATGGGTTCGAAAATTTGTACCTTTGATATTGATCTTCAAGGTAGACTTTGTGCAAATCTTAGAATAACTGTGAATCTAATTTCATAAGTACTCCATATTTTCCCCGCCATTGTTTCAAATGTTTTTTTTTCAGGTGAGGGGTTCGACAATTAATGACTTGACCTTGATTTTCAAGGTAAAATCTACCACAATATATGAAATCTGTAAACACCATCACTTATGAAATAGGATTGGGATTGGGACAAATGGCGGGTAACATGCCTGTTTTTGCGACTGCGAAAAAAGAGCATTCTAGTCCGTGACAAATTGGAGCGGCGTGGGACCATTTATTAAAATTATTATTCTTGTGGCCTTAGTCACTCACTGTAGTTGGTCGCTGTTCGGGGGAGAAACTATTACTGCCCAGTTCAAATGTCAACTCTCTTTGCACAAAGAAGACCAAGTCGCTCCTACCTGTCGCGTTAAACCTGCTACAGTCAAAGTGTTGTCAGATCAATTGACCATCCGTAACAATAGTGGCTCACGCACAGGTCACAATACAGGCCCTTACAGTGACAAGGTCAGGACAAACCTTGTTTATGTCGACTCTGCAAGAAATCTGTTCTATATATGGCTCAGCTTGCCTTTCATTCCTTTATACTTTGCGGGGAAAAGTTTACTGCAACCAAATACAATATCTGTAAAAAAAACACTTATGATGTTTTGTTTTTCTCAGTTGGCTTGAGAATGGACAAGAAAACATTTGATATTCATTTTAATATAGACATATACAATATGTATTTGATTGCATGTATGATGGCAAACACATGATAAAATTTCAGCTGATTATTTTTTTTATCTAGTCAAGCTGTCAAAGAATCGCCATGGAATGTATTTACTTATAAATGCATAATAGATGGTTGTATTATTAATTATATACAGTAGACTTGCGCGTGGCTTCGTAAACGGTATATTTCTAATTAGATAAGGGAGCTTTTAATGCATAAAATGTCAACAGAAACATGAGATAAGGACTCATATGAACACTATCAATTAATATCTCTCCGCCGGGTATATAATTGCCCATTTACAGATTATTCCATTTGCATCTTCTCTTCTGCATAGAGTATTTTGAATACACGAACGTTTGAAATATTACACGGTAAAATATACCGCGTGTATATACAATGGAAATATCTTAAATATGAAATAAAAGATTTCCTGATTAACATTTAGGTACGAGAAACCAGGAAATCCTGAGCCCGAAATCTTTAATCAGTTAAAGGCACATAACCCCTTTTACAGTTGATACAATGTTTAACATTATATATACCATTTTAATATAATGTAATAGGAAAACGCTTCATAATTTACCATATTTGTTCGCCCGTCTATGACGTATTATTACATACCAACGGTCCGTCAGTCCGTCCGTCTGTCCGTCCGTTTTTTGAGGTCAACGCTATAACTTCGCAAGCCTTCAATGGATTTTCACTAAACTCACCATTACTACATACCAACAGATTATCCCCCGAGTTCGATTATAGGCAATATTAATGCGTATTAAATTAAGTCAGAGGTCACCAGGCTCTTTTGTGGTGTCTCCGCAGTAACATTTCAGGAATATCATGGATCTTGATGAAACTCAACATTAATATTAACCAATATAATATATCGCCCAAGTTTGATTCCTGGCAAAATCTATCCGAGGTCCCAAGACATACGACGAGCAAACTGTGCACCATTGTTGGTGCTCTTGTTATAACTGACACGTGCTCTAATCTCAACCAGGTGTATTCTTTTTTTTATGTTCCTTTCAAATTAAACCCGATCCCTCGATCCCCAGGGCACAAATTATATGTTCTGCCCCATTCTTCGCGTCGTATGGAGTCACCGGGCTATATGCACCATACCAAAATTTAAAAAAATAACTGCGCGAACTACATTGTCATCGGGCTATATATACACATACCATATAGGAAAGATTTGTCACTACCACGGCCGGGAAACTCCTTTTAAATATATATTAGAGTCACCTTCCGGCAGTTGATCTTGAAAACAATTTACACTCGAACTGTCCGTACCCAGGCAAGCCAAATGAAGAGGTCAATAGTTTCTGGTACATAAACCAATTACCACCAGACTTGCTTAGAGCCGACAGTTAAAATCTACTATAAGCGACAAGAAGCAACATTTGTACCCAAAGACCCCAAGCCCCTCCAGGTAGTCTTTCCTCATGCATTACTGTGCCGGGGTATATTTTAAGGAAATTTTAGAACTCCACAGAAGTGACCTGTTGGCCCCATGCACCTATAAAACAGATAGAGGCCAAGAAACTAAAGTCATTAGAGGCAGATGCTTTTAATGTTAAGATACCATATGCAGCGAAGTCAGTTTATATAATAAACAGCTTTATATAATATGGACGTAAAGTTACATTATGAATGAATTATGAATGAAATTATGGGAATATATATATGAGTATAACTGTAATATGACATAATGTTTGCAAATTCATACAAGAGCAAAGCATACGGTTTATAGCTTAGGTTTTAGTGATCAATGAAAATAAATTATTCACTAATGAACATGAAAAGTTGTTATTCAGCCTGTGACTTGACATAACTTTAATGTTAAAACTGAAAAAAAACACAGAACTGCAACTGCACATTTGCCATTTAAATATGCACAAATAGGGGTCAACATCAGATTAAAATATACCTTGAACTGTGTTTCAATATATTGGGTTTTATTAACGTTTTATCATGTTGGCTGTGTGACCAAAATACCAGGTGGATACGCTATGAGCTCAGAACAATTTTGACAAATAGTTTCCAATATTGTTCCACTCACAGACATTGTCTCCAGTTGCCGGTTGTTAGCTTGACAAGTAATGGACTCGGGCGGGTATTTTGATAAGAAACCTATTGCCGCCCCGCGTTCGCCTGTCCTCGTTTCGTTTAAGACATGTCAAATTTAGACAGAGTCTTTTATTGCCAATGATCGAAAACAAAATCCTGTTTTTTTTTAAGATGTTTGAGACACATTAACATCATGCATGTGTAGTATCTATGTGGATTTTAATATCATCTCATATTACAATTTCACAACTGGAAAACTTTGCCTACGGATAAACAGGTGCGTGTGGGCAATTTTAAAAACATATAATGAACGGGCAAATAAGAAAACGTTGAATGCTCGTATCCCTTTCATTCTATATAGTTGTACAATCCTCAATGATTCAAAATTGTGTCTTGCGGTTTAAATCGTCAGGATAGTTTTAAAAAACTAGTACAAATTTCTGACGCTACAGACAGAAAATTACTTAAAAATGAAATTAAAGTAACAATTATTATTTCTCATTCATGGGTGACATAAGAATGAATGAAGATTACATTTTGGGTGCGCCCTTTTTCATTTTCTATGCATCGTAAATGGTGAAAGGATAATTACGTTTTTACGCATGTCTCTATATATAGATGATGGATGGATGCCGCGATTGAACTCCGCTTGGACCCGACAACTCAGCTGTGCGTACTTCTCATAAAAGTCACCTATCCACACACCAGGTATTCTATATATGCATGTTATAAATACTAGTATAGCGTATTACATTTTTCTTGCATTTTAACAGCACCTCGGGACTTAGACCGAGTTTTGTGCGAGATGGGGTTCCCATGGACCGCGTTGATATGGACCGTGTTCATTGATGGATCGAGTTGATATAGATCGAGTTTCTGATGGTTAAATTTATTATTAAATTAATTCTGCACCAGTCCTGAAGTCTGTCAAAAGGCGTGAGAAAAACAACAATTATTTTATCCTACTACTTTCAAAGTTAATATAGCTCTCTTAAAAAATACTTCATGCAGTCTTTACTGATAATTAGAATGATCAAATGGGACTAACTTTCAGCTTTGTACAGATAAAGCTTTGTTCAAGCAAATCATATTAAGCTGTCAACCAATCCAGAGAAATATCATCCACAGGAGTGCCCCCATTTATTGTAAAACCAATTGATTACTGCTTTGTGCACTAATAATAACTATAGAAACTAGTAATTAAATATCTCTCCTGGTGTGTGTGTATATATATATATATATATATATATATATATATATATATATATATATATATATATATATATATATGACCAAGGCAATTGAGATAAAAATGTTAGGGATGTTACTTATCAGAACAATACCCGTATTTTGTAAAGCGGGCTGTAAACGGTCGCGAATTTAATCATAAATATCTGAAAACAAACTAAGCGGTAAACCGAATTAATTAGTAAATACAAAACTTGCAGAATCTGAATTGTGTATACGGAAGGCGTGGGATTTTGGCTGCTTACGGCCACGCGATCTGGATTATCACGTGACGTTTTCCGTCAGCCTAAAACCTGTCGTACTCCGTCTAATATCAAAACAATAATTTATAAAAAGCAAGGTTTTCTGTTTAGACAATCAATCAAAACCAGACAATTAAACGACGAGTCACGGAAGTAAAACAAGGGATTTTTCCAAAACAACCTGCTGATAGCTTACAAGCCAAACACACAAAGTAAACTGAAATCTAATTTGATTATCTAAAATATCAGACGTAAAATATATTTAAAATGTAATTTTTGTATTTTTTTCACTATTAAAGACATTTGTTTGATAAGTGGTTTTCCTATTTGAAAATATAAAGTTTTGTACCTATAAAACACTTTTGTTTTTAGTTATCTGTTTCTTCTTTACTGCGTATGAAATTAAAATTGATGGGACGAAATAGTCATAAGTGATCAGTACTATGTAAAGAGCTCGAAATTAGTACTGGACAACCGGAAGTTGCCGTCACTTTTAAGGAAGGCCCTGCAGATTTATATTAGCGGCCATACTGTTTTTCATACCAGAAGGTTTTGCTAAAGTCGCTTACAAAAGTTAATTGTCCGTAAAATCAGACCACTTACAAATGTTATTGGCCTTAACACCAGAACGCTGACAAATGTTATTGGCCATAACACCAGAACGCTTACAAACGTTATTGGCCATAACACGAGAACGCTTACAAATGTTATTGGCCATAACATCAGAACGCTTACAAACGTTATTGGTCATAACACGAGAACGCTTTAAAATGTTATTGGCCATAACACCAGAACGCTTACAAATGTTATTGGCCATAACACCAGAACGCTTACAAATGTTATTGGTCATAACACCAGAACCCTTACAAATGTGATTGGCCATGACACAAGAACGCTTACAAATGTTATTGGCCATAACACCAGAACGCTTACAATAGTTATTGGCCATAACATGAGAACCCTTACAAATGTTTTTGGCAATAACACCAGAACGCTTACAAATGTTATTGGCCTTAACACCAGAACGCTTACAAATGTGATTGGCCATAACACCAGAACGCTTACAAATGTTTTTTGGTCATTACACCAGATATCCTCACTCAAGTTTTTCACCATAACACCCCTACATCAATTATGAGTTATAAATAAGTCGGCTTCATCGAGGGTGCTAGCAACTTCACTTTGACAGTTTAATCAGATATTATCAATATAAATTCAAGTTTATACAGCATGTTCCAAAACATTGAGTCGGAAGATTACCACGGTCCTGTTCCGTCTTATGTAGATTCTACACAGACCTCCACAGTGTCACTAATACATTTGCTTGTTTAATATTATTTACGTGGCGAAGAAGTTGAACATTGTTCTGGGAAATCATCGTGAAAAGAAATCATGTAATTAGTCTCGTCTGCTTCTTCATGTGAGTAATTATATTCCAGCCCCGCCGATTATCGTTTGCATGTCTGCGCTTCCAGGGGAGATTGATGGGATTTTAGTAAATACACGTCAAGAGGCTGAGGCACGCAATGGTAAACTTCACAATTACATAGTCATGTCGACTTTCCAGATAAATGTTCATATTTAACATGGGCCAGGTTTTGGGGTTGCATTATTTATAAAATCAAAAGTATACCCATAATTCGACATGCCACCTGTGACATCCGGGTTTTAGTGTGTACGCAAAATGGCAGAACCCATGAGCGGTTTCGAGAAACTGGAGGAAATAGACCTCTCACAGTTCGATCAGTGCGTGGGCATGCGGCACGAAAGTACTCAAAGGACGGTGTTCAGAATCTAGACGTCCAAATAATAGCAGGATACCATCATTGTTATTACAGGGAATCTGTAAAATTTATTCAAATGGTAACATCAATTTCTTGTTTCTCAGATCCACCTATTATGTCTTAAAATGCATTGATGGAATCCTAATGTATTTATTACAAAGTTCTTTAATGCAATGCATATTGTTTACAAGCTACAGGTCTTAGTGACGACCTTGAAACAAAGGACAAAGTGAAAAAATAAATATCAGATGCAAATATATCACTATGACTTTGGCTCTGATCAAGTTCATTTTTAGAAAATCCGCCATTTTTTCCCTTTGGAGGTAACCATCTTCATGTTTTAGTGCCAGCTTAACTAAGTATATGGGCATCTACAGAATTCCTTCCGGCCTCAGACTACTCGAGAGAGCAGTACCACACGCTTCGTACTGTTTTATATCCTGGTGTTAACAAGTCCCGGTGACTTCTGCACCTGGGTGACCTGGTTGTGTTATCATCCACGTACGACCAAGTTATCGCCACATGGAGCACTCATTTGTCAGTGAATCTCGGCCGCTAGGTATGGCCTTCCCTTCAGAGCCCTCACTCTGGTTGGGAGCCGACCATGAAAAATCTCACCGCCTCGGTGGAGATTTGAACTTACGATCTTCCGGCTTTGAGTCCTGTGCTTTACCCCCGAGCCACAGAAGCCTGTTCCTCCATATTTGAGATATACGAAAAACACGACCAGAAAGAAAATAGAAAGGACAATCGAAATTCGATAACGGTTTTACAACACGGGTACCTTAAAAAAACTTAGCCACTGAGTCACCCGTTAGTGTATTCATTTTACCCCCATAAAAGTCTCTCCAGGCAACGTTTTGTTTTTTGTCTGTCTTGTTTCTTTTGTAAATTTACAAATTTAAAATAGGTTTCACATTTCATAGGAATTTTCTTAGTAATTAAGATATGTATTTAAGTATTTTGTTAATTATGGAGAGAAAACTGTTTAATTACATTTCATTTCAAAAAGTGAAATCTGATCATAGGAATATTTTAATGGAGATTTTGATTTAAAGGTCCAGAATTCAAATCTCAACCTTTTCTGAGAAAAACAACAAAATCTCTTTAAAACACCGTGTTACACTTTCATACTCAAATGGGTTATACTTTTATGGCCTCTGGTACAACAACATCAAACTTTATCCTGTTAATTCTTAAATTGATAGTTGATCATCGAGAAGTATCATATTTATAGATCATTGAGGAAACGCTTTCGAATTAGTCTTTTCACGCTACATCGCTGCTGGGAACCAATGGAGGACACGGTACTGTATAACCTTCAACTTTGATTTGTTTGACTGAAAGACGTACGGCTAATGGAAACTTAACAAACCGCCAGCACGGAACATAGCGGACAAAAAATGAGGTATTTTCGTCGTCTTTCATTGGTTGTATCTAATAGAGTACCAGACGCCGTAACAATCTAGCTGAGGAAAATCCTCACAAACAACTCCACTAAGAAGCTATGGAAGCTTGTTATCTCTGTCTCCGACGGTCTGCCTTCAAAATAATTAGTTACTTAAAGCCGGCTTCTTCTTCCGGTCTTAAACTTCTACCTGTGGTGCTTCTTACAAAATGTGCATCAGAGTCCTTAAATTATACTCAACATCACCTTGTCTCATATCTAGTTCATGATTTCACTGCACTGTCATTCGGGTTGTAGTTATGAAGAATCATCATGTTTTTGAACCTTTATGTCACTGTAAAAAGAAAACGCGCCCACGATTTACTTTGCAGTTCTTGTCGTCTGTGTACGTATACATCACGTGGATGTACATTGAAATACAGTTGGTCCTTTTTGTCCTCTCGAATTTATTTGTCATAATTCTCCATAATTTAAAACTTGTTAAAATCAAGAGGCTCTTTTAAAAACCGGCTGATGGGATGGATGCGTTATATATATATATATACATATATATATATATATATACATATATATATATATACATATATATATATACATATATATATATATATATATATATATATATATATATATATATATGCTGTTTAGGGATCGTCGGAGTCTAAATCTGACCCCTATAATGCACCGTTGCTTCTAAATACACCAGAGGCGTAGGTATAAATGTAGTGGAGATGACGATGTCGTCTGTTCAAGTGTTTTGGATATGAATTGTTTCAAGGCACATCACATAAACAGGGGTGTTTTTTATGGTAAGGACTTTACGGAATAAGTTGTTTTGTAAACATATGCATGTAGAATACAAAGAGACCGTATTACCTTGAAATTTTACAAATTTTTATTTTAAAGTTCGACAGTTGAGACGACATACCTACAGATCCCCCCTACCCCCCCCCCCCCCCCCCCCGTATTCGATCATAGGCAATATAAATGCGTATTTAAGTCAGAGGTTACCAGGCTCTTTTGTGGTGTCACCGCGGTAACATTCCAGGAATATGATGGATCTTAATCAAACTCAACATTAATATTAACCAATATAATATATCGCCCAAGTTTGATACATGGCAAAATCCATCCGAGGTCCCAAGACATACGACGAGCACACTGTGCACCATTGTCGGTGCTCTTGTTATAACTGACACGTGCTCTAATCTCAACCAGGTGTATTCTTTTTTTTTTTTTTATTTTCCTTTCAAAATTAAACCCGATCCCTCGATCCCCAGGGCATAAATTATTTGTTCTGCCCCAATCTTCGGGTCGTATGGAGTCACCGGGCTATATGCACCATACCAAAATTTAAAAAAATAACTGCGCGAACTACATTGTCATCGGGCTATATATGCACATGACATATAGGAAAGATTTGTCACTACCACGGCCGGGAAACTCCTTTTAAATATATAAGAGAGTCACCTACTGGTAGTTGATCTTGGAATCAATTTACACCCGAACTTTCCGTACCCAGGCAAGCCAAATGAAGAGGTCATCAGTTTCTGTTACATAAACCAATTACCACCAGACTTGCTTAGAGCCGACAGCTAAAATCTACTACAAGCGACAAGAAGCAACATTTGTACCTCAAGACCCCAAGCCACTCCACGTAGTCTTTCTTTATGCATTACTGTGCCGGGGTATATTTTAAGGAAATTTTTGAACTGCAGAAAAGTGGCCTGATGGCCCCATGCACCTATAAAACAGATAGAGGCCAAGAAACTAAAGTCATTAGAGGCATATGCTTTTAATTTTAAGATACCATATGCAGCGAAGTCGAGTTTATATAATATACAGTTAATTTTATATAATATGAACGTAAAGTTACATTATGAATGAATTATGAATGAAATTATGGAAATATATATATGAGTATAACTGTAATATGACATAATGTTTGCAAACTCATACAAGCACAAAGCATACGGTTTATAGCTTTGGTTTTAGTGATCGATGAAAATAAATTATTCACTCAGGAACATGAAAAGTTGTTATTCAGCCTGTGACTTGACATAACTTTAATGTTAAAACTGAAAAAAAACACAGAACTGCAACTGCACATTTGCCATTTAAATATGCACAAATAGGGGTCAACATCACATTAAAATATACCTTGAACTGTGTTTCAATATATTGGGTTTTATTAACATTTTATCATGTTGGCTGTGTGACCAAAATACCAGGTGGCTGCGCTATGAGCTCAGAACAATTTTTGACAAATAGTTTCCAATGTTGTTCCACTCACAGACATTGTCTCCAGTTGCAGGTTGATAGCTTGACAAGTAATGGACTCGGGCTGGTATTTTGATAAGAAACCTATTGCCGCCCCGCGTTCGCCTGTCATCGTTTCGTTTAAGACATGTCAAATTTAGAAAGAGTCTTTTATTGCCAATGATCGAAATCAAAATGCTGTTTTTTTAAGATGTTTGAGACACATTAACATCAAACGGAGACAGCATGCATGTAAAGTATCTCCGTGGATTTTAATATCGTCTCATATTACAATTCCACAACTGGAAAACTTTCCCTACGGATAAACAGGTGCGTGTGGGCAATTGTAAAAACATATAATGAACGGGCAAATAAGAAAACGTTGAATGCTCATATCCCTTTTATTCTATATGGTTGTACAATCCTCAATGATTCAGAATTGTGTCTTACGGTTTTAATCGTCAGGATAGTTTTAAAAAACTGGTACAAATTTCTGACGCTACAGACAGTAAATTACATAAAAATGAAATTAAAGTAACAGTTATTATTTCTCATTCATGGTTGACATAAGAATGAATGAAGATTACATTTTGATAAGCCCTTTTTAATTTTCTATGCATCGTGAATGGTGAAAGGTTAATTACGTTTTTACGCATGTCTCTATATATAGATGATGGATGGATACCGCGATTGAACTCCGCTTGCACCCGACAACTCAGCTGTGCGTACTTCTTATTAAAGTCACCTATCCACACACCAGGTATTCTATATATGCATGTTATAAATACTAGTATAGCGTATTACATTTTTCTTGCATTTTAACAGCACCTCGGGACTTAGACCGAGTTTTGTGCGGGATGGGGTTCCCATGGACCGCGTTGATATGGACCGTGTTCATTGATGGATCGAGTTGATATAGATCGAGTTTCTGATGGTTAAATTTATTATTTCATTTATTCTGCACCAGTCCTGAAGTCTGTCAAAAGGCGTGAGAAAAACAACAATTATTTTATCCTACTACTTTCAAAGTTAATATAGCTCTCTTATAAAATACTTCATGCAGTCTTTACTGATAATTAGAATGATCAAATGGGACTAACTTTCAGCTTTGTACAGATAAAGCTTTGTTCAAGCAAATTATATTAAGCTGTCAACCAATCCATAGTAATATCATCCACAGGAGTGCCCCCATTTATTGTAAAACCAATTGATTACTGCTTTGTGCACTAATATTAACTATAGAAACTAGTAATTAAATATCTCTCCTGGTTTATCTATATATATATATATATATATACCGAATTAATTAGTAAATACAAAACTTGCGGAATCTGAATTGTGTATGTGGAAGGCGTGGGATTTTGGCTGCTTACGGCCACGTGATCTCGATCATCACGTGACGTTTTCCGTCTCCCTGTCTAAATTTCGTATTACACATCTCCACTTACTTTGCTACAGGTCGTTCCAGGCTGAAGATGGGGTTTTATTAACCTCACTGGAATAGACTGGGATACCAAGAACTGTAGAATCAGATATATCTGACGGGAAAGTGGTATTTGGCGAACTTGCGCTCTTTTTAACATCTTCCTCATTGATGCGCACCCTTTATGTAAGACGAAACTCAAGTGCCTGCGTGCTTTTGGCATGGTTTGGTCCTCAGCGGTACATTGTAATCAAGATGTACTGAGTCATTTTTGTACAAGTATAGTTTATGATTGGTTCTTCACCTTCCTAACATACACCGTTACATATCTGCACAAATACCACCTCATCAAAACACCTTCGTGACAAAATTTTGTCGGCTCAATCGCTATCAGATGAACGAAATCGGATTATTATCATATTTCAGACCCGTTTTGCAAAGAATCTTATCTGAATTATATGTAAGCAAGCATTAAAAATTAACGATAACTAGATGTGGTCGGAAAATGGTCCTCAGAGGGCCCCGCGTTTCTGCTTGTGTTGGACTAGTTTACATATGCGTGAAAAATTAAGTAAAATTTAAAAAATATCACAAACAGAAACAGGTTTTTATCAATATGCATGAGAATTAAAATCGTACTGGATCAAATGATATTAAAGAAGATATGTCTGAAATAATGTGTGCAATAGAAAATCACCGAAAGTAGTCTGTTAGCCATATTTGATTATGCGCAAGTCTGTAATTAAATAGGTCTTATAGGCACCAATGATCCCTGTGAAATTGGGAAAGCCGCAGTGGGTTGAGTTCTCGCGCGATAAAGAAAATCAGAGATCGGGCTGTGGCGGCCATATACGAATTCCAACAGGTCTGTAATTCAATTGGTCTTGAGCCCTTATTGGTACCAATCATCCTTGTGAATTGGGGGAAGCTGCTGAAGGTTGTTGTCAGCCTAAAACCTGTCGTACTCCGTCTAATATCAAAACAATAATTTATAAAAAGCAAGGTTTTCTGTTTAGACAATCAATCAAAACCAGACAATTAAACGACGAGTCACGGAAGTAAAACAAGGGATTTTTCCAGAACAACCTGCTGATAGCTTACAAGGCAAACACACAAAGTAAACTCAAATCTAATTTGATTATATAAAATATCAGACGTAAAATATATTTAAAATGTAATTATATGTAAAATTGTATTTTTTCACTATTAAAGACATGTGTTTGATAAGTGGTTTTCCTATTTGAAAATATAAAGTTTTGTACCTATAAAACACTTTTGTTTTAGTTATCTGTTTCTTCTTTACTGCGTATGAATTTAAAATTTATGGGACGAAATAGTCATAAGTGATCAGTACTATGTAAAGAGCTCAAAATTAGTACTGGACAACCGAAAGTTGCCGTCACTTTTAAGGAAGGCCCTGCAGATTTATATTAGCGGCCATACTGTTTTTCATACTAGAAGATTTTGCAAAAGTCGTTTACAAAAGTTTGTTGTTCGTAAAACCAGACAACTTACAAATGTTATTGGCTATAACACCAGAACGCTGACAAATGTGATTGGTCATAACCAGAGAACGCTTACAAACGTTATTGGCCATAACATGAGAACGCTTACATATGTTATTGGCTTACGAACGTTATTCGTCAAAACACCAGAACGCTTACAAATGTTATTGGCCATAACACCGGAATGCTTACAAATAAGATTGGCCATAACACCAGAACGCTTTCAAATAAGATTGGTCATAACACCAGAAGGCTTACAAATGTTATTTGCCATAACACCAGAAAGATTGCGTACGTTATTGGTCAAAACACCAGAACGCTTACACATGTTATTGGTCATAACACAATAACGCTTACAAATGTTATTGGCCATAACACCAGAACGCCTACAAATGTTATTGGCCATTACACCAGAACGCTTACAAACGTTATTGGCCATAAAACCAGAACGCTTACCAATATAATACCAGATCGCTTACAAATGTTATTGGTCATAACACCAGAACGCTTTACATTTTATTGGTCATAACACAAGAACGCTTACAAATGTTATTGGTAAAAACACCAGAACGCCTACAAATGTTAATGGCCCTAACACCAGAACGCTTACAAATGTTAATGGCCCTAACACCAGAACGCTTACAAATGTTATTGGCCATCACACCAGAACGCTTACAAATGTTATTGGTCATTACACCAGAACGCTTACAAATGTAATTGGCCATAACACCAGAAAGCTTACAAACGTTATTGGTCAAAACACCAGAACGCTTACAAATGTTATTGGCCATAAAACCAGAACGCTTACAAATATAACACCAGAACGCTTACAAATGTAATTGGCAAAAACATCAGAACGCTTACAAATGTTAATGGTCATAACACCAGAGGGCTTACAAATGTTATTGGTCATAACACCAGAACGCTTACAAATGTTGTTGGCTATAACACCAGAACGCTTACAAATGTTATTGGACATAACAGAAGAGGGCTTACAAATGTTATTAACCATAACGCAAGAACGCTTACAAATGTTATTGGTCATAACACCAGAACGCTTACGAATGTGATTGGCCATGACACTAGAACGCTTACAAATGTGATTGGCCATTACACCAGAACGCTTACAAATGTGTAAGGCCATAACACCAGAACGCTTACAAATGTGATTGGCCATAACACAAGAACGCTTACAAATATTGGTCATAACACGAGAACGCTTACAAATGTTATTGGCCCTAACACCAGAACGCTTACAAATGTTATTGGCCATAACACCAGAACGCTTACAATTGTTTTTGGTCATAACACCAGAACGGTTACAAATGTTATTTTCCATAACACGAGAACGGTTACAAATGTTATTGGCCATAACACGAGAACGCTAACAAATGTTTTTGGCCATAACACCGTAATGCTTACAAATAAGATTAGCCATAGCACCAGAACGCTTACAAATTTGATTGGCCTAACACCAGAACGCTTACAAATGTTTTTTGGTCATAACACCAGATATCCTCACCCAAGTTTTTTTACCATAACACCCCCACATCAATTATTAGTTATAATATCAGTCGGCTTAATCGAGGGTGCTAGCAACTTCATTATGACAGTTTTATCAGATATTATCAATATAAATTCAAGGTTATACAGCATATTCCAGAACGATGAGTCGGAAGTTTACCACGTTCCTGTTCCGTCTTATGTTGATTCTACACAGACCTCCACATTGTCACTAATACATTTGCTTGTTTAATATTATTTACGTGGCGAAGAGGTTGAACATTGTTCTGGGAAATCATCGTGAAAAGAAATCATGTAATTAGTCTCGTCTGCTTCCTCATGTGAGTATTTATATTCCAGCCCCTCCGATTATCGTCTGCATGTCTGCGCTTCCAGGGGAGATTGACGGGATTTTAGTAAATACATGTCAAGAGGCTGAGGACTTTAGACGGCACACAATGGTAAACATCACAATTACATAGTCATGTCGACTTTCCAGATAAATGTTCATATTTAATATGGGCCAGGTTTTGGGGATGCATTATTTATAAAATCAAAAGTATACCCATAATTCGACATGCGACCTGTGACATCCGGGTTTTAGTGTGTACGCAAAATGGCAGAACCCATGGCGGTTTCGAGAAACTGGAGGAAATAGACCTCTCACAGTTCGATCAGTGCGTGGGCATGCGGCACGAAAGTACTCAAAGGACGGTGTTCAGAATCAAGATGTCCAAATGATAGCAGGATACCATTATTGTTATTACAAGGAATCTGTCAAATTTATTCAAATGGTAACATCAATTTCTTGTTTCACAGATCCACCTATTATGTCTTAAAATACATTGATGGAATCCTAATGTATTTATAACAAATTTCTTTTATGCCATGCATATTGTTTACAAGCTACAGGTCTTAGTGACGACCTTGAAACAAAGGACTAAGTGAGAAATAAATATCAGATGCAAATATATCACTATGACTATTACTCTGATCAAGTTCAGTTATGGAAAATCCTCCTTTTTTTCCTTTGGAGGTAACCATCTCCATGTTTTAGTGCCAGCTTAACTAAATATATGGACATCTACAGAATTCCTTCCGGCTTCAGACTACGCGAGAGAATAGTACCACACGCTTCGTGTTGTTTTTTATCCTGGTGTTAACAAGTCCCGGTGACTTCTGCACCGGGATGACCTTGGTGTGTAATCATCCCCGTACGACCAAGTTATCGCCGAAAGGAGCACTCATTTGTCAGTGAAACACGGCGGCTGGGCATGGCCTTCCCTGCAGAGCCCTCACTCTGGGTGGGAGCCGACCTTGAAAAATCTCACCGCCTCGGTGGAGATTTGAACTTACGATTTTCCGGCTTTGAGTCCTGTGCTTTACCCCGAGCCACAGAAGCCCGTTCCTCCATATTTGAGATATACGAAAAACACAACCAGAAAGAAAATAGAAAGGACAATCGAAATTCGATAACGGTTTTACAACACGGGTACCTTAAAAAACTTAGCCACTGAGTCACCCGTTAGTGTATTCATTTTACCTCTAAAAAAGTCTCCCCAGGCAACGTTTTGTTTTTTTTTTTGTCTGTTTTGTTTCTTTTGTAAATTTACAAATTTAAAATAGTTTTCACATTTCATAGGAATTTTGTTTAGTAATTAAGATATGTATTTAAGTATTTTGTTAATTATGGAGAGAAAACTGTTTAATTACATTTCATTTCAATAAGTGAAATCTGATCATAGGAATATTTTAATGGAGATTTTGATTTAAGGGTCCAGAATTCAAATCTCAGCCTTTTCTGAGAAAAACAACAAAATCTCTTTAAACACCGTGTTACACTTTCATTTTTAAAATGGGTTATACTTTAGCCTCTGGTATAACAACATCAAACTTTATCCGGTTAATTCTTAAATTGATAGTTGATCATCCAGGTATCATAATTATAGATCATGGAGGAAATTCTTTCGAATTAGTCTTTTCACGCTACATCGCTGCTGGGAACCAATGGAGGACACGGTACTGTAGAACCTTCAACTTTGATTTGTTTGACTGAAAGACGTAGGCTAATGGAAACCTAACAAACCGCCAGCACGGAACATAGCGGACAAAAAATGAGGTATTTTCGTCGTCTTTCGTTGGTTGTATCTAATAGAGTACCAGACGCCGTAACAATCTAGCTGAGGAAAATCCTCGCAAACAACTCCACCAAGAAGCTGTGAAAGCTTCTCTGTCTCCGACGGTCTGCCTTCAGAAATAAATAAGTTACTTAAAGCCGGCTTCTACTTCCGGTCTTAAACTACTACCTGTGGTGCTTCTTACAAAATCTGCATCAGAGTCCTTAAATATACTCAACATCACCTTGTCTCATATGTAGTTCATGATTTCACTGTCCTTCGGGTTGTAGTTATGAAGAACCATCGTGTTTTCAAACCATCATGCCATTGTTAAAAGAAAACGCGCCGACGATATCGTTCTGCAGTTCCCGTCGTCTGCGTACGTATACATCACGTGGGTGCATGTACTTTGAAATACAGTTGGTCCTTTTTTTGTTCTCTCGAGTATATTTGTCAAATTCTCCATGATATAAAACTTGTAAGAATCAAGAGACGCTTGGGAACACCGAATGATAGGATTTATGCGTTGTATATACATATATATAGAAGGTAGTGTTACCCTCCGATGTAAAGTGCTCTATGGCCTACAGACTAGGCCAGAGCGGTATAACTCCAAGTGTTGTTGTTTTTCTTCAGAGTTTTATATATATATATATATATATATATATATATATATATATATATATATATATATATATATATATATATTTGAAATGTCGACATCATTGTATCATTGGAGGCACTAGGGTTTAAATCAGGAGAACATAACTTCATGAAGACAAGACGCTCCAACCACAATGCGCAGACTCGGACTCAAAGAATTGGCTCTGCTGTTTTGGCAAATACTTAAACCTGACCCCCACAATGCACCGGGGCTTCTAAATACACCAGCGGCGTAGGTATACATGCTGTGTAGATGCCAATGAACTCCGTTCAAGTGTTTTAAATAGAAATTGTTTTTAAGGCAAATTACATACACATGGGTGTTTTTGTGTAAGGACTTTGTGGAATAAGTAATATTTTGTAAGCATGTGCATGTGGAATGCAAATTAAATTAACCGAAGGTGTTTCCTTGAAATGTAACAAATATTGATTTTAATGTTCGACTGTTGAGACAGGTAGTCCGGCTCGTCCCACAGTGACCAAACAGACGAGATTCGAATCGAAACGAACTCTGGCGGAGGGGTGCGCTCCTACTAGAGCCTATAGCCTTAACATATATCATCACCAACAGTTAATGTTTCGTCCCTGACCCGTGTCTCTCAACAATATTTCGCTAAAAATGAATAAGTGTAGATTTTGCGTAATCTCGCTGACAGACAAAGATACCAAAAGTCAAACAAACAAACACGCATGAAAGCATAACCTCCGAGACCAAATAAACATAACAGGACATTATACACGACCCATATTAATAATTTGGTATATGTGTCTAAATTTTATATTCTTGTAGTGTGCCTGTTTTGTCCTCTATTAACACATGAAACTGATAGTATTAGACATTTTTTCCATATAGTTATTTCATTAAACAATACATATATTTACATCGCGCACCTTGAAGCCGATTATTTATAAATCACCTGGCTTCCAAACAAAATATTTATTCTCTGTTTCAGCTGTATACCGCCCATGTTTCCTTATATAAATACAACTACTTGTAACAACTTTTATTCTCGAGTGTGTTTCAGAAGAACGATATTTGTTATATCGTGCCTGATTATATGCAGGTTACAAATACTGTCTCTTTAACAGATTAACTATTTTTTTTTTTTTGCTGTATTTCTTAGACGTTTGACATTTTTGTCCTAATATAAGTCATATCAATATGCAGCCATGTGACCTCAATTAAAAAAAAATACTATTTGCCGGATACGTTGAGTGCATTTAAATAAAAAATTACTCGAGTAAAACCCCTTCTTGTGAGTCAATAATGATGCATCAGGATTATTCCTTCCCTTGCGTGTATCAGATAATTTTTTAGTTAACATACTTAATTACTCTTGCTGTTACCAGTGTTGTGACCTTAATACGTGTTTACTGTGTGGATGTTAAACAAGTGACCCATGGGTCATGACGCTCAGCTGCCAAGCATGACCTGTGACATCATGGACTGAGATTCACAACTTCCAGTCAAATTTTGAAGAACCAATTTGCCAATTTGTTGAAAATTTTCTATGACAACAGAAATATATATCACCTATGTCTGGTTAAAACACAGTGAACTGATGGTCTGAGGAAAATGCATGATTGTTAAGCTATCAGGAACTATTCCAACAGCTTGCTTGAAACCTGTCAGTCTCAAAGGAACACCACAAAGGGCAAATATAAGATCAAAATATATAGCAAAAATCAAGGAAATACATGCAAGAATCATTGAGAAACAGGTGCTTCTGTATGAATTTTTATTCAATACAAGCCAACTGTACTACACTTTTATAAATGATGGTAATATTTATTCAGAAATATTTGACCCAATCCTTTACAAGATTACATAAATATACATCCAACTGCATTCACTTTAACTGTTCTTGAGATAATATGGTCAAAAGGAATTAAAAGATGGTTGCCTGGTGGCCATATTGGACTTCTGACAAGTCTGAAATCAGAAAACAAACATTCTCCAAATCGGACCAAACATTAAAGAAAAATTACTGAAACTGCACTGAAGAAAGAATTTCTAAGATGGCTAACTGGCAGACATAATGGATTTCTGACAAGTATGACATTTGATATCCCACATTTTCCAATAAGAGACCAAACTTGGGGCAAATTATCCAGTAATTAATGCCCAAAATAATTCAAAAGGCATGTCCAGGCCCTCATATCAGATTTATAGATATGCAATTGTAAAAAGTGTAAGTCCAATATTTTTTATTATCACTCTGCTTTTCAATGGGGTCAGCAGGATAGGTAAACTGCCAAACCTGAAAGAAAAGAAATGCAGAAAGCATGACTAAGATTCTTGAAATAAAAGAAAAAGCCATCCTAAATCAAGGTACACATCCACATATTATGAGAACAAACACTTGCTTTTATATGTGGTGATATATATTAAAATATCTAGATATCTAGGAAACTAAGTTTATTGCTAGGATTCCATAAAATAAACTGCAAAATGTTCCCATCATCTTATAAATCAGTAGCTAAACCTTAATACTATACTCTCATAGTCATTGCCTGGCTGAAGCATTCTGACAACAGTGTTTTTGTTATGAAGTAACGAGGTACTTATCACTGAGCCTTATCACTTAATAGGCTGATACAAAAGGGAGTCATATGTCACCAGTGTCACTCACAATTACAGCCACACAGGGAGATGTACCAGCTGGAGTGGGATGGTTATATATACAAGAAAAATAGAGATGGTCTATAAAATAAGTAATTGTAAACATCCCTGACCTATGACCTTGGCCTTTTGCCCATATATCAACCGGATTCTTTCTAAATGATGGGTAACTACTAACCACTTAAATCTGGTGTAATTACTTGGCAACCAATGGGTGAATAACTTTGACCTGCAACCTTTAACCTGCTGACCAGCTGACCCCAAAATCAATAAGTTATTTATTCAAGCAAAAAGACCCATAAATATGAAGTTTGAGTCAAACTGAGTGATGCATAAATGTGGCATATGTGAAAGACTGAAGGTTTGGGTTGAACAGTTACATTGGAAATATGTTCACAAGCATTTAGAACAATTAAATATTGTGACCTTGACCTTTGACTTTTTGACCTCAACATCAATAGGCTTCTTCCCTTATTGGTAGGTAAGCCATATATGACAGATTGAAGGTACAGATTGAAAAGTTTGCCTGAAAATGACTCCACGCAAGAAGTGGGTGCTGTGAACTTGACCTTTGACCTCAAAATCAACAAGTCTTTTCCCCTGTTGGCAGAGAAGCGATATCAGTGCTGGAAGGTTTGGAATGAAAAGTCTGGCTTGAAATGTGTCAACAACCTTTTCAAAGAAGTGGATCCTGTGACCCTGACCTTTGACCTTGTGACCTCAAAATCTATAGGATTCTTCTCCAACTTAGTAGGTGAGCTATATGTGAAAAATCAAAGAATTGGGATGAAAGGGTTAGCTTAAAATGCATCCACAGGCTTTTCAAAGAAGAAGCTCCTGTGACCTTGACCTTTGACCTTTTGACCTCAAAAAAATTATGGTTCTTCCCCTGTTGGTAGGTGAGCTGTATGTGAAAGATGGAAGGTTTGGGATGAAAATTTTGTCTCAAAGAGTTATTTCTGGGGGGTGCAAACACACCCCATAACTTCGAAAATATAGGTCGCAGTGACCCAATTTCAGGTTTGCAAGGAGATCTTTTTATAACCTCTAAGACTGCATAGGGTTCATGGCCCTAGCCCCTACGGTAACGATTTGTGCCCTGCTAACGGACGGACGGCCGACCGGACGGCCGGCAGGACGGACAGACGGAAGGACGACGGACAAAGACCCATCCCAATAGCCCAGCATGACTGAAAGTCAGCTGAGCTAAAAACTGTTGCAAAGTAATAAGAATGACTCTATCCATTTGTGCGGTGTGCTGTGCGGTCGGGCGTACGGTGGGGAGGGCGGTCGGGCGTTCGGCTTTTTGCCAAACGGATCATTAGCGGTAGGTAAATAAAAAAACGCATGTGGGAACGCACAAGTGGACACAGAATTAGCTTGCCGTACCGACATTTCTACTCAGTACATTTTCCTCCCAGCTGATTTCATCATTTTTGTCACATCATGTGCACGAATCGTGCAACAGAGAGTTCTTTAAAAGCTCAAACTTTTAAAAGTTCTCCAAATTTCAATTCCTGTACGAGACTAGCCCGTGTCCTCTCTTGCTCTTTATGCTCATAAAGCCACACTGACGACACACACAAACGTATCCGCATTCTTATCCGCATAGCATCGGTACACGTGGACACGCACCTTTAATCCTGCCATTCTATTGGTTCACGCCCGAATGAACCCGACAGCGTGCAATGAATATATAAAAAATATATGACATGAAAATAGTGCAACATGTTACACAACACTGGAAATATACAAAACTATGTCACGTTTATGAAGAACTAATTTATAACTTCCGCAGAAAGTTGCCGGCTTGAAACTTGAAAACAATAACTTATTAACTAGACGACCAGAGGTCGAACGCTTGCCGGAAGTTGAAATGACAGACAGATGGACAGACAGAACATATTGTGGGGTTTCTATTATTTGAATGACCCTCAGCGTTTGCTGAGAAGTTGTGGCCTGTAAAATGACATATCAGACAAAACAACGAGGAAGCAGACAAAGCTGACCACAAAAGACTAACAGACAAACATACTGACACATCTGTGATAACAGATTACCAGACAAAAGTGCCGATGGCAAAGAAGAGCAAAATTAGCGATGGTTTATGTAGATAAGGTTTATAATTTTGGAGATATGGCCAAAACATGATATGTTGGGGAGGTGAAGGTGCAGCGCCCCCTAGTGGCTATATCCGGAAAATGAAAAATCTGTTTTGAGATATTAGTGAAACACATAAGATGTACCAGTTTTAAAAGGATTCCTGAAAAAAAACTGTGGCCTGTAGAATGCTATATATGAGACGCAAGAACCAGCAAGTAGGCGGATTTGAGGACAACTGACAAACAGACAGACACACTGACAAAGTCATACAAGAATTAGACCAGATGACATTACTAGGTCATGGAGAAGACTCAGGGAAAGAAAATAAGCCATAGTTTCTGTAATTGAGGCTTTGGGTTTTAGAGATATGGTCAATATAATGATATGTGTGTGAGGGTCAGGTGCAGCGCCACCTAGCGGCCCTATCCGGAAAATGAAAAAAAAAATTGTGAGATATTTTTGTAAAATATAATATGCATCAGTTTTCAAATGCTTCTTTAAAAACTGTGGCCTGTAGAATGCTATATGCGAGACGCAAGAATCAGCAAGCAGCCAAATTTGAGGACAACTGACAAACAGACGGACACACTGACAAAGTGACACAAGATTGAGACCAGATGACATTATCAGTTTATGGAGAAGACTCAGAGGGAAAAAATAAGCTATAGTTTATGTGATTGAGGCTTTGGGTTTTAGAGATATGGCCAATGTAATGATATGTGTGTGAGGGTCGTATGCAGCGCCCCCTAGCAGTAATATTAAAAAAATGAAAAAACCATTTCGAGATACTAGTGTAGGACTTATGATATGTTAGTTTCAAAATGATTCCTGCAATAATTTGGCCTTTGGCGCAAGATGAATGAAATCTCGAAATATCTCTATTCACGAGATATTTTACGAGATACTGCAAGACTTGTAATAAAATCTTGTAGTACTAGTTGAATGCTACCTGATGCAAAAAACTTGATCACTCTAGCTTTAAAACTGACAAAGTTAGGAAAATAAGACCCCTTATTTTCGAATATCATGACTTTTCCCCAAAATTTGTAACCATGGTTACGGCAAATTTGAGTCAGCTACACAGCAGATGACAGGCCTTGGAATGACGATTAAAATGAGCTATTGTTGAAGTAGATATGACTATTAGTCACAAAGATATGAAGAAAAAACCGTTTTGAGAAGTTTTGATGACCTTGACCTTGACCTTTGACCTATTTTGACCAAAAACAATAGGGCACCTAGAAATTTAATTCTCCATCATCTCTGAAAGTTTCAAGGTGATTGTGGCAAAATTGTGCTTGCCGGAATCAAAGATTTCCGGCAAGCAACAAACAGACAAACAGACATACGCAACTGAGCAATATGCTTGCCGAAATCGAAGATTTCCGGCAAGCAATAAAGTTGTGACTGTGCCTCCAACATGTATGATAATAGACAGGGCCCGGAAAGGCCGTCACGCACCGCTGCACACGCCGGCCGCCCACCGTAGGGACCCTGCCGGCACTTGCGGCGACGGCACGTGACTTCGTGGTTTGGTGAAACACGGCGCGAGATTTGACGAGACTTACAATGCGACCCCTGAATGTGACTGCGAGTGTCCGACGCTATCCGGCGCTGCAGACCATGTGTCTGTGGCGTAAAAAATGACAGAATTATAGGCATTTCTTTGAATGGTCACGTGTTCTCGTTTCACGAGAAACGATGCAAGATATGACGAGACTTGCGATTGAATGACTAGGAACTAGACGGATGCTGTCTAACGCCGAAAACCAGACCTTTCTATGGCAAATATCTACAGAGATAGAAGCAGGTAAACTTCGTATTTTCAAGTTGTCACGTTTTACCCCAAAATTTGGTAACCATGGTAACGGCAGTACAAAGCTACATGTGCGGAGGAATAAGCCAATGTTCCTAGTTTCAGATACCACAAAAAAAATGGTGTCACGTTTAATATTTTTTGAGATATTGCAGAAAAATGATATGTTACAGTGTTTCAGGTACCACGCCCCCTGGTGGCTATTTCCAAAAAAATGAAAAACTGATTTCGAGATATTTATAAAATAACACAAAATATATCAATTTCAAAGCCATTGTTAAAAAAATGCAACCTGTAGGTCATATTTAATGAAATCTCGAAGACTCTCGTTTGACGAGAAACGGTGCGAGATTTTGCAAGATTTTTGATTGGATCACCGAGAACTCACCAAGGGCTACAAGATGCAAAAAAATTGACCTCTCCAGCATAAAAACTGACAGAGTTAGAAGCTGAAAACTGCATATTTTCAAAATTCAAAAGTTTTACCCCAAAAGTAGAGAAATCTGGCAATAGCGCACTTTGGCACCTATGCGCAAAAATAAGCCCATGGACCCCAGTTGAAGGTGCTGTGATGGAAATGGCCCAATGTTTAATAGTTCTGGAGGTATAGCACCAAAACAAATGTTCATGTTTTTTCATCTGCAACGCCCCCTGGCGGCCATTTCCAAAATCTGAAAAAACAATTTCGAGATATTCTTGTGTTACATAAAATATCTCAGAATCAGTACGATTGCTGCAAATTTGAAAAATATCACGAAATTCCATGATTTCTCCCCAAAATTGCGTAACCATGGTAACAGCAAATTTAAGTAAGCTACATGTCAAAAGAAAGGCCAGGTGATGACGAAAAAAATGAGCTATTGCAGAAGTGGATAAGCCTATTAATGGCGAAGTTATAGTGCAAAAACCGTTAACCATACCTGTCGTGACCTTGACCTTTGACCTTTGACCTATTTTAACCAAAAACAATAGGGCACCTAGAAATTATGTTTTTCAACATCCCTGTAAGTTTCAAGGTGATTGTGGCAAAATTGTGGCCAGGAGAGTGCAGACAAACAAACAGACAAACAGACAAACAGACATACGCAACTGAGCAATATGCTTGCCGAAATCGAAGATTTCCGGCAAGCAATAAAAACATATCATTGTTTTCAAAAAAGTTACTTTCAGTCTAATTGAATACACAATGCCAGCTAGTTGCCATTGAACTATCCTTATTAAAGAAAGATTATATCGACAAGTGAACGTACCATTAAATCAAGATGGTGGTTTGAATCATGCTGCAAGCTCAAATTCCACATTTAATCCAGAAGGGGACATATCCGGCCTGACACTGATACAGGAGACAATTTGGGACACATCCGCTGTGGGCTTCTTGATTAACCCTGGCGCGCAAACCTGTCTCGACTCATTTTCCTAATTCGCTGCAGAAGGTGATATTCAGACGTGCCAAAATTCAATTTGAAGTAAGGATCTCAAGTCCCTGTCTAAATTTCGTATTACACATCTCCACTTACTTTGCTACAGGTAATTCCAGGCTGAAGATGGGGTTTTATTAACCTCACTGGAATAGACTGGGATACCAAGAACTGTAGAATCAGATATATCTGACGGGAAAATGGTATTTGGCGAACTTGCGCTCTTTTTAACATCTTCCTCATTGATGCGCACCCTTCATGTAAGACGAAACTCAAGTGCCTACGTGCTATTGGCATGGTTTGGTCCTCAGCGGTACATTGTAATCAAGATGTACTGAGTCATTTTTGTACAAGTATAGTTTATGATTGGTTCTTCACCTTCCTAACATACACCGTTACATATCTGCACAAATACCACCTCATCAAAACACCTTCGTGACAAAATTTTGTCGGCTCAATCGCTATCAGATGAACGAAATCGGATTATTATCATATTTCAGACCCGTTTTGCAAAGAATCTTATCTGAATTATATGTAAGCAAGCATTAAAAATTAACATTAACTAGATGTGGTCGGACAATGGTCCTCAGAGGGCCCCGTGTTTCTGCTTGTGTTGGACTAGTTTACATATGCGTGAAAAATTAAGTAAAATTTAAAAAATATCACAAACAGAAACAGGTTTTTATCAATATGCATGAGGGATAAAATCGTACTGGATCAAATGATATTAAAGAAGATATGTCTGAAATAATGTGTGCAATAGAAAATCACCGAAAGTAGTCTGTTAGCCATATTTAATTATGCGCAAGTCTATAATTAAATAGGTCTTATAGGCACCAATGATCCCTGTGAAATTGGGAAAGCCGCAGTGGGTTGAGTTCTCGCGCGATAAAGAAAATCAGAGATCGGGCTTTTGCGGCCATAAACGAATTCCAACAGGTCTGTAATTCAATTGGTCTTGAGCCCTTATTGGTACCAATCATCCTTGTGAATTGGGGAAAACCTGCTGAAGATTGTTGTTGAGTTATCGCGCACGAAAGAAAATCAGCGATTGGGCTGTGGGAGCCATATTGGAATTCCAACAGGTCTGTAATTCAATTGGTCTTGATCCCTTATTGGTACCAATCATCCTTGTAAATTGGGGGAAGCTGCTGAAGGTTGTTGTCAGCCTAAAACCTGTCGTACTCCGTCTAATATCAAAACAATAATTTATAAAAAGCAAGGTTTTCTGTTTAGACAATCAATCAAAACCAGACAATTAAACGACGAGTCACGGAAGTAAAACAAGGGATTTTTCCAGAACAACCTGCTGATAGCTTACAAGGCAAACACACAAAGTAAACTCAAATCTAATTTGATTATATAAAATATCAGACGTAAAATATATTTAAAATGTAATTATATGTAAAATTGTATTTTTTCACTATTAAAGACATGTGTTTTATAAGTGGTTTTCCTATTTGAAGATATAAAGTTTTGTACCTATAAAACACTTTTTTTTTTAGTTATCTGTTTCTTCTTTACTGCGTATGAATTTAAAATTTATGGGACGAAATAGTCATAAGTGATCAGTACTATGTAAAGAGCTCAAAATTAGTACTGGACAACCGAAAGTTGCCGTCACTTTTAAGGAAGGCCCTGCAGATTTATATTAGCGGCCATACTGTTTTTCATACTAGAAGATTTTGCAAAAGTCGTTTACAAAAGTTTGTTGTTCGTAAAACCAGACAACTTACAAATGTTATTGGCTATAACACCAGAACGCTGACAGATGTGATTGGTCATAACCAGAGAACGCTTACAAACGTTATTGGCCATAACATGAGAACGCTTACAAATGTTATTGGCTTACGAACGTTATTGGTAAAAACACCAGAAGGCTTACAAATGTTATTGGTCATAACACCAGAACGCCTACAAATGTTATTGGCCATAACACCAGAACGCCTACAAATGTTATTGGCCATTACACCAGAACGCTTACAAACGTTATTGGCCATAAAACCAGAACGCTTACCAATATAATACCAGATCGCTTACAAATGTTATTGGTCATAACACCAGAACGCTTGACATTTTATTGGTCATAACACAAGAACGCTTACTAATGTTATTGGTAAAAACACCAGAACGCCTACAAATGTTAATGGCCCTAACACCAGAACGCTTACAAATGTTAATGGCCCTAACACCAGAACGCTTACAAATGTTATTGGCCATCACACCAGAACGCTTACAAATGTTATTGGTCATTACACCAGAACGCTTACAAATGTTATTGGCCATAAAACCAGAACGCTTACAAATATAACACCAGAACGCTTACAAATGTAATTGGCAAAAACATCAGAACGCTTACAAATGTTAATGGTCATAACACCAGAGGGCTTACAAATGTTATTGGTCATAACACCAGAACGCTTACAAATGTTATTGGCCATAACACCAGAAAGATTACGTACGTTATTGGTCAAAACACCAGAACGCTTACACATGTTATTGGTCATAACACCAGAACGCCTACAAATGTTATTGGCCATAACACCAGAACGCCTACAAATGTTATTGGCCATTACACCAGAACGCTTACAAACGTTATTGGCCATAAAACCAGAACGCTTACCAATATAATACCAGATCGCTTACAAATGTTATTGGTCATAACACCAGAACGCTTGACATTTTATTGGTCATAACACAAGAACGCTTACTAATGTTATTGGTAAAAACACCAGAACGCCTACAAATGTTAATGGCCCTAACACCAGAACGCTTACAAATGTTAATGGCCCTAACACCAGAACGCTTACAAATGTTTTTGGCCATCACACCAGAACGCTTACAAATGTTATTGGTCATTACACCAGAACGCTTACAAATGTTATTGGCCATAACACCAGAAAGCGTACAAACGTTATTGGTCAAAACACCAGAACGCTTACAAATGTTATTGGCCATAAAACCAGAACGCTTACAAATATAACACCAGAACGCTTACAAATGTAATTGGCAAAAACATCAGAACGCTTACAAATGTTAATGGTCATAACACCAGAGGGCTTACAAATGTTATTGGTCATAACACCAGAACGCTTACAAATGTTGTTGGCTATAACACCAGAACGCTTACAAATGTTATTGGACATAACATCAGAACGCTTACAAATGTTATTGACCAAAACAGAAGAGGGCTTACAAATGTTATTGACCATAACGCCAGAACGCTTACAAATGTTATTGGTCATAACACCAGAACGCTTACGAATGTGATTGGCCATGACACTAGAACGCTTACAAATGTGATTGGCCATTACACCAGAACGCTTACAAATGTGTAAGGCCATAACACCAGAACGCTTACAAATGTGGTTGGCCATAACACAAGAACGCTTACAAATATTATTGGTCATAACACCAGAACGCTTACAAATGTTATTGGCCCCAACACCAGAACGCTTACAATTGTTTTTGGTCATAACACCAGAACGGTTACAAATGTTATTTTCCATAACACGAGAACGGTTACAAATGTTATTGGCCATAACACGAGAACGCTAACAAATGTTTTTGGTCATAACATCGTAATGCTTACAGATAAGATTAGCCATAGCACCAGAACGCTTACAAATTTGATTGGCCTAACACCAGAACGCTTACAAATGTTTTTTGGTCATAACACCAGATATCCTCACTCAAGTTTTTTTACCATAACACCCCTACATCAATTATTAGTTATAATATCAGTCGGCTTAATCGAGGGTGCTAGCAACTTCATTATGACAGTTTTATCAGATATTATCAATATAAATTCAAGTTTATACAGCATATTCCAAAACGATGAGTCGGATGTTTACCACGGTCCTGTTCCGTCTTATGTTGATTCTACACAGACCTCCACATTGTCACTAATACATTCCCTTGTTTAATATTATTTACGTGGCGAAGAGGTTGAACATTGTTCTGGGAAATCATCGTGAAAAGAAATCATGTAATTAGTCTCGTCTGCTTCCTCATGTGAGTATTTATATTCCAGCCCCGCCGATTATCGTCTGCATGTCTGCGCTTCCAGGGGAGATTAACGGGATTTTAGTAAATACATGTCAAGAGGCTGAGGACTTTTGACGGCACACAATGGTAAACATCACAATTACATAGTCATGTCGACTTTCCAGATAAATGTTCATATTTAATATGGGCCAGGTTTTGGTGATGCATTATTTATAAAATCAAAAGTATACCCATAATTCGACATGCGACCTGTGACATCCGGGTTTTAGTGTGTACGCAAAATGGCAGAACCCATGGCGGTTTCGAGAAACTGGAGGAAATATACCTCTCACAGTTCCATCAGTGCGTGGGCATGCGGCACGAAAGTACTCAAAGGACGGTGTTCAGAATCAAGACGTCCAAATGATAGCAGGATAACATTATTGTTATTACAAGGAATCTGTCAAATTTATTCAAATGGTAACATCAATTTCTTGTTTCACAGATCCACCTATTATGTCTTAAAATACATTGATGGAATCCTAATGTATTTATAACAAATTTCTTTTATGCCATGCATATTGTTTACAAGCTACAGGTCTTAGTGACGACCTTGAAACAAAGGACAAAGTGAGAAATAAATATCAGATGCAAATATATCACTATGACTATTACTCTGATCAAGTTCAGTTATGGAAAATCCGCCTTTTTTTCCTTTGGAGGTAACCATCTCCATGTTTTAGTGCCAGCTTAACTAAATATATGGACATCTACAGAATTCCTTCCGGCTTCAGACTACGCGAGAGAATAGTACCACACGCTTCGTGTTGTTTTTATATCCTGGTGTTAACAAGTCCCGGTGACTTCTGCACCGGGGTGACCTGGGTGTGTAATCATCCCCGTACGACCAAGTTATGGCCGAAAGGAGCACTCATTTGTCAGTGTAACACGGCGGCTGGGCATGGCCTTCCCTGCAGAGCCCTCACTCTGGGTGGGAGCCAACCTTGAAAAATCTCACCGCCTCGGTGGAGATTTGAACTTACGATTTTCCGGCTTTGAGTCCTGTGCTTTACCCCGAGCCACAGAAGCCCGTTGCTCCATATTTGAGATATACGAAAAACACGACCAGAAAGAAAATAGAAAGGACAATCGAAATTCGATAACGGTTTTACAACACGGGTACCTTAAAAAACTTAGCCACTGAGTCACCCGTTAGTGTATTCATTTTACCTCTAAAAAAAGTCTCTCCAGGCAACGTTTGGTTTTTTTTTTGTCTGTTTTGTTTCTTTTGTAAATTTACAAATTTAAAATAGTTTTCACATTTCATAGGAATTTTTTTTAGTAATTAAGATATGTATTTAAGTATTTTGTTAATTATGGAGAGAAAACTGTTTAATTACATTTCATTTCAATAAGTGAAATCTGATCAAAGGAATATTTTAATGGAGATTTTGATTTAAGGGTCCAGAATTCAAATCTCAGCCTTTTCTGAGAAAAACAACAAAATCTCTTAAAACACCGTGTTACACTTTCATTTTTAAAATGGGTTATACTTTAGCCTCTGGTATAACAACATCAAACTTTATCCGGTTAATTCTTAAATTGATAGTTGATCATCCAGAGGTATCATATTTATAGATCATGGAGGAAATTCTTTCGAATTAGTCTTTTCACGCTACATCGCTGCTGGGAACCAATGGAGGACACGGTACTGTATAACCTTCAACTTTGATTTGTTTGACTGAAAGACGTAGGCTAATGGAAACCTAACAAACCGCCAGCACGGAACATAGCGGACAAAAAATGAGGTATATTCGTCGTCTTTCGTTGGTTGTATCTAATAGAGTACCAGACGCCGTAACAATCTAGCTGAGGAAAATCCTCACAAACAACTCCACCAAGAAGCTGTGGAAGCTTGTTATCTCTGTCTCCGACGGTCTGCCTTCAGAAATAAATAAGTTACTTAAAGCCGGCTTCTACTTCCGGTCTTAAACTACTACCTGTGGTGCTTCTTACAAAATGTGCATCAGAGTCCTTAAATATACTCAACATCACCTTGTCTCATATGTAGTTCATGATTTCACTGTCCTTCGGGTTGTAGTTATGAAGAACCATCGTGTTTTCAAACCATCATGCCATTGTTAAAAGAAAACGCGCCGACGATATCGTTCTGCAGTTCCCGTCGTCTGCGTACGTATACATCACGTGGGTGCATGTGTTGTTTTTCTTCAGAGTTATATATATATATATATATATATATATATATATATATATATATATATATATATATATATATATTTGAACTGTCGACATCATTGTATCATTGGAGACACTAGGGTTTAAATCAGGAGAACATTACTTCAGGAAGACGAGACGCTCCAACCACAATGCGCAGACTCGGACTAAAGGATTGGCTCTGCTGTTTTGGCAAATACTTAAATCTGACCCCCACAATGCACCGGGGCTTTTCAATACACCAGCGGCTTAGGTATACATGCTGTGGAGATGCCAATGAAGTCCGTTCAAGTGTTTTTAAGAGAAATTGTTTTTAAGGCAAATTACATACACATGTGTGTTTTTGTGTAAGGACTTTGTGGAATAAGTAATATTTTGTAAGCATGTGCATGTGGAATGCAAATTAAATTAACCGAAGGTGTTTCTTGAAATGTAACAAATATTGATTTTAATGTTCGACTGTTGAGACAGGTAGTCCGGCTCGTCCCACAGTGACCAAACAGACGAGATTCGAAGCGAAACGAACTCTGGCGGAAGGGTGCGCTCCTACTAGAGCCTATAGCCTTAACATATATCATCTCCAACAGTTAATGTTTCGTCCCTGACCCGTGTCTCTCAACAATATTTTGCTAAAAATGAATAAGTGTAGATTTTGCGTAATCTCGCTGACAGACAAAGATACCAAAGTCAAACAAACAAACACGCATGAAAGCATAACTTTTTTTCCATATAGTTATTTCATTAAACATTACATATATTTACATCGCGCACCTCGAAGCCGTGGGTTCATTGTTTTTGTCATGCCTTCATGATTAATTATAAATCACCTGGCTTCCAAACAAAATATTTAATCTCTGTTTCAGCTGTATACCGCCCATGTTTTTCTTTTATTCGTGCCTGATTATATGCAGGTTACAAACACTGACTCTTTAACAGATTAACAATGTTTTTGTTGTATTTCTTAGACGTTTGACATTTTTGTCCTTATATAAGTCATATCAATATGCAGCCATGTGACCTCAATTAAAAAAAAATACTATTTGCCGGATACGTTGAGTGCATTTAAATAAAAAATTACTCGAGTAAAACCCCTTCTTGTGAGTCACTAATGATGCATCAGAATAATTCCTTCCCTTGCGTGTATCAGATAATTTTTAGTTATCATATAATGGTTACTTAAAAATAAAACAAAAAAAGTGAATATTTTCCCCCATAGTTGTATGGAATCACAATATCTGTATTTTCCCATTTGTTATAGAGATGACAGGACTGGTCCTAAAGTGACTGTTCAACTACAGATCAGTTTATTCATATTTTTTAATCGTAGTTACGTTGAAACTCGACCCCACACAAAATATAAATGCAACAACTGAGTGTTTGCCTCGTCCATAGACAATTACCCGCTGTCTTACTTAATTACTCTTGCTGTTACCAGTGTTGTGACCTTAATACGTGTTTACTTGTGTGGATTTAAAAAAAACTGTTGCAAAGAAATAAGAATGACTCTATCCATTTGTGTGATGTGGTGTGCGGTCGGGCGTACGGTGGGGAGGGCGGTCGGGCGTGCGGCTTTTTGCCAAACGGATCGTTAGCGGTAGGTAAATAAAAACTAGTGGCCCATGGGCCATGACGCTCAGCTGAATTCAAGGAATGTTGAACAATGAGCAAAATGACTGCCAGAGTGCAGACAAATCATGAATTTTGTGAAGAGTCCTAAGAAATGGGTTTCAGTGGGCTTTTGGACAGATGACAACTTCATTTGAAGGTCTCATAAATAGAAAGAAAAATGCGTAAAAATTTGAAAAAAATACAGGTAGTGCCACCAGTCTGCAGGAACTGATGAAACACTCCATGATCAATATATATCCCAAGAATCATAGCTATCAAGGCATTAGTTATTCAGATACTGGAGCTTTTGTTTGTATCAAATTTTTTAATTATTCTTGGGGGTATTTACGAGCCCTATAGCTCAGAGGATATGGGTAACAGAGACCTAATTTCAGATTTCCAAGAAGACTTTTCATAGACCTCCCTAGAAGTCAAGTATGAAGTCAAGTATGCAGGAACTGATGAAACACTCCATGATCAATTTGCATGAAAAAAATCATGGCCATCAGTACATTACGTGTTCAGATACTGCAGCTTTTGTATCACATTTTGAATTATTCTTAGGGGTACTTGCGAGCCCCATAGCTCAGAGGATATGGGTAACAGAGTACTAATTTCACGTATCCACAGAGACTTTTCATGGACCTTCCTTGATGTCAAGTTAGAAGATTCCAGGTCCAGCGGTTACGATTTGTACCCTGTTAACAGATGAGGCTTTATTTGAAAGTCTCAAAAAGAGAAAAATGCGTACAAATTGCGCCACCAGTCTGCAGGAACTGATGAAACACTCCATAATCAATATGCCTGCAAAGAATCATGGTGAAAAATGCAGTAGTTATTCAGATACTTGAGCTTTTGTATACAATTTTGCATTATTCTGGGGGGGGGGGGTAATTTAGAGAGCCCCATAGCTCAAAGGATATGGATAACAGAGACCTAATTTCAGGTTTTCAAGGAGATTTTTTTATGGACCTCCCTGGATATTAAGTTTGAAGATTCCAGGACCAGTGGTTACGATTTGTGTCCTGTTAACAGATGACAGTTTCATTGCAGGTCTGAAAAAGAAAAAAAATTTCGTAAAAATTAAAAAAAAAATACAGGTGGCGCCACCAGTTTGCAGGAAGTAATGGAACATCCATTGATCAATATTCATGCAAAGAATCATGGTGATCAATGTAGTAGTTATTCAGATACTTTGGCTTTTGTATCAAATTTTGCATTATTCTGGGGGTACTTCGGAGCCCCATAGCTCAATGGATATGGGTAACAGAGACATAGTTTCGGGTTTTCAAGGAGATCTTTAATGGACCTCCCTGGATATTAAGTTTGAAGATTCCAGGTCCACTGGTTACAATTTGTGCCCTGTTAACAGATGACAGTTTCATTGCAGGTCTGAAAAAGAAAAAAAAAATCGTAAAAATTGGAAAAAATACAGGTCTCGCCACCAGTCTGCAGGAAGTGATGGAACATCCCATGATCAATATTCATGCAAAGAATCATGGTGATCAATGCAGTAGTTGTTCAGATACTTGAGCTTTTGTATCAAATTTGCATTATTCTGGGGGGTGCTTCGGAGCCCCATAGCTCAAAGGATATGGGTAACAAAGATCTAATTTCAGGTTTTCAAGGAGATTTTTCATGGACCTCCCTGGATATTAAGTTTGAAGATTCCAGGTCCAGTGGTTACGATTTGTGCCCTGTTAACAGATGAGACTTTATTTGAAAGTCTCAAAAAGAGAAAAATCCGTACAATTTTTAAAAAAAATAAAGGTGGCGCCACCAGTCTGCAGGAACTGATGAAACACTCCATGATCTATATGCCTGCAAAGAATCATGGTGATCAATGCATTAGTTATTCAGATACTGGAGCTTTTGTATCAAATTTTTAATTATACTGAGGGGTACTCACTACCAAGAATAAGGGTAACATAGACCTAATTTCATGTTTTCTACAGAGAATTTTTATTGACCTCCCTTGATGTAAAGTTAGAAGAATCCAGGTCTAGCGGTTACGATTTGTGCCCTGTTAACGGATGACAGCCCATTTGAAAGTCTCAAAAATAAAGAAAAAAAAATCGTAAAAATTGGGAAAAAAATACAGGTGGTGCCACCAGTTTGCAGGAACTGATGGAACATCCCATGATAAATATTCATGCAAAGAATCATGGTGATCAATGCAGTAGTTATTCAGATACTTGAGTTTTTGTATCAAATTTTGCATTATTCTGGGGGGGTACTTCGGAGCCCCATGGCTCGAAGGGTATAGATAACAGAGACCTAATTTCAGATTTCCAAGGAGATTTTCATGGACCTGCCTGGATGTCAAGTAAGAAGATTCAAGGTCCAGCGGTTACGATTTGTGCCCTGTTAACGGCCGGACGGACAGACGGACGGACGACGGACGAAGAGTGTTCGCTATAGCTCAGATGACTTTCAGTCAGCTGAGCTAAAAACGCATGTGGGAACGCACAAGTGGACACAGAATTAGCTTGCCGTACCGACATTTCTACCCAGAACATTTTCCTCCCAGCTGATTTCATTATTTTTGTCACATCATGTGCACGAATCGTGCAACAGAGAGTTCTTTAAAAGCTCAAACTTTCTTCAAATTTCGATTCCTGTTCGAGACTAGCCGGAGTCTATTCTTGCTCTTTATGCTCATAAAGCCACACTGACGACACACACAAACGTATCCGCATTCTTATCCGCATAGCATCGGTACACGTGGACACGCACCTTTAATCCTGCCGTTCTATTGGTTCACGCTCGAATGAACCCAACAGCGTGCAATGAATATATAAAAATACATGACATGAAAATAGAACATGCAACATGTTACACACACTGGAAATATACAAAACTATGTCATGTTTATGAAGCACTAATTTATAACTTCCACAGTAAGTTGCCGGCTTGAAACTTGAAAACAATAACTTATTAAATAACAACATATCATTGTTATCAAAAAGGTTATTTTCATTCTAATTGAATACACAATGCCAGTTAGTTGCCATTGAACTATCCTTATAAAAGAAAGATTATATCGACAAGTGAACGTACCATTAAATCAAGATGGTGGTTTGAATCATGCTGCAAGCTCAAATTCCACATTTAATCCAGAAGGGGACATATCCGGCCTGACACTGATACAGGAGACAATTTGGGACACATCCGCTGTGGGCTTTTTGATTAACCCTGGCCCGCATACCTGTCTCGACTCATTTTCCTAATTCGCTGCAGAAGGTGATATTCAGACGTGCCAAAATTCAATTTGAAGTAAGGATCGCAAGTCCCTGTCTAAATTTCGTATTACACATCTCCACTTACTTTGCTACAGGTCGTTCCAGGCTGAAGATGGGGTTTTATTAACCTCACTGGAATAGACTGGGATACCAAGAACTGTAGAATCAGATATATCTGACGGGAAAGTGGTATTTGGCGAACTTGCGGTCTTTTTAACATCTTCCTCATTGATGCGCACCTTTCATGTAAGACGAAACTCAAGTGCCTACGTGCTATTGGCATGGTTTGGTCCTCAGCGGTACATTGTAATCAAGATGTACTGAGTCATTTTTGTACAAGTATAGTTAATGATTGGTTCTTCACCTTCCTAACATACACCGTTACATATCTGCACAAATACCACCTCATCAAAACACCTTCGTGACAAAGTTTTGTCGGCTCAATCGCTATCAGATGAACGAAATCGGATTATTATCATATTTCAGACCCGTTTTGCAAAGAATCTTATCTGAATTATATGTAAGCAAGCATTAAAAATTAACGATAACTAGATGTGGTCGGACAATGGTCCTCAGAAGGCCCCGCGTTTCTGCTTGTGCTGGACTAGTTTACATATGGGTGAAAAATTAAGTAAAATTTAAAAAATATCACAAACAGAAACAGGTTTTTATCAATATGCATGAGGGATAAAATCGTACTGGATCAAATGATATTAAAGAAGATATATCTGAAATAATGTGTGCAATAGAAAATCACCGAAAGTAGTCCGTTAGCCATATTTGATTATGAGCAAGTCTGTAATTAAATAGGTCTGGAGCCCTTATAGGCACCAATGATCCCTGTGAAATTGGGAAAGCTGCAGTGGGTTGAGTTCTCGCGCGATAAAGAAAATCAGAGATCGGGCTGTGGCGGCCATATACGAATTCCAACAGGTCTGTAATTCAATTGGTCTTGAGCCCTTATTGGTACCAATCATCCTTGTGAATTGGGGAAAGCTGCTGAAGATTGTTGTTGAGTTATCGCACACGAAAGAAAATCAGCGATTGGGCTGTGGGAGCCATATTGGAATTCCGACATGTCTGTAATTCAATAGGTCTGGAGCTCTCATAGGTACCAACCATCCCTGTGAATTTGGGAAAGCTGCAGTAAGTTGTTGTTGAGTTATTGCGCGCGAAAGAAAATAAGCGATCGGGCTGTGGCAGCCATACTGGAATTCCGAAAAGTCTGTAACTCTAAAGGTCTGGAGCCCTCATAAGTACCAACCATCCCTGTGAATTTGGGAAAGATGCAGTCAGTTGTTGTTGAGTTAGTGCGTGCGAAAGAAAATCAGTGATTGGGCTGTGGCAGCCATATTGGAATTCCGACATGTCCTTAATTCGATAGGTCTGGAGCCCTCATAGGTACAAATCATCCCTGTGAATTTGGGAAAGCTGCAGTATGTTGTTTTTGAGTAATTGTGTGCGTAAAAAATAAGCGATCGGGCTGTGGCAGCCATATTTTAATTCCGACAAGTCTGTAATTCGATAGGTCTGGAGCCCTCATAGGTACCAATCATCCCTGTGAATTTTGGAAAGCTGCAGTATGTTGTTGTTGAGTTGTCGCGCGCGAAAGATAGTGTCACTGACGGAAGGACGGAAGTACGGACTGACACGGTAATCACTATAGGGCACCGCTTGTCAAGCGGGGCCCTACTAAATTCCATATAGGATTTATTTTAGAATTATGTGTGAAGGAAAAATATTTTTTTGAAGGAAAATCATAAATGTGATTCCAAACTATATATTTAAGATAATTATATATACAATATATATATATATATATATATATATATATATAAATATATATATATATAATTATATACTCATTGGACTATACATGCCTATACTGAGTCATAGTCAAGGGTTGAAGTAACATCTCCGTGTAGTTATTCTGACCAAATGAACGTTAGAATCCCTATTTGAACTTACAGCTGAATGAATCCTTATAAGAACCAGGCTCTTATTTTCATGTATGCACATAAATTACTACAGAAACACGTGACAGCTTCGGTCGATGTCACAGTAGCTAAGAAATACCGCCTTTGCCTTAGATCAGTGATCCTAATTATAGGTATAGCGAGATCTGGTGAATATGGGTGAATCGGTTTACCTCCATGCCTGCTTATCCAGACACACTGAAGATAGCATCACCGAAAAGAACTCCTCCACGGTCCTGTCGGATAACAAGCTTAATTTATATGGAAAGGAAACCAGATTATTTGATTCTAATTAAGGCTTTGACATGTTCCAGTCTCTAAAGTAAACCTTGCTCTTCTTTAGTACCCATTAATTATACATGTCACGAAACACTCTAAGCTTAGAGTTTTGAACGTAATGAATATCTGTAAGCACAGCTGAATTGTTATATCAGTATCAGAAGAAATGTAACTTAACGATATTCAACAGACTCGCAGGTTAAAGTACATAAAAATAAATGATCCATGTAACACGGTATTTTAAATTATATTTAAAGTAAGCTGCTTAATTACTCTGTTAACACTGGTTAAAGGACAGTGAACATCTGGCGAAACCCTATACTCTGCAAAACCGGTACAAGCTAGAACTATAGCGCGTACGTATGACGTTATCAGGGTATTTTTTCACGGAAATCTTGTTTAAGGTCTAAATTCTCTCTGTGTACTTATTCGATAGCGCAGCGTCCGACGTCCACTGTCCACCGTGCGCCCTCTGTTATCACAACAGCCGCTGCTGCGGTCATCGTGAAACTCGGCAGACTTTATATATTGACGATGATTTGAATGCGCAAAAGTAAGATTTCGCGGACGTCACGTATGTTGACCTACTTATTGCTGGCCGGAATGGTCCTTTCTCCTTATTTTAGACAAGTCATACCCGACGAAATGTAATTTAACAAAATGTTTCTGAAATGGGTGCTGCTTTAAGACCAGATTTATACAGATATATTGACCATGTGGCTGGTGGGTGATTTGAACTGGAGGAGGCACCATCTTTGTTGATTTACTTCTCTCGGTTGAAATTTTTTTTTCCAATTTTCTGTATTAAGTCAGATTAGATATATACTTTTTTCATATGACGGTAAACAATTCTGTAGAGCAACTGAAATTAAATTTTAAACATTATATAACTTTTCTTCGAAATTCAGCTCTGGAATTTTTAAATTTAAATTTGATTGCATGAAAAACATGATGACTTCCACCAAATATTCAAGAAATAGCTTCTTCTTTAGATTATGTAAACTGTTGTAGGGGCACCTATACTGGACCACCGCTGAAGTGTTTTCTTTTCACTTTCCCTTGCTTCCTCTTGTAATATGTTTTGCACAAAACGTCTCTTCTGAAATAAAAGCCAGTTTGCCTGCCTCTGTAGGAAATTTTCAAATAATAAAACGTCTTTCTGTTTGTTTAATATCACCCTGTGTGCAAAAGAGACCCGTCAGGTTATGGAGGTTTATAAATCCGGCGTCATATAAACAGAAAGGCCGCACACACACACACACACACACTGAAAAGTATTACGGATCGGTTATTTCAGGTCTGTTTTTTCGGGGGAGGGGGGAATATGGGACGCGATCCCACTCTTTTTCTATCTAAAAATCCATGAAATAGCATAAAACATTCTTTGTCCCGAAGGGTAACGCCGGGATTTTCGTCTCGCACCGTGTTCTTTTGTAACTTCTACATGCGAGAGTTATGTAAAAACTCCAATAGCAACTCCTTTACTCATTTTTTTACCTGTGTCAAGGTGTTGACCCACACTTTTCTAAGATTCAGTATTCGTTTGTGATTATAGCGAGTGATCACCAAATCCTCAATAATATTCATATTTCGTGCCCTTGGCACGACTCCTTCAAACAAATCATGTGTTAATAATGCAATATTTTCATAAAGGCATATTGAATATGGATAAAGCAAATTTAATATAGATAAAGCTAACGCAAATCATATGTCATGTGATTTCTCACAATTTTATGGATTTTATCTAAACTATTAACTGTAATAAAGCTCACCCTCTGTTATATTATTCTGATAAGTATTTTTATATAAAATGAGTGTAATATTCTATCGTTAAGTTATAGAACTGAGCTGCTAAATAAATTCAACTAATTGTAGAGACACCATTGGCGTAACTTATCAACAATTTATATTAATTTAATAATCTTATCATTATGTCTCTCCTTAAATTTTGGTCTAGACAACGACTACGAATTCGATAACTTAGGAGAAAGAATATTCTGTCCAACAGAATGAATATCCTATTAACTATTACAATGACAAAAATGAATATCTTTTCCTACCCATTGTTTTGCACATTTACCTTTAAACATTGTTATGCGGAATCAAGTGTATATTTCGCAGTGGACACCGTCAAGCACTGTCAAAAATAAGTTTCTAGAAAAGGTAAATTTTCTTGCCTCACTCCCTAAAATATCAGGTCTTCAGAAAAGTATCTTATGGCAAAGAAAATTTCTTTGGAATGGGGCAAGAAAATATATCTTTTTACTGGAAAGAAAATGTTTCTTATTTGAAGATATTTTTCTTCTTATGATATAATTTTTCTTGCTATCAGAAAAGGATATCTTATCTTAAGAAATCTTGGGATATTCTGATTAAGGAACTTTTTCTTATGATAAAATAATATATCTTGTCTCGGGAAACATATCTTGAGGATTTATTTTCAACAGAGATACTGAATTTGGATAAGAAATATAATTTTGGGGGGAAAGTTAATTTTGGCAGTGAGGGCCATGGGGGAGAAAAATAAAGTCGAACTTTATAACAAACAATATATAAAAATAATAAAGTCAGAAACAATATTTAAAAAAAAAAATTTTTTTTTAAAGCGTGAAGTGTTCCGTGATTGAAAAAATGAGGGTGCTCTTATCTCACGGAGGACCGCGCTGAAACCACTATATAGGAAACTTCCTGCAGGAAACCGTCAACTTTTGACGAAACTTTTATTTATTTGATGTGATGCTTATGGTAAAATATTCAACAACGCCTCCTTGGAAACATATCGTTTAACGTCAAAGAATGAACTTGAAAATTGACGTATGTAACAAATATTAAAGAAAATCATCAATAACATTGTATTCCTGTTTATAATTAATAGTATTCAGGCTCATATATGGTCGGTGACAAAACCAGATTATTATTTTCGTTGCCAGGTATATTCGTGCTATATGTGCATGACAGCAATAACTGATTAAGTTTTTTTCATTGAACTGAAATTTGAATCGAAACACACACTTTAAACATGAGTTTTTCTCTATTCTATTTTTCAGTTATTTTACATGAAGTACTAGCACAATAACTTTTAAATATCTAAAATCTTCTATAAAATCGTCGTATATCTTGAAAACATTGGAAAAAAGCCGTGTTTATGGTCAATTGTACCATTAAAATGGTTCTTATCAATCTGGATTTTGAATGGTCCATTACAGTGTTATATGCGTTGTCCCCCGAATGTTACACAGCACAAGCTACCTCGGCCTAAAATAGCTATAAAAGATATAAACATGAATTACTATGACTCTTTTACATTAAACTAGGCCGATAAATAAAATTCCGAGAGACCAGACCATCACTTTCCGCCATGAACAGTTATTTTATGGACCCATGTCCCGACAACATATGAAGAATGCATTCTTGCACGACAATACATTATATAGTGAATTACAGGTCAGTTATAATAAAACTAATACTTTACACCAGTTCAATCTACATATGCTATACTATATCATGCCTGTATTTGGCCGGAAATGTGCCGTACCGATAAACAATTAATTTGTTAAACCAATTAGAGTTATTGTTTGAAAAAAAATTGTAGGTACAATTAGCCGAAAATAAGGCTTAAAAATAAAGGTATGGTTCTCAGGCACTTCTTTTAAAAATTCAGTGCGGGCGGGCCATTTTTTTTTTTATTTTTATTTGTATGTTTCGATAAAATGTTATATGATCCTGGAAAAGCACGATAATTACAGATTTTTTTTTTGCTAAACAGCTACAAGCACTACATAACAAAGGAAATCCTTTCAAAATTGTATTATTTCATCTAACTGAAAGATGAAAATCAAAATAATTTTTTTTTGTTGCGGTATGGTTAAAATCTACGCGGGCGGTGCCTGAGAACTATACCTTTTCTTGGCCTTACGCTTGTGTTGTCGGAAAGTAAAACAAACGTCAAATTTGGTGTATTTATAGGGAAAAAAACATGATTTAAATATCAATAATCAATCAAATATCAGTAAAAAACACTTGATGAAGTCTTCATTGAGTCGTAAGTGCGTATCAGCTTTGGTGATCACGCCATCCCTGTGTTAACAGGGATTTCCTGGGGAAGCTCTCGTTTAGATTGTATTATCTACTGGAATGACGAGGCATGATCACAAAATGGGAATTTTATTGTTCTTTTATCATATATATATTTTATAGACGGAAATATTACTGAGTATAAAGCAGTGCAGACAAATATATGCTAGTACACCGTTTGGAGGTTATATAATAAAATTTAATACCTGAATGAAACAAATGTATATTTTGCACTAAAACAAAATAAAGCCAAAAATGGTAAAAGAATGAACTACCTCATGACAAAACGATAAATGAATCTACAGGCGACTGAATATTTGATAGAACTCAAAGTTTGGAGACAGATAGTTACAGGATACGTTGGATTGAAACAAAGCTTCAGTTTGACCATGAAGAACAATCATTTGCCGGGCCGTAGACATATTATCTTCCCCTTGGGAGAAGTAGCATGTATTATATAAATGATGCCACAATATGCTTTATGCTTATAAAGGAACACAAATCGGTAAGATTAACCTCCCTTGATAGGTAACACATAGTGAACTTCAAGCAAACTGACTACCCTACACAAACATTTGACGGTGACAAATAAGAACACACTCGCTTTGTAGATACATACAAAGAGTACATTGACAAAACAAAACAATAATTGGAGGGCGAGTAAGCATACCTTAGGGCCTAGTCACACATGCCTACGATCGCTTTCGATCATCTACGACTTCATGGTCACGACGAGTCTTTGCCGATAACCTGCGACTTGTCGCATGGTATTAGGCCAAAAAAAATTAAAGGTATGGTTCTCAGGCACCGCCCGCATCAATTTTAAACCCCCGCAACAAAAATTTTTATTTTGATTTTCAATAAAAACTTTCCAATTTTTAGCTGCTACCGCTCCGACATTTCTTTCAAGAAGATAAAACCATACAATTTCCTTTGTTTTGTAGTGCTTTTATATTTAACAAAATAAAACTGTTATTTTCATGCTTTTCCCTTATCATTTGACATTTTTATCGAAACATTCCAAAAAATTTAAAATAAAAAAAGCGCCCGCCCGCATTGATTTCCGAAAAAAAGTGCCTGAGAACCATACCTTTTTTTATTTTGGCCTTAGCTGTGCGGTCACACATTGGGTCACGTGACGGGCGGTCGCTTCGTAATAAATCGGTGAGAGTTTTAGGGTCCGACCTGACTGCATTTTATACGACCATACGACTGCTCGAAAGATTACTACAGACTTATCGTTGAATGAGGCGATGAGTGTACGATAGCTACCGAGGGGTCGTACGATAACTACCGACTGGTCGTACGAGTACTCGGCCTATCTGTGCTAGCGGTCGTACGACCACAAGGTCAAATAACGAGTACTTAAATGTAGGTCTGACTGCACCTGCGACTGGTCGTAATAGGATTTATGTTGCGAGTAAACTGAGGAACTGAGCTAATTATGGACCCCGAATATATATATATATATTTATATATATATATATATAGAGAGAGAGAGAGAGAGAGAGAAAGGGGGGGGATACAGAGAGAGATACAGAGGGAGAGAGAGAAGGGGAGAGAGAAAGAGGGAGAACGAGAGAGAAAGAGAGAGAGAGAGAGTGAGAGAGAAAGAAAGAGAGAGAAAGAGAGAGAAAGAGAGAGAGAAAGAGAGAGAGAGTGAGAGAAAAAGAGAGAGAAAGAGAGAGAGAGAGAGGAGAAAGAGAGAGAGAAAGATAGAGAGAGAGAGAGAGAGAGAGAGAGAGAGAGAGAGAGAGGTGGGGCGTAGAGGTGGAATGGGAGAGGCATTAGTACTTCTGGTTAGGAATCAGATGTTTTGAGTTACAGTGAGAAAAACAAGCTTAAACAATTAAACTCCTCTCCCTATCTGATTCTGAAACTGTCATCATAATTTCACATGGGAAGGATCCTTAATGTGTTCTCTTTAGAATTCTGTAAACATAAAATTCGGTTAAAGGTACTACTTTTTTCCAGTCCCTCTGTGTATATTTCCTCTGTATGATGGAGGAAGAGACAAGAACACACTATTACATTCATAAAACTCCCTTTTACTTACTCTGAGGGTAAGCTGCCGTAATTATGCCGTAATAATATATATTTTTGAAAATATTGCAATTTTAAGTTAATATCAATATATGATATTGAAACATAATCATATACTGGGTATCAGCAGGTTTCGAATATGTCCGAACATACAATTAATAAAAACAAAACAGAGTTCGTCGGACACACTTATTTCTACAGCTCTCTGGCAGTAAAATTCATTTATTTGATCTTTAACCTTTCCATCAGGAATGTACCTACAAAATCCCTGTTGCTTGTAGCGCTAACATCTGATGTTTTCCGAATTAATAGTCTTTGTATAAGCTGCAGATACCCAGTGACACTTCTGAATGAAGGAGGATGCCGGGGTACTGGCGGATCGTAATTTGGGATTGATGGTTGGTTTGACGGAAGTAGAGAGATTGATGACGACTCGTGTTAAAGACCGCTCCTCACTTCTATAGTTCTGCGGTTCCTTTGAAGTTTTCTTTTAGTTTATTGACATTGTAAGCTACCCGAGTCAAACGTTTAGGATCCCCAGCTTAAATCGTAAGACGAGATATTCTTTGATGTGGGGAGGGATTATTCCAACACAAACTAAATTTAAATTCCCAAGGCCCCGGCAGATGGCTGACAGCATGCAATCATGTACTTGAAATGTTTAGTTGTAGTTATCTCATCTTCTGTACACTGTTGATATAAATGCTGAATAATATAAGAGGACATTGTGTTATGGATTGTATAACGTATGTGTATAAAAAGAGCAATTTTCCTTCCTTAAAGGGACCTATTCGATATCTGACGTGTATTAACGGAAGATAATCCCTTGAAACTTTTTAAAATAAAAATAAACCAGAAAATGCCAATATCCCGCACACAGACGGTTTTTTTATACGCTCGTGTTGATAATATGTGGGGGTCCGCCAAAATATTTTACAAATGGCGTTTTGCCAGTAATGACCTTTACACTACGTGCCGCATATTAACAACCAACCTCCTAAGCTTACGTGGTTTTCACTTTGCCAACATTGCTGTGTTTACTATTAGCTTGTATAAATAAACAAACTCATAAAACCGTCCCAATATAATAACTTTTCTTTACAGGAATACCTAGAGTTGATTATTAGTTGATTGCAGAGTTAGCCAGAAAGTATGCACATCAATTCTATGGAAATGGTAAGTGATAACTGGCTTCAAAACTGACATTTTAATCAAAGTTTAAAAAACATGTGATAGTTATGAATAAAATAAATTAGTTTATAATTTTGTTTATCGTTTTAACTTAACTTCTGTGTCACTGGCTTCGAAGAATAAATAAAATTTGTGGACGGTAATATCATCACCGATAATTTAGCGGAAACAGATAATATAACGATTCTTTAGTTCACCAAGTTTTACCGCTTAAGTAGGTTTATACCGCAAGCGACTTTGCTTTCCTTCTACAAACCTTAAATACAAAGTCAAATTGACCACTGTATGGTCGTTCTCGGGTGGCTGTATGAAAAGTAATTTTTTTCGAGTGCAAAATATATAAAAGCGTGCGGCCAGAATTGTTACATAAATATACAAAACAGATGTACATTAACTGATCTAATAACACAGTTGAACTTTATGATGGTGAATCTACGTTATCGTTACCTCCTCTTATCACTCGTGTACCAGTGCACATGTGTTCACGGAATAATTTCTGGATTTAACAAAATATGGTCATAGACATGTTACATGCCAACAGGGATAATTCCGCACTCCCGAAACCATATACATAATATAACAAAAGCTTATCTTCATGCTCGGGAGCTTTTTACTAGAAAACAGTCGCATATTAGTTGAAAATAGTGGAAATTTAGGGGGAAACAACTTTTTTAATTGTTCCATAATATTGCTCCATATTTTAGGGAATTCTTCACCTGAAATAGCTAAAAACTAGCTACTACTAAATACCATATTGTTTTCTGTATATTGTGTCCCCGGATGTTCCAATATCATCTGTCTCAAGCAGAGCAAGACAAATAATCGCATTAGTTGATGCAGTTTTCGTTTCGATTTATTTAAGTCGATTTTTATGATCTGTTTTGAGCAACATGAAAAAGGTACTATGTTATAATTATATTTCTGTTGTATAAAAAAGATGACCCATGTAGGTGACAAAACTGCAACTATTTTGTGTTCCGATAAACCACCTGATTCGAAAAATGGAAAGGGGTGCAACCTCAAACACCCTGATATATATATATATATATATATATATATATATATATATGTATATATATATATATATATATATATATATATATATATATATATATATATATATATATATATGATTATGTAGCCATAGTGAGGAAGTCACAAAAGAGTTCCCTGAAGCAACTTTTTTTCAATTTCAAAATTTCAATTCAATATAAAGTATTTAGTGGACATGGGTTTACGAAACCTTCAATGCATTCTTAAACCTGTCAGTAGATACAAATAATTTGATAAAGTTAGGTAAATGATTTAAAAAAAACCTTGAGTAATTATACTGGTACATCTACCCACGTAGTTAGTAATTAGTCCCAGGTTGACTAGAGCCCGGAGCCGTGTTAGCCACACAAATAGGTCTGGTTTGGACGAAAACATGCCTGACCTTTAAGTACAGTAAGCCGTGTTTCGTGGCTAGACTCGGCTAAAAAATGTCGGCTGGCTTAAACTGGCCTGAAATTATGTTGCAAAATACCCGTTTAATTTAAACAAACTATCTGCATTACATGTTACATATTGCATCCATTTTACATTGATCTAGTTTGTGATTTAATAACCAGTATAGGTTATCCTGGTGGTTACATCAGCTAACACTGTCTTACTTAAACAATCACAACCGTATCCTTTCAGCTTCAAGAAACAAAACTATTTATGTATTTTTTTGTGTTATTTTTATATATGTTTCGAGCATTTTTAATAATAAAAGATTTTTTTGGTATTATTCTTCCTCAAGCCAAACTGAACTGCACAAAATCGGCTCACTTCGGCTTAAAGAAATATCGAAGGCGTCTCCTGATAAAATCGGCCCGGCTCGGCTTGATCTCAACTCGGCTGGCGCGGCGCAAAATGGCGGCGGCGCCGGGCTCTAAGGTTGACACAGATCAAAATTCCACTCAGTCGACCAGAAGCACTTCACAGTTAGAATCGCGAAGACAAATAAGAAGGTGACGTCCCTTGGCGATCCTTGTGTGTACACAGTGCTCTACTGAACTCTATACGAGATGCTACCGGCAGCCAGTGTTATTCATATTAACAGGAGAAATATGAGCGGCTCAGTTTTCATAACTGAAGTTGTCAGCCAAAATGGGTATCATAATAGTCTAATAATCTTTATTCATCTTGACACATATATGTTAATGTAAACGTGGAGCTTTTATCCAATTTACTTCCATGCCAATATGACGTTTATTAATTTTATTTATTTTCCTAATAAAAGGAAATTTTCTGTAAGGTTGAATAAACTGACATCATCTCTCTTACGTTCTTTCAAAATTATTTTCATTGCTATATATCATACATCCCATACATAATTGTTATATAGCATATATGGTGCATATCCAGAACACATATTATCAGATAAGCCTAAAAACCTACACTCGTTAGAAATAGTATCTTAAATAGTTTCCTTTATAATATGATGAACACTGAAAAAAAATTAATATTCATGGAAGATATTCAAGTCATACAAGTTTTACCGCACATTTTTTGCTGAAATTCAAAATTCGGTTTTCAATATAGACATTTCACTTTAGAATGAGCAAGCAGCGTCACCCCTTACCATGAACAAGGAGCGTATAATGTTTATTGATGTAACACACGCTAGTCTGTCTATAAAGGGAGAAATGTGGGGCCATGAAAAATATAAAAATGTCTCCTGGGGATGCCATGGGCAGCTATAAGCACATAAGAAACACGGAAATCCCTGAATATAATTTAACCGTTCCGCCCTCCACTACAGTAATAACGTACGGGTAAGGACTAAAATCTGGTTTCCCTTTCCCACAATCCATTTTTAATATCCGCCTAAGGCGTGGGATGAAGGTTACATTTTCGCACATATCTTCCTTATCTCCTACGAGCCACCGTATGCGCAGGACCGCATCAAGGATTTCTAAAAAAGGAAGTGTTGCTAGGGACTGACACGTGAAAATGCCAGGAAGAGATGTTAATCCGGTAATTTACATAAACACTTATGGTTAACTGAAGTTTAACTAAAGTTTTGGATATTTTCATGATGTGCTTAGTATTAAATATGACCCCCCCCCCCCCCCCCAAGGCCTTGTTTGTCCGTGTGTGAGTTGGTCTGTATGTTTTGCGGAGATGTTGGAGTCACAATGGAAGCCTAGCAAAAAAATTGAGTTATTCTGATCGGAATCATTTGATGAAGTATCATTAGCTTAGCTGACGTTCAGTCATGCTGAGTTATAGTGATGGGTCATTGTCCGTCGTTCTTCCGTCTGGCTGTCCGTTAGCAGGGAGCAAATCGTAAGACATTTTATGGCTCCGTTCAGAACATTAACAGTATTGTTAAATTTCAAATTAGTTACAAAATTTTCAGATTACATTTTAAAATTTTGATATCACAGAATATTTCATACTCCCTCTCACAGATTCTTGCCTGAATGATCATTTCATATACCTATTTTATCAAAATTTAGAGGACATCACATCCATACACATTTCCCGATTCCAGTTGGTTACTGTTTGGTCCTACACGCCAATACATCCAACTTGTTATTTGTAACATATGTATCGCTAGTAGTGTTCATCTAATCTTAGTATTTGGGCTCTATCGTGTTTCTAGAGCATGTACTTCAGCTTCCAAAAATATTTTACTATCAAACATGTTGTTCTTCCTTCTATTACTGCAACACCCATAAATCGTTATGCACACATCTTCATGAAAATATATTAACTATTGGGTCATTCCAACAAGATCAGTCCCACTTTTTAAAACGTTTTCACAAACCATATATATATATATATATATATATATATATATATATATATATATATATATATAACCAATCCAAGGTCAACATTGTCATTTAATCTGCTCATTCATTTGAATAGCCTTCATTGTTGACAATAGGATAACACCCACACCGCCAGCTGTCTACCTCAGTCCTATTGTACGAAAATTCAGGATTGGCTCTTCCAGTTCTTCAGAAAGGTCACTCTGAAGTTGCGGTGATTGCTCAATTTAAGTACAATTTGATACAACAGCACCAGTACCTCAATAATGAATGCATGGATTGTCATTAATTTTTCTTTGCATATTGCTCATGGACAGTTCTGTCAATTTCTAAAGATTTCCGGTCCTTACATTAAAAAATGTCATGCATTTCTTCCTCTACTTTGGAGACCGCCAGATGACAGTAATCATATCAGTTTCTGAGCTGTGGTTTCATCTTGTGTCCTGAAACCCAGTATATTAATTGATCATGTCCAGTTTAAGCAATTCCTGAAGACGGGTGGCAACACCTATATTTGTTCTACTCTTTATGCATTCTCCCCTCTATTTCTGAGACAGCAGATGGCAGCTTCATATACGTTGATCGACTGTGGTTACATCTAGTGTCCTGAAAGTTCATATGATTATTGATTATGACTATTTCTTTCAGTTACTGAAGACTTGTGGCGCTACCTGTACTTTTTAGCTCAGCTGGAAATAAAATCCTCGCATAAGGTAAAAACTATAAAAAACTAAAAAATAAGGTCATGGGGATTTACATTCTGCACACTGTGTCCTGGAAACATCAATTTCACTGTGTGAACCAGTAGCAAATGTTCAGTCATGCCTAGTATCACTATTTTGCCCTGAACCATCAAGTAATGTGCTTTATGTATACCAATCTTCCTGCCCTTCCCTAAAATTTATACTATGTTTGCAATCATTTCCTTCTTAATAAGGCAACAGTTGTAAAAATTAGGCAATTATCTCATCCTGTTCAGCTGAGCGTCAAGACCCATGGGTCACTTGTTTTTGTATGTTTCTACACATCTGCTTTATATTAATGTACTTCCACTGGTAACGACACCCTGTGGAGATATTTGTTTCGTTTAGATGGGGGATTTCTGGGGCAAGACCCCAAAATGTTTGATTTTGGAAGTGACCTGAATAAAAATATCAGTATTGACCGAAATGAACGGTTTCTGAGTTAAGGTTTTTTTTTAATGGTTAATAGTTTTATCACAGCCATATACAGCTTCTGAAAGAAAAGATAGGCTAATCATTCATTAACAGATATCCAACTGAACTTTACCGTGGTGTCAAAGATTACAGAACGAAATTTGCAAGTAATGGTTCAAGGATGCTTTCTTCGTCATTTGTGAGTTTGTAATTGTGACACTCAATTGTTCAGTTTTGAGCTCAGCTGACTAAAAGTCATCTGAGCTATAGCGATCACTCTTCGTCCGTCGTCAGTCTTGCCGGCGACCGGGCTTTGACATGGCAAAAATCGTAACCATTAGACCAAGAAACTTCTTACCGTACAGTTAGGGAGGTCAATGAAAAAAATTCCCCTTGGAAAACTAAAATTAGGTCTTTGTTACCAATATCCTTGGAGCTCTGGGGCTCGAAAGTCCCCCCCCCCCTAATTACGAATTAGGGATGAAAATATAATTTGTAAGCACTAGGTGAGTCAGACTGGGCACAAATTGTATCTATTTTGCTTAGAATCCTTATACTTGACTTTCAAGGAGATCCATAAAAAGTCTCCTTGGATATCTGAAATGTCATTGTGACCTATTTTCTACAAGATGTATGAAAACATGATTTTAACACTCTGTTAGTCAGATGGTTACAAATGGTAGAAACTGGATGTAGAATAAGTCACTGTAACCTATATCTAAGGTCTATTTGCAAAATGCATGATTTTGAGCACAATGGGAGTCATTTTTCCCATCGTTCAAGGCTCCTTGAATACAGCTGAGCGTCATAGCCAATGGGCCACTTGTTTAATGAATATCATTTGCCTAACGGGCCAGTATTCAGTTAATCAAATCTTCTAGAAAGAAAAACACACGCCATTGTGAAATACTGGATGCGCACATCAGTAATGCTTTAACAAGCAAGCGGTCAGGTCTCTTAACAAATCAAAGGGGTATGTGGAAATTAGGAAACACTTGCAAGGTCCACAGGATCCTGTAGACCTTCATTTAAGTTCCACGTAAAGTCAAAAGGATCCAAAATTATGAATTTTTATCCACATTTTCCACGTGATCAAAAACCATTTGATAACTGTCCTCAACGGCCCAACAACTGCACAGGAATCAATGATTCAAAGAAACCATCTAAAGAAACAAAAGATCTTATTAGAAAATCTACCAAAAATCAAAATATCAAGGTGCGTGTCATGAATGTCCATGGGTAGACTCATAGAAGTGACTTGGTGTTTTTGCAATTTATTTCGCAAAGACTCTGCTTTCTGTCGCCAAAACTACATTAATACCCAACATCATGTGTGAAAATTAAAAAAAAGTTAATCACAATGACACGCTGTCTGTAGTGATTAATTTACAATAAAATGAAATTTTGTAATGTGAAGTGTTTTACAAAGTCTATAATTAATTAATATTTTCTAGTTGCAAAGTTAGTGGAGATAAAGTAAGGTGAAGTGTTTTGCCAATATAAAAAATCCATGATAAATTAAAAGTTTCTAGCTGCATTGCATTCACGTGAATGTGGTGATGATTTGAATAATAACAATGACAAATACTGTCTATAGTGAATAATTTAAAATCAAATGAAATTTAATTATGTGAAATGTTTTCTAATAAAATGTCTATTATTACTTTGCAAATAATATAAAATTTGTTAAGAGCGAGGCGTGTTTGCAGTGCAGTGCATCAGTAATTGGGCCCCATAACGGATCCTCACATGGGTCTGGCACATCGGCATGAATACCGTGGTAACATTCAGTAATCATAACATTAGGCCACGAGTGGTGAACTAATACAGAAAATACGTGTGAGCTCACAAACCAAAGTGTGAACCCATCTTTACGATTACAGGTAACAACTTGGCTATCGTCCAGTAACCCGTGCGGAACATGCTTTTGTCCATGCGGTCAGAAATTCAACAAACATGCAGGGAGATTTACGAATATGCTGAGTTTAAACGGAACTTGTCTCGTACTTGATTTTTGCACCTGTAGACCATAAAGCGTTGTAAATAATGACGAATATATTTGCATTCTCGTATAACTAGTTTGCCCCTCCATAGGAGATGTAAAGACACTTTGACGCTAGTCGGAGGAAGCCACTTGTTTTCTTTTTAATTCTCTTTGAAACTTGCATATACTGATACTAAACTCAATTGGGTCTGATAAAATAAGTAATAACTTTATGAGCCAACATTTCTATAACATAGCTTTTTCGCCTCTTATATTCTCTTTATATAAATCTTTATATAAATCTTTCGCTGGATATAGTGATCGAGTGATGCATTTAGGAAGCATTCTGACATTAGACAGTAAATCAACAGTTTTTATGCATATTTTTATAAATGCGTCGGACAAATGGCATTGGGGATGATCAATGGGATTAAACAATGGGGAAAATAGTTTTCTAATGGCGGGTTTTTCGCATTTCAATTATATTATTGCTTGCCGGAAATTTCCGATTTCGGCAAGCAGGTTGGTCAGTCGCGGATGTCCGTTTGTCTGCGGTTTTTTTGCAGCAATCGCTTTCAAACTTACCCAGTTGATCGAAAAATTCAAAATGACAGGAGCCTATTGTTTTCGGTTCTTCAGGTCAAAGGTCAAGGCCAAGGTCATCAAAAGAATACAAAACGGTTTTTCCTTCATATCTGTGTGACTATTAGTCATATCTACTTCAACTGTAGCTCATTTTAATCGTCATTCCAAGGCCTGTCTTCTGGTGTGTAGCTGACTCAAATTGCGGTAACCATGGTAACGCATTTTCGGGGAAAAGTGCTGATATTTGAAAACAAGTGGTCTTATTTTTCTAACTTTGTCAGTTTTAAAGCTATAGAGGTCTAGTTTTTTGCATCAGGTAGAATACAAGTTGTGTTATTTGATTATATAACAAGTCTCGAGATATTTCGATATATCGCTTAGTGATAGCCTAGAGTCCACAAGTATGCAGGAATAATTTTGAAACTGATATATCTTATGTCTGACATTAATATCTAGAAACGGATTTTTCATTTTCCGGATATGGCTGCTAGGGGGCGCTGCACTTGAACCTCGCGAACTTATGTTACTTTGTTAGTATGTCTGTCTGTTGATCAGTTGACCTCAAATTCGCCTGCTTGCTGGTGCTTGCATGTTACATATAGCAATCTACAAGACTCAGTTTTGCAGGAATGCTCAAACTCGTATATCTTATGTATTGCTATAATTACTAGAATGTGATTTTTCTATTTCTGGATATGGCCGCTAGGGGGCACTGCAGTCCAACCATTTCACCATATAGTTTTTTTCGCCATATCTCCAAAACTCAAGATTTTTATTGTATAAACTATAGCTTATTTACTTCCTCTGGGTCTTTTCCATATTCTGGTTAAGTCATCTTATCTCAACCTTGAGGCACCTTTTTAATAAGCTGTCTGTTTGTCAGTTGTCCTCAATTTGCCCTGCTTCCTGGTGCTTGCATCTTACATATAGCAATCTACAAGCTACGGTTTTGCATGAATCCTTTTTTAAACTGTGCATCTAATGTCTTCAAATGTTCCAAAACAAACCATTTAAACCAACAAGAAAATATAAATTTAAATGAACCAATGCAAGATTTAGTGAAGGTCGTTTGAATACTGTACAGGAAGGAATTTACTAATTAACTGATATAGTATTTCAAGACAATAAATGTGAAAACACCTAGCTCAGTAAGACAGCCCACGTGACAGCTGCGAACAGCGTGTCCAAATCTGTTCACCTGAAAAGCAAAACCGCTTCCTTACTCAGGGCCAACTTCCGTGAAGCCGGGATTCAACACCCAGAATAATTCAGATAACGTGTTATATAATAGTGGCAATGCGCCGGCCTTATATTATGTCAATCTAAATGACTTTTTATTAATTCATTATTATTAGAAATTGGATACATAGAAACCTTCGAGTATTTTACTGCAAACTGTGATATGAATTTTAAAGCATGTTTTCAGCTGTACAATGTAGATATCAGTATAATATATATTAGTTCGTGGCTAATGAAGATCTGTAACTGATATGTGAAATAAATATTTGTGACCAGGTGACAAATTATATAAAGCGTAAAACATCAAAATTCAATTACCCATTACCGTAATCCCTCTAATAGAATACATACCCACAACTACTTCTAGGGACAATCTTCCCTGGTGTGTCATATGGACGAATCAAAGTAGCTACCTTATTTCTTGGGCAGATCATGGTACATGCAAAACGCCTCATGTTTCACGCTACTTTTTTATAAGTGAATTAATTAAGATGTTGCTCAATAATAAAGTAGTATGGATTCGGTTAAATGTGTGACTCTGTGACGGAAATCAGTGTATGGGCGCTTTTCTGTAACTTATTATAAAGGTCATAAGATAATTATCCTTCTAAATGTTTTATGCAAACAAATGCCCAGTGACATGTGCAGCTGACACCCTTTATTTCATTTCTGTGGAATCCAAAAAAAGTGGATCTCTCATTTATGTGCACGTATTACACGTGATTAATTTATTTCACATTATAGCCCAACGTTTTGATACAAGTCTGTAAAATCATTTTCAAATTAATTGGTAAATCATTCCGTTGTTTTCGTTAATAAACCAGGCTACCCTATCTTGTTTATGTAAATTAATCAATTCACACTTTTTTCCTCGTTTCCTTTAAATATAAATGAAACCTCATCATGAAAGGGTTCATAGGAGTTTTAAATATTCGCCCACCATCCTGTTAATCATGGCCATAGTCAACTAAATATACTTGTTTATTTGATTTGCCAAATCTTTGACCGCATTTATAATGAAAGACACTTTTTATGTTGATTATAAGCAACTATACTTACTGATCCTCTCGTGATGGAAGTCCGAAATAACCACCGGGGACAAGGACGCCCGACTCTGGATATTGCCATAAAATAAGGTTAGTTAAAACGGTGTCCTGCCCGTCTAGACCTGCACTCTGTCCGATTTGTCCAGTAATTAGGACCTTCTTGTTTCATTTCATCCTTGATAGTGAAGAACGGAAGAGAAAATATAAAGAAACCTTTGGTATGAGATTATTCATTTATATTATTATCATTTTAAAAATAGCATTTTATTCATCGAAGTTGCATTTTAAACAAGGATTACCCGATGTGTTGTTCAAAAGTAACCATACATAGGCTGTTTCATTTACAAATATCCAAAAAGAAGGGGTTAATATTCTGCTTTGTGTTTCAGGTATGTTTTTTTTTTAATTGTGTGTAGATCAAGTTAAATGAAAAATTAAAAATGTCTCTCATATAAACTTGGTTTAAATCGGGTTTAGTACGTGTCAATCAGTAGGTAGGCACTCCGTTCACTCGTAGATGCGAGGCATAAGGCGGCTAGCACGAGGGCCTGGTGCTCTCACAAAGATACCTGGCATATTCCTTGGAGCCATATCTAAAACTCGATAGAGCAGAGACCTTTGCTTAAGCGTACCCCATAGCAAGCTATTTAAATAATTATTAACAAGGCGACTGAACCAATCAGATGGCTCGCGTACGGTGCGTCTACGGGGCTTTGAAATCGATCAACCGAATCTGACCAATTATATAAAGCCTTGTAAACCTGGGGACTTTCCGGTGCATGTGTTCTTATGAATACAGTTTCGATTTCTACTGATGTACTCTTTACTACCATAGCAATGGATTTGATTTGCCGTTATGGTTTCGGTCCAATCACATACGCGCCTATTCAAAATTCATGATACAGCAGGTCAGGAGGCCAGCTCAAGCAAGGTCTCTGAAACAGGGATCCTGAGCACTTTAAAATACTAAAAAAATTTAATTTGAGAAAGTTTCGTTTCCGTTTAGCCCTGTTTATCTTTGCTTCATCAAACAATTAATAACAACCAATATATTTATAAAAAACGATTGTCAATGGTTTCTGGGTTAACTTTATCTAATTTTGAAGTGTTAAATAATGCTAATTATGGGTTAGCATCATTTAATACACTACAACTCCTTTTTTTATTTACAAGTGTGCAACATACATATCCATATACCTGCAAGGGGCAATATTTAAGTATCCTAAAGAAGTGTATAACATTTATGGTTGTGGTCAGTCGTTGGGAGGTTTTACGGGAAATACACTTATTAATCGCCTATTGTGTTTTAAAAGGTAAAAACTAAATACTGGAAGACCCTACTGACACGAGCACCTTCATGACCACAAGGCCGTATTACTAACGTGGTCATATCAGTGTGTTACATATGTTCTCGAGTTGACGGTATTGATACCAACACACATGTAGTGCCGGTCATGCAGTGTCAGGTATAAACTGGGAAACCAGACGACATACAGGAAGGACTTATCATATATAAAGATATATATTTACACAGGTCATGCATGCCCACACATTATCCAACTCCAACTTACCGGTCTTCATAGTAGCATTTTGTTCAACGTTACAACACTTCAGGCTTTGATTGATTCACAACTTGCTGGGAGGCCGATGTGGTGAGAAAAGTGGAATAAAATTTGGAAACGGATTGGGAAGTCTGTAAGCAATATCACTGCCTTTTTTATCCCTATTGCCATTCTCTGTTCATCCTTTCATAACCAACACTCAAAACAAACAAAAAAAACACAACGGACGGACAGATAAACATGGGTAAAAATATAACCTCCGTCGAAGTTCAGTATTGAGAAATAAATATAAAATTGATCTACATGTTTCAGAGTCTACAGCATTTAGGATTTCTTAATGACTAACTGTCCCCACGAGTCAACGGCGGGTCTGCCAGTATGGAGGTCTGCACCAAATCAGGTGGTCTTTCGTCGGTCGTTTTAAACCTGAAGTAGACTTTAAGGCTGGCCGGTCGGCACTCAGGGTTAGAATAATCAGATTCTGACCAACGTAACTGCCTCATCTACCATCCGGGACATTTGTAAAACTTTTAAGGACTGGCGTAAAATAGGTTTACCTTTAATGGTGTCAGGACAGACACAATCGAGTCCTACTCCGTCGGGATGGTGACCCCTCCCGATTGACACTACTGTCCTAACATTACCAACAGTGCCGCATTACATGTGCTTAACTGGCTGAAAGCAAGCGCGTCGTGATTTAGGGGTCTTACGCCTCTCTCCCCGAAATCTTTCACCCCTTCCCCCCCTCCCCCCCCCCCCCCCCAAAAAAAAAATCGAAAGAAACGGTTCTCAATTTGCGTAATATTTTAATACATATTTTCTGTGTGAATCCCTATTAATATGAGTCCTATTAATTTGTAAATCATTCTTTTGTTTTCGTTGTTTTGGGCTTCCAATGTGTGTATTATGATAATAAAGTATTCTGACGCGATTTGATACCTGTGGATGTGAATACTTCCTCCTTTCTGAAAGAAAAGGGAAGGCTGCTAACAGCAGTTGAGTTTGAACGATAATCTGGTGATGTGCTGTTTCGGTCCTTAAAATCCATTTAACTTGTGTTTTCCAGATTAATATCTACATTTAATCACTTCTGCTGGTCTTTCATCATAAAAGGGCCACACTATCTTGACAGATTTCTCACTGGTGGTGGCACTTAATCTTGGACTGTCTGAAGTGGTATTCATCCATTCATAGAAACACATGATGCTTTTTCTGATTGGTTATTCGCTGATAACCTCAAAACGATAAATAAATCATTTTATATAAAGGAAGTAAATAAACTGTGTTCTTCTTCATGTGAAAACATATTAACGCGACAGTTAAGACAATTTCAATTGCTATGCATCCTTCTAATTGTTCATTTCAAAATAAATATAAATAAAGCGAGCAAACGTCATGTGGAATTTGCCAGGGATTCCCTCACTCAAGGAATGGCTGCGTACCAACCAACCAGGCGCTGTTAGCAGCCTTCCCTTGACAGAATAGTGGGCCGTATTCACACCCATAGGTCTTAAATCCCGTCTAAATACTTTATTATCATAATATATACCCTGACAAACCATATAAATCATGTTTATACGGATTCAATCGCCTGTGGTTACACCTTCAAAAGATTATAGGAGAGCTACTTCTTTATTATATCTCCCTCCCATAATGTAAAGTATGAAAAACACAAAGTTTATTTTCAAGAAATTTGCAATTGGATTTTTTTTTCAATATCCAGACGAGTTCGAAAACCGGTGACCTCGACCTTAATCTTCAGTTAAAAAAGCCTAAATAAAAAAAAGAATTTTGAACCTCAAAACCATTGAAGTACTTCTAATCTTTCCTCAAATGAGACACGTACGTTATTTCAATCAGGTTCTGGAATAGAATGGACAACTGGTGACCTTGGTTTCGTATTCAAGGTCAAATCAGCCAAAATAATTATTTTTAGCACTGTATCTTTGAAACCCTCGATATATTTTCTTGAAATTTGTTATATTTATTGCTTGCACATAAAGAGTTTGAAAGCTGATGCTTGTGACTTCCAACTCTTAGTTAAAATCTTCAGAATAATACATATTATTTTTGTGAACCTCACAGCTTTTCCTCAAATTTGGGGAGACATATAGACAGGGAGGGCAGACAAAAATCTGTTTTTGTAGTCGCAAAAACAATATCATCCTAGTTGGTTATACAATAATAAATTAATTAGTGTCATGGCAGGTATTCTGCCGTATTAACCTAAAGGACGGTGACATATGTTTGGTTGATAATGAATGGTGAATACATTACATATTTCGAAAACTTGCTCTCATAAAATATAATCGGCCTATAGTATAACGAGGAAAGTATGACCGAAATCGTGGTTTCAATGTTGCTGTCATAAACGTTTTGTAACAGACATGAGGCGCACATTTTATGATTGATGACATTTTTAAATTCATTTTTAGGTCATTGACTTTATTTATAATATAAATTTATGTATACCTAATGCTGTTTTATCATGTAAGGTACCCTGAGGCAAGTATGAAGGGTGTTTGGAGCTACCCGGGCGCTGTACCTAGTTAGAGACCATTTTTAGACCTTACTCCTGAAATTTGAGAAAGGTTATAATAACACAGTTCTTTTGACATTTAGAACTGTTAACTCTGTTTGTATAAGGTAAGCCTTGTTGTGAATCAACAATTCGCAGCTCTCAAACTCTGTTACCACATTTCGACCCAGCATAGATGGCTGCTGCGAGCTACCTTCTTACCAAGTGGGGTCAAAATATAAGAATGATAAAAGAATATAATACAGAAAAAAATATATAATTAAAGGTCGGGGAAGTTTTTATACAAAGAACTTAGGCAAGTCAATACACGACCATTTCTGCATTAAAGACAACCTTCTCGGGTTAAGCTCATGTCTTAGGCCTGGCAGTACGTTTAACACGGTCGGCTACCGACATATTTGGGTGGTCCCTGCAGTCACGGCATTAACTGACACCGCGACTGCCGTGCGTCGCCTTAAGAAGACGTATGGCCCCGAGGGGAGCTTTCCACTGACGCCATACCCGGCATGGACTCGGTAACGTCGTGTTATGTATCGCAGGGAAGTTGATGAAGTGGCGGACTGCGGGGGAAGGCCTCACACCATGTGAATAAATCGTGATTATACCGTTAACCGGAGCTGAGTACATGATCAAGATTCTCATGATCAAGATTTTCGGCAATCCCGCTCGCAATCTGAGTTCCAATTTCAGCTTTGTGATTTCATTACCTGCATTGGTCTGTCCATGTACAGTCCATCTTGTCAGAATTCTTAAGAGCTAAAATAAAGGTTACCGAATATTAACACTGAATCCTTTAAATACTTGTTTACATCAACCCTTCCGCCAGAGGTCGTTCAACCTCGAAACGAACCTCTTCCAGTAAGGCAGTGTGGGACGTCCAGGACTACTTTTCTCAAATGTCAAACTTCAAAATCAAAATTTGTTATATTTTAAGGAAACACATTCTTCTACATATAGTCTTCCGTTTAGTCCTTGCCGCAAAACGCCTATGTTTATGTAATTTGTATTGAAACAATTCTAGTCAAATATATTTGAACGGACCACCGTCCGCACTACATTCATACCCACGCCGCTGGTGTATTCAGAAGCCCCAGTACATTATGGGTGGCAGATTTTGAGGAACACATACCCTTACCAGCAGAGTCGTTCTCTTGTTGGTCCGTGTGTGTGGTTTACACCAAGAGTTATTTCGCCATCTTGTGTCTTATTTTATATTTTTTTTTCTAAATAACACAAGTCGATTCAGCCGGATACAGAGTCTAATAAATACAGATGATCTTATTGGGTTTAAGGTCGTAAACAAGCTATTTTGATCAGCGTTGTGAGTGATGGTGTGACCTGCGCGGCCCTTAAGCTGGTGAAATGAGCCATTTCAAGCTGAAAACAAACAGCCCCAGAAGTGGACGATGATAAAATCTACGATCCGTCAAAACGTGTATCTCATATATCAGTGAATTAAAAAGCACGTCAGCTGACGGTGTATTCGGGTGTTAATGTGATTGACTCAAACCAATTTACATGAACGGAATGTCACTCACCACGCCTTGTAAATAGTCACAGAAGACAACAACTCCTCTAATTGCTTCTCTCATGTCTCTGTCCACTGAAGTAAACGTTACTCTCCTTTCTTTATTAGCGTTATTTTTATAACAATTCGTTTCGTCTTCTCTGCCAGATTCCGTGATAGATACGGATATTTAATCCAAATTCTTGTATTTTAAAACAGCGTTCATTAAACAGGACAGATACATGTATTTTGATCGTTTATATGTAGGATATCTAAGAAACAGTGTCCGAAATAACACCGCCGAAAAAATGTTAAGTAGGAAACATATATGGAACAGCAAGATAATTTTATACATATATTTATGCATTAATCTATTTTAAATGTTCAATGTCAAGGATAATTTGCACTCGATGCACAGAATTGCATTTACTCATCTCTGTTTGCTCACGTTGATAGGTTTCCCCTAAAACTTGATTCAAATCTGTGGCACTCGACTTTAAATGCATGGAAAGGTACCGTAAAAGGTAACATATGTGCTACTCCATATAGTATACGGGTTTGCAGATTTCAACACTATAAATTTCAAAATGGCATTCTTATGCACTATATAATTTGCTGTTTGCAACAACTGCCGCAGTGTTTGCAGTACTTTCTTACATTTTCCTGCATAATGTTACGTCTGTTAACATGATATCTCAGGAACGCAGCTGTCAGCACGCCATTGTACTGGGATATTGATCATTTTTACTAGTATGCAGATTCTCACCTATAGGTGGCATCACCTCAGCTGACATTTTATTTTCATGGCGTTGTATCATTTCATGCAGGAATAACAAATAAACACTTAGAATCAACATTACTACTTTAATTTAACAAAACTACACATCTAACCGGTCCTAAGTGTATTAAGTACATTGTTCACTAACGGCTTCTGTGGCTCAAAGGTAGAGCGCATGACTCAAAGCCGGGAGGTCGTTGGTTCGAATCTCAGCCAAGGCGGTGAGATTTTTCACGGTCGGCTTGATGGCTTAATGGGAAGGCTGTGCCCCACAGCCGTGTATCACTCACATACGACTTCGTCTCTGGGGGGTTCCTCTGTGTTATGACCCAGCAATGGGGATGATTACACACCCATGACCCGCAGGTGCAGTAGACCCCGGGCTTTTTTAACAAAAATTACAGGAAGCGAGTACTAACGTTTTTATTTGTCGGTCTGAAACCATCGGAGTTCTCTGAGACAGCCTGTCGTCTAATCAAACATGACTGCTTGCATGACATCTGCCACTAGGGGGCGCTCTTGTGCTATACAAATCCGACTGTTACTCTTCTCCTGGACTTTACAAATAAAGTCTTGAGATTATTCATGTTTATATTTGGTATATCCTGCATTGTTGTTTAATTCATGTTTAAGTTTCAAGTTTACATATTTGTCCTTGCGAATTGTATATCATGGGTGTTCATCGGTGCGTGACAGTCTTCATATTCTATGGAAGCTCCTTTGCACGTGTGAAGCGGTCTTAAACACTAAGTATAGCGTACTGTCTTGAACAAAGAGTGAACGTAAGGGTGACTAAGGCTGTCCAGTTTTAATATCAGGCAGAAAATAATGATCATAAACTACTTTATATGCAAACAAAGCCTTTTTGAAAATCAAAGATCTGGTCACTCACCAATATCTTTACCATTAGTTAATACAAAAGGCAGCCGATTTAAAAGGCCCATGGGCTACTTTTTGGTCATTCCTTCGTGGATAAGCCTTGGTGATTGTTGATCGAGATATTTCCCATATACTGACAAAAAAACATTTCTATTATTTTTCTTTTATTTTTTTAGCTCATGTATCTAACACACAAATACAATAAACACTCCAGCACATTTTCTGTAAGCTTTCTTTATAATGCTTGAAAATAACGCACACAGACGTATACGGCTCGGTTTTAAGACAACCACCTCTTAGTTGCTGACATTTCCGGACTGCTGGCTTGGCGTAAACATACAATAATAATAAAGGTGACACCTTATTGTCGTAGGTTGTCTATCCTTTTAGGTTTTACCAAAGGAGCCCCACACAAAGTTTACAAAACACGAGAGACCCACAATGAAAACATAAGCAAGATAATTGACCTTGTCATCTTAAAGTAACTCTGCGCGCACGCAAACGGATATGATTACCGCCGAGGACATCTTAGGTACGAAGAATAAAGGGGCACTGCCATGTCCAAAGATGAAAAAAAAGACAAAATTTTATTGTTTACGATCCTTCCCCAACGTCGGCTGGCGATATAAGTGGGTATTTTTAAGGTCATTTGCGGAATTAAATAACGAGTCGTCAACCACAACTACATCTGTTATTCATGAGCTTGAAACGTCGCCTGTCTGGACTGCATAACCGCGGACACATTGGTGATATTTATATTTAACACAAATTATGTGAATTTTCAGACGCGCACTGGCTACCTGTTTCTGTCATCATGAAAACATACCGCTACCCTGACAACCAGACACCTGACAAAATAAGAAGTCATCTTCAGTGACAAATATGACTGGATCCTTGTGTTTAAACCTAAACGTCAAAAGATTTCATCCAAATCGGTTCATATTTTCTACCTAGCAAACAAACAACCAAAGGAACAAACAGTAAAGCTCGCCGCCTGGTTGAGGTATGATAATTAATGAGTAGTTTAAATCTGAACATCACACACGCCGGACGGTTATTGTCTGAAATCTAACGATGTGATTCAGTTGACAGATTTAAGGTCGCATTCAAAACTTACTTTTAATGCGACTTTTAATAAGTTTTTTAAAGTGATTTTTTATAATCCTCTCGTGAACTTTAATGTTTTTATATTTCTCTCAAATAGGTTATTTTTAAAATTATAGTAATCATTTTAGGAGATTTGATATGATGTTTTATGTGTAGTTTTTATGCCTGTGCATAACCATTACATGTATAATGTATTGTTATTTATGTTTCCAGGCGCTATGAGCGGAACATTTAAAGTTTGGATACATTCGCATTATTATAATATATTATTATTATTATAATTATGATTATTATTATTATTATTATTATTATCGCTCACATAACCACTGTTGGTGAATAGAAAAGGGTACTGATCTAAGACATCAACATTCTATAATAAGTGCAATAATCAGACAAATTCAAGTATGTAGAACAAAGTGGTTTTATAGACTGGGTTGACAGACGTTTGATTCAAAATGAAAATGGCTTAGGCCACCCACTTAAAAATATTGTTATACGGGTTCTGGGCACATATTTAGGGAATTTGTGCCATACCGCAAACTAACAACAATACCATAAAATATTCCACGAAAAATAGGAGAGGCGAATCCGTCGAACAATATTTTTTTTGCTTGGCCTTTTTCTTTTGTTGTCTGAATAAAAATTGAATGAAACTAAATGTCTAGATGCAATTCCTATGGAGACCAATGGGAACCCCTCCTCCCATGGGACTTAAATCGGAAGTTTCCCAAGTGACTCTTAAATTGGACTTGATTAGCATTTCTACCATGACATTTAAAAATACACAGTTTATAAAATTTTACGACATAGGTGACACATACATCTTTTACTATTAAAGACCCTACAGATTTTAAGTTAGTCTGAAATTAGATTATAGATAGTTGGAAACTAAATCGAAACATTTATTAATACAATGAATATTTCATTAGATACGAATGATATTATTATTTCACAGGAGTGCGACTCTGCTATTCAGGGTTTGTGGGTGGCACAATCCTGCCCCACAATGCAGCGCGGCTGCTAAATACAAAGACTACGGGGCGTCAATTTAGAGGTGGAATGGGGTATATATCCACAAACCCCACTTTTTGACAACAGGGGGGGGGGGTCGTGAATGTAATCCCCCCTACTATTCAGAGAATAATATTTATATATTGCAAATTGACACATTTCAAAAATATATACTTAATCACATTTCAAATATATTACCATTAAGTATAAGTAAAATTTTGCAAGTATGCGCTTGTGAAATGTAAACATGAGGTGTTTCCTTGAATTGTAACTTATTTGATTTGAAAGTTTGACAGTTGAGATAAGTAGTCCCGGTCGTCGCGCAGTGATTAACAGGAAAAGGATAATTTCGAGTGGGAACGACCTCTGGCGGGAGGGGAGGTTTTATTTATCTCAGTCCGTAAGATAAAACAAAATTCATGGAGCGTATACTTTTAGGTCTGGCAGGTTTAGCCTTCTGTAACAAGTCCCGTAAATAACAAAGTATGACGGAGTGCCAGGCGTCGATTTAGGTGATATTATCCAGATATCTGTAAAGTGCTCCCTTGCGTGACCCCAGGATGATTGATAGGTATGGGGAGGAGTCCCTGGTTGTGGACAGCGTAGAAAAACCCCGAAGATCATACTCGGTCGTTGACTTGTTGATGTTGCAAAAATCCTGGCTTCACTCTTTATCGGTTTTCTTGTTCATATTGGTGCATATTTACGTATCCTTAAGTGTGAAATAACATGCGGTTTTAAGGTTGGTTTTCCATTGCGTCTTATTGTCTTCAGTCATTAGAGCTATAGCGATGGACCTTTTTTCCACGTCTATTCTATTGGCTCATTTTTAGAATACCTCTCTTGTTATCCACTTCTCATTAGCACTAACTAACTTTTTCTCTTACACATATAGTCATTATTCCATTACATTTATCCCCTTAATAAAGGCATTTTCACAAGGTTGATTAACTATTAAGACTTTGCCGTAGTGGGGCCCCTCCTCCCATGCCACTGCTAAGCAACGTGACTTTTTAAGATAAATGGAGATTGATCATTTCGGAACCATCATAGCAGGAGAGAAGTACTGATGCCAACTTTTAATTTTTTAAGCACCAGTTAGGACTCCAAAGGGAGAGGTCGGTTTGCAGGAGAAAATCTACGGGGGATGCTCACTGTTTTCCAAGCGTTGGAGGAGTTGCTAGCATAGAATAACTCGATGGATTACATATTTACTCCGTGTTTCTCAATGCTGAGACCCCAACTCAAAAAGTTTGACATTCCCCAGACGCCAGTCATTGCTGAGACCCTTGGCACTTTCCCATACTACATGAATGAGGCCAACCACTTAGTTACTTGTTTATTTTTTTTCAAGCTGGAACGTATTCATTTTATTGGAATACAGGATTTTTAGTATTTGTATTATTATTTTAGTATACATTTTAAAATTATAAATGTATTTGAATTCAAACACGTTGTGAAATGAATACTTTTCATGAAGACATGTGTAATTTATGGTACAGATTATTTATTGTTTAAGTGCATTTATCCAACCGTGGTCATCTACCAATATTTAACCATCGACTGTTTCTGACATTTTTAAATTTCCAAAAGAATGTTATTTTTTAGAGAACTTAACATTTTTGTTTTAATATTTGAATTAATATAACATAAAATTATAAGTTTGATTTGGAATGTTATTATTATCTTGGTCATGTAAATGACATTATGAGCTGACATGAGGAATAATGTTGGAAATAATAGATATATGTATTAATGTATACAAAATAACATTGAACGTAAAACAAATTTAAAGTTTAGCAATGCAGCTTATAAATAGAGCAATGAACATGAATCAAGTGTGATAAAATCCAGTAATCAGATGAACTGTAGCCTGAAGGTCTGATTAATGTTCAACAGGAGTAACTGCTAAGCTTGTAACAAATGTTCCGAGTAAATCTAGGCGGTTCATACATTTACAAACAAAATGCAAATCAAGCTTGTTCTATAAATTACTCTTGTAGTGTTAATAAGTTAATTATATATGGAATATTTAAGGAATCAAGCAATATAAGTATAGCAGTTCAAATTAGCTAATCCGGATTTTTATCAAATACCTTCCATGCAAATATTAAGCAGAAGCACTAAAGGTTTAAGAATTGAATTGCATTGAAACTTAATATACATTTGAACAATAACAACTATATAAACATAATATCTGCTTAATTACACATGTAAGTCAAAAGTCATACTTAATAGTTGTTATTTATTTCTATATTTTTATTAATTTGCATTCGTATTCGAATAAATTACAGTTTTTTAATATTTGCAACCAAATTCTTGTTCCTGCAGTTCAGCTCTATGTGTATTCCTATATGTTATACATTTAATCTAGAATCAGCCCTGCAGCCCTGTATGTAGTAGATACATGTAATTACAGTAAAATACTTGATAAAAACATGACTCATCTTGCATCTACATACAATCTTCTCCCTGCTTTTGACGCATGAAACAAACTTGACAGCAAAAACACTAATGAAATTAAAGTTATTAGTTTTTTACATAAACATAGCACGCACGATGAATATCTTTATCCGTACGTCTCTTCCGGAATTTTGTTTACCTAATACATATGGTTAGGCAAAATCTCTTTCGGCATTATTTGATTTTTTTTTTTACAATTTGTATCCAGCCAATACCTTATTGACTGATGATTAATTAAGATTAGTCTATTGTGTTCTTTATATTGCTTGTTAATGTCCAAAGGCTCATATATGTAAACACTCACGAGTGTGACCTTTTGTGTAAGAATGTATCCCTTTTTTTATAATTATATTTTATATATACATGGTTGTAGTTTTTATGTTATCGTCTGTCCATGAAATATCGTTAAAAAACACTGCGTCCGATAACACAGAGTATTTCATATAAATTTTATAAGAAGAAAAATAATTTGAGAGAAATTTACATGAATTACATCCTAGTCATTCACATAGAGGATATTTTCATTTGTGTTAAATTTGTAGTTATTTCAAAATTATTGTTCGGCAATAGAATAAATCCAACGATGAGGCCTAAAATGTTTTAATATCAATGATGCCCATAGAGTCCATGCATAAATTATATTTACTTCTTAGAAGACTATAAGAAGAATATTAGCAAAATATACCTTGACGAAGTGAGGAAAAAGTGTTATTTCCCATGATGTGTCTAGTTTCTTAGTTCTAATAAGATTTTTTGGTTTGACTGATAATTATTTCACAGGAAACAAACAAAAACGGAGACAGAAATATTTGAAAATTGTCTTCTAATGAGAATAATATAGAAAACCTTTCCCTCCAGTCTACAAATGGTTTGTAGGAGCGGAATCTTCAATGGGAAGAAATGTCAGGAATGTACCATTTGTAAATCTGATCAGTCACTACAGTGGTGCGTCTTAATTCGTTCTTTAAAAGGATTATAGTCAATCTGTGTTTGTTTATATATTGTTTTAATAAGTAAGTTTGGACAAAACACATAATTACATGACAGTACATACATGAAAGCAACAATAACATGGTAAGTGGTGGTAATGTTTGTGGACGTTGTATGATGGGTTAATGGGTTAATATGTAATATTACTACATTTATCATCTACTTTAAAAAAGCACGGATTTAAATATTTTTTTGGCAAAAGCAGTCCATACTTAAAACAGATTAACAAACGGTAATCGTTCATTTTTTACTTGGAATGATTAATTCACTACCAAGGAAACGTGTGGTTGAATCTACGGAGACGGGGTTCCCATCTGCACGTCGACCAGCAGCGTTTCCCATGGCCTTCCCTTTTCCCTCAGCTACCGTGGAAGATGAAAAACATACTCTGTCTGTGGAAGAAATTTATGAAAAAAAAGATTATGTGGAATAGGTAGACGTTGAAGCCAAAGAAAAAAAAACAAATCTCTAGGTCGGTTACAGTTTATTCGGGTTAATATTGTACCTGTAAAGACAAGACATAATAACTACTTAAGAAAACGCTGCTTTCCTCCTACAGGGTTTCACCGCAGTTCTCAGTAGAGCTTCGACTGCCACTGTAACGTTTTGGTTCAAGCTGTGGAATTTGATGTTCAAACTGCCTCCCCTGACCAGTACTCGAACGTTATGAACTTTGCATCTGCTTATCAGGTCATATGCGAAATAATCATGAACGAGGTTCGAATTTTTCATTTTTGGTAAATACGTATTTTATATGATACGCTGGAGCACATGTCCCCCTAACTCTTTTAGGATGGTGGACAAAAAACCGGTTTTCCCTTTATTTTCTTAAGAAAAGAGCACACCTTTTTTTAAATCGTGTGATATATCCATCCATTATTGTAGAGTTTCGTCATGATTTTGTTAATAACCTTTCACATATGCATAACATTTATGCATGGCAATATATATTCCATAATAATTGGTTTGAGTGATATTGATATGTTCCATTTCTCAAGAAGGGGGTGTCTAAAGGAGATTTTCAGTGGATGTCGTTATTATATGTCGTTACCCCTTTGGACTGCCCTATCACATATTCTCATCAAACAAGGCCCATGACATAGGTCAAAATACCAATACCCGATTCTAACCACCTGTCACTACATTAAATACAACCAGAACATTCACAAATAACACGTTACAAATTTCTTTTTGAGAAGGTAAAATGATATCTATTTTCACGAACCACTTGGTTTCCTCGTTGGAATTGGATTCTCAATGAAAGCACTTCTATCGGCCACCTGGGTAGTCTGCCAATTAAATGTTGATTAGTCTTATTTCATTCTGGAAGACCAAAGGCGCCTTCAGTTTGTGAGAAGAACACTTTATGAAAAGAACACTTTACCTCCCCTGCATTATTAATCGTCGTAATTAATTTGTCTAGAGTATCCTTTCGTATCAATCCTGCTTAGAAAAACGGTAAATCACCTTTTCATTACTATTAAACTATAAACTATAATAGCTTTTTATGCAATTTGCAAGTTTAGAAAATTTATTGATAATGGAATTATTTTTATTTTTTACTAGTATACCTTTAAGTGGTCAGAATATATTGGTGTATTTGGAAATTTATTAAAATCCTGCATGATATATAATATACATAACGTGAAGAATCAGATAAGTAATTACAATGTTAGCGGTATTTTTAGACTGTACATGAATCTGCATGCTTTATGAAAACAAGTAGTTTTAATTAAATGGTGTGGAGATGGTGTCATATATAAACAATATGGTTACAGGAACATACCTATGCACCATAGCATTAACTCATAACGTGATATTTCACCCGGTTCTGGAAGGTCGATATGGCTTTTGTCACTTGATATCTTTCAAGGTTACAGTTCAATAAAATACCTGTAACCCTCACATACTCGTTCAATACATAAACATTAAACAGCACATAACCTACATAACACCCGTTGCTTACTATGGAAATGGGAGGTTAAACGTTAAAAGCTATGTATTATTTCAGAGTGGGAGACTATGAAACGCATATTTCACGTAAGTACGAAGCTTACATTTGAGATATGTTATAAGTGACAGAGCAGAACATATATATGTCCTTTAAATACCTAATGCATTAGCGACAGTGTACCCGTGGCACACCAATTCCAAGAAATTTCATTTACAGAGCAACGTTCGAACGTTCCCTGGACCCATACATATAAGCACAAACCCATTATGAGCCGAGACTAAGCTTTCAGCAGTAAATTTGTTTTCTAAATCTAATTCAAGGTACGTAGGTCTTCGATTCACGCATAATTCAAAAGAAAACTAATTTTTAAGCCCACATTGCATAAAATATAGGTATATATATTTCGAAATGTCTTGATTTGTCGCTTGTATTTAATTGTATATTGACATACTAAAAATAAGTGTGTATATCCCAGGCAAAAACATTTATATTATTTTGTAAACTTATAATGCTCTCAGACCATCGAGATTTTATGAGGAAACCCAAAAAAAGAATTGGTTTAGTAATTTAGAGTTCTGTCTTAGTTCATCTTTTCCTCTCACTTTTGTTGTTGCTAATAGTCATGACTGTTAATACTCAATCAATAACCATAGAAAAGGGATTTGAAATATGGGACTATAGTGAGATATTCAAGAATCAGCCGCCAGTCCATACTCTGCAACTTATTAGATTTGCAGTTGAATTGTCAGAGAATATTTGTGTCAAAATGTGTTTCTAGCATTCAATCTGCCACTTTTACAAGATCCAATGTCATATGCCGTTTATTTCTCTTTCTGTTATTCCCGACCATGAGGCTTACATATTGTGTTTTTATATTCATACAAGATTTTCATCTCATAGCTTATGCTTTACAACAAGGTATATTTTATAATTCTGTCCGGTTATGTCTTTTCTAGACTATCGCAGTGGTTGCCAGCTCTAATTACAGCTCTAATATTCCAAGATAATTATAATCCGTAAACTCCTATACGTCAATTACACTTACAATTATAATAGTTGCCCTATATAAATAGAAATCATAAAAAGATTAATTTATTTTTAATAAACATAATTTGAAGGATTTTTCAATGACTCAATAACATAGGCTTAAATACTATTTTACCATTGCCATGATGACAAGATATAGTACCCGATAAATTGATTTATCATCATTGTATGTTTTCATCACAGTTTTCTGATTTTTCAAGGGTACAGTGGAGTAAATTACGGATAAACGTTATTCGGATAAATCATTCTGTGTTAAACAGTTCCTGAAACTTGCGAGGTAAAATTATATTATTTTACAATTAAATGTTTTGAAATATGCGCTCACTTTAGTGGTTGCGCAGGACAGGATGACTGATGGCACGAAATTTAGTGATAAATGTGTTCATTAATATCATAAAATGCAATGCTATTTAAGTTCTCTTATTTCCTTTCAAAAGACACCTAAATTGAATTGAACATTTGTTTGAAATACATAATAAATACACTCATGAATTTAAAATACATTCTCATCAGTGCAGTTTCTGAAATATTAAATGAAATGAATAAAAAAATTATTTCCTGGTCTTTCAAATAATCATTTTTAGGTAAGGAGTCCGATTTAGTATGAAATAAATAAAATTCAGAAAAACATTTATTCACAAACTGTCATGAACTCACGCATTTTGTCTCTCACAGATGAACAGTTTTATCTCTCACGTTAACAGATGTCTTTTTTTCATGTTTTACTTAATGAGTATGTTTTGTTAATTAATGTGAAAAAAATATAGGAATGATTAAATTATTATGTGCTTAGTGGTTCTTCAGGATTACAACTCTACCTTGACATAAAACAAAGTCTGATTATTAGAACCCAATATTATGTTTGTTTTCCTAAAAAAAGGTATATATTTTATTAATTTTGCAATTTCTGCCATAATATTAATTATTATATTATGTACTACTATGTTACTGTTATAATTGAAAAGTATTTCTTTTACCAGTCTTTTCCCGAGAAAATCGGGTCGTCTATGAAAAGGGAATCACAATGAATACTTTTTCTTCTTTGTTGACAATTAACATGGAACAAAATCCTCAAAAGACCTGCAATATATGAAGAATTGCTCTATTAATTATTTGTTGTGTTTCATTCAAACAAACAAGTGGCATTTATTCAACCACTGGGGACCCTGGTACAGAACCAATTTTGAATCAAACAAGATAAAACTCAAAGAACGAACTAAATCATGATGAAAAAGCTGGGTTATAAACTGAGGTAAAGACATAATTTCATCTAAATGAGTCCATTTTCCGTATCAGACAGAAAAATGAAGACAATTATGTTATCTGACGGATGCATTTTAGGATGAAGTGATTGACACCGTCTATGGTGCAATATATTTCATTGTTACATTGATTGGGTATATACCATGCGGCTAGACCATCGTCTGAAGAAGTCATCAGAGACGGACGTCTGATCGTGGTCAGCAGTGATAATGTCCCGGGTAACTGTACTAACTACTGCTTCTGAGTGTGTTGGTCATCTATTTCTTACTTATTTACATCAAGTATCATTAGTGGCCTGACACAGTCTACTATTTGTACACTTTGATGGTATGTTAGCTAACACGTGACCGAAATGTGACCAAAATGTGCGACCTGACTTATTCCAACTGAAGAGCCCAACTGCATTGGTTTCTTCCAGTATACGTTCCCGATTTACATACAATCGTGGAGGATTATGTCAGGTGTAGGCTTAAATAAACATTGTTGTCGTATTACCTTTTACATTCAGACCGAAATTTAGACAGACGGACGGCTATAAGAATAGCTTACCATCAGATCTGTTGCATATGTTGAAATAAAGTCGGATAGACAGCTAGAGGAATAGGTTACCACGAGACCTGTTTCAAATGCTAAAATAAAAACAGGTGGACGGCTAGAGGAATAGGTAACCACCGGATCTGTTTCATATGTTGAAATAAGGACAGATGAACGGCTAGAGGAATAGGTTACCACCAGATTTGTTTCAAAAGCTGAAATAAAGACAGATGGACGGCTAGAGGAATAGGTAACCACCGGATCCGTTTCATAAGTTGAAATAAAGACAGATGGATGGCTATAGGAATAGGTTACCACCAGATCTGTTTCAAATGCTGAAATAAAGACAGATAGACGGCTAGAGGAATTGGTTACCACCAGACCTGTTTCATATGCTAAAATAAAAACAGGTGGACGTTTATAGGAATAGGTTACCACCAGATCTGTTTCAAATGCTGAAATAAAGACAGATGGAGGGCTAGAGGAATTGGTTACCACCAGACCTGTTTCATATGCTAAAATAAAAACAGGTGGACGGCTATAGGAATAGGTAACCAACGGATCTGTTTCAAATGTTGAAATAAAGACAGATGGACGGCTAGAGGTATAGGTTACCACCAGATCTGTTTCAAATGCTGAAATAAAGACAGATGGACGGCTAGAGGAATTGGTTACCACCAGACCTGTTTCATATGCTAAAATAAAGACAGATGGACGGCTAGAGGAATTGGTTACCACCAGACCTGTTTCATTTGCTGAAATAGAGCCAGTTGGACGGCTGGAGGAATACGTAACCACCAGATCTGTTTCAAATGCTGCAATAAAGACAGATAATCAATTCCTCTAGCCGTCCATCTATCTTTATTTCAGCATTTGAACCAACGGATCTGTTTCATATGTTGAAATAAAGACAGATGGACGGCTATCAGAATAGGTTACCACCAGATCTGTTTCAAATGCTGAAATAAAGACAGATGGACTGCTAGAGGAATTGGTTACCACCAGACCTGTTTCATATGCTTAAATAAAAACAGGTGGACGGCTATAGGAATAGGTTACCACCAGATCTGTTTCAAATGCTGAAATAGAGACATATAAACGGCTAGAGGAATTGGTTACCACCAGACCTGTTTCATATGCTAAAATAAAAACAGGTGGACGGCTATAGGAATAGGTAACCAACGGATCTGTTTTATATGTTGAAATAAAGACAGATGGACGGCTAGAGGAATAGGTTATTACCAGATCTGTTTCAAATGCTGAAATAAAGACAGATGGGCGGCAACAGAATTGGTTACCACCAGATCTGTTTCAAATGCTGAAATAAAGACAGATAGACGGCTAGAGGAATTGGTTACCACGAGACATGTTTCAAATGCTGAAATAAAGACAGATGGACGGCTAGAGGAATTGTTTTCCACCCGACCTGTTTCATATGCTAAAACAAAAACAGGTGGACGGCTAGAGGAATAAGTAACCACCGGTTTTGTTTCATATGCTGAAATAAAGACAGATGGACGGCTAGGGGAATAGGTTACCACCAGATCTGTTTCATATGCTGAAATAAAGACAGATGGACGGCTAGAGGAATAGGTTACCACCAGATCTGTTTCACATGCTAAAACAAACACAGGTGGACGGCTAGAGGAATAGGTAACCACCGGATCTGTTTTATATGTTGAAATAAAGACAGATGGACGGCTAGAGGAATAGGTTATCACCAGATCTGTTTCAAATGCTGAAATAAAGACAGATGGGCGGCAACAGAATTGGTTACCACCAGATCTGTTTCAAATGCTGAAATAAAGAGAGATAGACGGCTAGAGGAATTGGTTACCACGAGACATGTTTCAAATGCTGAAATAAAGACAGATGGACGGCTAGAGGAATTGTTTTCCACCCGACCTGTTTCATATGCTAAAACAAAAACAGGTGGACGGCTAGAGGAATAAGTAACCACCGGTTTTGTTTCATATGCTGAAATAAAGACAGATGGACGGCTAGGGGAATAGGTTACCACCAGATCTGTTTCATATGCTGAAATAAAGACAGATGGACGGCTAAAGGAATAGGTTACCACCAGATCTGTTTCATATGCTAAAACAAACACAGGTGGACGGCTAGAGGAATAGGTAACCACCGGATCTGTTTCCTATGCTGAAATAAAGACAGCTGGACGGCTAGAGGAATAGGTTACCACCAGATCTGTTTCAAATGCTGCAAGAAAGACAGATTGACGATATATTTTTTTTGTTCCATGTAAACTTTGTGGATGTTGCAATATGAGAAGATACAAAAGAGTGCTATGACACAATGCATTAATTCAAACACCGGCACCCGAGAATTTTTTATTGCGTATTTTCTTACAATCCAAATGATGGTTTCAGGCATTACCGATGGTGATGTGAGGTGTCAACTAACTAGGAATTCTGTATTAATTTTTGCTTTGTTTATACAATACACACGTTGTAATAATACCCTTTATTCAAACTTGCGACATGTGATATCCGGGTTTTTATCTACAAGAAACAGGGCGGCAGGGAACGCTTTTGAAATCCCTGCGACTAATGAATCAGTCAAGGCTTGGAAGCTAATGATATGGAAATACAACACTTACATACTTCAAGGACAGTCTCAGAGTCTTAATCTATCTTCGGAGAGAGTTTGGATATGTAGATTTACTGTCTAATTAACGAATTTGCAGGGCTTCGGTAACATGATGGCAACAACATTTAAACAATGTGTACCACTTGTTAAATAGGACTGCCTTTTGGTAGAACCGTTCACATCTCTTAATGCCCCAGGTCTGGTGACAGATTACCAACAGATTATTGATATTTTTATGTCAAGAGATTTTTCCATGTCCACATCAGATCATTATATTGATTAAAGGCCATAGGGCCCCTTTTTTATGATCGTGGAAACGTACGCCATACATTGTTTACAAATAAAGCAATTTTTCGGCGCGCGGAAACGCGATCATGGAAAACGGGCCTAAGAAAGTAAACGAGAAGGCGAAGTCCGTCAACTCAATTTTCATTTAATATACGGCAGTAAACATTGATGGATTCATTATGTCTTTATTTAACGATTAAAAATAGTATGATTATAGTAAAATAAAGATATTTTTATAATATTAGTTTATGTATGAGAGAGAGAAATTCGGGTTGTACTATATCAAAAAAAGCTTTACTGTTTACTTTTGATTTGCATTGACCCATATGAATTACATACACAAAGGCAGCACCCAACAAGTGATGAACACATATGGTCAGTAGCATCCAAATTATCGCTGTATTATCTATGCGTAATCACATTTATTTCAGTGTTTTACTAAGAATTTAAGCTGGAGATAACCGCCTCCATTTTTATGATGCTTTTATTCAATCTTAACCTGAGTATGTGCTTGTGCAGTGTTGCGGACTACGTGATAGGGTGGTAGTTAGTCCAGAACTCTGACGGGCTTCACAAATATCACCCCCCCCCCCCCTTACGCCCGGCCCGTGACGAGCTGGACGGGTGGGGGGGTATATTTGTGGAGCCCGTGAGCGTCCACTTCTGGACCAGGTGTTAGTATTCGCTGCCTGTCCTATTTATATCCTGGTGTCACCAAAACCTGTTTTCTACAGTACCTACAGGTTCTGGATGTTGGTGAATAATCATCCCTTTGTTGCGTCATAACACCAATGACCCCCAACCCACAAAAAAGACGCGCTCGTTTGTGAGTGCTCCCTGGGCGGGGGCCAACCGTGAAAAACCACGACACTCCTCGGCTTGGATGTGGAATCTCTATCTTCCGGCTTCTTCAAGTGCTGCTCTTTTCCCCCGTAGACCAAAGAAGCTGTGTATCTGAGATAAGGACACATGAAAATGTTGTTTCTGAAATATGAACGGAGCAGGTCAAGCTAAAATGAATGTCATGAACTCTGAATGGGCGCTGAAGAGGGAAGATGGATCCTTGAGCCAGGCGACTCTGGTCATATTATCATCGGAAAAGCACGCTCACTGCCGTTTCAACCTAACTGAACAACACGTACTGCCTGACGAACAAGTCCAATATCAGACGACCTTTTCCCTCCGAGTGTTTCAGTGTCCGTGGTTGAATCTGTGCCAGATCCAAGAAAGTTATCTGGAGGTTAAGTGGGTGTACGTAGTTACCCCTTTACCAGTCTAAGGACTTAATTCACATCTCCCGTGTTTTTACCCATTATATTACAAGTATTTATATTTTGCAATGTTTTCACCATTTTCACTCTTCCATACTGCAATACATTTTGCTTTAACAGCTTCAGTGACATTAGGGATTAATTAATAATATAGTTGTATGTAATGTTCGACGAAGACAGATTTTTTTTGGCCATGATGCTCAGCCGACTGACATGTTGACAATATTTCCTTGCACAGGAAACTAATTAAGATAACATAGGTGGCATCACCATTCATGCATATTAGCTAAAGTTCATCAAGACCCATTAGCACACCAAATTTGATGACAATCCAACCGGCCATTTCTGAGGAACCTGGGAATTTGTGTGTATTTTTCATTACTTCTGGGATGCTCAAACATATCCCAAAACTCTGAGAATATAGGTCACAGTGACCCAATTTCAGGTTTTGAGGAGAGAAATTTAGAGGAACTCTCAGGATGCCAAGTGAGAAGATTCTGGGTCCAATGGTTATAATTTTGCCCTACTTTGGCATCAAATTTTCAAAAATTCTGGCGTGTGCTTATAAGCTCCATTGCTCATAGAATATGGCGAACAGAGACCTAATTTTTATGTTTTCAATGAAATTGGTCAATTTCATTGACCTCCCTGCCCTGTTAAAAGACGACCGCACCTTTGAAGGTCTAAAAAATAGAGAGAAAATGCATAAAAAATAGAGAAAAAAAATCCAGGTGGCGCCACCAGTCTGCAAGAACTGATGAAACACTCAATGATGAATATGCATGCAAAGAATCATGTACATTTTGTTGAGATACTAGAGCTTTTGTATCAAATTTCAAGTAATTCTTTGGGGTCTACTAAGCCCGATAGCTCAGAGGATATGGGTAACAGAGACCTTTTTTCCAGGTTTCCACGGTGATATTTTAATTGACCTCCCAGAATGTGAAGATAGAAAATTCTAGGTCCAATGGTTACTTTTTGTGCCCTGTTAACAGATGACTGTATCTTTTAAGGTCTCCAAATAGAGAAAAAAAATCACCAAAAAATCGAAAAAAAATACAAGTGGCGCCACCAGTCGGCAGAAATTGATGAAACACTCCATGATGAAGATGCATGCAAACAATCATGGTTATCAATGCATTAGTTGTTCAGATACTAGAGCTTTTATATCAACTTTTTAGTTGTTCTTGGGGGTACTTCAAAGCCCTATAGCTCGAAGAATATGGGTAACAGAGACCAAGTTTCAGGTTTATAAGGACTTTTATTGGGCCTCCCTGCGTGTCAAGGGAAAAGATTCTAGGTCCAGTCTTTAGTATTTGTGCCCTGTTAACAGATGACCACATCTTAAGAGGTCTCAAAAATAAAGGAAAAAATTCGTAATAATCGAAAAAATACAGGTGGCGCCACCAGTCTGCAGAAAGTGATGAAACATTCCATGACTTATATCCATGAAACAAATCATGGTTATCAATGCATTAGTTATTCAGATATGTGAGCTTTTTATCAAATTTTCCATTTTTCTGGGGGGGGGGTACTTCAGAGCCCCATAGCTCGAAGAATATGGGAAACAGACACCTTATTCCAGGTTTTCCAAGAGAATTTTCATTGACGTCCCTAGAGAAGATTCTAGGTCCAGTCCTTAGGATATTTGCCCTGTTAACAGATGACCGCATCTTAAGAGGTCTCAAAAACAGGGAAAAAAATATCCATGCAAAAATCATGGTTATCAATGCATAAGTTGTTCAGATACTGGAGCTTTTGTATCAAATTTTCATTTTTCTGGGTGGTACGCCGGAGCCCCATAGCTCAAAGAATATGGGTAACAGAGACCTAATTCAAGGTTTTCAAGGAGAATTTAGAAGTTAGAAGATTCCAGGTCCAGTGTTTACAATTTGTGCCCTGTTAACTGACAGACGGCCGGATGGCCAGACAAAGGGTGATCGCTATAGCTCAGGTGACTTACAGTCAGCTGAGCTAATGATGGAATATGTTTCTCTAGTTGAAGAACATGTTTAAGTTGACCCTGATATATATATATATATATATATATATATATATATATATATATATATATATATAGCTGTTGATATTTCTGCTAGGAACAGCTGCCAGAGTGTTGTATAGTATGCAACCACAGCTGTATAGTTATACAAATATAGGGGAATCAAATAGATTTGTTAATTTATTAGTGCATTCTCTTCATAGCTCGATGACGTCTGCTACAATGCTTTACGTTGAAATGTGAAAGTGAAAATAGGTTTTCAGGAGAACTATCTATTCTAGACTTTGATCAAACCTCGGCAGAAAAAAAAACAAAAAAGAATCTTGAACAATTGGTATTTACCACGTGACGTCCATATCAGTAAACGTTAAGTATGAAGGATGTTCCTTCCTGCGAGCACGATATAACTACCGATAATTCAGTTATAATGATCTCGTCATCAGGGAGTTTTGGTGGAGACATGGATAATGTAGGAACATTTTACTAACGACGATATAATCATAATGACAGGTGACAATTACTCATTATTTATCGTTTAACTTCATCTAAAAAAAGCGGCAGGTGTTATTTATCAATGCATATGGTGATAACAGGAAAGCTGTGAGTCGGCTAGAAAGCATCTGAATTTGACTAATTTACCTTTGATTTTGCAGAAACTCAATATTCCAAGGTTTGTTTGTTAATGAAGTACAGTGGCTGCCAATGTTACACGTTTAAACACCGTGATCCATCAGTTTGAAAAACATGTTTAGAACAAAGTTATCCTTGTTGTTTAGTTAATGTGATTTACACAAATAATCATTATACTTAAAGGCGCCTATTCACATGCCAGGTATGTTAAACATACATGAATGATGAATACTGTGCTATCTGCCAATAATTCGTTCTAAAACTATTGGATTACTCCTGTACACAAGTGGAAATAAACTTGCACAGGATGCAATCAGTGGCATCAAACATAAACATAGCACGCAAGCACGTCAGCTGTGGCGTTCTGCAACTTCACAAATCAAGATTTGCAAGCTGCCAACCAGTGTTTCTTCTTTCTTTAATGTTTTTTCTCCTCCTTTAAGACCTCTAGTCACGCAGTCTAGTTATGGTAAACAGATACACATGAACCTTGTTTACTCACATATAGAACCAAAACAATGTATAAAACATGTGAATTGATGATTGTAAGTCTGTGTACCGGGAAGGTTTTGCTGGAAATCATGTGTATTCACCATCAGGTCAGCCTTAAAATATAATGATTATTTCCTTAACCCGTGCCCCACTGTTCCTTAAAAAAATTTAAATCTTTATAGGTATTAAGAGCAAACACAAGTTGAGACAACAGTGGGCTATAGAGTGCACTTCCTTCCGATTTTTGTAATATTCTTTCCTGCAATATACTTGGAAACAAACGGGACAGCAGATAAAAATGGGACGAATAAGGCTAGATCCAGATCCATATCCAGATCAGCATTTAATTTTGCGGATTCATTTCAAATGAGGGTACTAAACTTTCTAATTCTGGGGGAGGGGGGTTGGGACTGGACAGTATCTAGTTATATATTCTTAAGAAATACAACAAGACTATTTAATTTACCTCTAGAGTCTCAATTCATCAAACTGCATTATTTTGGGACGGTTAATCATGGTATTAAAACGGACTTACCCAGATAGGAATTATGGCTGCTTTTTGTGGAACCTAGGCCTGTCCTCCATTCTGGTTGATGCTCTGATCCAAAAGAGGGCAGGACATTGGAGTTACGCTAATGTGTCTCATACAAGAGAATATTAATACCCTTAGATGACTTGAAATGAATATTCAGGAAAACAACCTTCTGTTCTATGTTCACACAGCTTGGGAAGCAAACATCAGGCGATCATTTAAAACATTAAGCGAGCACTAAAATTATCTTTTTTATTTGTCTTTCAAGGTCCAAACTCATTGGTCATGTTCCTTTAACGTCTTACGATAAACAGTACCTGTGTGTCTATCACAACTAAAAAAAAAAATAATATTCCCCTAAAGAACAATATGTGGATCATTACCCACTGGTTTATATGTGTATAGGAACTATTCCCTAGCTGGATATTCCGCACTACGTAAAAACACCAGTACAGGTGTTTATGATACCAAGTGGCTGTCATGGGTATTGTCAAAGGAATATAGAAACACAAGACGACGTTAGTGAAGGAACTGGAGGAACAGGTATATGTTTTTCGCGCGTGTCAGGTTTCGCCCAGACCCTGACGTAATTCCTGTATATGGACTCATGCAAAGGAAAGAATAAACGAAGTTTTATAGGCACCAAAGTGCAGGGCTCCGCACTAACTCAATCATGTATCTGCACAATCGGAAAACAACGTTAGGATTTACTGGACAGGCTTTTTTCGCAGACTTCCTAACGCTACCGGAATATTTGAGGATGTAAAGATCTGTCATTCATGGTTAAGCATGCCTGCCGATCATACGCCTGTGCGTCATAACAAATCCAAAGATTCTTTATCATCATTAAACCAAACTGAATTTCTGGGGGCTGAATTTGCTTTTCGAATTATCATTTGTTATTTACTGACAATTCATTTGCATTTGATCCATCTGAATCTTGATTTAGGAAAGAAACCCAGATGTTTTACAAGCAGTATATAAAAGGTGTGTAAAGTAGTCCCAGCTTAAATGGAAAACGGTCCATCATTTAAATTGCAGATTTACCCAACTTAATTTCAGTATTTAAATACTGTATCTAATGTCTTATTGAGTTTTACACATACTCCAAGTTTATTCAGATATGTATGTGCAGCTCTCATGATAAAGACAAATCTTTATGGGCGATAGAAAAATCAGGCTCCAGAATTCAGGATTTCCCAATATCTTATTGCCATTTTAGCTAAATTTCATATAAATCTTAAACCCAATGTAAGCTCTAAATTTCCGTGTAACAACATGACAATCTGTCGAAAGAAGATATATTTGCGAACTGATCATACGTAATTCCAAATGTTTGGGCCGCAGGTCACGATTAGACATCCCTATTACGGTTTCCTGGCGAAGAGATGAAACAAGCTTTTATCTAGAAAATCAGTTAAATAAATCTGTAAAATAAATACAATATTTCTAATGTGAGCACGGGCCTAACAAAAAGCCAACAGGTTTCCGTTGGTTATTAAATTAAATATAACCATGTTAATAAAAATACGGATCAAACATGAATAATTACACTTTTTGAACGTCTTCAGTTTTGTAAACCTCTGCGTGCTGGCCGCTGCCCGGGAATTAATTTCTTACATGAATACATGGCGTGACTGTTGCCAGAAATATATCAAACAGACGCTAATGCGGATAACATTCACCTAATAACCCCTTTCATGCTGCTTTTAGAAAATGTCCTTGACATATTCGTTACATAGAATACCCAATGCAAAAAAATAATCATCAAATGAAATGTTACAAACTGTTATATTTCTATTATATTTCTTAGATTTAAGATAAACTTATGACTGCATGAATCAACCGAGAGATTAAGGTCGATGGCTTTGTTAGTTTATATTGGTTAATTGCAGAAATCAGAGAATTCAGATATCAGCATAAAAATATTGATATTTCTGATGGAGCTACCGATCCTTGTAATGCACCTTACATTACTTTATACCATAAATGTTATCTCTTGCATGCTGCCTGTTAGGGTGTGCCTGTCTCACGTCGTTCTGTGGAAGAGTTACATATATATTATAACTGAATGTGGACGGACTAAACTTTTTCACGGAACTTCTCAAAATTTGTCGCAAAATTGTCGGAAATGATGAAAAGCATGTCCTATATAAGGAGGGTCATTTTACATAATTACCAAGAAGAGATATTATCAGCGCCATCTGTCGGCAACGAAGAATTTGTATCAAGAAAGAAAGCAGTTTGGAATTAGACCCCGGCGCCACACTCATTTCGCGCCAGCCGAGTTAAGATCAAGCGGAGCCTATCCGGGTTTATCGGGAGGCGCCACTTATATTTCATTAAGCCGAAGTGAGCCGATTGTGTGCAGCTCAGTTTGGATTGACAAAAAATTGTACAAAAAGATAAATCTCTTACAATTAAAAATGTCCAAAACAAATGTTCAGGTTTTGTAATTTTTTGCTTGTTGCTGAAAGGAAACGGTGTGATTGTTTAAGTGAAAAGTGTGGGCTTATGAAACTACCTGGATAAACTATACTCGATATTTAATCACTAACAAGCTAAATGTAAAATGATTGTAATCTGGCACACGTAATCTAGATAACTTTTTTAAAAATAAAACGGGTACTATGTTATATCATCATATGAATAGGCTTACAGGTCAGTTTTAGCCTGCCGAGTTTTTGCAAGTCGAGTCGAGCCACTAAACTCGGCTTACTACTAAAGTTAGCCGTCTTTATGTCCAAGCCAGCCGCAGTTGTGTGGCTAACACGGCTCCGGGATCGAGGCTCTTCGCCCGGTATGTGACACGGTTATTTTGTTCCTTGGAAACCAGTGAATTTATCGAAAGTTGAGTAAAGATAACATATAAATATACGTATGAGCGGTGATTCGGGAATTTAATTTTTCTAACGGTTAAGTGATGTAAAACAATGTGAATGATTATCTGTATTTCTGATACTCCACCTCAAAGATCTCTTTAATCGCGAAAAGAAAGCAGTTCCTTTAAGCTGCAGTAATCAACGTCTTATAGCTGTAAAACTATTTGCACGGACACATATATGCATAATCACACGCAGATTGTTACAGGTGCTCTTTTTATTATGTGACACGGGCGTAGCTCCTGTCGCGGCGCTCGTGTCTAGTCGCGTGTTACATTCTATGTTTAGTCCGCGTGGTTGAGCTCTTGTTGTCATGTAAGCCTTGGGTTTTCACTCCTGGTCGTGGGTCACGTGATGAACCTGGTGTGTGGATATACACACGGCGATGTCTTTCTAGAGAATTCCTTAAACACGTGTTGTGCAAGATCTTATAGATTGTTCGAGAAATGGAAAATTCCCGGCTTGAGGTGTGAAGGTATATAAAAGGGCTGTTTTTTTTAGAACCAGAGGGCAGACAGCAGAGCAGATTCCAGAGGACGCAGAAGCGTGTGTCAGATTCTAGGACCTTATCAGACGAAAGCGGCAATTATACATTTTCAAAGACTTTCTCCTGGATTTTATACATTTGGACTTCAATTTACTTTCTGGGTTGTTGCAAGAACTTTCCACAGGACTGTCTTTCACATCTTTTTGTGTGATTGTATTGACTTGTTGCTATAACGCTGTTTTACTGTAAAATTGTATTGATTTGGTGTATTGTGTTGTTGGGGTTGTTTTAAGAATAAATTATTGTTATTTGTGGACAAAAAACCACTGACTTCTTCATTCATTCCCCTAGGCATTTCACGCTGCCTAGTGTTGCAGATTCTGATTTGTTTTTTATCTCCATTACAAAATTTGTGTTCATCACGCATACGTGATCTGTTTATATTAGGTTCCGTAACAAGATGTATAAAATATTTAACTTCTTGAACTTTTACACAGTGGCAAATATATATGTGTAATTTTGTTATAAATCGGGAATATATTCCCTAGAGGGAATAGGTTTTCTCATTTTATGTTTATGCAAATTATTTTACCGGAAAGGCAATTTAATACGATTGCAACTTCGACCGGAAACATATACGTCGTATTATTAATCTGTCCGACATACAGTGTTTTAATTGAATATTAATTATATCATCTCAGATTTCAAGAGGAATCTTCCCTACACGTTTTTCGTCGTCAAATTTAAACAAATCTGTCTATATAATTGGTCAAAACATGCCAACTGATTGAACGAACAACGCTGACACAAGTTGCTAAACTGATTCGAGAAATCTTTGCTTAACCTAAACTTAGTTGCAGTCATCAAAGTTTAACAAGAATTACGTCCCAAAGACGTGAAAATTGAGTTTACCATAAGGACTAATTTTGGAAAAGAGTCTTAGAGCTTTATTTCATGTTCATGTCCACATAAAATATTCTGAAGGTTACCTGTTTGTCTGGCGGCAAAGTTCTAACTCTAATAGAATTTGTAATGGCCACCTAGCATGTTAGGCAGATCCGCACCGAATCAGTGAGAATTTGGGCCGGACTAGCCTGCGGGAAATGCCTGTAAGGTCAAGGTATAGATTTTTATTACGGCTAGAGTGGTGTAGTCCTTATGGGCAGTCTGTTGAATAAGGCATTTTTATAAATGTGGTCATAGCCAAGGTTCCTTTGCCGCCTCCAGTTGAGAGTAGCGTGTTACAGTCCAGGTGCTATGTGTCATAACATTACATAACACATAGCGCTACGCTATTGAGATGTTTACAATTATTGGAATTATTTTCATGATGTTTCCACAGGACACTGAATTTCGCTGATCACTAATTTTTTTAATTATACGTCTTTGCGTGGATGGTGCAAACCTTTTACCTCAGGAACCGCTGCACCAATCATTACCAATTTTGACAGACATGTTTGATCATGTTGTGATCATGCTATATGATTTATACATATAGATGGCGCCACTTGTGTTTCCTTATTTTGACGAGGAAGTGGCGTCAATTTATCTTCAAGGGTGGTGGGGGGGGGGCACTCACAGGCGTAGAGAGGGTAATCAAAGTTGGGACTTTTTTAATAAACACATTTTTTTCTGTGTGACATATTTCAGATATATTAAAATTAAAAAGTATAAGGTTTTACAGGTTAAGATATATAATATTTCAGAGTAAAAGTCTATAATTCAAATTAATAATATATTATATTTCCAATATGTGTATAGTAATATTGTTCTCTGAATATCAGGGGGATGGTTACACTGATCATCCCCCCCCCTTGCTAAAAAGAGGGGAGATATATAACCCCCCCCCCCCCCGTATTAACGCCCCTGACCACGTCCATATACAAGTGGTAGACTTTAGCCACATACAGACCGGAGGCTTCGTAATTCAACTTCCGCGGGTCCCGGGGATCCGCCCGCGGGTACGTTATTAACGGGTTTCAACAGGAAGACGTTGATTTACCTTGATTGTGTAGATAGTGGGAGAGCGATCACCTGCTGGCTACGACCTAAGGCCAACACCAGCTGGCCCGGTGGTTACATTGTAATTTTTCTCTTGATTTATGACGACCCTCTGCCCTTTCTTAATCTACATGACCTTTTACGGCCGGTTACTCTGACGTAACTATCCTAGGTAGAATCGCAAAACCCTGCCTGATGTCTTTGTCGACTTTCAATACCTCTTGCGCGACAGATGATTTCAAAACCATATTTAGAAGTTCCACTAACTAGGGCAATGTATTATCTGTTTTATGTATCATCTGTTGCAATGTTTTAACTCATCACGGACACCATTACTCAAACTGATGCTCTGGGTATCTTTATCCTGAAAAAGAAATCTAAACTCGACATCAAGCCACAGGGTCAGATCTTCACACAATCAAGCTTCTGTTAGTTACGTTTTCAAAGACCTTGATTTAGTCAGTCATTCGTGGCGTATATTTCATTAATTATGAACTAGGTGACTGAACCAATCTAATTATATGCCTCATTGTTCTACGCGGCTGACCGAGCATGTATCGTGCTATGTTGAGACTATTAGTTGGAGGGCATCGAATTCCTGACCAATCACATAACGCCATACAAATCTGTCGCGTTTTTGCATGTGTTCTTGTTCTGACGGCGTGTGATGCCTGTACTGTTTACACTTGGTTCTGATTAGCAGTTCTGATTTCGGCCCGAACACTTGCAGGCTTGTTCATTATTATTGAAATAAACGCCAGAGCAGCTCACTGAATCAAGGTCTCTAAAAGCGTTGCTGGCAGTGGCTTGGTAGTATGAAAATGCATGGTCATTATGTATAAGTAAGTCACTTTAAATATTTTTGGTATCTGTTTTTTGACAGTGATTGGCTTAAATATATAAACGAATATGTTGATAAATATTCACCTAAGTAATTCAAATTTTAATTAGATCAAACATATTTCAAAACATATTTGATTGTAAAGCACTAATCTTGTATAATGTCCTATGTTTCCCTCAATTTACCATAGCATTCAGGATTCTTATCATAATGTTGAAAACATTACAAGCTCAAGCTCACAGACATCTAACAATGTCAAATTCCTGCAACCAAATATATTACATCTATGGATCAACTTCGAAGATAAGTCAGTAATTTCGTATTCGATGCTGACCTGTTCATTAAATTGATCGAAACATAATGTTGATTTAAATTCAAGTTCACAGACATATAAACAGACGGGAGATTAGACGGACATGAATGAATACATATATGATAAAGTAAAAATTTGGATTATTGTCTAAAAGCATCGAAGATGCGGTCTGTATGACATCTCTCGTTTTTCCCCTCCAGGTAATCTCGTCCACTAATTCTTGTAACGTTTTCTGCCCCCCGTGGAGCATAACACCCAAGCATCCATAACAGTAACCCATCCACGTTTGCCTAAAGTACGGGAGAGATAGGGGTTTAACTTCGATTTGCCACGTTTTATATCGTAGGAACATAGTTATCACCATGACAGCCACAGTATTGTAAATGAACGTGAAATCTCATAGGGAGAACACGTCACGAATGTCCCGAGAACGCAGTCTTCAAGTTCATCAAGATCATGGTCTCGTTCTGGCTTGCCGTGGCCGAATCGTGAGACGCCGTAGATGGACGTTTTAGGTGAGACCTAGGCTTTATCCTCGAAAGTTTTAAAGTTAACCAATGTAAAGAAAGATAAGGTGATGGGTTAAACTAAACCGGTTTAAAAAGCAACGGATGAATCTACTGCGTTAGCGTCGTCACCAAATTATTTTTAAGGTACATAAACTTTAGTTTATATACTATGTGTTTTATCTCTATTTATTCATTCCAGATGGGTGAATACCAAGGTATCTCAGCAAAGCCATTTCGGCACCCGGACTGACAATCTATCTCGATTTCACGCGTATGTTTGCCAAAACAAAATTTCGTGACAAAAGGTCGTAACAACTAATAAAAACCAGGAAAAGAAACATGAGAAAGGAACCATACAGAAACATCGGCTGGAAGCTTGAAAATCTTGATTTGTAAAGAAAATTATCTTGATTTCGTGCTCCCAATGTTTATGTTTGCGCCACTGATCGCGCCCGGTGTAAGTTCATTTCTACTCGTGCACAAGAGTAAGCAAACAGTTTTAAACGAAATATCTTAAGAAGAAAATACTATACTTCATATATTTTTAACATACATGGTGCGTGAAAGGGTCCCTGTAAGATGCCAGCGGGCAGTCTTCTCTCGCTCTATTGTCTTCAGTATATATCTTTATAAAGAATGATCTTCGAATTTTATTGAAAGACACTATTTTATTCCATCGGGGTCACTGTGACGCAGTTATAATGAGAGTTTGTCGGGAAAATTTACTCAAAATATAAAAGAACGAGATAATAAAGATACCATTGAGGTTTACTTCAGCATCAATTACTACTGTGGCCGTTGTTTCATAGTTGAAAGATCACACCCCTTGGAATTCCTGCCTTAGATGAATGTGACATGGTCGTACCTGGCCAATCCGTCATGCCTCACCCCACAAAACAAAACAACAAAAAAATACTCCTTCATTTGCCATCTTTAAATTGACTCCTTAAAACAGTCCTATGGGTGCATTTGTTTGATGGATATATAATAATAATAATGCACGACATTTGCTGTTTAGTTAAAAAATATTTAAAGTATAGAACACAGGAGACCACATGACGCGCAAGCGTTTTTCCAACATACTGTATCCCAAAAGTTCGCTTTAGTACTTGCAAGTTTTATCATACATAGCTTGGATTAGAGCCCCGCGACGGACGAGTTAAGATCAATCGGAGCCAAGCCTAGTTTTTTTTTTTCTTTTTTTTTTATTTAATGTCTCAGAAATATTATTCACAATTTTTATTTTTCAAATATCATTTTAGACATCCAATTCGTCAAATATTGAAATAGTAATAAGGTAACCAAATTTTGAAACACGGAAAAATTTACAGTGCTATAACATTTATATACAATGAGTGACATATGTATACATATTTGTACAAAAAAAGAAATGTACATAGAAAATATTTAGCGTACTAAACCAGGTCATTCTTTGTGGTTCCAAGCCGAGTTTATCAGGGGGAAATACTGACATTAGGTCTTAGTGACTCGATTCTGTGTAGCTCAGTCTGGCTTGAGAAAAAATTAATACCAGACAATCATTAACAATTAAAAATGCCCGAACACATAAAAATTTAGTTTAGTTAACTTTAATAGTAACTCATCACGTTGTAGTTCCCCGCTTAATAATACATGTTCATACTTGACACCCCTCAAAATATAGGGGTCACACGGAATATAGATCTGATAACTTGTTTATAAAAAACGGGTACTTTGTAACATCGTAATATAAATTAGACTTTTATGTCAGTTTCATTTTGCAAGCCGAGTCGAGGCACAAAACTCGGCTTACTCTTAAAAGTCAGCTGTCTTTTTGTCCAAGCCAGCAGCTGATGTGTGGTTTACACGGCTGTGGGCTCTATCTAGGATGATGCCTGATTTCCTATAAATGATACCGACATATCCATCTTTCAAAGCAATTTTTAGGGACAGTTTGGCATGTATATAAAATTAATTCATGTACACATTAAGTCTTAATTCTTTGTGTCCACAAACATTTACATAATTACCCGTTTAAACATCATTGACATATATTATACATAGAGGAGATTGAAAGATCTGTCTTACCCAGGAACACAGAGGGACAAAATTTCACTATTATGATTATAATTGTAATGTAATTAATAATCATAAGTATTATTAGTAGAAGAGCAGTAGGTTTCGCAGTTTCCAGTGGCTTCTCATATGCGTGACTTCAATTAACAAACACGAAGAGGACCCGGTCTAACAGCTATGATGGATCACTTATCATATTTGTTACTGAAAAAAAGTAAGAATGAAAAATTTAACCGCCGAAGTGCATTATTTATCTTCGATTAAAAGGGTTAATTACTCTTTTCATTAAGTCGTAATAACTCGTAAAAATAGAATGTGTGAGGTAAAGAAACAATTTTTGATGGCAGCAGTCCGAATTCTGCTTTTATCTTTTATTAATTGTGTTAATTGCTTGAAATTTGAATAATTTAAATTGCTTAAAGTAAGAAATTAAAGGCTAAAGATGACACCGTTGTCAACATTGTTTCCTAGTAATTTATGATTCTTACAAAATCATCCCAGATCTGTTAAGTCAAATTGAAATCCAAGTTTAGCTCGACTCCGTTTTCATGTTTTAGTGTACCTAATTTGTTGTCTTATATTTTCGATGTGCAGTGTATCTGACGCTATGGTAACACAAAATGGAATTTATATTATAAAGTTTTAGTTTATTGAAAAATATATAATATAAATTACCGGGGTCTCTTCAGACATGCAGTCAGACATCAAACCGTCAAGAAATAGGATTAATCTTATTACGTCGTGTTGATTCCACACGCCAGTTTCACATGTAAGTAGAGAGTTTTTCCCCTTGAGAAGGCCCGATTTATTTATATCTGTACAAGTAATGCATACTAATGATCTAATTGTAATATTAAGACCCGGTGTCACGTGAAGTTTGTCCCAAGGAGTTACTTCAGCCAAGGTACGAAGTGTCTCTGAGAGTCAGTTGATGTGTGGTAATTGTGACCGAGCTAGTGTGATTCAAAATGTTCACATTAATTATAAAATTATCATTACGTGATGTTTTTGACTCGTCAAAGCCTATAATTCCTTATATCACAGAGAAGGGGTTGTTTATTCTCAAGCTTGTTACATTGACCGCATTGAACCTTTTTTTTATTTTTACATTTTTTTTTAATTATTGATAAACTCAGAATCAAAGTAATTATTTACCGTCTCCAATGTCTAGGATGACAGAAGCATTAACATACCAGTTTATTCATTGTACTGATATATTTGCTATGAAGAGATATTTAAAAAAACTCGTACACGCTTTTGTTTAAAAATATAGAAAGAAAAATGGTCCTCGTGGTGTGTAGTATGTTTTGTAAAGGGAAATTGTTAATTGTCATATTAATACCCGTTACTTGGAATAACTTAATCATTAAAAATGTGTCATCAGATATATTTAACAGTCGAAGGGACGTTGCCCATACCAAATCGAACCTATCTTAGACGTGCGTATACACAGTGACGCCTTGTACATGTATGTATATTGTAAGTGCGCCATCTATTGATAATTCGTCTAGAATAAACTTTGTGAGAAATATTTCTAATATCTCTTGCTTGTCAGGTGTGGTTTTATTTTGCAGTTCATCTTTTTGATCAGATCGCCCATTTGTTGCCAGGCCGGGAGTTGCTACCTCCAAACATAATAATATGAAAACTGTTTTCCATCTATCACAAAGCCACAATAGATATGTACGTTTCCGTTTTCTACGGTCTCATTGAAGATCCCTCTGTCATTCTGGAAAATATCGGGTCTTTTTGTGTGGCATGTTTGACATACAGCGGCCCTTCCGTGATCTACAGATGAGCCCCGCGCCATGCAGGTCACGGATGAGTCAGGACCTGTAAAGGGGAACCCATACCAAAGTACTCCATGTCGTTGTGTGGTCCACTTTCTCTCTCATTCATGGCCAGGCAAAGCCTAATGAGGAGTATATGGACCTAATTTGTTCCGGACTGATCGGTTTTTAGATGAAAGCGGCCATGAAAACCCTTGCAGGAAGGAACTGAATATAAATAGCCAGGCTTTGATTGGAAAGCTGGGGATACACGGAACGGACGCATAAAGAATGGGACCCACAAAAAGGATACATTGCCAGGATATACATATATAAACAGTTAGTGAGCCAGTCACAACCTCATGTCAATGTAGTCCTGTATTGCCTACTGTTACTAAACGGATTATTATATCATTCATCCTAATAAATAACATTGCGTCACGTATCATTGCGTCATGTATCTAACTGAACGTGTCTTAGTTGAATATTTTTCTATGAGACTTTGCCTGTCTTAAACCATAAATTTATTTCCTCACTTAAGACCCACGTTGACGTTTATGAATTCTCCCATGTCTCTTTGTGCCTGTACGTTATCTAGAATACGTTAGCGGAAGAGTGAATTTTTATTTAATTAAAATTTAAACGCAGTTGCTCCATCGACAATACATTTCATTTGCTGTCGTAAATATCATTCATGAAACATATTCCGCGTTATATCAGTGCGAATAAAACGGTCAGCTTAATAGTGTGAACACATAACGTAATCGTACACTTATCCAAGGGATAGCGTGACTAACTGAGCCGGCTTTAACATTAGGCATCCAGAAAACAGGTGCATTGGAAACTCTTATCTTGTTTTTCAGTAGACATTCAATAATAAAATTATTAATGAAATGATTAAAAGAAAGATATTGTTTTGTGATGATATGCGTTTACCTGTATAGTGAAAGAATTCTGTTATTATCATATTGTCCCCTAATTATGAGATTTTAATGAAAAGTATAAAATAAAAACGTAACAAAACTCGTCATCCTACACTTAATTGAAAAAACGTGACTGAGCACACCTTTTTTGCCAATTAAAGGAATGCTTTAAATATTATACAGGAGATGATGAATTGGTAGTTGGCATATACAATGCATGTATAACACAAAATCAGATTTTAAATGATATATTTTCCAACCAGCCGAATTGGGAGAAATATGCCTAATATGACTAATATGCATCGCACGACCTAGGCCAGTTTTAGTATTCTTATCACACAGTATGTTTGTGCTTGCAGGGTTCAATTTGCTCCGATGAGCGTTTTCTGATGGCTGTTGCTAAGTTATTCAAAATATCTCATATCGGAATATTTGTTACATATTATTCAGTAAATTTTTTCCCTGAATATAAGCAAAGCGATTTCCTGGAACTGGTGAAATTTAATTTACATAAGGTATTTTTTTCAGGGCAACTGGAGGTTGTTGACATTTAATAAAAAACATTTATGAATGTAATTTCATTGTCTTGCCGTAAGAATAATTCCATAAAGCTCGCTTGTATGTTTCATTAGGGTTTTAACATCGTGTTCAGACAAATACTTTGCTCTGGGAAATATATTTTTACCCTAATCTTTTGTTATATCCTCAAATTCAATTGTATTGTAATCAATCTGTTTTCAGTCTATTCATGTTTCTTTTTATTTTATTCATCACTCATGAATTGCTGTAAATTTTTTCCCGGCAAGGATTGGTAAAGTTACTGGTTAGTGTGTGGAAACATTTTATTGCTCAATGCCATGTGTCCGATTTGGTATCCCTTAAACTTATGTTTGTTATCGTTGGCATCTTCGGCGACTTTAAAACAAGAGAGACGCATGATAATTTATTTTAAGAAAATTATATCCACCTACTTACAAGACACATGAGTAAAATACAATCAATATGAAAATACTTTCTTATGTCATATATAAATGTATATATTATAGTTATAAAAATAAAGAGAAATGAAACTTTCATGTATAACTAAAAAGCTCCGGTTCCATCGAGTAGTCTAGCAGTTGTTTATTGCGAAAAAAATAATATATGTGACTATATATTTATTTAAAGGAGTTCGACAGGACTTGGATGGCACGTGGGTATGTGGTGTTAATTTTTATTCTTGATTTACTTATTTACATGTAACTCCTCAATACTTTTGCTCTGGTTCCTAATATTTTTCCAATAAATTCCAAAATGATTGATATGCTAGTACACCAGCTTCAATCTAGAATTTCCTTTGATTATCTGAATGAATAATATAAATAATATCAATATCTGTATATAATATGAGAACATTGTCCACATTGTGTAGATTCGTAGCTGTTTGTGCTGCTGATGTAACAATGACGTAAAGGATGTTATATCATGTATTTCGAAAAGGCGTGCATGTGATGGGACCGAAATCATAACAGTTGATTAAATCAATCATTACAATAGAAAACAATACACAGAAATTAAAAATGCTTACACACCTTATCAACAAGTACACATGCACCAGAAAGTCACCAGGTTTACAAGGCTTTATATGATTGGTCAAAATCTCCATGACGTCTCCTATTGCCAAACGGTTGATTTGAAAATTGTTCTCAGCCGCGCGGGGGGGGCCGCATGCGAGCCACCGGATCTGTTAAATTGTCCTGTTAATAGGTGCTCGCTGAAGTAAAATCTCTGCTAAACCAAGCTTGAGGTCTGACTCCCAAAAAGAAGGTGCCACTGTAGAGGAGTAGTTTACATAGAGATAAAATTAATTATCTGTTTCATGTTAAAGTCAACCTAGTCAGATTACATCTACGTAAGTTACAGTTTGTTCCAGAGTCGGGTGACAATGGAATTTTGACAATTATTTCATAATTGGAAGATCGATTAATAATAAACTGCAATGAAATAATAAGGAATAGCTATAATTCACTAGAATGAAAATCATACCTTGCAGAACTTTTAGCAATGTTATGAAATTAATTTGAGAAAGCAGTCTACTTTTTACAATATCTCTTTCCACCTGATTAGGTTAAGGTAAGGCCACATGCTTAGACAACTACATTTAAAAGCTGTTGATTAGTTGTTTAGTTTCATAAATATTCTAAAACAAATGTAACCATCAATGTGACAGACGCCGTGTCGCGTCAGAAGCGGATTCAGGAAGTGGGGGGGGGGGATTCCAGGAGGTCCGCCCCAAACTCCATCCCCCCGCCTCCGTTTTCAGCCAATGCAGCCTTTTTAAATGGTTTCAGCTTAATTGTTGTGGCCTAGACCCTCCCTTTTGCGGACTGGGGAACCTTCTTTTAGATTTTGTCATTGGTCCTCCTAGGCTGGACCTCTCCTTTTCTTAAATCCTAGATCCGCCCCTGCGCTTGGTCTCAACAGAAGGTTGCAGAATATAAAAGTTGTTTTTTTGTCATGAAGTTTTACTTCCCACATGTGGCTTTCAGTACCACATCAGCTTTAGTGTCAAACTGCCAAACTGTGTGATCATATTGAAATTTAACGAAATGATCTCCAAAATTCAATGGGTACCTCATGCAGGAAAAGACCAGGAAGAGTCCATTTTACCATTGAGTGTTGTATATTACCATATACTGAAGGTATATAATGCAATTATATACAGGTTCAAGAATATTGAGTTTAGTGTAATTAATTGTTGCTTCAATATCATAAAATTTATGACTGTTATACTATCATTTGAGTCAACCAAAATGTTATAAACATTTTGGATGGCAAATACACATTCGTTCGGACAGCCCGTGGGGTCTACCTTTCATTTTGCGGAGCCGGTGAGGACAGTCTTTGTGGAAAGATGTCACTGAGAGTCAATCGTCAAATCGGTAAATGAGTTTTACTTCATATAATATTATTTCAAACGAATTTGCGAAACATCTGCAAATCTTCTCGAGGTTCAAGCATATTGGTTAACATACTATTCTGTTAATAAATAATTCGACAAAAGACGAAGACATAGATGAATTATTATTTATTCCAACAAAGACCAAGTCTATTCAAACATAAAAAAATCCAATAGCAACCATTTTATAGTAAACATCATAAATCTCCAACTGCGTGCGATCCAAGGCGGTCCTTTCATTGCTTTAAGGGCGGTTAATTAATTGTTTCCTGGCACAAAGGGAATAACTAGAATTTATGGCATTAGTGACTTTGATACCATTAACATGTTTATTGTCAGCATACTCTGGTACCCTTCTTTTATGTTGACATTTGCATGCTTATAAGGCCTATTAAGCTTATTATCTGCCCACCAGCTCAATTTTTGAGGCCTAGACCCTCCCTTTTGCGGACCAGTGTACATTCTTTTAGGTTTTGTCATTGGTCCTCCTGCGCTGGACCCGTCCTTTTCCCAAATCCTAGAAACGCCCCTGCGCTTGGTCTGTACAGGAAACCAGAAGGTTGCCCAATATAAAAGATGTTTTTTTGACATGAAGTTTTACTTCTCTCATGTGGATTTCAGTACCACATCAGCTTTAGTGTCAAACTGCCAAACTGTGTGATCATATTGAAATTTAACGGAATGATCTCCAAAATTCAATGGGTACCTCATGCAGGAAAAGACCAGGAAGATTCCATTTTACCATTGAGTGTTGTACAATAATATATATTGAAGGTATATAATCCCATTATATACAGGTTCAAGAATATTGAATTTAGTCTCACTAATGCTCCAATATCACAAAATTTATGACTGTGATACTATCATTTGAATAAACCAAAATGTTATAAACATTTTGGACGAAAAATACACATTCGTTCGGACAGCCCGTGGGGTCTACCTTTCATTTTGCGGAGCCGGTGAGGACAGTCTTAGTGAAAAGATGTCACTGAGAGTCAATCGTCAAATCGGTAAATGAGTTTTACTTCATATAATATTATGCCAATCGAATTTGCGAAACATCTGCAAATCTATTCGAGGTTCAAGTATATTGGTTTAACATTCCTATTCTGTTAATAAATAATTCGCGAAAAGACGAAGACGCAGATGAATTATTATTAATTCCAACAAAGAACAATTCAATTCGAACGTGAAAAAAATTCAATACCAACCGTTTTATCGTAAACATCATAAATCTCCAACTGCGCGCGATCAAAGGCGGCCCTTTCATTGCTTTTAAGGGCGGTTAATTGATTCCCGACACAAAGGGAATAACTAGAATTTATGGCATTAGTGATTTTGATATCATCAAAATGTTTATTGTCAGCATACTTTGATAACCTTTTCTTTTATGTTGACATTTGCATAGGCTTATTAGGCCTATTAAGATTATTATCTGCCCATCAGCCAAAGCAAACAATAAAAAAACATCTTCACTTGCGAGCGACTCTATTGTGACATGTTGTGAGCTGCCTCTTTGTTCGCGAGGGTGGCAAATTCGCGAAAATTATGTTTAAGACGATTAGGACGCCCTATATATTTGAAATGGACAGTTGAACAGTCATTATTACAACAACCTTACTTACATATCATCTGTAAGCTAAAGGTTTTATGTAGGAAATTAATATACATTTTATGTTAACCACAAATAAAAAATTTGATTGTAAATGCTATCAGATCTTTCATAAACATGTTCCAAAAATTAATAAGAATTGCCAAGCCTTCTATGTTCTCTTAGGGTCTCGTGAAACTGTTAAGATTTCCGTGTGAAGCAGTTTGACATTTTGTCATAGCGCTAAGTGAAATGCCAAGCGCAGTCATATTTTTAAGGGGTTTATTTACGGTTAGATTTCCCGGATTCTTTACGGGATTCCTTACGGTATCTGATCCAGGTCTCGCTGCACGAAAACAGGTCTCAAAGCGACGCTGTGGATTCTTATAACGGATCTGGCGAAGGATAAGAAGAGATAACTTCTGGTGCGTATTTCCCAAGTAAAATTAACGTTTACTTTTTTATGTTATGTAACCTCCAACATTTGCTGATTCCCAGTTCTTATCACTCGACGGAAAGTTGACCAGTGTCTATACATCCTGTAATTGATTGAATGGAAAGTTGCCGTCTGGCTTGTTTACATAATATAGTTCATAAAAGCCCTACTTGGCTTTCTGTATGCTTTAGGTACTTAATAATACAAGGGTTAAAAGATTATTGCTTCAATTAATATGCCTGTTTTAATAGCATTCAAGTGATTTGTGGTTTAACAGGTTTTCTTATATTCCCTGTGGTCTATTGACCTAGGCACATTGGTAGACGTGTTTGGTAGTGGTGGGCTGATCATCGAGTTTTTTCGAAAGTCAGTCGGTTTGCTGCCACTTTAAAGCGCTCGATTACCAGATGCAACTATCGATTACATCATACTCATGATTGTTTTTACCAGAATGTCTTTATGTTATAGGCAAAAATTATTCTTCCATTTTTTACAACATTCCGCGCTTCATATAATGAGTCTGTGTTCCCAAATAACCTCCGTATATAACTAAGTATGACACGGTAGATTAAAGAACGGAGGACTTATTAAACCTCTGTGAACAGGCAGGGAGCTGCAGAATTAGCAGAGAGTTTTCTAACGAGATGTTCATTGCAAAATATGGGCGGTATGGCGTTAAAATGCTCAATAATTCTCCAGGTTCAATCCAATATTGCGAGATTCTCTTAGAAATAATCTCCTAAACAGGTGCCGCTGCCGCTGCTGCATGAGTAATTATATTTTTAGCTTTCAATTACTTTTTCTTAATTTTTACCAAAAATTATATGGGCCAATATTTTACTGGAAGGCCTCTGAAACCAGTATGCATGTCGGCAGTCATCATAATTGTAATAAAATGAAAGTCCATGCTTGTGGTGAAGTTAAAATGATACGCGGGAGTATTCATGAGGGCCAGCAAGTAGATGTCCTGGACTATGGTTTAATTCTTGATTACTATAATTAAGTAAGATGAAACTTTGAATAGCATATCTTAGTGATAAAAAGAAATTTAAAAGGCAAAAACTTCTTTTCGTCAGGTAGAATTACTAATACATGCGGGCTTGGTTAAAAGAGTAAAGTTTCACAGATAATTGCACATTTCTTTATATTTGTTTGAACCGATTAATAATCGACCATCGATCGGTTTGCCCAAACCGATGATCGATTATGAAAAAAGGAACCGACACCCACCAATAGTGTTTGGCCACCAGCAGGGTATCTGTGAACTGCTGCGTCGAGAAGTTTGATCCTTCACTGTCAGTGTGATGTTTCCTCACCTTGGGTCACCAGCTTGGCATCTTATAGGCGAGTTCAGCATGTATCAGTTGCGTCTTCATTCTTATTATGATGTTCTTTCCAGGATTGGCAAGTTTCTGCCATTGCCATTTCTGCCGTGGTTTCTGCCCGGCAATTGCCGAGCGGCAGAAATATCGTTCTGTCCTTATTTCTGCCCTGAGGGCAGAAATACCCTGAAACTGCGATAAACATATTTGAAAAAGAGCAACTGCACAAAGGAGGATAAAGATAACTATTTGAGTCATTAAACAGTACCAATTAATGACATGCCTGAAATTTACCTTTGTACCTAGTGAGATTAGTACATAACTAATTAGCTAATGTATAGAGGCCATGCACCTAATCACTCCCCTTGCCCCAGCCTAGTATTGAGCCTTTGTAATAAAAAACAGGGGAAACCAATACAATTACCATGTGATGGTGGGCATTTAGGGCAATATAGCAAAGGGCAGTTTAGGCAGGTCAACCATGAAAAGTGGACACTGTTCAGGTATTTCACCCTATATAATAGTACTTAAAGATTACTGATTATCATTTACTTGAACACTACTATTGGACACATTGTCATTAGGCTGTGTCAGTAATCTTGTTAAAAGGCGGAACAAAGAAAGATCCTATATTGGTACATTTCCTTGAGGTTAATGGTAAAACCTTTGTTGAATGCAGGAATTGTGGAAACAGACAATTACCTAAACCATACAGACTCAGAGAACATTATAATAAATGTGTTGCCTCTGAACAGCCACCTTCATTAAAAAGCAAAAGAGAGGAATCTTTCCCCATGGATAATGAAAAATGTATTGTAACAACTCCATCAGCTGATGCCAAACTACAACCACAGGTGACTGACAGCTTCATACGCACCAGTTCATCTACAAAGACGTCAGTTGATAAAGAGATCAACTGTTCTATGCATGCAATATTCCATTTGTTGTTGCTGACAATCCACAGTACCTGAAATTTGTCCCTATATGCTTCTTCCTGAATTCACACCTTCATCACGTAAAGTTATTGCTGGTAATCTTCTAGACGAGGTCACTACAGAACTGGAGCAAGCTATTCTCATTCAGGATGTGTGGATAAATATACGCAATGAGCCGGTGATAGCAACATGCCTCGAGCTGAATGACCGGACGTATTTTCTTGATAGCCATGATACTGGATCTGTGCAAAAGACTGCAGCAACTGTATAGGCACAGGAATCAACCAGCAAGGCAAAGGATCTGTATAAAAGTGAGGTTAAATCAGTTCTAACTGATAATGCACGTAACATGCACATGCAAAAATGAGAGAGACATTACAGCAAGAGGATCCTAACTTAATGGTGTAGGACTGCTCAGCTGATTTACTCAATCTGCTAGGTCGGGATTTCACTACCTCAGCAGGGATTAAACACATTAATCAGAAGTGCAGAAGCGCCATTTGTTTCATGTAATCAACAAAAAATTCCATTTACATCATAGAGTGCTTATTTTAGGGAAGTAATTGATTAGTCTGATGAAGATCAGTGAGTGTTGATACTTATAGATGCATTTTTTATTCCAGTTACACTTAAATGCATACAAAATATTGCGTACATATGTATATATTTATTTATTTATGATAAATGTATTTCAGCAGATTATTATTAAATATGATCTACCACATTATATTTTGGTTATTCAAGTGATAAACCTTAAATAAATATCCCCTTGCTATATATAGCAATTTCTATCTTGTCTGCCTGCCATTTCTGCCGAGCAGAACCTATTTCTGCCCTGGGCAGGGCAGAAATACCTATCTGCCCGGCAGAAAACCAACGCTGGTTCTTTCCTTTCATTTAGTCATTGATTAATGGAACTTGCTTTTATTTATTTTTCTAAGAGTACTGGTATCATTAATTATATGAAAGAATATGCTGGTGTTTGTATAATGCCATGTTTATATGTCTTAATTGATTGTACGTCGTTTTCCTTAGATTGACACTTTATCATCTGATAACAGTTATAGAATGGAGATGTGCATATCAATATGAGAAGGCTGTATTATGAAAGTTCAGCTCAGGGATATTTCTAATTATTATGATCTGGTTATAATACTGCACGCACATTAATATTTCCCGTGTTCAATATGGCAAGCAGATGTGTTTTAAAGGGAGACATTTATTTTCATATTTGCAGTAATGTGTATATAGTTTTTGTGTTTTTTTTATAGATTATACTTTTGCTATTAAATATATAATGGAAACTATAATTTGAAAGGCACGTTATTTCAGTGTTCATTGGCTCTACCATTATTTAATACCGGTATATCACTTTTTATGTTTTAACAGCGCCATTCCAGTCACCATGGCGGCCACCTTTTCTTCTTTTTTTTTTTTTTTTTTTTTGGCTGTATATTATACTACTAATTTTTATTCACCCTGGACTCTTATAAACAAGAATGACACTCAGCACTGCTGTACCTCATCTTTATATACTACGAAGCACGGTTACACGTGGATATCAAAAAGATTAATATAATAATCGATATATTCTGTTTATGATAATCTGTAGCAAGATCATGAAAACTGAACCCTCGCGAAACGCTGAAAGGTGAAAATCGCGAAAATTTAATCCCACAAATATTAAGCTAACCACACTATGACGGTTGACCGTTTCGCTGCTAGACCATGTGCTTCATTATGTAGGATTCTAACGCGATACGATCTGATAATCTGTAAATGAGAGATTTATCATCTGACATTAACACTTTTGCACTGTAGTGTAAGTATCTTATTTAGGTTCATAGTTACATGCCTGAAAATTATTTGATAATAGCTTAAGCGACAAAATACGAAGAAATACTTCGGTGAAATACGGCGCCATTGTATAAGTTCTCAGTGTGCACTCTAAAGATATGAGAAAAGTCATGTCTATGATTAAATTACCAAGTGGACCGCTTTGGCATGAGCGATTACTGGTATTTTCACCTTCACTATATCGCCCCTGATGTGAGTTTTTCTCCATTGGTCGTTTACTGTGTTATTTAATATTACATATCTGTTGTCGTGAACCAAAAGATTTTGCCCGGAGCTGGCTTATCCATCACTTTCACTTTGTCATTCCCATGATAGATTTTGTTGTTTATCTTTCGCCCGGCAAGTGATAGAGTGGTTATATGTCGGAGGTGGGGTCCTGGTATATACACACGTCTTTGTGGACTTTCCAAGGTAATCATGAGACAACTCACGAGGTCAGCCGAAGCCATAATGTACCAGCTTGTCCACTCTCTTCAAACACTTTGTACTGATTTTCAGTAAGTGCGCAGTCAGTATATCCGATCCGTGTATACGTTAAGTTTTTTTTCCCGAGCAGTCCGTTATCTTTCTTGATAGATGCTTGGTCTCCAAAGATGTTAAAGATATTAGGGCCAAAGCATTGATTCTATCAATTATAATATTAAATTAATTTCGAAAATGATTTTTATGGAACATTTATGTGATAATCACGTTTACGTTTCAAACATTTAGAACATACCTTGGTGACTGATAGGAAAAGGGAAACACAATGCGACTAAGTGACAATATGTTCTTTTCGTGAAAGACTAATAAAAGGAGTCATTAATGCAAATTAAAGTATGACATGCCCATAAAAAGTGGGAATCAAACGCTGAAACAGAAACTGACATAGAGATTGGTATGCGTAGTGTGCATAACAAGTGTCACATTGCCCATTCCGCAGGCATATGAATGAATATTTCATGCATAGTATGGTTTTTGTTTCAGCCTAGTTTATTACGCTCATGACCCATAAACTGACTGAATACAGCTTACTTTTGAATGGACCTGCCATTTTTAAATATACTGCCAAATGTAATTTTGCACAAATTTCATCAACAGCCTATGATGAGTCTAGTGTTTGATCCAAATGAGACAGCATTTTTATACAATTGTTTCATTGTTTGTAATGTTGCATAATTTTGGCATCGTACTTGTGTGTCTTCTATTAGCGCGACTGCAGACCACCCAGCCTTAGGATGCTTTCCATACATGCGGATTTTCACCCGCGTGGGTCCCCACACGGGGAGATTCCCTTATCATATGTGCGGGTCCCCGCATGCGGGTCGTAGTTGGGATAAACGCATGCACTAATAATCATAATTTCTCAAATTTTTGTGTAATGTGTAAAAAAAATATTAAATGAAAACATTAATACTAACTGACGAGGCAGATTGAAGCAGATTAATATCGTATCTCACCAGCCAAGCTTGCATGATGGCAATTTTCTGTCACACTCTAACTAAAGCTGGCCCCGGGCCGTATCGCAATGAAGACTGGTGGTTTATGTTTTTTAGCTCAGCTGACTGTAAGTCATCTGAGCTATAGCGATCACTCTTTGTCCGTCGTCCGTCCGGCCGTCTGTCCGTTGACAAGGCACAAATCGTAACTGCTGGACCTTGAATCTTCTTACTTTACATCCAGGGAGGTCCATGAAAAAGCTCCTTGGAAACTTGGAATAAGGTCTCTGTTACCCATATTCTTCAAGCTATGGGGCTCCGAATAATACCTGGAATTAGGTCTCTGTTACCCATATTCTTCAAGCTATGGGGCTCCGAATAATACCCCCCAGAATAATGAAAAATTTGATACATAAGCTCAAGTATCTGAACAACTAATGCATTGATCACCATGATTCCTTGAATTGATATTGATCATGGAGAGTACCATCAGTTTCTGAAGACTGGTGGCGCCACCTGTATTTTTTCAATTTTTTACATTTTTTTTTCACTATTTTTGAGACCTTAAAAGATGTGGTTATCTGTTAACAGGGCAAAATCGTAACCGCTGGACCTGGAAACTTCTCACTTTATAAGGTCCATGGAAAGTTTCCTTGGAAACCTAAAATAGGTCTCTGTCGTCCATATTCTTTAAGCTATGGGGCTCAGAAGTATCCCCCCAGAATAATGAAAAATTTGATACAAAAACTTAAGTATCTGAACAACTTATGCATTGATCACCATGATCTTTTGCATGGATATTGATCATACATCTTCTTTCTTGACATGCAGGGAGGCCAAAGAAAAAAAAAGCTTCGAGACATGGAATGAGATTTCTGTTACCTATATACTTCAAGCTATTCGGCTCTGAAGTATCCCCCAGAATAATGAAATATTTGATACAAAAGCTCAAGTATCTGAACAACTATTGTATTGATCACCATGATTCTTTGCATGGAGTGTTTCATCAGTTTTTGCAGACTGGTGGCGCCACCTGTATTTATTTCTAATTTTTACGATTTTTTCCCCTATTTTAGAGACATTAAAAGATGTGATCATCTGTTAACAGAGCACAAATCATAACAACTGAACCTAGAATCTTCTTTCTTGACATGCAGGGAGGTCCATGAAAAGTCTGCTTGAAGACCTGAATGTAGGTCTCTGTTACCCATATCCTTTGAGCTATGGGGCTCAGAAGTTCTCCCCAAAGGTTAAAAAATTTGATAAAAAAGTATTAAAAATTTGATACAAAGGCTCCAGTATCTGAAAAACGAAGGTATTATCACCCTGATTTCTTGCAGGTATATTAATGATGAATTGTTTCATCAGTTCCCGCAGACTGGTTGCGCCACCTTGTTTTTAGCTCAGCTGACTGTAAGTCATCTAAGCTATAGCGATCACTCTATGTCTGTCAACCGTCCGGCCATCCGGCCATCCGGCTGTCTGTCCGTTAACAAGGCACGAATCGTAACCACTGGACCTGGAATCTTTTTACTTTACATCCAGAGAGGTCAATGAAAAATCTCCTTGGAAACCTGGCATTAGGTCTCTGTTACCCATATTCTTCAAGCAATGGGGCTCCAAAGTACCCCCCTGAATAATGAAAATGTTTATACAAAAGCTCAAATATCTGAACAACTAATGCATTGATAACCATGATTTTTTGTATGGACATTGATCATGGAGAGTTGCATCAATTTTTCTGCAGACTGGTGGCGCTACCTGTATTTTTTTCGATTCTTTACGATTTTTTTTCTCTATTTTTGAGACCTTAAAAGATGCTGACATCTATTAACTGTGCACAAATCGTAACCGCGGACCTAGAATCTTCTCACTTTACATCCAGAGAGGTACATGAAAAGTTTCCCTGGTAACCTTGAATTAGGCTCTGTTACCAATATTCTTCAAGCTATGGGGCTCCGAAGTACCCCACAATAATGAAAAATTTGATACCAAAGCAGGGCACAAATCATAAACATTGGACCTGGTATCTTCTAACCTAAAATCCAGGGAGATCTATGAAAATCTCCTTGGAAACGTGTATTTAGGTCTCTGTTACCCATATTTACTGAGCTATGGGGCTTATAAGCACCCCTCAGAATAATTGAAAATTTGATACCAGAGAAGGGCACAAATCATAACCTTTGGGCCCAGAATTTTCTTATACTTGACATCCTGAGAGTTCCTCAAAAGTTCTCCCAAGAAACCTGAAATTGGGTCACAGTGAACTATATTCTCAGAGTTTTGAGGTATGTTTGAGCACACTAGAAATAATGCAAATACACACAAATTGCCAGATTCCTCATGAAAGACCGGTTGGTTTGTCATCAGATTTGTTGTGCTTAAGGGTCTTGATCAACTTAAGCTAATGAACAGTGATACCACCTACATTACCTTAATTAGTTGTCTGTGCAAGGACATATTGTCAACATGTCAGTCGGCTGAGCGTCATGACCCACGGGTGACTTGTTATGCAGTCTTATGAGCTCTTTCAGCCACTTTTTCTTTACAAAGACAAGGACACATGCCTACTACACATGCCTGCTACTGATATACACATGTTACATCCGCATGCGGGCCCCCGCAGAAATCCAACACTGCTTGATCCGTATGCGGGACCCGCGCGGTGTCCCGCACGTATGGAAAGGGGGCAATGATAACAAACTTGTTGGATTTCAACCATGCGGGACCCGCGCGGTATCCGCGCGGGGCCCTGCATGTATGGAAAGGCCCCCTTAGGGCCAGAGAAGTAGGAAAATCCAGAAGAGTAACATCAACCACGCCAACTTGAAAACGACCCCCTGGCTGAACGGCTCTTCCGCCATCATGTCTAGAACCCTTGTTCGAAAGATTTGAACCACACTTGATCAGCCACACTTCTTGCATGTTTCATCTGAATTGGTGGGCGATGAGGACATTTCGTTGATCTGTCTTTAATAAGAATATAATCTTATTCAATTAAACAGATCTCTCGGACAAATTCACCTGTGATATAACACTTAATTCAAACACTTAATTGCCCCATGGGACTTTATACTATTAAAGAGTTAAACCAGTTGTTACGGAACCTAATATCAACAGATCACGTATGTGTGATGAACATTAATTTTGTCAAGGAGATAAAAAAAATCAGATTCTGTAACACCAGGCAGCGTGAAATGTCTAGGGGAATGAATAAAGAAGTCAGTGTTTTATTTTTGTTAACAAATAACTATAATTTATTCTTAAAACAACCCTAACATTACAATACAATAAATCAATACAATTAAAATTATAACAGCAGTATAACAACTAATCAATACAATAATACATTAAAAAAAAAACAAAGTGCACAGTACCTGGATACCACCAGTGTCACAGCGATAAGTCCTTTAAAATGTATAAGCCGGACATGCAGTTCACACAAATTCCCTCGGAAAATAACAGTCCAATGTAAGTTCTTGTAACAATCCCGAAAGTAAACTGAAGACAGATAAGATTCGTCACAAATCCAGAAGAAAATCTGAAGAAAATCAATAATTGCCGCACTTATCGGAATAGGTCCCATAAACTGACATACACGCTTGTGTCCGCTGGAATATTCTCTCACCTCTCTCTCGGCTCTAACCTTTCATCCGAAAACTCTAGAAAATTCCCTTTCGCGAACAATCGAAAAGAACCTATCATGATACACAGTACACAGACGCGAACATTCGAGACAGGCACGGCAGCGAGCTGGTACACTTCACGAGAGTTCAACCAGTACGGAACTTTTTATGTCGCACTTTTTTCCCTCTCTAAGCTCTCTAGAAACACAAACTAATTACAATTCTTTTTACGCTAACTCTGATGCTTAATCAAACATCCTGCGCTCTCCATATTAGTCGGACTCTGGTTTTGTGGTTTAGGCTATGATTGTTTGTGTTATCGGTAATTATCCTCGGTCATTAGATTGACTCTTTTGACAGATAACGCCGGTCTTGATTGATTACACTAAATTTTTGTTTTCCCATAATTCTTCAGTGTAGGAAATGCAGAAGAGTAAAATAATAACATTTATTACCAGCTTTCGAAGGCGTCTGGTTATATGCGAGCTCTTTTTACTGTTGAACATTTTTTGTGTTAACTATATTAAATTAATATACTTATACAGTGATTGAAATAGCCATCGCCTATAAGTGATATATGTTATTCAGGCAAACTGGCCAAAGTCATCACAGAGGAATTCAGCAACTAACAAATTAATCAGTTTTAACCATCGGCGCCAGAAACAATGTAATACTCAGCAAGATTTTATATAGAGTGCAAGAAGTTCCGGTAATATTTTCAGTATTTCCAGCAGACAAACTTTCCTTATCCATTTGTAAAAAGGTATCTATAATACATGTATAATAGTAAATATTTGAATATTTCACAAAGCAAAACATTAATAAACATAATAAAAGGGTAATATATTTATGACTCAGGCTTATGTATACTACTTGTGTACCTTAATTTTTGGCGATGACGTCTCGCGCTGTATTGACATAATCAATTCGTTAACATGAAATGCATTAGGGCAGGATATGATAGAAGAGATAACTGAGCGTATATACTAAAGTGGTATACACGTGTATGGTCTTGACACCCATGTATGGTGTTACATGAATCTGTTTATTATGCGCCTGGCGTTCTGATTCGTGTAGGGCTTAAGCCCTGGGCGTTGCTATGGGAACCGTACTGGTTGAACCCTGGCGTGAAGAGACACAGCGTTATTTGTAGTCTAGAATTTTCGGGTCTGTTCATGCGCTATGGGCGTGTGTGTATTGTTGTGATTGGAATGTTCGTGAAAATGGAAGTTTCTGGGCTTCGAATGAAAAAGCTATAAATAGGGGCTGTGTTCAGAGTTGGCAGAGAGAAAAAAAAACAGCGGACACGGAAGAGTGTGACTCTCTCGTCAGTGTTTTGGGACCTTTCCTATAATTGCAGAACTTACAACAGACTTTATATACGGATTGTCTTCAGTTTGCCTTTTGGATTATTACCAGAACTTCACTTTTGGATTACAACAGATTGTTTTCGAGATGAAATCGGACTATTCTCTGGGAAGATTTATTTGAACGGTTTACGTGGATTATTTGTGTTAAAGGACTCTTGTTGAGCTGTGACAGTGTTGGTATCTAGAAACAAAAGCCTAGGATCCGGACTCTGGTACTGTACATTTTTATTATACTGTGTCATTGTATTTATTAAGTGTTTTGTAATTTTAGGGATATTCTAAGAATAAATTATAATTATTTGTTAACATAAAACCATCTGTTCTGTTATTATTAGGTTCCGTAATAATGATAACAGGCAATTACACACCTGCACATACCTGTGTGTGTATATAGGTGTGAATGATGAATTTGGCGATGCATGCACGACTACTCAGATAATGACTCAAATATGAGATATTAAACTTCATAATTCCAGCTTGTGTTTCAAGCTTGTCTGCAAGAAATATCCATGCTCATTCAACTATGAAGACTAGTGGAATACACAGCAAATAAGGGGAAATATTAACCGGAGGTCCGTCTGACTCTGGCCGATATTGACTATGATTGGACGCGACACGTTTTACCTTCGACATTTGCAACTAAAGGTTCATTCGGCAAACCGCCTCCCTTTAAGCACCTCGGCTTGCTGTCTCGTATTTCTATAGGACGGTTCTCCCATTAAATGCCACCAACGGAGCTATCAAATTGTTCTCCCGGCGTCTTAGTGCTTCTAAATGGCTGGTTTCAGATTAAGAAAACCAAACCTGCGTCAGAGGAAAATTACCATGAATCTAAAGGAGTATCCATATCACGCGTGATGGATGGCTGTCGTGGACATAAACTTGTCTAGGGGTCTGACTTTCTAATTGCAGAAATTACTGTAAGTAGGGTTTCTGTGTTTTAACTGTCGAAAATACCAAATAATTCAAATTTCTTGAAAATAAGGAATACCTGAAGTTAAGAAATATTGATTCATTTTAACCGGAACTTTCAGTGATGTGTTCTTTCACTGCCGCTTTAAAATTTTCTTATCCTCTATGTGTGATGTTATGTTTAAGTTGCATCTGTATCTACATTTAATCTACAATTCTCAGCACCAATCATTTTCAAATATATTATAAAGTATATTTTCAAATATATAGCAATATGTTACAATGCCTATATGACTATATTTTGCGGTTTAGAGATTTTCATTTGGAAATTCCTGAATATAACACTCAGTCGAAGGCCATTTCTTCAATACTATTAGGACTGTATTATTGCTTACCATGTCATATCCGCATGGTCTAAAATCCTCCGTTTGATTGGGCAGACCTGCAATCTGGGCATCAAAGTATGAGATATATAAGGTAAGTAGAGATATTATGTTACTTTATGTATACAGAAATAAATATATTCTTTAAAAAGTCCTGACCCTCAGCTGAATATGAGTCATTACTAAAGGTAATAACTCTAAAGGTAATAAATATAGACTACATTGACCTAATTCTGGGTTTATTAGGATAGTTATTTCACCTATCTGCATGTAATGCTTGAAAATCCTAGGTCTAGTGGTTACGAGTTGTGCCCTGCTAAATTAAAATCGTCAGAATGAAAGCTGCAGCATTCACAACAAGAGACCCATAAGCCTTTCTTCCACGCTGCGCATAATTGACCATAGAAAGCTTGATTCTGAGGGTGTATTAACATGATTTACATCGCTCTATTTCATGTTAAAGTTATACCATGCTCGCTCTTATTAATTCTTGGTTAATAAGATTCTTGCTTGACGCCGATGTTTAATTAGTCAAAAGAAATTCCTGTTAAATGTCATGACATTTAAGCTTTCAAAGTGACTAAGAGAAAATTCTTGAGAGCGAGGGCGTCTGGAAACATAACAAGTGGGGGAAAATATGAAAACAAAAAGCACTCTTTCGACACGCATAAACAAAGCATTCATAATAAATGCTCCAAATTACCGCGTCTTAGAAACCGGCCTTAGGTTAATCAGGATAATCGCGTGTGGTATACAATGGGTCTCCCAGTGATGAATACAAAGAGCATATTTGTTAATCTAAAATGGATGTAAACTGTTAAGCACTCCTACTACTGGATAATATATAAATGTATAAATGTATCCTTTGATTAAGCAAGCCATGACACGTGATATCTTTATACAGAGACGGAGAAGTACAAATCGCTAAAAGTCATAATTGCCGGCGTCTAACATAACAGGGTGAAGGCTGCCCATGAAGATGTCGGCATCATTTAAGCCATTCCTGTCCATTCATGAGTTTGGATTAAGGCCAGGCTTGGACCTGAATTTACCGCTGTGAACACCAGAAAACATATAAAATCTTGATTGCATGTAAAAGGGTAAGATACTAACGTAGGTTACGTGAAGGGCCATACGATCGGTATGTTCATGGGGGAATACCAATACGAGAGAATGCATTGCGAAAGAAGTAACAAGCAGTCATATTTATCCACTGAACGATGGCTTGCTATAGAAGGGTTTGCTGGATTTCGCCACCAGGCGGGTGGCACAGGGCTAAGATAGTTCAGGCTTTCAGGTTTAAAATTTGGATCCATAATGCGATACCCGCTTTCAATGATCTTTTTTTAGGAGGGGGGGTTCTTGAAATGTCGTGAACGATGGCAAGTGTGTCCTAGATTAGGTCGTTTTTTATGATTTTCAATAAATCTAGCAGCGCCAGATGAAACTATATGACAGTGAACCTAACAGGTGAATTTGTAGCGCCATTTATCGTATTTGGAATGAAACTGAACTTTATTTTGGGTGCAAAATAATGAGGTATTTATTTGATAAATAAAATACAATAGGCCTATTTTACATATATACACCTGCGGAGGCAACATGTGCGTTAATTTTTTAAATCGGCAGAAATAAATACTGATATATTCAGGACATCAGTTACAAACTATTTTTTTTTCAATAAAATGAGAGTGTGTTCGAGTACAAGCGTTATGTTTCACCTGGCGCCCGGCATGCACTGGTGACCGAAATTAATAACAGGAAAATAGGAAGAAATCACCAGATGTCATTTGGTGCTGATAACGGGCTTGAAAAGTAGGAAATGTAGGCCGGAGCGAGCTTGGATTTGGTTATTATCCACTATCTAGTGCGAATGCTCGAATTTCATCAGAAACCATTTCCTATCCACGTTGGCATTCCACGAGCTTTGTTAAATCGTCATGTTATTCTTCCAGTACTTAAAACATTTTTTGCGACTGTATTGTGGAATTCATTGCTGATGCCAGGGCTGTTTGAAATGTCTCAACGAATAATGAAAATGCTCTAGGTTTATTAAATTGGGTAAATATTGATTATCCAGTTTCACATTGTTACTAAAATGTTCTATATTTCCATGTTTATTTTTAAAGATCTCCTGTCGAGAAATTTTTATTTTGTACAGACCAAATACATATAAATGACTGACTATCACAGTTATACGGTAAATGATATATATATCATTGGTAAAAACAAAGGTTTAGGTTTTATTTTTTACTTTCAGTCCGAATTTCTACCTGTAAATATTTCTACACTTGGTAAGTTTAGTTGGTAATTTCAATTTTGTAAACTGAGCTGATTAGTCTATAATTGTATATTCAGAACAAAGCGACCCTCATTCAAATGGTTTTCTCTATAGCTATTTCAGTAGGTCATGGAACAGATGGTCATATCTTTTCATATAAGTAAACAGTTGGTTATCTCTACGGGTCTTGAAATATTAGTAAAAGATGCTCATCTCTATAAGTCATAAGCTCTACAGGTTATTACGCTGAACTTTTTCTCTTTTCACTTGGTAAGTTTAGTTGGTAAGTTCAATTTTGTAAACTGAGCTGATTAGTCTATAATTGTATATTCAGAACAAAGCGACCCTCATTCAAATGGTTTTCTCTATAGCTATTTCAGTAGGTCATGGAACAGATGGTCATATCTTTTCATATAAGTAAACAGTTGGTTATCTCTACGGGTCTTGAAATATTAGTAAAAGATGCTCATCTCTATAAGTCATAAGCTCTACAGGTTATTACGCTGAATTTTTTCTCTTCAGGTCATTAAACTGATGGTTATCTCTGTAGATAACAGTTACTTATCTTTTTAGGTCATTATGCAGATGGTTATCTCTACAAGTCATTAAGCAGATGGTTATATGTTCAAATCAGTAAACATTTGTCTGAAAAGGTCAGTAGGCTTATCAGTAGATTATCTCTCCAGACCAGGACACATCACTTACCTTTAAGGGTTAGTATGCAGACGGTTATCTCTAGTAGTGTGCCAATTAATCGACTATATCGATGATAATAATAAATATAATATATTTAATTTATATAGCGCTTATTCAACAAAATAGTTATCAAAAGCGCTTTACAAGACACAAAGCACAGTTTTTCTAAAACATAAAATGTAGATTCCTACTAAAACAAAGATTCCTAAAAGTTAAACCCAATTCCTAAGAACTACCAAAAGCTAATATAAAAAGGTAAGTTTTAAGATTTCTTTTAAAAGAAGCTAAAAAATTTAAGCTCTGATTGAGTGCGGAAGTTCATTCCACAACCTTGGTGCCACAGCTGAGAAAGCTCTCGAACGACACATCTCACTTCGTGCTTAAGGAATCACTAAAAGCCCTTGGTCAGATGACCTAAGCTGCCTGACTGGGACATAAAAAGTTAAGAGGTTCCTAATGAAAATAGGCGATTGACCATTTATGGCTTTGTATACTAATAATAAAATTTTTAAATCAATGCGCTGTCGCACCGGGAGCCAATGGAGTTCTTTAAGTATAGGTGTAATGTGGTCGCGCTTCTTGGCACCAGTTACAAGCCTAGCAGCTGCATTCTGCACTCTCTGAAGCCGGTCCAGTAACTTGCTAGGAAGACCACATAGCAAAGAGTTGGAACAGACAATCCTTGAACTGATGAACGCATGAATTAATGTTATTTGTGAATCTTGAGTTAGGAAACCCTTTATCCTAGCTATATTACGCAGGTGGTAAAAAGCCAAACTACAAATATTATTTACATGCTTATCAAGGCAAAGCCCTTGGTCAAAAACAACTACCAGGTTCCTAGCACAGTTTGTTGGCACAACTACAGAGTCAAATATGTTAAGAGTTTTCAACTGAATTTTTTACCTTTGCTGGTTTGTACCGATAATCAGAACCTCAGTTTTATCAGCATTGAGTTTAAGCAGATTCTGACACATCCAAACACCTATGTCATGCAAGCATGTTTCAAAGGTAGAAATGGGAACCTTTGATTCTGGCTTAAATGATACATAAATTTGACTGTCATCAGCATAAAAATGATAATCCATTCCATGCTGTCGTACTAATGCACCAAGTGGTAATGTGTAAATTGTAAAAAACAGAGGCCCCAGCACAGAACCTTGTGGAACACCGTAGGTGATCTCAGTTGGAGAAGACTTATGACCTGCAACACTGATACACTGACTTCGATTGCACAGGTATGACCTGATCCATTGCAAGGCATCTCCACTTATTCCAAGCCTGGTGGACAACCGTTGTAACAGGAGCTGATGATCCACTACATCAAAGGCAGCAGATAAATCCAATAGTATGAGAATGGATACTTGTTGGGAGTCCATAGCCCAGAGAAGATCGTTATATACTTTGAGCAGGCATGTTTCAGTGCTATGAAAAGGTCAATATGCAGACTGTTGGGTTTTCCTTCATGTATAAAGTGATACGAGTGGCAACGATCTTTTCTAACACTTTAGTAAGGAACGAAAGGTTAGATATTGGCCGATAGTGCTTCAAAACGTGTGCATCAAGACTGCTTTTCTTCAGTATGGGGGTTACAATAGCTGATTTCAAAGATGCTGGAACTTCACAATTGTAAAAAGACATGACACAATTGACAAAAAATTGGAATAAAAACATCCGCACATTGCTTAACAAGCCAGGTTGGAAAAGGGTCCAGTTCACAGTGCTTAGCTGGTGAGCGCTGTAAGATTTGAGAGATCTCCTCTTCAGATGGGGGTATGAAAGTATCTAGTGTGCAATCTGCAGTAGTGGCCTTAGCCATTTCTACAGGGAAAGCACAGCGCTGTTCTAGCAACTTATTGCGAATTGAAGCAACTTTATTTGTGAAGAAATGGCTAAAAGCCTCGGCTGTCACTGAGGAACTTGGCATCTCTGATTGTGAACGTTTACCAAGAAGGTTATTCACTATTGAAAAAAGAGCCTTTGAGTCATCACCACATTCTGCTACCTTCCTCGTATAAAATGAGCGTTTGGCCGTTAGAATAAGCTGAATTACCTCCTGTCTGTGTTTAACATACATTTCATGATGAACTGTTAATTTGGATGCTCTCCACTGTCTCTCTAATTTTCGCAACTTACATTTAGCAATCTTAATGTCAGGCACATACCACGGTGTATTTCCACGTATTAATATGTCTTTAGTCAGAAGCGGAGCTTGGTCATCCAGTACAGGTTTCACAACACAATTATACCGAGTGACATTAAACTCCAAACCCTTTGTTTCACATATTTTATATCTATCAGAAATAACCCTGGACAGAGCTTCAAGATCAATTGATTTTAGCTTCCGAAATTTCACAGTTTTGCTTTGAACGCTTGGTTTTGGTATATCCAGACTGCAGGATACCAAATTATTGTCTGAAACGCCTAAAGATGTGACTTTAATGATTGGTCTTTTTCTTTAATAATCGATTAAATTGTTTGCAATTTTTGTTTAATCGACCATAAAACAATTCTGTACGCACACAAACAGAAGTCATTAGCCAGATGAAATATTCCAATTCTGTCAGTGATTTAAGACAGACGGGCACAAAATAGCAGTCAAAATTAAAACTGAAGCTTGTACAACGAACAAATGTCAACAATTCAGTGTGATGTACGAGCCAGATGTAATTTACTCTGTCAGTATTTTATAGGTAAAATTCTATACATCAGACATCATGGCAAAATAATCGATTAATAATCAATCATTGGTCGTTTTTTATCTTTAATTCACTGAATATGTTTTTATAACCGAACCCGACCGTTAGTTATCTCAACAGGCCTGTCAGCAGATGTTAGTCTCAACAGGTCATCAAACAGATGGTCAAAATAGAGATCAATAAGCAGTTTTTATCTCAATATATTATCAGGTCATATGTTTTGTCTGTACATTAGTGATAATTTTTCATAAGCATTTGGTTATCTACACAGATCAATATTCAGATGGTTATCTCTATATAACAATATTACGTCAGACGTATGTACAGATCATTCGTCAATTTGTTATCTCTATATATCATTCCTCAGTCGGTTATCACTGCAGATAACTGACATCTGGATATCGTTACATATAGCTGATCAGTTGTTTATCTCAATAATTACTCTACACTGGTGAGTAGGTTGTTATTTCATTGGATGAAAGAAACATCCCGGTGGGTCACGGGGTCGTTTATTTGCATATTCATGTATATCCATGACTTGCTTCCGTGAAGACGTTTACACTTCATGTAAACCGGTTTAAAAAAACGGCTTCTTCAGAGGTTTCTGCTGTTTACACAACAGATTAAAGTAGAAGTAAAAAAACAAGTCTTGATTACGAAGCCTTGTTATATGAGCCTGTATCTCTCTAAGGTGGAAGACGGTTAGCCGATAAAACTGTGACGTAGAAACCATAGAAGGACTTTACCACGGGCCATGCCGACTGTTAATGTGAAGCCTGTATCAGGCATTTTCTAATTACAGCGCCAAGCCCCAGTCAATCAACCATAAGACAAAAGACTCCGCTAAAAACATTGTTTTATATAAATTGCAACCCCTATTATTAGAATACTATGTCAATATTAACACAAATACTTTGTTATTCATAGCATTGTAAACGCATCTCCAAGCTGTTGTAGCTTTGTCTTCCTTTGTCGGCCTTGATAGCAGCATGACAATCACGGAGACTATGATGTTTCTACAGGGGCGGATACAAAACTTAGGAAAATGGGGGTGAGGCCTCAACACCCTGCATGAGTGTGCCGGGAGTGGTATTGGACAAAAGAAAAAACTCTTGCATGCAGAAGTATAGGAATTGCAACGGTGGGAGATTTTTCTATTTCCCAGATTTCTTATATCGAAAACCAGGGGGCGCACTCATCCTGCGCCTCATCTGAGTCCACTCGTGATCTGTGTCAACTGTAAATCAGGTCATGACGCTTATCCCAAGCAGACTACGTCACTCTTCAGTTAATTTTGCCAAAAGGGGAGCACTTCCCGATAAATTAGCAAGTGTGCCTCTTCTATTTCCCAGGGGTTTGCCTTGCATGGCTTCTTTTGTTTTTGAAGCTGAAGCGGGTATGTGACCTGTAATGTAAAAATTCTGGCGTTTTATTGCAATTTCTGAGGTCCTTTATGTTTGTGCGTGCTTTCTCAGCGGCGCATTTAGACTTTTTGACGCCCTGGGCGGTCGTAAAAATTGCCGCCCTCAAACAGAACATTACATAATTGGACACAATCCGGAAACACATCACGTCAAATTTCCTCGTTTTAAGATGACAACTACGCAATTATATCGATGAATTCATTAACAGGGAATTTTGCGCCACACATTAAAGAGAAATCAGCTCTTTGCTAATGTTAATCAAAAGATCAAACCATTATATTTTATTATGAAATGCACAGGTAAAAAATAAATTGTAATTAGAACAAAAGCCATTACACTGCAGGATATACATATGATGTGGTAACTTAATTTTTCATATACAGACGATTTATAATTAGCTTAAATTAACATGGCAAATCCTCCTTTGGTGAGTGTCATTCAATTCTCAACCAATATAGGCCTACATACCTTGTTCCTTCTACAATCCCACCTCTTGTTATCGCATATGACAGCAGATACACCTAATACAGCTCTGTGATATGCATGGTGCTGCCGCAAGCAAGGCACTAAGTTTTTACTCGAAACCCGGGAGGTTATTTCATGGGCTATATGTGTGCAGAGCATGTTTCTTTTGCTTTAATTACAATATCCTCATAGTAAAATCCATGCTTTACCTAATGGCTACAAAAATGTATTTAAGAATCAGATATTAAGTTTCTGCATTTTGGTTACGGTTACCATCTCCATTTTTTTAGCAGTCTTATCTAATTCTTTATATAAGTCTGTTCTATTTCGGTTTGGAACAACGTGACATGGCGGTAGAACTCGCTTCCTATCATGTTATGTTGTGTCTACCACACCTGCGGGTCCTTGGCAAACCCCGGAGGAACCCCCCCCCCCCCCCCCCCAATGACGCTCTCGTTAGTTAGGGACACAGGTTTTCCCATTAAACATGCAGACCACTTACCCTGGGTGGGGCGGCGACCGTGAAAATCTCACCGCTTCTCGATTGGGTTTTGAACTCCGGGCCTCCCGTCTTTGAGTCATTGGACTAAACTGATGAATTAATGTTAGGTCACATCAGGGACCGGTTAAAGTCAATAACAGGATTACGCCTCATCAGGACAAAGTGATACACATAACCAATGAACTTGTGTTAAAATCCACACAGCAGTCACTATACAGTCATTGGTCTAAACTGATGAATTAATGGTAGGTCACATCAGGAATCGGTGATAGTCAATAATAGGAGTATGCCATATAAGAAAAAACTTTAAACATAACCAATGAACTTATATCTAAATTCACACAGAAGTAACTTTACACTTATTTGTCTCAACTGATGAATTAACAGTAGGTCACATCAGAAATCGGTGATAGTCAATAACAGGAGTACGTAAGGACAAAGTGACACACATAACCAATGAACTTGTGTTTAAATCCACACAGCAGTCACTATGCTCTCATTGGTCTAAACTGATGAGTTAATGGTAGGTCACATCAGACATTGGTGGTAGTCAATAACAAGAGTACGCCACATATGGATATACGTGGTTTGTGTGTGACATGTGCGTGCATTTGTGTGCGTGATCTTTTTTTATTTTATGTGCAGGTGTGGAGAGAGAGAGGGAGTTGAACATTAGAATCTTTACTGCAACAGGTTGAAAGCGAGAACAATCAAATTAATTGATTAATGCAGTTATAATAAAAGCCTGGTTACATCAAAGTAGCATGTATGCACCACATGTCTATTTAGGCCCTGTTACCACATACATCTGCACAAAAGTCATAAATATGACCACATGTACATTTTTGTTGACCTATGTGTACCAGTAGCGCTGTAGCTCTGGATAATAATATTTTGATAACTCTTGGCTTGTCATATCTTTTTTGTTATTCCTCCTTCATCCGTTACCTTTTTTGGCACAGAAGTCATTATATTTATACAGAATATGTAAGATTTCACGGAGAGATACAGAGATATCAGGTCTTTTATATATGAACATGACACTGATTACATGAAATAAAGTTGCATTTTTCTTTTCCCAGGAGTTGTCTTAAAAACGCCACTGTTGCGAGTGAACCATGCTAGGAAGTGATGACGTCACTGCCAAGGAATTTCCTGAATGAAGCCATATCGAGAAGAGAGCTCCGAAGAAAACTCATAGAATCAGCCAGCTCAAAGTCTGTTTATAGGCAATTTGAATCATCAACAATCCGCCTCGCAGTTCTGTTGAGGTTCCATAAGCAAAGATGTCCTGCTTTAAATTTCAGAATTGAGACATAACCGTTTCACTGCCGGGCTCCGTACAGCCCTCGGTGGGAAAATTTATACAAATATAAACCTGACCAAAACGTAATAAAACCTTTTTTTCTTTCCTCAGCCATGGTCCCTTAAGTTACCGGTAGGTCGCATGAAACAGAGTTTATTATGTGAAATACAGCAGACCGTATCTAAACACCGGGATAATAAATGTGCCAAAGGTCCCGGTGAGTTTTAATTTCTTTTCTACTTGGCATGAAGGTCAAATAATTTAGAATATTTCCTTCCGCCAAGGTGAGTTAACATGATTAAGAGACACTTAAAGGGATAAGAAAACTTGTCGTAGACTAATAATGCCCTAGTGCCGTAGTTTTACTGATTGACTAAAAACCTTTCTTCGTTTCCCTTCTCAATAATTCACTAGAACTTGAATGCTGATAGTTGTACAATGAAGTCAGCTTTTTATTATAGCTTTGTCCATTTTAGTTGTTTTAATGCAAGTTTCAAGTTTCTAAAAAAAACCATAAACATAAGATTTTATTGAACTGAGTGCACCATATAAGCAATTATTTTCAGATTTTATCTTCCTGTTGTAACTTTTTGTCTTCTTTTGACTAACTTGTGATTTGTTGTGTGTGTGATTTTATTTGTTATTTTTCAATTTCTTAAAATTCTCATATATTTATTAATTATTTATTTTAATTATATTTATATTTTATTAATCTAGTATTCACTCTAGATAAAGCCCATGTGTCCCAAATTGTTGCTTAGGGGACAGTTTGAAAATAATGAATCTGTTGAAAAAGAAAACTACGAAAATTCTATCAATATAATTGGTTAAAGGAGAAATGCAATTAAACCCGAAACTAAGAACATACGTATTACTCAAATTTTCATTTTGTACCGAACCTTATGTAATCCATTATTTACGCGAGAACCATGAGAAATTTAAGTTGGGAGGTTTAAAAATATAAGAGACACAATCCCAGACAAATGTAAGAAAATTAAAACCCTAGGAAAGATTATACATTGTGTAAAGACTATTTAGTTGATGGTGAAATCCATTTTATATGATCATATCCAAAATATAATGAAATCAGAGAGGAACTTTACAAATCTAACAGAGAAACACTTGTTAGGGATATCCCCATAAATTTAATTTATATTTATGTTATAATTTAATAACAGTGTAAAAGAAATCTGACTTTGTAGCGAACTGTTTGTACGCCTGTACTTCTGTTTTTGACTGGAGAACTGAGTGTCGTATAAACCCTTGTGAGGGTTGGGTATTAGAAGCAGACTTCTCCTATAATTTTCTTGCACAATGTAAGAAATAAACTCATTTATATATTCTTATATTATACGCAAGAGATCGTCTTTTGAAAATGCAAAATATAATATTATTATTATATAATAATTTAATTATAACCAGATTTCGACATATATACACAGTATTTTCTATCGATTAGAAGTAGCAAATGCAGCCACTTGTCACGTGTAAACTGCGTGGATAATAAAATTAAGTGCAGTGTTAAAGAGAATCCATGAGCACAATCAATTCTTATTTATAAAAGTGATTTATATTCATCTCAAGATACATAGTCAGTATCCTGTCAGACAATTTTATAACAGTGTGGTTGGAAACAGAAATCCTTGATTCAGGTCACAAAAAATGAATTATCGTTACGGACTCTGCAAAAGCTAAACAAAATAGGTGCAAATGGATGAATTTTTATTAATTTATGTAATTTTCTAGTCGCGACACAATTTGGGGTATTCTGCGAGCTTTCCGTTAAAAATGTCATAATTAACTTCAATTCTTATAATGGTGCAAATAGTCAATAACAAGTTTAGTTTATTTTCCAAACATATGAGGATTCTTAAATGAGTCCTGGTAAAAGCTTAAATTAGAAACATTACCGCAACATCACTGGTCCTCATTTGCTGAAAAAAAGGAACCAATCCATGACAAAAACCGTAGCGGGTGAGTCCGTTTAGAACATTTTCCCGTGGCTTTGTGTGGAAACGGACGTATTTTGGTCAGTTATCTAAAGATAATAGCACGGTCCCTGTCCCTGCACTCATCCCTCAAGAACGACACTATTTTGCCGATAAAAGTTTTGTTATTATTTCATATCTATATTGCACTCTTTTCATTCAAGAATGTTCAAAAGTGCTTTTAATGTACCTTTCTTATACAATAATAATCATAAGACTGAACCAATGTCCGGACATGGGTCCTATATCACTGCCACACACACGCACACACTTTATTCAACAAGGGAGGACGTATCAAATTTCTCCTCACACATATACATACTCACACACATTTCCCCTGTATGAAAAATGTCACAGTGTGACACGTTCCCCTGACGTCAGTGGATCAGATTTAATCTTTCAGGCATGGAAATTTACACCGAAATGTATTAACTGATCATGTGGGCCGTTTGGCGTAATGCTATATATTCTATATGAAATTTTTTTTTTTACAACAAATTAGTTAATTTCAGATCATTCACCATGCAATGCCTGAAATGCTTGCGTCACTGATCAGCCGATTGTCAGATTTATTGCCTCATGTAAGCCCATATAAAAATTCATGAGACCGGCGTCCTCAATGGCCCTTGAACCAATCCCTGTCAAATGAAAAACTGGGCGCGGGCTATCCTGGTCAGACAGGCCGATGTAGCAATGCAATTAACATGTTAACCAGTTTCTAATTTGTTTTGCTCAGTTTATAGTGCGGGGGCCCATGTAACTAAGTTTTTTAAAAGTCAAAAGCACTTTTTGTTAAAGGGGCCTATTCCGATATCTGACGTCTATTAACTAAAGATAATTCCTTGAACCTTTAATAAAAATAGACCAGAAAATACCGATCCCACCGAACAGAGGCTGTTTGTTTTGTCTATATCCACATGGCTTCATGATTTTCCGTATGTAAAACATTGTAGTGTTTATTTACAGCCTGTATATAAACAAATTCTTTCATCCGTAACAGAGGCGTTATACGAACATTTCATAATAGGAAACACCTGGAGTTCATTAATATGTAGACAGAGTAAGTTAGAAATCACATAAATTCTATGAAAAGCAGGTGAATAGCTGGCTTTAATTTTATATGGTGGTTCCATTAAATTTTAAAAAATTATTATTTTTTTTAAGTGGACGAAAAGACTGCACCCCCATCCATGAGGGAGGAGGGGGTGTAAGTATATCTCAGTTTGCAATGTGACCAATGTAATTATTTTGAAATGGACCACACAGGAAGAGATAATAATGACACTAAATGAATAGAGGAAAACTTGAGACTGGCGACAATTACATATTCCTCTGATGAGCCCTGACTCCATATTTGCAATGAAAATTGCATAAATTATGTAAATAAAACTCACTTATAATCATTTAAAAAATGAAGAGATATTTGAAGGAAATCAACCTAAATAGATGAAAGTGCTATTAGAAATATGTCTCCTTATTAGAATCACAACATCAAATCTTTGTTGCCTTATGTACAAAAAATGATTACAGTTTAAAATATGCAAAATATAGCATTTAATATGCAGGGTATAACAATGAATTAAGCTGAAACATATGTTGTTTGAGAAGACTAAGGACCATTAAAGATAAATCCATGGATATAAAGTGAATAGTAGTTTTTTCTTTCGATAGTAGGTGGCGCCAGCTGACAGTGCTAAAATAGAAAGTAAACTTAAAGAGAAACTAAGCTCAAATACAAAAAAAAAACAAATAAAATAAAATTACAAATAAAATAATTTTGCCACTCTAAACATTTGATAATGCATACATTGAAGGCACACATTTTTCTTATATATATAATATATTTATCACTGAATGAGTCTAAACATGCGCATGCTATTTGAGCTAAACTCATTCGTCTTAAAATAATTATTTTCTTTTATTAAAGCATAACATACATTAGTGTTTCATGACGAATCAACAGACAATTACTTCTGGAGGAAATCACCAATACTCATTTATGTATTGTGAACCATTATAATAAGCTGATATTTGACAATGTAAATGCTGAAAAACATTGTAGCCGGGTTAGCCGAAAGTATAGTGCTTTTTAAGATTGTGTTTTAATCAGTTTTTGATCAGTTGAGGTTTTATTAATTTTTTTCATATTTCGAAGAAGAAAGTAAAACCAAGGCGCTTATAGTCCATAAGCTCATTGATAAAACAACGAGCAAATTTTCCTTGAAGAAGGAAACACTGTCGGTAATCGTGCAAGGTTCGCTTTACGTCTGCAACGTCTGCAAGTATAAACGTTATTACATGTTTTCCTATGTTTAATTTTACAGGCAACACCACACTGAGGCGAGTATATTGTTATTCTAGAAGTTTTCCTAATCAGTCTGCCATCACTACTAGGTACGCCCGAGGGTCGCCGAGTTTTTACGAGCAAATCTACGGAGATCCGCTAGGCATATATATATGTAACGTAAATTATTTCAATTTTGTTTTACTTTCCTTTTTAAAATCGAAAATGAATGACACATAACATACCAGAAAATAATGTCTCCTGTTTTTTTTATTTCTGGTAAGTGCGTCATGGATATTAATGATAGGACTTTCGCTACTTGTATTTTTTAATTCACAAAATACTTATTCAAACATTATAAATATTTAGCCCTATCCACTATTTAGACCGAAAATATATATGGACATACAATAAACATAGAATAGTCTATTACTTAATAAACAGAAAACTGCAACTCGAGAAGAAATACGCGTGGGAATATGGCATTAAATGAAGGTGTTCAGCTAGCAGAGATATACACGTTTTCTTTAGATAAAATCTATTGCCTTATATTTGCCACTCACTGCAGGGTTTGGACAAAGGCCGTTATGCAGACTCATTTGCTAATGGAAACTCTGCAGGATTGTTTATGATCCTCTGCTTTGCGGGAGTTTGTGGAGACAAGACATATCAGGATATAAATATCATTGAGCCTTTTCTTTTAAGTGGGTTTGCTTGATACACTAACAAAAAAAAAACAAATGATACAAAATAGCTGGTTCACGGGATGCGACCCGATCATCAGGTGAATGTGGTTAACGGCGTGGTTTGAAAAGCCGAGACTTTACGAGATTACGAGATTATGCTTCGTGCGATTCGTGGCGGGGGGGGGGGGGGCATGTGAAAGACTGACACTGATCCTATTGTCCTCGGGTGCACAATAGGATTGGTCGGGGTACACGTGCGATACTGGAACATAACAGGGCAGGGCAAGGAGGCTATTTATAGTTTTAAATGTTATATATAATACAAAGATATATACCAGGATGCTCAATAGCATATTGAACTGATTTGTAATAGGGTCTTGGAAGCAGTGAACATATCAGTAGTATACATATGATAATAATACAAATATACTATGGAAATACACAATATTAAAGGCAAATATACAATATAAAAGGCAAATATACTATACTATACTCATACCAAGTGGAATCCACTCGGTAAACTCACCATGATGTAGTGGTAACGCCATGTCCCTCATCACTGCAAAGCAGTGAGAGAACAACTACCTGAACAGGTAAGTCTGCCCAGCGGATCCTCGTTGGGGAGGGGGGGGGGGGTTGAAAGGGCACGCTGAATATGAGTACGAATGCTAAGTTTGAAATATTTCAGGGTGAATTTGTTTTGATGGCGGCACTTGGAGAGAATTTCAGCTCTTGAGTTCAACAATGATCCAGGGGGGGGGGGGCGTTGCTATAAGTAGCTTTTCAGACAAGCAGAGATCACACTTCCTAGTCCCACAGAAGTAAGGTGCTGTCTTGGCAGATATTTCCCAGGAGAGCCTGTGGTTGATATTGTTGTCTTTTAGTGACCAAATGTGTTTAGACAGTTCAGTTTTTTTAGCGTGGGATCTGTTCCGAAAGGATTGCTTGTGGTTATTGTATCTTGTCTTGAAATCACCTTCAGTACACCCTATGTAGTGTTTCACGTCATTGTCTGTTCTAACTGTTGCCTTATAGACAATGCAATTCAGCTGACACTGACCATTCATAGGACATTCGTCTTTTTTGCGGGAGTTACATTGTTTTTGAGGTACATTCACGCATTGTCAGTATTTAAAACCTTCATATTATGTTTGCTGATCAGGTTAGACATGTTGGGTAGACAGCTATAGCTAATTTTCAAATTGTTCCTGTTGAATAACCTGTTATACCTGTGATGTTTAGGGAAGTGTTTTTCAACAAGTTTCATGAATTGTCTGCCAATGTTGGTTTTTACATGACGGCTGTAGGGGGGATTGAATCATATTATTTTCCTTTTCCTGTTTCTTTTGCTTTTCACTGTGGGTTCAACATGGAAAATTGCTATTGAGCATCCTGGTATATATCTTTGTATTATATATAACATTTAAAACCAAAAATAACCTCCTTGCCCTGCCCTGTTCCAGTATCGCACGTGTACCCCGACCAATCCTATTGTGCACCCGAGGACAATAGAATCAGTGTCAGTCCTTCACATGCCCCCCCCCCCCCCCCGCCGCCCCGAATCGCACAAAGCATAATCTCGTAATCTCGTAAAGTATCGGCTTTTCAAACCACGCCGTTAGCTTCATTCTAACCACATTAACCTTATGATCGGGTCGCATCCCGTAAAACAGACCGTTGTGAATTAACAGTGTTGTTTTTCTTCAGAGTTATACCGCTCTGGCCTAGTCTGTAGGTCATAGAGCACTTTACATCGGAGTGTAACACTACCTTCTATATATATATATATATATATATATATATATATATATATATATATATATATATATATATATATATATATATATATATATATATAGTTCCTAATTGTCTCGGAACTGTCTTTGTAATTTTGCCAAATTATATCGCTTGCGATATAGCACATCATTTATGCTACCAAAATTCCGCTTCAGTCTTGATGCGGATGTGATATTTGGCTTACATCAAAACCAAAGTGGTCCAAAACCTTTGATTAATACATGAAAGGTGAACCAATGAATCGACTTTCTTCTGAATATCACAAACCGACTTTTATACTTGTGTTAAGACGCGGGAGGTCTAGGATTACGATAAAAGACTTTGAAAGCATTTATCATGTTTAAACCAAACGTTCTCCAGAAGCGAGACTGAAATGAAAGCCTCGCGCAGAAACTGAAACATGAAATCCTGTGTCTAGACTTTCTTTTTGATCGATTTTGTCGGGCGGAGAATGCGGATAGGAATTTCGCAAACAGGTGTAGGGGGGGTAGGCTAATTATACCTATAGGCCAGGCAGCGAGTGTATATATATATATATATATATATATATATATATATATATATACACAAACATATATATATATATATATATATATACACAAACATATATATATACATATAAATTGGTGTGTTGGTTCTCGTAAGAACTTATTTTGAATGAATCTGAAGTTTTTAAGGGTTAAACCAAGGAACAACCCGTCAGTTCTTGGGAGGTTATCTCGATCACCATCTTAACAAATCAAAGGATTTTATACCACTGTCAGATATAGCAAATTCTTTGTCCATGGATGACCCATTAGTATTAAGGTCTGCCTTTGCTCTAGAACTGGCAGACGATGGCTGTGACCAAACTTAGAGCTGATTGACCGTGACACTGTACAGTCTTCAACAAAGTTTTATTAGGATCCTGGCGGAGGTACATTTAGGCTCCGACTGCATTTCTAGTTTCGTATGAAATTTAAATATTCCATATCATAAACCCTGTAAGATCTTTAATTTTTGTTAATAGTGCGGAACAGGTTATCATTAGAAGTCGGCTGAATATTTATGATGATCCAAACTTTTATGTGGACCTCGATCAATATTTCTTGCATGTATTTTGTCCCTCTCACTTCGTCTGTATCATCCCATACCCGTCCTCTTATACCTGTCAGCAGTCTGGGCCAGTGGACATCGCCGGAGCCACCAAGGACAGAAAACAGTCTTGGAACGAATCCCAGTATACAAGCGGACTTTTTCATACAGATTTTTCCTTAAGATATCAATATGCGGTACAACATGCAACAGATCTGACCTACTATATGAAGCAGGAATTGGTGCATACCAGTCCATGCAAGTTGGCCGAAGTCAATATCGACAAAAAACCATATGCATGACTACCGATGATTCTGACATGAACTGCTGTTTAATTGAATTTATATGTACAGCAAACCGAACAAATTTTGTTATATATGAATTTTATTAATGTATTGTGTTACGAAGACAATTTTTTGAGGGGAAAACCCTGGGCCGATCCGGGAGTCGAACCCAGGTCGGTGGCGCACATGTCCGGCGAACCAACCGCTTCGCTTCCCGTAACACACCCCCTCTTAAGAGCGTTCTGCTGCAGCTATCAGAACAAGACTAATTATCCCAGGAGTCGCACTTTGGTGAGCTTATTCCCCGGGCCACAAAGTTAACCGTCACGTTAGACCAGCCCCCATTTTGTTACGAAGACAAATTTTTGAGGGGAAAACCCTGGGCCGATCCGGGAGTCGAACCCAGGTCGGTGGCGCACAAGTCCGGCGAACCAACCGAGACAGTTCGGTCCGCTTTTATGTCACCCCGTAACAATCGTGTAAGTGCATGAATTGCGCGTATGGTCCTTTTTGAAAATTTCTAACCATGGGGTGCAAACAGCGTGTAACCATTTATTCTGTGCGTCTAACACGCGAATTCCCAGCAATGCGAGGAAACAGTTTCTTTCGAAGCGTAATGTCAGTGAGGGAAAAAAATGGAAAGTACGTAAAATCTGGTGCTTATAACCCCGGCGATTCCTGTGACAGTCAGTAGCAGACAAAACATGCACTTGAAATCATCAAAATATGTGATCAAAGAAATTTAAGGGTTCCGTAATGAAAACTTCTTTTTTTTAAATAATTCACACTTAATTTACAATCATTCAGCTGATATATGAACTTCCTTGGTGCTACGGTTAACGAATGGGCCCCGCCTTTCAATAACTATGTCACAGTAGCATATGTTTATTTTCAACAAAAAAAATCAATATAGGCCAGTCAGCCTGTGAGGTTTAAGCTTCCTGGGCCTTGTGGTTACGGTGTTCTATGTTAATCACAGACAATGGCCTCTGTAGAATATATAGCTCAGTTATATTTTTTCGTTTTCCCAGAGGACCTGTCAGCATGTGTTGCTTTAACTCCCTGGATCTTGCAGTAACAATATGTGCCCTGTTAATGAAGGATGATGGCTTTGGGGGCATTTGATGTGCAATTCGGAGTGTATAGGTCACAATGTCCTATATTTTGATTTCCACATAGGACCTATATCAGCACAGGACCTGACAGCATGTGCAGTTTTATCTCCCTTAGTCCTTATTTACATATAATGTAAAATTCATTTGAAAATAAAGAGATTGTTTGATATTAACGGTGCCCATTCACCTACCTTTTGAACAAGAATTTATGTGATTTCTGGCTTCATCTGTGGATATATTAATGATCTAACGGTAAGTTTTGTTGTGAAAAGTTCTAATAACGCCTTCGTGAAGGATGTATAAACTTGACTATCAACAGCATGTTTGTAAATAGAGCAATGTTGACAAACGGGAAAAACATGCAACCTAAGGTGTAGGTTGCATTTATGCGGAGGTAGAAAGGTCACTTGTTGCAAAAACCCAATTGAAAAGATCTGGCTTGGTCTACCTGCCTACAAAATCTACCTCCCTAATTTTTTGATAAATTCTATCTGATCTTACCTTTTATCTCTTTACCTACCTAACTAGTTTCTGAACCACCAATACCTACCTTATCTTCAAACCCTCTTAATATTTGTGATTAGTCTTTCTACCACATCTAGGGCCTTCATATCAGATCTGTATCTACCTTCCCTAGTCTACCAATCATATCTACCACCCCAATCTACTTACATTATCTACCTGTCTAATGTACAAAATGCGTTTATATATATATATATATATATATATATATATATATATATATATATATTGTATTACAGGCCTGTCCTGCATTACAGGCATAAATATATCCTGTACTGACAAATCGGCAGCAGGAAAGACAAATAATTGCCTGTTATGAACTATGCTGTATTGGCAACTGATTTAGGAAGACAAAGCTTCCTGTGAAACTGTATGCTGTATTGGTCAATGGTTCAGCTGATGGTTTAACTGAAGATGAACTGACATAGCATGCAATATTAAGCTTCGCTATCAGTTCATGGTCCGTCTGGCCCCAGAAACTACCGAAACTACCGGGCCTGAAAATGGTTGACTTAAAAAGTCAAACTTGTTGTCAAATACTGGGTTGTGAACTATTAGATACTAAACAATCGGTGGCCTTTTTAGGAACAGACCGCCTGTTCCATTGACGTAATAACGTCGCGAACCTCGCGCTCGACAAGGCTGCCTGAAGAACAAGTCAACTGGAGCAGTTGTACAAGAGCCGTCAGCAGTGGATCAAACTGCGTCTATCATTGAAGTCAGCACCTCAGGGACGTCTTCTCTTTTTATTGCCTAGACCGTCGCCTGGGGTTAAAGAATGCCAGAAATGCTTCACATTTCTTCCAAGGACTGCACGGGAGACTCTGCTCTGAGGGAACTTACTCTAGAAGACGTATCACTTATGACTTCCGCTTCGAGTTCTTAAATCTCGATTGTTTCCGGCCAAAAACAGCTTGCAGATGCAGCTGTTAAACTAGTCGAACATAAACTGAGCGTGAAACTGAGCGTGTCACCACTCTGGGAACTGGCAGTACTGGTCAGAACACTCTGGATAAGTACTTGAAGATCAGCTGCATAAACTTGCAAAATTTTCCAGGGTGAAAAGTCACCAGCAATTGGCGAAAGTATAATACTGACACAATCAGCCTGGGACGTCGCTCTTGGGCTGCTCAATATAATACACTTTAAACTCTCCTGCTGCAGGAGTTGCCAAGCATTTCGACATTGGCCTCTTTGACTGGACACACAATGTTCTTGCGAAAACAAGACGAAATTCTGTTTTACATTCGTCTAAAAAAAACTTTGGCTATCCTTGATAAAGAAAAGTACTTACCCTCTTATCTGAATTTGTTGTTTTATGACTGTAGCTAACTCGCCCCATTCTCTCAATGCCATTGTTGTTGTCCCTGTAAATAAAAATATACATAGACGTACATACAAACATGCGTGTCTACATAGCCTGATGTTAACCGCATAAACTACACATCCATCCATCTATCATTAAAGCCACAGCAACAAATAGAAAATCGCGATTTTTAAATGTAAAATTAACAGGTCGAGACACAAAAAGGGGAAAATGTGTAGGTTCAGGAAAAATACAAATAAGGCTTCAATTCTTGTAAAAAAAATGCCTGAGGAACATAACATTTAGTCCATTTTCTATGATATCTTTTAGATTTTTAAGGGATCGAGACAGGAGCACAAAGAACAATTTTTACTGAAAACTCCTTGCTCTAAAAAATTATAAATCGGCTTGGTCTAAAGAAGTTGAACACTAGAATGACCACATGTAGACCTTCTCGCAATAAAACGCAGGCTTGTTTGTGTTTGGATTAAGTGCCCTGTTACTCGCGGTGGCGTTAAGACCGTTTTATCATATTAATTGATTTCAGAAACAGAAATTTCAACTCCTTTTTCAATGTATTGTTTCAGGCAATGTAAACATATATGTGTGTGTCTTTTCTCCAAGCACATTTCAATTTTTCCTTAATGAGTGAAGAACGAAAACAATGTCACAGTATGTAAGTCAACGTTAACATATACATTATTAAAGGTAATGCATAAGATGTCATCTAAAATATACATGTATTTCTAATTCAACACATCTGGATATTGATTTAATCATTTGTAATGCATGGGTTGCCAGTAGCCAACTCTGAAAAAAAATCCCTGCATTTTCCCTGACTATTCCTTAAATTTCAGTTGGTTTTCAAGGAAAATATTTTCACGAAAATTTTGAATCTTGTGTCAAAAACGTCATTTTACAAACAACGCAAAACCTCATTGGAAAACATATGGATCACCAGAATCATACATCAGATCCTGCTTTTTTATAATTGTTCAGAAACAGAATTTGTTCATCATTATTTGTTGGTGTTAATTGTTGTGTATTCTTTATTACTCTGCATCATCAACATTAGATTTTTATACAAAATTAAAAGGGAACAAGATTAAATCTGCAAACACAGCTGACCGCTGGCAGCCCTGTAATGTATATATAGCTTACTTACTTTCTGACTGTCTTCTAATTATTTCACAAGTACACATAAGATAGAATATGACAGATATTCATGTGTATTCGTAAACAGCTATATTTAATTATCTTTATGCACAGAATATAACCCGCGTTGTGGCCAAAGCTTTACTTCAGAAAACGTTTGTGTTATAAAGGCAAATAAAGTGTGGTGGCGCCACCTTTGAGCCATTATAATAATCACTGTGTAGCTGCTCCACCATTAAGGGTGATGTCTACCTTGACAATTTATACATTAATCGTAAGAACATACGGGAGGAAAAGGTTAAATTATACAAAAACACTGTAAAGCTCTGTTTGGTATATCGAAGTGACAAACGGGCCGCTTTACGTCACGCAGTTAACATTACGTCATGAAAACATATATACAAAACAAACGGAAAGTGCATGCGTGGGCCTTCTGTTCTGGCGGTTGCCATGGAGCTAACTCAGCTAAATATTTTGCATTTTACAGCCCTAACAAATCATTGAAAACTATTGATATACGCTATCAAAAATATATCAGGTCACTTTGAATCAGTTCATATTTTATTGAAACAGAAATTACAGACCAACAAACATCATAGTAGGGCTCAGTATATAGCTTTTGACGCAATTTTTTCATGTCTTAGGCCCTATTTAAAAACATAAATTACCATGAAGTCTATACCATGATAGCCTCAGGGTTTTTATAGCTATATGTTTTAATTAGATTTAATGACATACTGGATACTTTAAAACCAGTGTCAGTGAAAAACTTAATCAATGGACCCCTATGAACTATTATATTATTAATAAACGACTAGCATAAAAATTTTTTTTTTTTTTACGTAGGATACATGATCTATCATTGACACGAAGGAAATTATAAAGTGGACAGCCTTTTGTTATGTATCTGACTTTATACATCAAATATCTTGCCTGAAATCAAACTTTTTTATAGTTGAGGCAAGTAGCTACTTTAAATTTAAAGACTCGCTTTAAAAACAGCTCATTAAGTTAAGTGCAGGAGCGGATCAAGTGGAGGAGTTTTGGGGGATACCCCACCCACCGAGAAATTACAATTTTTCCGGAATTATTTATAGCTAAACCCACTTGCTGGAGTTGGGCATTATTCTCTGTCATTACTGGATACTTAAAAATCAGTGTCAGTGAAAAACTTAATCAAGTAAGGTTAAACCCCCCCCCCCCCCCCGCCCCTCCCCCCCCCCCCCCCAGGAGAAATTACAATTCTTCCGGAATTATTTAAGTTAAACCCGCTACCTGGAGTGAGACATTATTCTCTGGGTGTAATGCTGTAATCATACTCCTCGTACCCTTTCCCCAAAAATCCTGGACCCGCAGTGATTCACAAAATCATGACCCATGGGTCATGACGCTCAGCTGCTAAGCATGACCTGTGACATTATGGGCTGAGATTCACAAATTCCAGTCAAATTTTTGAAGAACCTATTTGCCAATTTTGTTGAAACTTTCTACGATGACAGAAATATATCACGTCTGGTTAAAACACAGTAACTTGATGGTCTTAGGCAAAATATATGGTTGTTGAACTATCAGGAGCTATCCCATAGCTTGCTTGATACCAGTCAGTCTCAAAAGGAACACCACACAGGCCAGATATAAGAATTATTGAGAAACGGGTGCTTCTGTATGAATTTTTATTCAATATAAACAAACTGTACTGAACTTTCATAACTGATGGTAATATTTTTAAAGAAATCGTTGACCCAGTCCTTTGCAAGATTACATTAATATACGTCCCACTGCATTCACTTTAACAGTTCTTGCGATAATATGTTCAAAAGGAATTTAAAGATGGCTACCTGGTGGCCATATTGGATTTCTGACAGGTCTGAAATTCGACAACAATCATCCTCTAAAAGGGACCAAACATTTAAAAAACTCACAGAAACTGCACTGACAAAAGGATTCTAAGGTGGCTACCTGGCAGGCATAATGGATTTCTGACAAGTCTGACATTTCATATCACGAATACTCCAATAAGAGACCAAACTTGTGGCAATTTCTCCAAAGAATGGTAGAGAAATGAATGTCCAAAACAATTCAAAATGCATGATCAGGTTGGAGAGATCTCATATAAGATCTTTCGACAGGCAAATGTAAAAAGTGTGTAAGTCCAATATTTTTTAAATTATCAACTTGCTTTTTAGTAGGGTCAGCAGGGTATGTAAACTGTAAAACCTGAAAGAAAGGAAACGCAGAAAACATCACTATGAGTCTTGTAAAACAAATAAAGCCATCCTAAATCCAGGTACAGACCCACATATTATCAGAACAAACACTAGGTGGTATATCTGATGATTTGTATAAAAATATTTAGATATCTAGAAAACTAAGTTAAATGTTATGATTCCATAAAATAAACTGCAAAATGTTCCCATCATTTTATAAATCAGTAGCTGAACATCAATACAATACTCTATTAGTCTTAATGCCTGGCCGAAGCATTACGCAATACCTCCGGCAACAGTGTTTTTGTTATGCATTACTGATGTTCTCATCATTCAATGGGCTGATACAAAGGGAGTCATATATCACAAGTGTCGCTCACAATTACGGCCACACAGTGAGATGTACCAGTTGGAGTGCAATGGTTATATATATACAAGAAAAATAGAGATGGTCTACAAAGTAAGTAGAATCTGTCTAGAGTGATGGGTAACTACTAACCACTTAAAACCTGAGTAATCGTTTGGCGACGAATGTGTGAATAACTTTGACCTGCAACCTTTAACCTCCTGACCACCTGACCCAAAAATCAATAAGTTATTTCTTCAAGCAAAAAGACCCATAAATATGATGTTTGAATCAAATAGAATGATGCATAGATGAGGCATATGTGAAAGACTGAAGGTTTTGGATGAACAGTTTAGCTTGAAATATGTTCACAAGCATTTGGAACAATTTAGTATTGTGACTATGACCTCTAACCTTTTGAACTCAACATCAATAGGGTTCTTCCCCATTGGTAGGTAAGCCATATATGACAGGTGGAAGGTATATGTTGAAAAGTTTGCCTTAAACTTTGCCACGCAAGAAGTGGGTGTTGTGAACTTGACCTTTGACCTCTAATCAATCGATGTGTCAATGCTGGAAAGTTTGGAATGAAAAGTCTAGCTTGAAATGTGTCCACAACCTTTTGAAAGAAGTGGATCATGTGACACTGACCTTATGACCTCAAAATCTATAGTATTCTTCTCCCACGTGGTTGGTAGCCATATTTGAAAGATCAAAGGTTTGGGATGAAAGGTTTGGCTTAAAATGCATACACAAGCTTTTCAATGAAGTGGGTCCTGTGACCTTGACCTTTGACCTTGTGACCTCAAAGTAATTATTTTTCTTTCCCTGTTGGTAGTAGAGCTGTATGTGAAAGATGGAAGGTTTGGGATAAAAATTTTGGCTACAAGAATTAATTCTCGGGGGTAAAAACACAGAGAAAATAGGTCGCAGTGACCTAATTTCAGGTTTGCAAGGAGATCTTTTTAGAACCTTTTAGACTGCATAGGGTTCATGTTCCTAGCCCTTAGTGTTACGATTTGTGCCCTGCTAGCGGACGGACGGCCGGACGGAAGGACCACGGAATAGGCCTATCGCTATAGCACAGCATGACTGAAGGTCAGCCAAGCTAAAAAAAGAAAAGGGGGACCCATGGGTCACTGTGCTCAGCTGGAGTTGACTTGAAGGTAAAAATCTAAAATAATATCAAATGGAGATGAAGTGTAAGAGGAAGAGGTAATATAGGCCATGGTTGGTTCATATGATTGTTTTTTTATTGATGAGCAAGAAATTGTTGCAATAATATTTTGTGACGTGACCATGTGTTTCCTAATGCTGAAACTGAAGCATGTGAGCAGTTTGTGAACATATGATCTGTGCTATTACCATGATCATTAGTTGGCTGTTTGATTAACTGTTGACATTTCAGTAGTTTCCACATTTGTTCAATTGAATCTATTTTTTTATAATATATGTTATTAAATATATATGTATTTTTTATTTAATGAAATGCCTACAGTTGAAATATAACTAATCAACAACATACACAAAGGGCAAACAAAGTCTGATCTCCATTTCTGCTGAGGCAGGAAAAAATGAACAAATGTTTGTATTAGATCCTCATTTTTTTATCACATCAATTTTTTATCATAAGTTTATATTTCTATACATTGTCAATATAACATATATATCTGAATATAAAAGTTGATTCATAATTCTCAACTGCATCATCATAAATCTCAATCTTGTCAGATAACACCACATCATGCATACAAATGTTTATTTTTCACCACAAAAATATATCTTTTAAATCTGCAAAACAATAAATATCTATAAGTAATACTTGATTTGGATTTCACAATTTCAATTTGTGTCTTTATTTATCCATAATGTGCTTCATATTTAATAAATTTAAGCATACTGATAGGTTTAAATATATTTGTTAAAATCATTTAAAAGAAAATTGATTTCTTAAAAAATGCTACATTAACACAACATGGCATATTCTGGATTACACCTTGAATTGCTTTTTCAAGGAAAGTTTTTGTATATTGGAGTGGAAACAGCATTACAATTAAGGAGATACAGTGAAAACAATAACAATTACTGCATAACACTTGGTGGATTGGGTTTGCCGGGGGGGGGGGGGGGTAAGGGGAATGGGGTGGCGATATGAGAATAACTGTACACCTGTCACAGCAGGGGATCTCACCCAGGGACTGTAACAAATCAGAAATCCTTGCATAGCTGACTTCCAGTGACCTGGAGAGGGCCCCTGAATCTTTAATCTGTAATCAAAGCCAATGACTACAATAGAGCCTCAAGAAAAAAAAATCAATAACTAGCCTAATTTTTAAGCTTTCATTTTCAAATTTCAGATTTAAACAAATGAAATACTTATGTTTACATGCTGTGAAAATTAAATCAATGGTACTTACAGGGAAAAAAAACATGCCATGGTCAAAGTTGGGCAAAATTTAAGGTACTGATTTTATGTTAATGCTAATAACTTAAAAAAATTACAAAATTCAGATATAATTTTGGGTAAAAAATTGAATCTTAATTAAACATAGTTATAAATTTGGGAAAATACTCTAGTTTCAAAATTTTTCATGTTAAGTGAGTAAATATTTTTCCTGATTTTTTACAAAGTCCATTATGTTCGGGCCCATAACTTAAAGAAATTATACTTAACAGACCTAATTTCTGGCATGTACATAGGAACTATATAGAGGAATATTTATGGCAAATATGAGGAAAAACAGATGAGTGGTTTTGATATTAGGCAGTCCTGAAGTGTGAAAATAGATTTTTAATAAAAAAAAATCAGGTTTTATCTTAATTTCTCAAAGGAACAAAGTCGCAATGACCCAGTTTTCGGCTTGGTAGATCTTTGGGACATCTAACATTATGCCGAATTTCGGATTCCTAGGTGTTACGGTTTCAAAACGTGCCACACCGACTGACAGACAATGGACCATGACAATAGCTCAGATGACTTATAGTCAGCTGAGCTAAAAATGAGACGTAAAATAATAGATTATGAAGTGAAATTTGTGCCATACTAAGATAGTGTCTGCAATGATTATGAAGAATTGGTTCAATCAATTTAGTTCAAATTTGGTGAAAGGGAAATACGTGAGAAAAGAGTATACTATTGCTTTTGGTCATTTACACCATGAGAACACCGCAAATATGCAGGTAGCATATAATAGAGTTTTGGTCACAGTGAAAATGACCCAACATATAGACATTGCTGAGAAAAGCGGTGTACAGGTGACCAATAACAGAATAAGCAGATTTTTAAATTAAGTGAACAAGCCAAATCATTTTGGAAAGTAGGTCAACATAAGTGGCACCAACAAAGGTGATCCTATCCAAAATATTCCCGAGGGGAACCCTTTTACTGAACTGAATTTGAAGTAAATCGAATGAATTTAAGGCATGTTATCACGAAACCAATTCCTGGGATACAAACAGACATGCCCAAATCAATGCCCCCCCCCCCCCCCGACTCTTTCAAACGTTGGAGACAGTTATATTTGTAATGATAGTACAAGTACAAACCTGTAATGAGGTATATTATTTTAATTTCTATGATGCCATGGAAAATCTTTGATCAATATCCTTATATCATCAGCAGTCAGACTTTCATTGTGCCCAGACACATACTTTCTCAGACTCTCACTGTGCTCAGTCACATATTTTCACTGAAAAGTTCATCATATAGGCCATGATTTATACCCCACCAACGGATAATACTATAGAATGCTACTGAAAGTCCTATTTATATTGCTCAGCACAGGGTTTGCAGGTTAACAGTTACCCGGGTAAAACCTGGACTGGGAAAAACAAATTTTACTCCTGTATTACCCGGGATTCCCGGATTTTACCCCTTATTCCTATTGATTAGTGATGTGCTCTGCACAGAAGAACAAGTGGTAAATGTTTTTTTTAGATATAGGTGCTGAGATCAGACAGCTTTGCTACCAGGAATCACAAAATGTGTTTAACTTTTGCTGAACGGTCAGAGAGAAACAAGGCTTGGGTCCTGCTTGATAAAAGTAAATAAGCATTAGGAAAAGCCTTTGGAAAAAGCTGTGCAAAACCCTGGCTAAAACACAGGCAAAACCTGGGTAAAATACTTTAAAACCCAGGTTTAACCACTGGGTTGGGTAAAATAGGTATTACCCTAGCCATTGTGAACCCTGGCTAAGCATCAGGGTTGGGGCGAGTACACTTTTACAGTTCTGGAGTACTACTAGTACTTGACAGTAAACCAAGTACAAGTATGAGTACATGTACAACCATGCCCTCATGTACAAGTACTCATAGTTTTATACTCAGTTCGAGTATAGAGTACATGACTTTATTTCCTCAAAGGTACTTAATAAATCTTTTATTGCCAATTACTTTTTTTTGTTCTGTATCAATACCACAATGTAGACAATGTTTATTATTCATTACATTTTTAACTGTATTTTCGGACCATTAAAGCAAAATAAACTCTTGCATAAGTCCACAATTTTTTTATACATCCACTTATATATCATTATATAATTATTTACAGAATTTAGAGCTCTGAGAATGTGCTCATCTCAAATAATACATGTATTACTCTGTTAACAGAGTTCCGATGTGATCTCAAGTAAATATTTTAAAGTTTAATTTAAGAGGCGGGTAATTTTATTTTTTAATTATGCTCCCCCAAACCTGATTTCAGCAGTCCTTATTCATTCAAGTTACAATATACACATTTTCCTTGATTATAAATTAGGCTTATGCATTAAGTTCATATAAGGTGGTAACCAAAATAGTTCAAATGCATAAATTTGTTTTTGTAAGTGCATTTGCAAATTAATACTGTATTTACAGATACTTTACTACAAGTAAAAACTGCAACAATTTTAGGAAGTACTTGATATGTACTAATAGTACTTGAGTATTTTGGGCCAGTACTGGAGTACAAGTACTCTAAAAAATAAGCTGAGTAAAAGTACACAGAAAAATGTATTTAGGTATGTGTATGAGTATTGAGTATGAGTAATCACCCCAACCTCAGCATGACAGTGTTAGCCAAGTTATAAAATTAAATTACTCTACTGCTCAGAGATAAGAAACCACCTAAAACACAGAGGAATAATTTAATCTAAATATAAAATTATAACATTCATATAATCGAGAATATGACTTCCAAATGAAAATGCATAAAAAGTATTTGACATTTTATTCCCTAATATATGCAAGAGAATGTCCACAACAATTGATGCCATAGTGTATATACAGTATAGCAGGTGACTGAGAGTATTCTGACATATCAGTATAATTTCCATTTATGAAAGGTCTTCATAAACAGTAGGAAATGCATGCACACAAAATGGAAAGGTATCATAATCATGGTAAACTGCCCTGTGTCCCATAATAAATCTGCATTTCCTTAGTGAACAGGTGATGTATATATTATTTTCATACTTCTTCTCTGAAGAAAAAGCTATATATCAACTGGTCCCTTAATTTTCAGACTGGGCCCTCATTCTCTCCATCTTAGCTGGTAATAAGTGGACCATCTCTTCACAAATATCTCTCTCTTGTCTCATTTTGTCTGTGGCACTAGGATTTTTCTTACAATAATCAACAACAAATTTGTAATACTCCAAACTCTTTTTGGTCAGGGCCAATCGTTTGCTGACTTCAGGTACAAGAATCTTTGAGTACAGTCTCCCCACACAGAAATGTGCAACAAGAGCTGGTCGCTCGTCGTCATCTGAGAACTGTTCTGGAAGCTCCTTCTTAGCATCTCGTAACGAGTCAATGTAGGCTATGTACTGTGTGATGGATTGTTCTGCAAGGAGGTTAATTTTCTTTATGTTGTGAACTGTTGGGTTGCCCCCGCCTTCCTCAATAATAGCAAGCTTAAGATCCAACATGCCACTATAAGTTTCTGCAAGTTCATAAATTATCTGTCTACATATCAACAGATAAAACTGGGGATTCAGCTCCTTGTGAAGCTCTAGCAACATATCTATTCTGCGTTTATGCATTTTGCATTGTCTCTCAAAGTCCATCTCATAGAAGGCTAGCAGTTTGTAAGCTTTGCTGTAGTCTTGAATAATTTCCACATAATCAGTACAATGACCATCTAAACTGTAATATTTTTTTGCAGAATTGAGCCACCTCTGAACACAAAGAAATATAGCTCTTGCTTGTTCAAAGTCGAGCGGGTATTGATCAGTGATTTTTTCCTCATATATAGTCAGCTCCAGATCAAAGAATGTCTCTTTATCATCTTGCTCATCCCGCTCTTCTCCGCTAGTGGATGAACATTCCAAACTCTTGTTGGTTTCATCCTTCATTTTGTCTTCATTATGGCTCCCATCATTAGACACATCGGCCAACAATTTTTCTCTTGATACCTCTAACAAACCAAGTCCATATTTTGCCCAGCATCGGTCTATGTCTGCTAAAGCTCGCGGTATTTCTTCACGTGCATCTATTTCAGCCTGTCCTTCATTTTCTGTTGGAGTCTGATCTGGCGGGGGACCAGCTTCTTGTATAATCATACTCGCACTAGCTAGACAGTGCCTAGCCATCTTGTTCTTATTTTTGGTTAGGTAAAACTGTGACAGGGTCGCTGCATTAAGAGCCCACTCAACTGGGTTATACTTCATGGTTTCCAGCTGACGTCTGAGTGTGACGTGGCAGTATTTTGCTGATAATTCACTCTCTTCCATTCTACCATACACCTGAGCAAGATAATAAAGAGTATGGGTGTGCATGGCCTCAAAGCTTCCCAAGCGATTTCGCTCAAGTGCTCCCTCATCTGCATCTTGTTCTGGAACCTCAAATAATTCCTCCAATGTGTACGGAGTGGCCCCAATTTCATGCTTATAATCAATATACAATTTTTCAGACTTCTGCAGATATTCCAGTGCTGTCGACTCATTTCTCCGCCCAGCCCACAATATACCAAGTTGATTCAGTGTATTACAATAAATACCGCAACCAAATTTGTTTAATTTGAATTCATCCAAATCTTCCAATATTTTAGTCATTTTTTCTTCGGCTGTCGCAGTTTCCTCTGTATCAGCATAATTAATAGCTATTACCAGTTCAAGCCCTGCCATTATGGCCTTGTATCTTACATTTCCATCTTGGCTTGGGTCTAGGTCTTCCCCCAGTGACTGCAGACTGGATTTCAGATCTTGGCAAATTTCACGTGCCTTGTATTTAGACCTGTACGGCTCATTTTCAGGGTCACTCTTGGATTCAATTTCACTTAGAGCCTTCGCTTTTTTGTATTTATCGGTCCCTTCCTCTCTTAAAAAGTGGTAAACTGACTCCATGTTTACCAAATTCAGAATTTTAAGGATGACAGATGGTAGTACGCACTGACAGGCAAGCCGTTCTCTGGCAACTGTGGCCTTGACCTTCTAGAACAGGAACGAAGTAAATAAAATAAGCTTTTTTTGTAGATAAATACAAATATATAATTATATATTATTCTGTAAGTATGAATATAAAGCAATCGTCTAAAAAAATATTTATTGTATGCACGGGCGGATTATGTTTATCGATAAACACTGGGCAATATATTGACCAATCGGGTTTCGTGGACAAATATAGCTGCGGTCTGATGAAGCAAGATTCCACGCGAGTGCTTGGGACTCTGGTAACCAACGACGCTCCCCTGTCAAAATTAAAGCATCAACCAGACCTTAATGACGTGAATCAGTATGACAAAAGGGTATGAAGTTATTCAGATATATGTATTTATTAGTACACTGTTTTTTTAGAACAATCACGAGATATATGACGGACTTGCATTACACTTTCCAGCCCAGAACTTTACCTTTGCCAAGGCTTTGGCTTTGCTGAAATTGTAAACAATATTAATTTATTATTAATGTATAATATTTTTGATATTATATACTTAATATCAATAAGTCATGCATATCTGGCATACTGTAAGAGTTTCTACAATATAAGCCATGCTGTATGCAACAGATCTGTTGCATGTTCTCTCCCTGTATTTTTATTGTCTTACAAAAAACACAAGATTACACCATTTCGACACAAATAAATACGTGTTTCATGGTTTTGATAGCAACTAAATTAAACTTTGATCATAATTTTTAAATATTTACCAGAGGCATTTCAGTGAGTTTAGGAGGGACAGTAAAGAGTCTTATAGTCATATAGGCGCTTGGTGCCTTGTTGACTTGAGGAACTGAGAGCCACAATTTTGTTACAGCCATCACATTATTCATGATGTCATTGATCTAACTCTGTGGACAATGGCTTAATCTTGACAGTTGTTTACCAAAATTGATGCACTATTCCTTATAAGATAAGACATTATCCCATAAGCAGCCTTTGTTTTTGTATATATATTATACTGTATATAATCTTCCTTTATCTGACAAAATCATTGCAATATATAAAATATAAACTTGTAAATGCCTGTGGAAAAATTGGGGGGGGGGGGGGGCAGAACAAATCAGGGAAAAATCAGTGTAATTCATAAACCCAAAAGAGAAAATGTTCATATGCCCAAACACAGTCTCCACTGGATGATTTGCTATGGTGACTTTTTGCTATTCAAATCCCTAAAAAAGGTCAAAAGAATTGTCCTGGAAATTTCAGTATTCATAATGGGAAAGAAACAAAGGGGGTAGAATTTCATTTTGGTAAAATTCTTGAAACCCAGAATTAAGATGTCTCAAAATCTGTTACAGAGGAGAGAAAAGCCTATGGGACCTTGCTGTAGACCATGCGGAACAGTCTGGAGGTAGGTGGTACAATATGTGGATTTCAGATAAAGGAATTACCTGAAACTGCTCATTTAGTATCAAATATTCTGTGCCCATGAGCTTTTGCAACACATTTTGCAAAACATTTTTTTCTACATACAATATATTTCATGCTCTGTTCATCATGCACCTGGTGGTGTGCATATTCAAAACTAGGGGCTCTCAACATTTCCTATTCTGCTTATAATAATAATCTTTCTTCCTAATAAACTTTGCCAAGCACTCTGTATTTTTTGTTCAGTATATATTTAGTGTTATGTTTAATGTGCACAGTATTTCAATTTTACACTTTAACTATGATTTTTTAGTTTGCACAGTGTTCGTATTTGAGCTCATTAGGAACAATGTTTTTAATCTATATCTACTATCAATTGATCACATTTACATTTTGTTTGTTCCAAAATGATAGATGACAGACTCGGAGGAGGAGAAGCCACCATCTTTATTCTAGGCAGCAAAAATACTGTGAGTCATGACTGACTTTCTAATATTTTAATGATGACTGCAATATTTTTAAACACAATCACTATTAATAGCATGATATATATATATATATATATATATATATATATATATATATATATATATATATATATATATATATATATATATATATATATATATATATATATATATATAGTGTCTTTTGTTGGTGTTCAGATCAAAGTATAAAACATATATATGTATCTGCAGGTGTCAGGGTTGTTCCATATGTGTCTAAGTACAGTGGCAGATGATTTGATTTAGACTAGTAGAGGACCTATTACTTAGTATTTATATATTATGAATTTATTACATCACATTAAATACATTTGGAAAGTTTCACTTGGCCCTTTGGCAGTAATTCAGTAACTTGAAAGTTCTTTTGTTTTTGCAGGGAAAAACATCACTGATCTTAAGATTTCTTGACAGGTGAGTCCACATTTGAAAAGTGGTATCATTAATAAGATCAACTCATTTATTGTATAAATCACCTCACAGTTAGCATGGTTAAGCTCAATCATGTATGAATCAGAAATTTAAGAGCTTGTGCATCATTGACCAGTTCTCCTTAAGGTCTTTGGATATTTTAGTGTACATGTATATGTTATTTGATATGCATATTAATCAAACATTATGATGATAGTTTGGTGACCTAATCTTTATCATTTTTATTATATGCCATTTTTATAAATGTTTTGCACTGAATCCATGAGCTGCCTTTCTTTTTTTGACTGTATGACATAAAAGAAAAACAACCACTCTAAATGAAGTTAAGCATATTCCTCCCAGGTCACTAAAAATGACAGTGAAGTGAGTTCCAAATACCAATAAAACTGAATGACTGTTATATTTTAGAGATGAAGCACCAAAGCCAACCACAGCCTTGGAGTACACATTTGGAAGAAGAGCCAAAGGACCCAACATAGTATGTATTATCACAGCTATACTCTTGTTCCAACTGATTGTCCACATGTATTTTAGAGATTATGTTCTCAAAAGTTTATATTTTTCAATGATTCAATAGAAAGTTGCAAATTGAAGTGGTGACCTAATATGGCAATACAGAATTTTAGAATAAATCTCCAGGGTGTGTTTCACATTTTTTGGACTGTTTCCAATCTGCAGCCATCTACATTTTGGTACTGCTAGGTAATATTTTTTTTTGAGTGTTAACATGACATCATCCAAAAAGCATGTGTAGAATTAGGCTGTTTTTGCATTTGACCAATGACCTTGTCTACCATAAAAACAGCTGATAGGTTGTAACATGTTGACTGATTTCTCATATTTTAAAATAATCCTGTTTCTTAAATATTTTGTTAGGTGGGTGTTTTTCAGCCTTGTTGAAAATCAGTCCATTAATCTTCTACCCTACATAATAATTTTTCCCTTGAAATGTAACTAATAAAAATTTTCCTTACAAAAAATGAGTGGACATGATAGGATGCATCAGACCATCAGATATAGCACCATAGTAGACTGGTTTTGATACCTTTAGTTTACATTATAATTTGTTCAGCAAAGGGTGCCTATCAGTTTAGGATAATATTATCATACAAAAAGAGTTTATAATGAAAGGCGACTGGACATGATTGGGCATGATATGCTTCAGTAATAGTTGAGCATACCAATACTGTGCCAAGACTTGCATGTCTGGAATAAAACAACTGCTTTAATATAAATTTGAAAAAAAAAAAATGCTTTATTATAAATTTGAGAAAATTTCCTGCTAAGGTTGACTGAAAGGATAGGGCTGAGGATACTGATAACATGCATAAAGAAGCATGTTTTACAGTTACAGATTGGATGTTAGTGTCATGAAGAATCTGAAAAAAATTTGTCTGTCAGAAAAACAACAATGTCATTCAGTGCCATCAACCGAGACAAAAACATCCATAAAATTGTAAAGTGTACAATTAGAAATTTCATTCTGTATTGCCAGACTGTCAGATATTAAATATGAACAAATTATGGTAACCTTCATAAAGCAACTTATGATCACCACTTGGTAGCCTATGACAACTTAATTTCCCTGTGTAATCCCCCACCCCTTGCATTTCACTGGCAAGTGGTGCCCTCTTGCAGGAGTTTCAGGAATAATTTAGTGTTCATTTTTTTAAGACTAAAATTAATGTTTGTAAACAGAAAATAATCCAGTTCTCACTATATATATATTGCTATATTTATAATCTCTAGACTGCTAAAAATTTAACCCTGTTTAACCTTCCTGTTACATTATTATAAATTGAATATGCTTTCTGTTTTTATGATGTTAACATTTCATGTGCTCATGTGCACAGGCTAAGGATGTTGCTCATATATGGGAACTGGGAGGCGGCACCTGGCTGTCCAAGCTTATTGATATTCCTATTTCAACAGAAACACTCAGGTATTATTTTCTATATCTGGAAACATGGAAGAGCCATGGTCTTGGCTCATTGTTTATGGTGGTATTCATCATTTAAACATGACCACTACTTCTCATAATATAATTGTAATTTACCATTCAGTCTGATAACTGATATTTGTTATAACACCTATTGACAATATATACTTACAAAGTTTTTGCAAGATTTTTCTTAAATAATTATGAAGACTTAAAAACTAAAAGCAACTGCTTAGCAGTATTTTTTTCCATTCCATTGTTTGCTCATTATCTAAATGAAAAATTTAATAATTATATTCTAACATATGGTCTGTCACTAGTCGTCACAAGAATATTTAATATTTCATCTTCCAGTTTTCTTCTTCTTTGTATAATGTTATCATGGTTCAGTCATTGAAACATCAAGCTCATATGATAATGCATACATTATTGAGTATTTGCATTGTAGAAAACTATCTATCATGATAGTTCTTGACCTTTCGAAGCCCAATGAGCTGTGGTTCACGCTGGAAACCCTGCTGGCAGCGGTCAAGTCTCGCATAGAGAACACAATAGCAGAAATGAAGGCTGACGATCCAAAAATAAAAGAGACATTAAAGCAGGCTGCATGGGAGAGAATAGGACATGATCATCCAGTAAGAATAAAAAATAATCCCAAGGGTGTAGAGCTGGTGTCATGAGGGGTCAACCAGGTCTGCATCTGCCATATACCCTCTTAAGCTGTTTTAATACAAAGTGTCTAATTTTGCTCCTTTTTCTTGCATAACAATTGCATTGTTTAAAAAAACTACTATTTAAAGTATTCCATATCCAGACAAGCTGTTGGTTAACACACTGTAGAATGTATTTGCATTGTCTTATTTTTAACTGTCTCAGCCTGTAAAATCTGTAAAATTTTTCACAATGGTGTGTAGGCAGATAGTGACCAGTTACGGATCGAGTTCGCGTTTCGTCCCAGTTGACTCACTTTTGATTGTTTTACGGCTCCTGAACATAGAAAATTTCATGAAAAATATAAATTTTCATGACAAATACACATGTACAGACTTTTTTCGCAATGCCTGCAGATATTGGCCTGATTTTTGGTGTGTGTGTGTGCAGATATAGACCAGTTACAGATTGAGTTTGCATTTCGTCCCGGTTGACCTATTTTTGACCGTTTTACGGCTCCTGAACATAGAAAATTTCATGAAAAATATGAACTTTCACAACAAATACACATGACTTTTTTTGCAATGCCTGCAGATATTAGCCAGATTTTTTGTGTGTGGGCAGATATTGACCAGTTACAGATCGAGTTCGGGTTTCGTCCCAGTTGACCTACTTTTGAATGTTTTAAGCCTCCTTAACTTAGAAAATTTCATGAAAAATATAAATTTTCATGACAAATACACATGTACAGACTTTTTTCGCAATGCCTGCAGATATTGGCCTGATTTTTGGTGTGTGTGCAGATAATGACCAGTTACAGATCGAGTTTGCGTTTTGTCCAAGTTGACCTACTTTTGACTGTTTTAGGGCTCCTAAACTTAGAAAATTTCATGAAAAATAGAAATTTTCATGACAAATACACATGTACAGCTTTTTTTTCGCAATGCCTGCAGATATTGGCCTGATTTTTGGTATGTAGGCAGATAATGACCAGTTACGGATCGAGTTCGCATTTCGTCCCAGTTGACTTACTTTTGATTGTTTTACGGCTCCTAAACATAGAAAATTTCATGAAAAATAGGAATTTTCATGACAAATATACATGTACTGACTTTTTTTTGCAATGCCTGCAGATATTGGCCTGATTTTCAGTGTGTGGGGCAGATAATGACCAGTTACAGATCGAGTTCGTGTTTCGTCCCAGTTGACCTACTTTTGAATGTTTTAAGCCTCCTTAACTTAGAAAATTTCATGAAAAATATAAATTTTCATGACAAATACACATGTACAGACTTTTTTCGCAATGCCTGCAGATATTGGCCTGATTTTTGGTGTGTGTGTGTGCAGATATAGACCAGTTACAGATCGAGTTCGTGTTTCGTCCCAGTTGACCTACTTTTGAATGTTTTATGGCTCCTGAACATAGAAAATTTCATGAAAAATATAAATTTTCATGACAAATACACATGTACAGACTTTTTTCGCAATGCCTGCAGATATTGGCCTGATTTTTGGTGTGTGTGTGTGCAGATATAGACCAGTTACAGATTGAGTTTGCATTTCGCCCGGTTGACCTATTTTTGACCGTTTGAGGATGCTCTAACATAGAAAATTTCATAAAAAAGTGCACATGTACAGACTTTTTTTCGCAGTGCCTGCAGATATGGGCCTGATTTTTGGTGTGTAGGCAGATAATGACCAGTTACAGATTGAGTTCTTGTTTTGTCCCAGTTGACCTACTTTTGACCATTTGACTGCTCCTGAACATAGGAAGTTTCATGAAAAATAGAAATTTTCATAACAAATGCATATGTATGGACTTTTTTTCCTCAATACCACCCTGATTTTTTATGTGTGGGCAGATAATGACAGTTACAGATCGAGTTCGCGTTTCGTCCTGGTTGACCTACTTTTGATTGTTTTAGGGCTCTTAAACATAGAAAATTTCATGAAAGACAGAAATTTTTATGGAAAATGCACATGTATGGACTTTTTTCACAATGCCTACAGATACTGGCCTGATTTTTGGTGTGTTGCTTGATAATGACCCGTTACAGATCGAGTTTGCATTTTGCCCTTGTTGACCTACTTTTGACCATTAGACACCTCCTGAACTTAAAAAAAAATTTTCAAAATTTTACATATGTTTCTAATTTGCCCCAGGCAGGGGCATTCGTGTCTTTCCGACACATCTAGTTTTCTCTTTTTTTTTAGGACAAAGACATGTTGGACCCCTTTCCTCTGCCATTGATTATAGTAGGAGGAAAATTTGATCTCTTCCAGGTGAGACAAAGTTAAATATCTATCAGTGTATTTACAATATTTCATGAAATGCATATTAATTTAAGATACTCATATACACTACTTCTTCTTGTCATGAGCATTTGAATATTTAATCTTTTAACCTTTACTGAGTGATTTATGTTTATATTTTGTGTGTTTTCCTCATGTTTAGCATACTTTTGTACACAATTTATGCCTACTTAAGATAATTTGATGTGGTACTGGAGACTGACCATATGATTCACTGTTTCATGTTACAACCACATAGTTTACTATTCACATGCATTTAGCTGTCTTAATTTTAAAAGAACTTGATCATTACAATCACCTAAGTACTCCATAACACCAATCCATACTTTTATAGGGAGTGACAGCTACATTAGTGCTTATATAAAAGGAATGTGTATGTATAATATATAATGGCTGTTTAACTTTTTTGTGTCTTATAATCTGCTGCCTTTGATTAACAGACCTACACAGATTGATTTTATTCCAAGAAAACACCCAAAATGCAAAATAAAATGTACAGTAGTCCATAAGCACGTGTTTGCTTTACTCTTGAACCCATGGTCTTTAAACTAGGCCTTTAAGAGCTGGTAAATCACTTGCACACTGAAATGTATGATACAAATGCTGTTCATCCGTGTTTTGTAGGAGTTTGATCCCGAGAAAAGGAAAGTCATGTGCAAGACACTAAGATTTATAGCTCACACACAAGGAGCACATTTACAGGTACACAGGGTCTCTGTTATCCATATGATAGTTCAGTGTACAGAGCCAGGGTATGATTACATGACAGAAAGAAAATCTTTTGACTATAGTAAACATAAACAGTTTAATATGCTGCACTTGACATGGATGAACCATCAAAATTTGTTAAATTAAGGTATGTAAAATTTCTAGTTTATTTTTCATCAAAACAGAAGACTTTTACCTAATTTTAAGGACTGTTTGATCATAAGTTAAAAAATAAATCTATTGATCAGTGGATCACCAGTAAGTGATCAACAAAATAATAATAAAGGTTCGCATCATTTGCAAAGCTAAGCATATTAAACATTAAGAGTATTCAAAGCAAGCTTGGAAAAAAATGAAACAGCTTGGTTTATTAAGGAGTTATGTATGTATCTAATGTAATTATTTCAGTTCTTCAGCACCAAGCAAGAATCTCTCCTGAACAAATCTCGTGCCCTCGTCAGTCACATGGTGTTTGGTACTGCAGGCAGGTCAGTCAGCCAAGCACCTTGATCTGTATAAACCTATGATTATCTGTCTAACCTCTATAACCAAACTTTAGTTAAGACTTCAATAATATGCTAGCCAATGTCTGTTACACTGGGACTTGTGTTTAATCTTCCCCATATGTAAATCAAGAGAATGTTATTTCAATTCAAAATAATATCATCCTTAAAGATTTAATTTTACTATCTTGAGATAATATATGTAAATCAAGATTTTGGGGGTTTTCATGATTTTTTTTTTTTTTAATTTGCTAAGAAATCTGAAATCCTAGTGTTGGAACTGTAAGCCATCCATCTGGAGCATCAGCATACCACATATATCATCATGAAAAAAGCCTGTGTACTGTTTACAGGTACTCACTGATTTCTTTGATTGATTATTAATGCCCTGTATATGTTGTCACATCAGTCTTTTGTGGACTAAGACCATATAAACCAAGTACTATCTTTAATATAGTCTAATTAAAGAAAGATGAAATAAAAATGTAATAAATTACCTTGAATGTATATTTTTTTTCCAAATGAAATTACATATATATAATACATAAATATCTAAAACTAAACCTTGATGTTTCATCCTGTATGGAAAAAGGTTTTAAGTTTCTCTGATTATCATAATCAGTTACAATAAGCTGCTGTAATCAATGTATTTACTTATTTACTGTTAGACCTGAGAGGTAAGATTTTCCCTTTTCAGGTTTCATCACATAGCTATTAGCAGAAAACTTTCTTATCAGTTATGTTGTCGTGCTTCATTATCTTAGTACTTCAGGTGTCTGAGGATGGAGTTAATTTTAGGCACATGATTTAAATGAAGTCACTTGCAGTTATATTTTTATGGTATGATGAGATATATTTAATTTAATTTATTTTCTCAGTAAAATATATTTACAGGTATTTACATATGGGGTTTATATGTCAGTTATAAATGCCATGTCAGCTATTATATTCACATGGATGAACTTGGCAAATATTTGGAATTATTACAGGGCCTTCTTTTCCCCCACAGAGAATTCCCATGAGACCTTACCCATTAGACAGTGTGTGTGATTTACTTAATTAACGGGCCATCTACATGTTATAATTAGCAATCTTTATTTAAAATCAATGTGCTTAATTGTTTAGTGGTTCAGTCTTTTAACTTTGGAGTCATTAAATGTTGATAATTGAATTATTGAAGGCACTTGGTATTATATTATATTAATTTCACATGCTTAATCCAAAGAAACATTTATTCTTATATTTATATAAACTTGTTATATCCGCCAAAACAAAGTTTTGCGGATACTGTGGTTTTGACTGGATTCCACCGCCGCCGCCACAGTATTCATTTCCGGAGAACTCCTCTGAGACTACTAGACCAATTTTTCCAAAACTTAACCCAGTTATCGGGTCACATGTGAACTGGTGCCTAAAAATTTGGCGTTGACCTGTCTCCAGTGGGTCCATCTGTGTGTCTGTTTTGACACATTAACCCATTTATCTTCGACTCTTTTTACCAATCAGGAAAAAAATTTGCACCAATGTAGACCTTGGATAGCTTTATAACATACACAAAAAATGGTGGCGCAACCTGTTACCATTTTGGCACAGCGTCCATCTGTCCATCTGCCTAGGTGAAAGTCACACATATCTCTACTGTGGGTCAACTATTTCAACTGAAACACGGTATGTGTAGCGTGTATACATCCTGGATAGCTTTCTTGATTTTTAGCTCAGCTGACTGAAAGTCATCTGAGCTATAGCGATCACTCTTTGTCTGTCTGTCTGTCTGTCTGTCTGTCCGTCCGTTAACCAGGCACAAATCGTAAACGCTGGACCTAGAACCTTGTAGCTTGGGATTCTGAGAGGTCCATAAAAAATCTCCTTGGAAACCAGAAATTAGGTCTCTGTTACCCATATCCTTCGAGCTATGGGGCCCCAAAGTACCCCCCAGAAAAGTCAAAAATTTCATACAAAAACTTAAATATCTCATTAACTACATCACTGATGGTCATGATTTTTGGCATACATATTGATCATGAGATGATACATCACTTCCTGCAGACTGGTGGTGCCACCTACATTGTTCGATTTTTTACAATTTTTTCTATATTTTTGAGACCTTTAAAAAATGTGAACATCTGTTAACATGGCACAAATCGTAAAGACTGGACCTAGAATCTTAATTCTTGACACACTGAGAGGTCCATGAAAAATCTCCTTGGAAACCAGAAATTAGGTCTCTGTTACCCATATCCTTTGAGCTATGGGGCCCCAAATACCCCCCAGAATAGTCAAAAATTTCATACAAAAACTTCAATATCTCAATAACTACATCACTGATGGTCATGATTTTTGGCATGCATATTGATCATGAGATGTTCCATCAGTTCCTGCAGACTGGTGGCGCCACCAGTATTGTTCGATTTTTTACGATTTTTTCCTCTATTTTTGAGACCTTTAAGGATGCTGTCATCTGTTAGCGTGGCACAAATCGTAACGACTGGACCTAGAATCTTTATTTTCGACAAACTTAGAGACCTATGAAAAGTCTCCATGGAAACCAGAAATTAGGTCTCTGTTACTCATATCCTTTGAGCTATGGGGCCCCAAAGTACCCCTCAGAATAGTAAAAAATTTCATATAAAAACTTCAATATCTCATTAACTACTTGACTGATGGTCATGATTTTTGGCATACCTATTGATCATGAGATGATACATCACTTCCTGCAGACTGGTGGTGCCACCTATATTTTTCGATTTTTTACGAATTTTTTTCTATATTTTTGAGACCTTTAAAAATGTGAACATCTGTTAACATGGCACAAATCGTAAAGACTGGACCTAGAATCTTAATTCTTGACACACTGAGAGGTCCATGAAAAATCTCCTTGGAAACCAGAAATTAGGTCTCTGTTACCCATATCCTTCGAGCTATGGGGCCCCAAATACCCCCCAGAATAGTCAAAAATTTCATACAAAAACTTCAATATCTCAATAACTACATCACTGATGGTCATGATTTTTGGCATGCATATTGATCATGAGATGTTCAATCAGTTCCTGCAGACTGGTGGCGCCACCTGTATTGTTCGATTTTTTACGATTTTTTACAATTTTTGAGACCTTTAAGGATGCTGTCATCTGTTAGCGTGGCACAAATCGTAACGACTGGACCTAGAATCTTTATTTTCGACACACTTAGAGACCTATGAAAAGTCTCCATGGAAACCAGAAATTAGGTCTCTGTTACTCATATCCTTCGAGCTATGGGGCCCCAAAGAACCCCTCAGAATAGTAAAAAATTTCATACAAAAACTTCAATATCTCATTAACTACATCACTGATGGTCATGATTTTTGGCATACATATTGATCATGAGATGTTTCATTAGTTTCTGCAGACTGGTGGCGCCACCTGTATTTTTCAATTTTTACGAATTGTTTTCTCAATTTTTGAGACCTTTAAGGATGTAGATATCTGTCAACAGGGTACAAATCGTAACGACCTGACCTAGAATCTTCATTCTTGTCATGCAAGGAGGCCCATGAAAAGTGCCTGTGGAAACTTGAATTTAGGTCTCTGTTACCCATATCCTTCAAGCTATAGGACTCCGAAGTATCCCTCAGAATAATGGACAATTTGATACAAAAGCTGAAGTATCTGAACAACTAATGCAGAGATCACCATGATTCTTTGCATGGATATTGTTCATTAAGTGTTTTTATTGGTTTCTGCAGACTGGTGGAGCCACCTGTTTTTTTGATCCGCCAAAACGAAGTTTTTGACCGGGTTCCTCCGCCGCTGCCGCGTTCGTTTCCAGAGAGCTCCTCTGAGACTAATGGACCGATTTTTCCAAAACTTGCACCAATTATCAGGTCACATGTGAAGTGGCGCCTAACCAATTTGCGTTGACCTCTGACCTTTCCTCTCTATCCAGCGTCCATTTGTGGGTCTGTTTCCACACATAAACCCTCATATCTCGTGAACCGTTTGACCGATCAGGAAATAAAAATTATACAAATGTAGCCCTTGGATTGCTTTATAACATACACAAAAAATGGTGGCGCCACCTGTAACCATGTTTGCACAGTGTCCATCTGTTCATCTGCCTTGGGTTAAAATTACTCCTATCTCTGCAGTGAATTGACTAATTCACCTGAATTTCGTCATGCGTATACATCCTGGATAGCTTTCTTGTTTTATGACAGGTGGCGCCACCTACATTCACGTTCACGCTGATGACATCCAAGCTCATATCTTGGGAACCATTTGACCGATCAGGAAATTAAATCGATACAAATGTAGCCCTTTGATAGCTCTATAACATACACAAAAAATGGTGGCGCCACCTGTAACCATGTTTGCACAGTGTCCATCTGTTCATCTGCCTTGGGTTAAAATCACTTATATCTCTGCAGTGAATTGACTAATTCACCTGAAATTCGTCATGCATATACATCCTGGATAGCTTTCTTGATTTTATGACAGGGGGCGCCACCTACATTGATGTTCACGCTGATGACATCCAAGCTCATATCTCGGGAACCGTTTGACCCATTGGGCCAAAATTCTGCATGTGTATAGATCTCACATAGTTCTTTATCATACGCAAAACTGGAGGGGCCACCTGCAACCATTTTTGCACATTTTGCACAGCGTCTGTCTGTTAGTCTGCCGTGGCCTAAAATCACTCATTTCTCTGTAGTGGTTTGACATAACTGCCTAAAATTTTGCAGGTTTATACATCCTGGACAGCTTTCTTGCTTTTATGACAGGTGGCGCCACCTACATTCTAGTTAATGCTGCACACATCCAAGCTCATATCTAAGGAACCATTTGACTGATTTGGCCAAAATTGTGCATGTGTTTAGATCTCACATAGGTCTTTATCATACACAAAACTGGAAGGGTCACCTGCAACCATTTTTGCAAAGTGTCTGTCTGTTTGTCTGCCGTGGGCTAAAATCACTCATATACATGTAGTGGTTTGACTTTTCTGCCTAAAATTTTGCATATGCATACAACTTGGACAGCTTTCTGGATTTGTGGTAGGTGGCACAACTTACATACACATTTAGGCTGCAGACATCCATGCTAATATGCAACATACCTCACTCTATTTTTCCCTTGCCACTCAATCCATGGCTCACTTCACCCGTTCCACTCTGATTTTGGCAGATACACGCAGTCCCTTGTCAGTTACCCGTATTCTGGTTTTTAAACTTTACACATTTTTTCTCTATTTTTGAGATATATAAATACAGACTAAATCTTGGCCTGTTGGTTAATCTGTTTGATGCTTCAGTTGAATGGGTATATACTACCATTCTGATGATAAAATTTCATTTTGCGAATCTCTTCCCAGTCAGCTGAGCGTCATGACCCATGGGTCACTTGTTTTACAGTTGGCGCCACCTTCATTTATGTTCACGCTGCAAATATCCATGCTAATATCTCTAGACTGGTTTGACATATCTTCCTGAAATTTTGCATGTGTTTAGATCTCACATAGCTATTTATCATACACAAAAATGTTGGCACCATCTGCGACCATTTTGGCATTGCATCCATCTCTTCATCTGCCTTAGGTTAAAATTACTCATATCTCTGCAATGGTTTGACTAATTCACCTGAAATTTGACATGCATATACATCCTGGTTAACTTTCTTGATTATGACAGGTGGTGCCACCTACATTCACGTTCATGCTGCAATCATGTTTACATGGCAGACATTCATGCTAAAAAGTAACACATCAAACTCCATTTCTCCTAGCCACTCAATCCGTGCCTCACTTCACCTGTCTTTCTCTGATTTTCACGGATACACGTAGTAGCTTGTCGACTACCCATATTCTAGTTTAGAATAGTTTTATCACACTGACACTATTCATCATATTCATAGTTTCTTATTATACCATTAAGTATAGATGTCATGTTTTTAATTAGTAATTAAGTACATGAGCCTCACATAATATTATGAATCCTGTTTCCTCCAAGACGCATCATATTCTTGTAACAAACTGCATCAGCTAATTTATTATAATGATTGCTATTATTTAATTTAACATATGCCTTTACCAGATATACTAGATGGAAAGGTAAAACTATGTGAAAATTCAAGATTATATTTTGGAGCACATTTTTCTATAATTTTAAATAATTCTGAGGTGATGATATTTTCTAGGGTAAATCTGAATATATGTAAAGAGAAAGCATATTTTGGGGGGTAAAATATATTTTCTTTTTATACACATTTACTTAATGTTGAATTCAATATATTGATGTTGATCATTCAGCATCAGTGTCGAGCTTTTTACTTTTACATACTTCTAGCCACAGTTTTCTCGCACAGTTACATTTTATTTTCTGATTTTGTCTTTGTAAAACAATAAAAATGAGAATAGCCTTTAATTACAGAATGAACAACCTTGTGACAACATCAGCAAATATACTGACTTGCACTTTAGGTTCTCTGATTTTCTCAATCATAGAAGAAATTAAAATGTTACAATGACTTTTTGAGATGTTAAACACTACCCAACACATTCATTTTTATTTTGTAGTAAGAACATCCAGGTGGACCACAACAAGCCTCTACTGGTACCTGCTGGACTGGACTCACTGCAGCAGATAGGTCAGTACAGGTACTCAAGCATTAGTTACATTCATAAGGTCCAGCTTTAAACCCCTAAAATTTGAAACAAGTTTCAAGCATTGGTCTGTCTTAATTATGAACTAGCCTAGCTATTAAGGCATTGGACTTCAGAGATGAAGGTCCCCAGTTTGAACCTGGTGGTGCCTCAGTGGCATAATGGTGAATTCTTGATAGCATCTCATAAATTCACTCCGATGTCTTAAAGACAGGTTATGACATCTGAATTATCCCCAGCTCCATGCATATAAAACCTGAAATCCAAGGGCAAAGATCATAATATACTGTGGTTGCCTTTTCATTTGGGAGGGTTATGATTTCACAATATTCATGTATGTGACATAATTGGGAATATGAAACCCTCTGGAATATGATGCCCCATCAACTAAGATGAACAAGAGGGGATGATGCATCTTTACAGATTAGTTATCATACCATTGGACACTACCTAATACTAATCTGGCCGTGGTATCAAAACTATCATATGCATACAACCATTATTCATTCAGTAATCACATGAGATATATCAACTTTATACAGGTCATACATGAATGACAGAACCAGAAATGAGTGAGGTAATGTAAGATTCATTCTAAATTTAAAATCAATACAAATACTACTGTACTTAGAGTTTCTAGGTTTTGGTGCATTTTTGAAAAAGAAACCCTTGCTAAATCTTCAAAATGAACAAATAACAAAATTTCAGCCTCATGAATATAAAGCCAACCACATTATCATCTTTGTTGTATGGTTCCCTTCATCCTAATTCAATAGACAGTGAACTATGCCTGCATCTGGAGTCCAGCATCATACCTGGCAGTAAAATAAACTGTATACATATCAGTGGATTAAGATGATATTTGACATATTGTCACAATATTTAAATTGTTTGCCAAGAAATATGTGCCACTCCAACTTCTATTGGAACTCCTTTTGCATACACCTACGAAGAGTATTAAATCAAGGCCTGGTTCACTTCGATGAGAGTCAGTGCTTTGTTTAGATGACAATGTCAATAAATTATAGAAACAGAAACCATTTGATGAACTCCAAGAGTGAAAAATACTGGTAAACTGGTATCTTAGTATTAGCATATGTGTTAGTTATCATTCTGGTACATCAATCACTCAGCTATACAATTAAGGTGGCCTTTGGAATCCTGTATTACAAGGAAAAACAAACATGCCTGATTTCTAAAGCTGATATTAATTATATCATGCTGGAGTTAACACCTGAGAGGACACCTGTATCAAAGATTTACAAGAGAGTCGACAAGCTGTTTCTCACTATCATCTGGACTCTTAACATTCAAGCAAAATAAATTCCCATTGAAAATGAAACATGATGTGAAACTTCACAAGCTGATTGAGACTATTTGTTTATTGACCTGCCCTATCGATGTTGTGTATAGCCCATTAAATAGGTGCAGCAGCCACTGCTTGTTTCAAGGTTAGTTTGAAAATAGTGCTCACCTTGATGCTGTGTTTCATTGAGAGGTTTCGAATAAACATTAAAATCATCTAATTATAATTTTCAAATTCTTAGTATTTAGAGATTTATCTATTACTACCACTGTCTTGTTGATGGAGTTCTGCAGCCACATTATTGTCTAGTTATAATAATCAGCAGCTCTGTGTATCCCATTTTTGCCGGTGGTACATCTTTCAAACATAGTTTTAAGGCCAAAAAAAGGTATGGTTCTCAGGCATTTTATTTTCAAAAATCAGTGCCGGTGGGCTATTTTGTGTTTTACCTTTTTTGTATTTTTCCATTAAAATGTCATATGATCAGGTAAAAGCATGATAATAACAGAATCTTTTTGCTAAACAGATAAATATTTTATCTACTTGAAAGATGAAAATCAAAATAAAATTTTTGATGCAGGGGGTTAAAATTGATACAAGTGGTGCCTAAGAACCAAACCTTTTTTTTGGCCTAAGACATGGAAATTTGTTTCAAGGTTATTTTACATGCACCTAACAACACTTATTCTTTTAATACCTTTTGACTTGGTAATGTATACTATACCAGTATAATAAGTATTTAGTATTTCCAATATTGTTGCATTATTCATCAGTAGGGATTTCAAGATTTTGAATTCATCTTCATCATGCAGATGTTTTTCTTACTTTCTGTCTTTCTACAGGGTCCCCACCACTGAAGGAAGGTGACTTGGGCAGGGTGACAGCAAGGTAAGATGTTATCTGTAAATTCAGGGGGACTAATTATCTGTACAAGATGGATGACATTTGGAGCACCGTAAATGTCTGTTAGTTTCAGCTGATGAGGATGTGATTTATGCATTTGTAAGACACCCCTAAAATAAATTTTTCTTCTAATTTGTTTTAACTAGTTTGGATTGTTACTGGGTTGGTTGTTGGTTCACTGTATTTCACAACCTCATTATTTAACATATTATTTTGCAGAAGCCCAATGGAACTTTGGAAGGCAGCGTTCACGTCATACTTTCCACAGGAGGTAAAGAATACAATTTTAACACATTTAAGAAGATGTAATTACATATATATCACATACTTTTGTAATGACCAGATTAAAACATCTTTACTGCGGCAGTGCTTCTACAAAAGAGGTGTTCCTTGTAAGCCATGTAGTTGAAATTTATACTAGTGGTTTGGGCACAATGCTTCAAACCTTCAAGCACCAGGTCCTGTCTCTTTCATTGTTGTTGTGGCAAATGGTATAAATTCATCTGTAAATTGCATTTTCTTATACATTAGAACTTCATATATATTGCTCTGATCCTTGTTTAGACTGCTGCACTGTGTGGATGATAGTACACAGACATACATTTTAATTCATCATCTTTGATTATGATTTACGCTCCCGAGGCAGCAGAAATCTTGCACTCCTAAAGAAGCAACTGATTTTCACACTGCCAGCTTTGACTGTTTATGATATATTTAGACACCAGATGGCGGTTCGTTGTCTGCTGAAAAAAAACGTGCGTATGATGTGACAAGCAGCCAACCAGATGCCAATAAACAAACACTCAACAGGCATCCTGGCTCCGCCCATAGCTTGATGAGAGTTTACAGTCGAATTGTAATTGCGCCCTCTGTTTTCTCGCATCGTCGACCGATTTGATTATATGACATTATGACTGTGTTAGCATTGCCATGTATCTGTTGTCTGCAGAACTGAAACCAGCCAGCGAGGTGTGCACTCAGCCTTTGTTGTTATGTTTTGTTTGAATTACAACTCACAGGCTGGGCATCCTATGTGTCCAAGGCCCTAAGCAAACCACTTCTGGGGCAATTCTCTCTGAGCCTGTGGCCGGTTCAGACGGTTACCGGGGCGATAAGCTGTCACTCAAAATGGAATGAACATGATTGACTCTGTGTATTCCTCGCTTGGCTGTGTCTTCCAGCACAAGGTCTCATCTGATTGGACAAAATACAGTGCTCCCCTCTGGTGTAGCAATTCAGGATATGGGGTCATAACAAACAGCACTTACGATATAGGGAGTATGCCTATAGTTAAAGCGCTGTGTAAAAAGCGTAATTATGATTATGCTTGGGCAAGAAGACCAAGGAGTTTATACCATGTAAAAGGAGTTTACTCTGTGTAAGCTTCATGAGAAGATCATCCAACTGCCAAACCAAACTTTTCAAAATAACATTCAACAGGAGAGGGTCAATTTTACCCTTATGTGTATTTGCATTTTTCACCTTACAGGACATAACAGTCAGAACCACAGACATTACCAGCTTCACATTCACATGGGTTGTTAGTATGAAGGGAATTATTTATAAACTTATAATACATAATGGTACTGGCAGATCATTGTCTTGATACCATAAAATATGTTAGAAGTAGTCTGTTTCTTCCATTATATGGTCCCAGTTGTGTTGTTCATCAGGACTTGTATAACAGTTTATGTATGTCTTTGTGTGCAGGCTGCCAGTAACCCAGCAGTGGTAGAAGATCCAGCCAAGGACCCCCAGTACACGGAGGCAGCAGTTGATGCCATGAGAGTACAGAAAGATGAGGTAACAATCAGGGATTATCTATACAACAGTACAGTAAGATAGCATAATATACAAAGAAACATCTCCTCAAACATGGAAACCCCCCATATTACAGACTTGTGAGGGGGGTCTTGTGAAATGCTGGCTCAGACTCAGCATTTTGTACTCTTTCTAATATGAACCACCTTTTTGTTATGGGATAAATCCAAGATCCCACTCTGGTTGTATTGTTTCAGGTTAGTTATGTATAAATGTTTCACATGAATAGACTTTTTCCATCTCCCTAGGTACATCTGTTGGCAACAATTGACACTAACAGTTCAGGTCCATTATACATACAAAAAAGAGACTAATTATTATATCTCAAATGATCAAAGTATAAGAAGTCTGTCTAATCATTAGAGATTCATCCTGTCAGTGTCTGTAGCATGTATCCGCTCTCTTTGAACAAAACCTGCAGTGCTAGCTTAAAGGACCTGAACCCAGCAGCTGACCGTTACAGGCAGTGTGCATGCCCATGGGAAAGGATACGGGACCAGATTATCATAGGAAAGGTTACCAAAATGTTGAACTCTACATCATAGTTTATTTCGCTGGACCATCTTTATCAGATAAATTCAGTTGATGCATGTATATGTTTCTGTTAAAGTTGTCCCTGTCTATCCATCTTTTCATTCACAGAGATGCACAAGATATGCAGACCCCATCCAAATCCTGTGTACTGTGCTGGCTGTGATTTTAAAGGTTTACATCCCCTAGATCTTCAAATAAATAAAAAAAAAAAACCCATTCATTGGCAATGTAGTGTGTTCACAAATACTCTGCATTGGGATGACAGGCTGCAACTTCCGTAATGGACACTATGTATAATTCATACAAATACTGTTATATTCTAATTCTACATTCTCAGTAAAGATTAATTAATCTTTTTGTTTGATATATCTTCAGGAACTTGACAGATATAGACGTCTCTGTGAGAGGAGAGCTAAAGAGGCACAACAGAGAGCAATGGCAGAGGGATTATCATACTGATTATCAAACTACATGCTCTGTGATAAATCACCAGTGTATAGGATGTCAGCTGCAAACCATCCACAGGATAATGTCAACTGTACATGGCTTGGCATTCAAGGAGATTCTGCATAAAAAAGTGGCTAACAAAAGGAATAACTCTGAACAGTGAACCTGTGTAATAAGACCACCCATGGGACTGGCCAAAAATGGCCTTAAATCACATATCTCTTAAGACAGGTCATGGAAATGCTTTTGGTTCACTCAATGGTTATCTCAATAGACAGGTGGTCTTATTGGATAGGTAGTATTTCAGACAGGTTCCACCATTAGCCTCTGTTTTACTTTACCTTCACCCTAACATTGTCTCAACCACTGAACACTTACTTTAGTACTTTGAACAATGTTTATTTTTAAAAAAATATGTAAATATTTGATTTGGTGATGGCTGAACTCTCTCCCAAATGATATGTATAAATGGAAATCCACTCATAAAACTCATAAAGTCCCCTTTGAAATGGAGCACAGGTATAAAGTCCTGTGGTAATGAATAAATAAAGACTGCCTGAAAGTTAGTAATAATATATAGATATACATGTTCACATGTACCCAATTCCAAATTTAGGACTCTTAGTACACTAAGTATTACGACTACAAGTCAATAAGCAGCATGGGTGACCGTCCTGATTTTGGCTTTTTTACCTGAATTCAGGCTTCATATTCCATATGGATCTTGATTAAAAAAACACCCCTTCTTGTCCCCTATACACCTATACTATTTTTCTCATAGTGAAAGTGAAGGTGGTTTCAATTTTCTTGTTACCAAATAATCAAAATAAAAAATACAAATTTTTACCCAAAAAAAAGGTCTGTACACTTCTACAATGTCCCCATAATGTGCTTTCTGTGTCTAATTGATGTCTGCCATTGTCAAACCCATTCCTATGGCCAAAGAAAGGTTGGCTTCTTGGGCACTAAATCAACAGCCATCTCTTATGAACATTCAAGCACTCCTTGTCCAACATGAACTTGAATTTTCATCATGCATATTAATACCATGAATTCTTAATATAATTAGGTAAGCATGTATGTGTATTGACTGAATAATATGCAACGTCTCTGTGACAGAAACCCATATGTTGTTGTAGTCAGATATGAATATGTATACAGTCAGATATTAAATGTTCTGTTAAATATGTTGACATTTTTGTTGGTATATGTGTAGAGTGAGAGAGCAGAGAGACCAAGAAAGACTGAAAAAGTCAGTTTATACAGCATTAAAATCTAGAAAGATAGTGAATTTTTAAATATGAACTAGTCTTTAAAGTAGCAGACAAATTTTGAAAGAGTAGAAAAATACTTTAAATTTTCATTTTCCAACACCAGAAATTTCAATATTTTTATATTTCATGGAAACTTCATGTCAAACAACAATCCAGGAATTGCATGGTTAGGGCTAAATGTACCCATCTCACAGATCCAAATATTTGGCACAATTTTAATCATATTTGAGCTAATCGTTGTTATGGACATTGGACCGTTAGGCAGTGACGCAATGACATGCTTGCTCGGATACTGGACAGTGCAGGCCAGCCCTGAGTGCATAGGGTGCTGGGTCCCTGATGGGACATTTTACACAAACAAGAGAACTCTGTTTTTTAGTTCATATCAGTTCATGTACAGCAGTAATACCCTACAGTCATCAGCATGTAATGAAACTGCTATGCAGATATCTGGGCGGCAGATTTGCTGAGCATGACCCCTAAACCCCTATTCTGGAAAAACAGATTTACAAATTTCATCGCCAAAATAGTATAAAAAAATTCTGTCACAAAAAAATGATCCACTTTCACACTTGCATCCACCTTGACAATAAACTACAGAAGTTTAGCTGAAACCTGGAACAAATGGAAATTTTCTAGGTGATGGGGTGAACGTAGCCTCCCCCCCCCCCCCCCCTTAGCATCCAGTACTTGCCGTCTTTTCAGAATTGCACTAAGTCTAATATATATATATATATATATATATATATATATATATATAAATATATATATATATATATATATATATATATATATATATGCATTATATTGCCATTGCTATCAGTGGCGGATCCTTTGGATATTATAGCTGCAATATCTCTCATTTTATTTATTTTCTCAATTTTCCTTAATCATTTTAATTTTTCAAAAATTCCCTTAATTAATTGGCAATTAGATTTTATTTACGTTATCTGCAGTTTATTACTTAAAAATTCATTAGTTCAGGACGAAGATATATTTATGAACAGCTGCAGAACGACTGCAGAGCACCAGGCCCTGCATGATTGGGGTCGACTGTGAACTATCTCAAACTCCTGATCTGTGTTCATAGGAGTATTGTGTGCTGTCAAGACCACGGACCCCGGTAAAATGCAAAGTTTAACATAAGACTTCAACATATCAGTTTATTTATTTTCTCAATTTTCCTTAATCATTTTAATTTTTCAAAAATTCCCTTTAATTAATTGGCAATTAGATTTTATTTACGTTATCTGCAGTTTATTACTTAAAAATTCATTAGTTCAGGACGAAGATATATTTATGAACAGCTGCAGAACGACTGCAGAGCACCAGGCCCTGCATGATTGGGGTCGACTGTGAACTATCTCAAACTCCTGATCTGTGTTCATAGGAGTATTGTGTGCTGTCAAGACCACGGACCCCGGTAAAATGCAAAGTTTAACATAAGACTTCAACAAATCAGTTATTCTACTTTGAACATTACATTTAAAAGATAAGATTTTGCAACTTATAAATGTTAATGTGGCTTTGCGCCATTGACTTAAAAATGTTGAAAACGATTGAAATTTTATATCCGTATTTTGAACAAATATAAATATTAAATATTGAACCCCTCTACAGTTAGATTACCTAACGCTGTATGAGAACAGTTTTATAGGAACAAAAAATCCTCATATTTTATGGTGAAAATTGCCTAAAAATTTCCTCTTTACATTGAATATTCAAAAAATTTCTTAACATGGGAGGGGGATATACCCCCTCCCATACCCTCCCCATGTACCTAAAATTAACCTTAACAAGTGACCCATGGGTCATGACGCTCAGCTGACTGGGAAGAGATTCGCAAAAGGAAATTTTATCATCTAAATGGTAGTATATACCCATTCAACTGAAGCATCAAACAGATTAACCAACAGGCCAAGATTGTGTCTGTATTTATATATCTCAAAAATAGAGAAAAAATGCGTAAACTTTAAAAAAAACACAGGTGACTCCACCAGTGTGCAAACAAATAAAAACACATAATGGTCAATATCCATGCAAAGAATCATGGTGATCTCTGCATAAGTTGTTCAGATACTTCAGCTTTTGTATCAAATTTTCCATTATTCTAAGGGATACTTCGAAGTCCTATAGCTTGAAGGATATGGGTAACAGACACCTAATTTCAGGTTTCCACACCCCTTTTCATGGGCCTCCTTGCATGACAAGAATGAAGATTCTAGGTCCAGTTGTTACAATTTGTGCCACGTTAACAGATGACAGCATCCTTAAAGGTCTCAAAAATAGAGAAAAAAATTCGAAAAATTGAATAAAATATATGTGGCACCACTAGTCTGCAGAAACTGATGAAACACTCCATATAATCAATATCCATGCAAAGAATTGGGGTGATCTCTGCATTAGTTGTTCAGATACTTCAGCTTTTGTATCAATTTGTCCATTATTCTGAGTCCTAAGCTCGAAGGATATGGGAAACAGAGACCTTATTTCAGGTTTCCACAGACCCTTTTATGGGCCTCCTTGCATGACAAGAATGAAGATTCTAGGTCCAGATTAATTGTTACGATTTCTACCCTGTTGACAGCTAGATAACCCCATCTTTAAAGGTCTCAAAAATAGAGAAAAAAAATTGTTAAAATTTGAAAAAAATAGAGGTGGCGCACCCAGTCTGCAGAAACTAATGGAACACCTCATGATCAATATGTATGCCAAAAATTATGACCATCAGTGTTGTAGTTATTGAGATACTGCAGTTTTTGTATCAAAATTTTCATTATTCTGGGGGTATTTTGGAGCCATACAGCTTAAAGGATATGGGTAACAGAGACCTAATTTTAGGTTTTCATGGAGACATTTCATGGGTCAAGGTCCAATTGTTATGATTTTAATTGTGCCTTGTTAACTGATGTTCATAACTTTAAAGGTCCCAAAAACAGGGAAAACAAATTTATAATTATGATTATGATGATCTCTGCATTAGTTGTTCAGATACTTCAGCTTTTGAATCAAATTTTCCATTATTCTGAGCTGTACTTTGGAGTAACATAGCTCAAAGGATATGAGTAACAGAGACCTAATTTCAGGTTTCCATGGAGACTTTTAATGGGTCTCCCTGTGTGTCAAGAATGAAGATTCAAGGTAAAGTCGTTACGATTTGTACCTTCAAGTTGTTGACAGATAACTACATCCTTAAAGGTCTCAAAAATAGAGAAAAAAATTTGTAAACATTTGAAAAAAAATACAGGTGGTGCCACCAGTCTGCAGGAACTGATGGAACACTTCATGATCAATATGTATGCCAAAAACCATTACCATCAGTGTTGTAGTTAATGAGATATTGAAGTTTTTTAATGAATTTTTTTTACTATTCTGGGGGGTACTTTGGGGCCCGATAGCTCGAAGGATATGGGTAACAGAGACATAATTTCTTGTTTCCATGGAGACTTTTCATAGGTCTCCCAGTGTGTCAAGAATGAAGATTCTAGGTCCATTCATTACGATTTGAACCCTGTTGAAAAATAACTACATCCTTAAAGGTCTCAAAAATAGAGAAAAAAAATTGTAAACATTTGAAAAAAAATACAGGTGGCGCCACCAGTCTGCAGGAACTGATAGAACACCTCATGATCAATATGTATGCCAAAAATTATGACCATCAGTGTTGTAGTTAATGAGATATTGAAGTTTTTGTATGAAATTTTTTTACTATTCTGGGGGGTACTTTGGGGCCCAAGAGCTCGAAGGATATGGGTAACAGAGACATAATTTCTTGTTTCCATGGAGACTTTTCATAGGTCATCCAGTGTGTCAAGAATGAAGATTCTAGGTCCATTCATTACGATTTGAACCCTGTTGAAAAATAACTACATCCTTAAAGGTCTCAAAAATAGAGAAAAAAAATTGTAAACATTTTAAAAAATAAAGGTGGCGCCACCAGTCTGCAGGAACTGATGGAACACCTCATGATCAATATGTATGCCAAAAAACATTACCATCAGTGTTGTAGTTAATGAGATATTGAAGTTTTTGTATGAAATGTTTTTACTATTCTGGGGGGTACTTTGGGGCCCCAATAGCTCGAAGGATATGGGTAACAGAGACATAATTTCTTGTTTCCATGGAGACTTTTCATAGGTCTCCCAGTGTGTCAAGAATGAAGATTCTAGGTCCAGTCATTACGATAACCCTGTTGAAAAATAACTACATCCTTAAAGGTCTCAAAAATAGAGAAAAAAAATGTAAAAATTAAAAAAAAAATACAGGTGGCGCCACCAGTCTGCAGGAACTGATGGAACACCTCTTGATCAATATGTATGCCAAAAATCATGACCATCAGTGTTGTAGTTAATGAGATATTGAAGTTTTTGTATGAAATTTTTTTACTATTCCGGGGGGTACTTTGGGGCCCGATAGCTCGAAGGATATGGGTAACAGAGACATAATTTCTTGTTTCCATGGAGACTTTTCATAGGTCTCCCAGTGTGTCAAGAATGAAGATTCTAGGTCCATTCATTACGATTTGAACCCTGTTGAAAAATAACTACATCCTTAAAGGTCTCAAAAATAGAGAAAAAAAATTGTAAACATTTGAAAAAAAATACAGGTGGCGCCACCAGTCTGCAGGAACTGATAGAACACCTCATGATCAATATGTATGCCAAAAATCATGACCATCAGTGTTGTAGTTAATGAGATATTGAAGTTTTTGTATGAAATTTTTTTACTATTCTGGGGGGTACTTTGGGGCCCAAGAGCTCGAAGGATATGGGTAACAGAGACATAATTTCTTGTTTCCATGGAGACTTTTCATAGGTCATCCAGTGTGTCAAGAATGAAGATTCTAGGTCCATTCATTACGATTTGAACCCTGTTGAAAAATAACTACATCCTTAAAGGTCTCAAAAATAGAGAAAAAAAATTGTAAACATTTTAAAAAATAAAGGTGGCGCCACCAGTCTGCAGGAACTGATGGAACACCTCATGATCAATATGTATGCCAAAAAACATTACCATCAGTGTTGTAGTTAATGAGATATTGAAGTTTTTGTATGAAATGTTTTTACTATTCTGGGGGGTACTTTGGGGCCCCAATAGCTCGAAGGATATGGGTAACAGAGACATAATTTCTTGTTTCCATGGAGACTTTTCATAGGTCTCCCAGTGTGTCAAGAATGAAGATTCTAGGTCCAGTCATTACGATAACCCTGTTGAAAAATAACTACATCCTTAAAGGTCTCAAAAATAGAGAAAAAAATGTAAAAATTAAAAAAAAAATACAGGTGGCGCCACCAGTCTGCAGGAACTGAGGGAACACCTCTTGATCAATATGTATGCCAAAAATCATGACCATCAGTGTTGTAGTTAATGAGATATTGAAGTTTTTGTATGAAATTTTTTTACTATTCCGGGGGGTACTTTGGGGCCCGATAGCTCGAAGGATATGGGTAACAGAGACATAATTTCTTGTTTCCATGGAGACTTTTCATAGGTCTCCCAGTGTGTCAAGAATGAAGATTCTAGGTCCATTCATTACGATTTGAACCCTGTTGAAAAATAACTACATCCTTAAAGGTCTCAAAAATAGAGAAAAAAAATTGTAAACATTTGAAAAAAAATACAGGTGGCGCCACCAGTCTGCAGGAACTGATAGAACACCTCATGATCAATATGTATGCCAAAAATCATGACCATCAGTGTTGTAGTTAATGAGATATTGAAGTTTTTGTATGAAATTTTTTTACTATTCTGGGGGGTACTTTGGGGCCCAAGAGCTCAAAGGATATGGGTAACAGAGACATAATTTCTTGTTTCCATGGAGACTTTTCATAGGTCATCCAGTGTGTCAAGAATGAAGATTCTAGGTCCATTCATTACGATTTGAACCCTGTTGAAAAATAACTACATCCTTAAAGGTCTCAAAAATAGAGAAAAAAAATTGTAAACATTTTAAAAAATAAAGGTGGCGCCACCAGTCTGCAGGAACTGATGGAACACCTCATGATCAATATGTATGCCAAAAAACATTACCATCAGTGTTGTAGTTAATGAGATATTGAAGTTTTTGTATGAAATGTTTTTACTATTCTGGGGGGTACTTTGGGGCCCCAATAGCTCGAAGGATATGGGTAACAGAGACATAATTTCTTGTTTCCATGGAGACTTTTCATAGGTCTCCCAGTGTGTCAAGAATGAAGATTCTAGGTCCAGTCATTACGATAACCCTGTTGAAAAATAACTACATCCTTAAAGGTCTCAAAAATAGAGAAAAAAAATGTAAAAATTAAAAAAAAATACAGGTGGCGCCACCAGTCTGCAGGAACTGATGGAACACCTCTTGATCAATATGTATGCCAAAAATCATGACCATCAGTGTTGTAGTTAATGAGATATTGAAGTTTTTGTATGAAATTTTTTTACTATTCCGGGGGGTACTTTGGGGCCCGATAGCTCGAAGGATATGGGTAACAGAGACATAATTTCTTGTTTCCATGGAGACTTTTCATAGGTCTCCCAGTGTGTCAAGAATGAAGATTCTAGGTCCAGTCATTACGATTTGTACCCTGTTGAAAAATTACTACATCCTTAAAGGTCTCAAAAATAGAGAACAAAATGTAAAAATTTGAAAAAAAAAATACAGGTGGTGCCACCAGTCTGCAGGAACTGATGGAACACCTCTTGATCAATATGTATGCCAAAATTAATGACCATCAGTGATGTAGTTAATGAGATATTGAAGTTTTTGTATGAATTTTTTTTACTATTCTGGGGGGTACTTTGGGGCCCCATAGCTCAAAGGATATGGGTAACAGAGACATAATTTCTTGTTTCCATGGAGACTTTTCATAGGTTTCCCTGTGTGTCAAGAATGAAGATTCTAGGTCCAATCATTACGATTTGTACCCTGTGGAAAAATAACTACATCCTTAAAGGTCTCAAAAATAGAGAAAAAAATGTAAAAATTTGAAAAAAAATACAGGTGGTGCCACCAGTCTGCAGGAACTGATGGAACACCTCTTGATCAATATGTATGCCAAAAATCATGACCATTCGTGTTGTAGTTAATGAGATATTGAAGTTTTGGTATGAAATTTTTGACTATTCTGGGGGGTAATTTTTGGGGCCCCATAGCTCAAAGGACATGGGTAACAGAGACCTCAGTTTTGGTTTCCAGGGAGATTTTTCATGGACCTCTCAGAATTTCAAGTTACAAGATTCTAGGTCCAGCGGTTACGATTTGTGCCCGGTTAATGGACAGACGAACGGACAGACGGACGACGGACAAAGAGTGATCGCTATAGCTCAGATGACTTGCAGTCAGCTGAGCTAATAAAACCACTGTTCATAATTGAAAAATCTATATTTCAAACACTTAAATATATAACGTTTAGTAATCATAACAAGCAAATTCGGGGAATAAATGTCCCCTGCTTTAGGGTTTTGTTGTTTTCATGTTTTATAACGGACAGACAAACAGAGTGACAGACAGACAGAAGCCAGACACTCAAAAACAAATTCAAACCAAGGTGAGCATGAGCGCAATCACTGCACTCGGACCCATGAAACAGACTGTTGTGAATTTACAGTGTTGTTTTTCTTCAGAGTTATCCCGCTCTGGCCTAGTCTGTAGGCCATAAGGCACCTTACAACGGAGGGTAACTCTACCTTCTTTACACACACACACACACACACACACACACACACACACACATATATATATAACAATTAGTATATATATATATATAACAATTAGTTTTACCTAATACCCATAAATATAAGCACTATTTACTCTTTGATTATCCATGCATTCATTCTCTATTTACAGACAGTTTAATATTTATATTCATTATGTAAATATAATGAAATGCTGACTAAAAAAGATCGACCTTTTTAAGGAGAAATGCACATAAGTTGGCGCCACCCATCAATATCTTTGCAACGCGGTAGATTGTGTCCAATTCAAGACGGTTTTTAAGATATTTTCAGGCTAATGTCTTATATATAGTATTTGTTCAAATTATGCACGAATATTTGAATACAACATTTAAGAGCTATTGCTATTGCTGCTAACTCTGCATACACCCCATATATATATATATATATATATATATATACATATATATATATATATATATATATATATATATATATATATATGTACACACAGCAGAACCTCAAAATTCCGTTTCTCGTTTTTCCGTAAATTCGTTTTTCCGAAATATAACATGAGGACAGAAATTTATCTCTGTTAACCGAAAGGTAGAATAGAATATTCGGAAAATATATTTTTCCAAAATTACCGAATGTGACTCATAGGACAACTTAATCCATGGCGTTCATTCGTCCGTGAAGAATAACACATATACACACATATATCAAGTTTATATGCATGCACTCGTACTCCGCCATGCAGAGAACTGGCATTACCAAACTGCTCTGGAAGTGATGGACGGGATGCATGGTGCTGTTTAATCTGATACATGTAAACGCCACTTACAGCTCCCTCAGCTGCTGTGGCAGGAACACAGTGGGAGCAATATTCGACCTTTTATTTAACAAGAGTAGGTGCTGTTACAACCCGCATTGTTAGCAAATTCCATATAGATGTATATGTGATGCAAGAGGAAATAATAAACTGATATAAAAAAATTAAACATTATAGATAGATTTGAATTATCTCGAACATTGCTATGCACCATGTCCGGTGTACCGCACATTAATTAATTTAACTTTTGAGAATAATGCAACATCATGAAATTATAGCATTATTGTGGTCACAGTGTCAGTCCGTCCTTCCACCCGTCCGTCCGTAAGTGAAACTTTCTTTCGCCCGCGCAGCAGGGGCGTAGCCAGGATTGAGGGAGGGGAGGGGGCCATCATCAGTGGATGATCAAGAAAAACTGGGGAGGGGGGGTAGGGGCGCTAATTTGCATGTATGGGAAATTGGAAAACGGTTATATATACAAGTACGTATATATATATATATATATATATATATATATATATATATATATATATATTTGTATTAAATTAAGTGAAATTCCGAAAGGACGGCGAGTACTGGATACCAGCGGGCCGGGGGGGGGGGGGGGGGGGGCCGCAGGGGGCCATGGCCCCCCCTTGGCTACGCCCCTGCGCAGTATCTCAAACAGAATACCTTTGGTCTTTCTCATATTCACAGGGATGTTTGATGCATATATGAAGACTATCCCTATTGTATAACAGACCTGCACACAATAAAATATGGCCGCCAGACCACATTAGGTGATTTCGTTTGGACGTGTTATCTCAAACAAAATACGTTTGCTCTTTCTCAAATTCAAAGTGATGACTGAAGCCTATATGAGAACTTCATTCCTGCCAAATTATAGACCCGCTCAAATAAAAATGGCCGCAAGAGATATTTTCTGTCGCGCACGTTTTGACAAACAGAATACGTTTGATCTATGTTAAATTCACATGGGGGATTGGGGTGTATGAGGACTCCATCCATATCGAATACAGACCCGTCCAAAAATATGGCCGCCAGAGTACAATCAGTGATTTTGTATTGCACACATTATTTCAAACATATCTTCTTTTATATTATTTGAAGAGGGTACCGGAGGGGGCAATGCCCCCCCCCCAACCCCCTCCTTCGACTTTGCATGTTATACTGAGGGAAAACATTCCAGACATGCAGTAATATCCACTAAGAAAATCAAAGCATAAATGTAAATAAAAAATATGAAAATATCAGTCAAGTTATAAATATACTTCAATTATATTTTAAGAATCAGGTCACATCCAAATAATGCAATTCCTACTGCGAAGCCCTCTGAGGACCGTTGTCCGGCTACATCTGGTGTTAAGTCTGTTTCTAATTGCTCAAGTCACTAAAAAGCAATTGAGAAGTCCATTCTTATGAGCTACTCGCTCTCCAGGGGCGGATCCAGGATTTAGGAAAAGGGGGGGTCCAACCCGGGAGGACTAATGAAAATCCTAAAAAAAAAGGTCCCCAGGTTTGGAAAAGTGGGGGGGCGGTCCAGGCCGCAAAATTTTGTCTGAAGCCCTAAAAAAGTTATTTCTGATGAAAGGTCCTCCCCCCCCCCCCCCCCCCCCCCGGATTCGCTTCTGCTTCCGTGTTTGTAATAAGGCCTCTTAACAGGTAAGCAATAACCAACTAATCAATTATTTATATATGCAGCTGAAAAACAATTGTCATCGCATAGTTAATTCTTCTGCCATGCAGATGTCGTTACTAACCAGAACAAACATGCCATCACGATGAGGCGCAGAGTTTGCTTTGGGGTCACCAGGTGGCGCTGTAAACATTGATCAGAACAGGAAATCTGTTGTGGTTTAGTAAAAAACGAATCAGATACTATAGTACCTGGTTTCACAACTGATAACGATTATCCGTGGTTACAAGCTACTTGTACATAAGATACAGTGGTTAATAACCACTAAGCATGTATTTGTAGATTAAATAAGTGATGACTTCGGCAAAGTTTGGACTCGTGCATCCGAGTACAAGTTTTATCAAATAAAAACATCCCATGCACTTGCAAAGCCACTCGCCGAGAAGTAAACGTTGATACGACAGGTCTTATCGATTTATCATCTTTGGTTTCCCTCTGTTGGCGTGGGAGGTGCGGGGTTCTGTGTGTGTTTTTTTTTTTCGTATTTAAAGTGTAATAAGTGTGATCTCCTATAAGTAAATAAATGAATTCACAGCACAAAGGTTTGCGATTTTTCTGCCTTTTCTTAAGTAGCAGTCATACCCTTCCAAGAGCTCTTGACTATATTGCCATGAAAATGAAATAACGCGCACCGGTGATTTCTCTTTTTTTCGTAAAACGTCGCATACGTCGTATGCTTCACAAAAAATATTCTAAGGATTGCTGCACCAAAACATGGCGCGAGGTGAAGATTTTTTCCCGTCGAGACCAAATTCTTGACGTTTTTTAAAACTTAATGGAAAATGCCATATAGATGCTTTAGTTCTTGAAGAAAACGAACTTTAACACACTTCAGTAAGGCCTCATGCGCTCATGCTCAATGAAAGATAATATTACATTATCAATTATTTAAAGGGGCCGCAGAAGGAGAAATAATTACCGAAATTACCTCCAATTCACTGCTCTTTTCCTGTTATAAAAGGATCGGAAAAAAATTTGGAGCAGCGATTCAATGAAACAGTTTGTGTATATGGCCTCATTAAAGTTCTCTGGTTAGTAATTGTAGGACGAATATTGATCGGCCCTTTATGTGCAATTGTACTGTCTATCTTTTCTTCAGAACTACATATATTCATTTCCATGACATTGTGTTCATAAATATTCACCACATAGCTTCTATATTCTTACGGCTCTGCTTTGCATGATAAATTGATGTATCCTAGCTGTAACAAGCCTTTGAAAGAGGCGAATCTGTTGTAATTGTAACTTCTTTTAATTCATCCGTGTGTGAAAGTTGGTCTCGTGTTTTAAGGATTAAAGGAAATAAATATAAACACCCATTTGATTAGGACAGAGTTCCATGACCCAAGAAGGAACCCTTAACCCAATCCCCGTCCCCACTTTAGTCATCCCCGTCCCCGCTTCAATCAACCCGTCCCCGCTTCAGTCATCCCTTCACCGCTTCAGTCATCCCTTCACCGCTCCAGTCATTCCCGTCCCCGCTTCAGTCAATCCGTCCACACTTCCCCGTCCCCACTTCCCTTCCCCGCTTCAGTCATCCCCGTCCCCGCTTCAGTCAATCCGTCCACACTTCCCCGTCCCCACTTCCCTTCCCTGCTTCAGTCATCCCCGTCCCCACTTCAGTCAACCCGTCCACACTTCCAAGTCCCCAATTCCTTCCCCGCTTCAGTCATCCCCGTCCCCGCTTCAGTCATCCACGTCCCTACTTCGGTCATCCATGTGTTTGCTTCAGTCTTAATTACATCCCATGCTTCAGTGCCAGAATTTTAATAAAAGGTCCAAAGGCCCTTGGATAATAGACGCTCCGAAGCAGCAGACTAAAAGAAACAAAACTTTGTCCTCTTTTACTGAAAGACCATACTGAAACCATACTGAACTTTTAGCATTTGAACGATATTTTCAATTGTGTGACCTTAATTTGTTTTTAAGAGTGTACAATTAATGAGAATATCCAAGGTGACACACATACATCTTATTTCAACATTACATTATATATACAAACTCAGACAGGGGCGTCAATATAGGGGTGGGGGTATATATATATATATATCCCCCCCCCCCACTTTTTGGTAAGGGGGATGGTCAATGTAATCACCCCCCCCCCCCCCCCTCCGCTCCACTATTCGGAGAATAAAATTTATATATTGCAAATGAAATATATTAATAAATAGAATCATAGACCTTGGGTTCTTTTCTGACATTATATTGAAATATTAATTATATATCTAAACCTGCATGGTTAAGAAATCACGTGTACTGGAAACATAATATCTTTTTTTCTAAAATCTTAAATGTATTGCTATATGTTTGAAATGTGATTAAGTTTATATTTGAAATGTGTAATACAGAAGGAATATATATATATATATATATATATAAAACACTGAAGTAAAACAACACTGTAAGCCATAGAGCACTTTACAACGGAGAATAACTCTACCTTATATATATATATATATATATATATATATATATATATGTGTGTGTGTGTGTGTGTGCTGCAAGTCATCCCCCCCCCCCCCCCGGAAGATAAATTTACGCCACTGAACTCAGATTTGATTCTTTCGAAACGTATAATAGTATTTTTGTGAGGGGTCATAGATTTTATGAATCTGTCCATATGTAAATCTTTCTATACTGGCACCTATGAACAGTCCACCATAAATCTTTAAGCCACTGGGTTTCCCAAGAAAAGCAAACCAGTTCACATTTGCTAATAATACGAGCTGGAATATTTGTATATTTCGAGATAAAAATATAAAAGTTAACTGTATGTATTATTATCATATATATATATATATATATATATATATATATATATATATATATTTATGTATTTACAAATTAAGACCGTTAGTCTTAATCTCTTGAAGCTTCTCACTTCGAAGTGGTGTCCAATTACAGATGGACTTGAGCATTATTCTAAAAAAAATCACAATAGCATTTTACTATATAAATTGTCAAATAACTCGTTATTGTGTCTGTTCAAGTTAATGTTAACATACACACACACAGTATAATATGTTCAATCTAACTTCTACCTATATTTTAATTAAGACACATCATCATATCAACAAGTTCACGATATTTCGTTTGCTGCAATATAGGCTTTGCCAAATTGATAAATATATTTGTCTTATCCGGTTAAAAAGATGTATCCTAACCAAAGTACTCATTATAACACATATACATGCCGCAAGGGAACCTTGAACCCCCCCCCCCCCCTTATACAATTTATTTCCGATCCACATCAAATCTCAATGTGGTCTTCTCTGGTCTATGCCTCATCCCAACAGCTCCACAGGTACTAGTATTAATTATTCATCTTTATTTACTCTTACACTCCGTTGATCTGGTTTAATACTTAATCAATCATAATTAGTATTATGTAAAGAACTGTAAAGTTATTTATTTTTAATATATTACAGTACTATGAGGAACAACATTGACTCAGTATGTCTACCCCGTTACCTCTAGTTTGATTATATTGAATGACTTAATTATTCCTTATGCCTGTTTTAAATGTTAAGAATTTCTACTGTAAAAAATACTACCACCTCGTCTGAGCTCTGTTTGATTGCTAAATATTTCAGGTCTTGTTGGCATCGGGCAAACCCAATATGTCAAATATAATATTTTTCTGTGAACATTGATCCAATTATTTCAATAAATCTGTATGCAAGCCGTAATCTTTGCCCCATTTGTTACTCATAGTGATTAAGTTTAAGGTATTCCTTCACATTTTATTTATTTAGTAAAAAAACACGTAACAGATGTTTGCTTGCATGGTTCGCGCAGGACCTTGGGCTTACTTTTATTCAAGATCCCTTTGCAGTGTTTACAGCTTTGCCAAGACCTGCTACATACCAAGTATGCTTTTTTTCTGCACATAGTTTCTTGACGGTGCAGGTTCACTCTGGATAGAAAGAATTGGAAATTGCCTGTTCGGTCATGCATGCCTGCGCAGGTGGGGTTCCATGAAAGACAGTTGAGCAGGCGGAAATTACCGAACAATCCCGAAGAGCAGGTGCGCGGAGATGAATCACGAATCTGCGCATGCGCATCAGTTAGTGCAAACAATCGTGGGCAGGGATTACTGTTGGACAGAACAACCACGGGGGATTTTAAGTGCAGTAAATTCCCAAATCAGGGACCATACACGCTGCAGATATTAATAGGATGACATAGGATTACCTCTCAGTATAATTCAGTATAGGTATGTATGATTAATGCAATATTTCACACCAAACAGGCCAGCCGAATCCAGGTCAAATTGTGCAGACCGACCAGTGTTTCGGTTGATAGAAGTGCGAGATAGGGAGAGGTCGGGAGACCAACACCAACTACCTGGCGCACTTTCACCTCCGGGGACCGTTCATTTTATAATTAGTCGTTGTTGATAACACGAAGGACTTGTCCAGAATCACACATACCCACCCTTTCAATAACGGTAAACTCGAACCGATATAACCTATATCTATTATATAATACCAACAAATAATATTGTGAATAGTTTTGTCGATATTACACCTTGTTACTGTGTTTAAATAATACGTTTAGGTCTTTTTGGGGTATGTACTGCAGATTATTATGATGACGATATTGACTTGTTCTAAATCTGTTTCAAGTCAAGGTGTGTACAGGGTAAACCACTGGTAAAGGGCTTGTTGATAGGGCCTGGTGAGTTATTAGATAGGCAGTTTTCAGTGTACAGTAGTTCTGTGACGTGTACGTTATCTCCCACGTTCTGTAGGTCGTCACATATAAGCACTCTGCACTGTCATGACGTAACAGATCTAATTAAGACAAGCTTCCTGGTGGCACTGCATTATCTGTGTACTTCATCAGCAAGTTCTGCATAACGCAGGGACCAGATTGAAACAAGCTTATCACAAACCCTGTTTATTTAATTAAACAAGATCACCGTGCTGCCAAATCTTATGCATCACTGCTAATTGTAGCAGCAGCATATTTCCAATAAGGGTCCCCCCCCCCCAAAAAAAAAAAAATATAGTTAGACCTGAATGCTGCAGTTACACAGATACCAACTTCTTTCTGAATTTTTAATTGATAAGTATTGTTATGGTGATGGTGATTATAATTTATATACATGTATATAGTTTAGTAGGTATATGTACTTCAAAGTATTAATTTGATATTCATCATATGCCAATGTATAAAGTGTGTGAAGATTCCTTTGCACTTGCCACATTCCTGGGTGAGGAGTTACATATGCACACCTTTGTCATCGTTGAGCAGTCCATGACATAAAATTTGCGGTTAATGTATTTATGGTAGAACTGGCTCGATAAACCTCAAAAAGAAAACCTCCATGATATCTAAGGGTTCTTTGATAAAATGATATCCCAAGTCATCAGTTAATACTGAGAAATAAATTATGTACTTTTCTTTTGTATGTTACCATGATATCACACACCTTAAGGTCTGGTGATGTACTTAAAATTTGTCATTTTTCAGGGCTCCACAAGCTACTTCAAAGGTTAAAACACATCCTTTATAGCTACCCTTTATATGAGGTGGCTGAAAGGGACATAATCAGGACCTAAATTATGCCTATTCCTGCCTACTATCAGTTCTGTTTTGCTTTATACAAATGTTTACCAGCAAAACCATCCCAGCACACGGTCTCATATTCTCGCATATGGCTGTTTAAGACCTTGTTATGGCTCTGTGTGTTGGTAAACAGTCTGTTTACCATAACAAGACCGCGTCACCGCTGGTCAGATTAAGAGGGGCAAAATGCAGTGTTTCAGCCAGCAGAAACATGTTTTACATTTTTGGGCCAAGTCAGACCGGGCATCTCCTGATTGACACATGTTTTGGCCAGCAATGCACACTGTCCCACGCACTGTTTTGTTGGCAGCTGTCATTGCGCCAGGTCTATTGTTTTTAACATTTGTTTACAGGAGAAAGCAAACAATTTCAGGGCAATATTTTGGCAGGTACAGATATATTTTAAAGGGAAGAAACTATTTTTCTCGTTAACTCAACATGCTTTATAGGCTAAACTGGTGGTAGGAGAAATTACCTGGTTGGCAATTGAGATACCAGACTCTACTGCTGGCCTAAGATTATTTTGCTCCTGTTTCAGTATTTTACTATTTATTTGTTATTTTCATTATCATTACACTTAGAGGTCAAATTGTCAGATTGATGATCAAAGTGGGTACCAGGATTTAACTGGTCTGTATACATGTAAGAACTTCAATGTGTACATGATAAAACTATTCATTTTGTGATATTTCCTGGGCAGATTTTCATGTAATTGTATATTTAGTGTTATTTTTTTTTAAGATTTTCTTGAAATGGGTCTGAATGTTTACCTCGCCAAAGTTTACCTTGAATTCACCTTGCCAAAACACCAGAGGTAAGCAGAGTACTTGATCAAAGGTGATCAAGTGTGAATTTGGGATAGCATTCTGGTGTATCAGCCGCTTATGCCTGTGAAAAAAACAAGCACTGAAATATGAGGAAATGTGAACAACTGAATTGATGTCAAATCAAAACAGTCATAAATTACTATATTAAAGGCAGTCCTATGTCATGTGAACCTAAGACAGCTCTGGGGAGGGTATATTCAGCATTTTCCAAGTAATGCACAAATCTCACACATATTGACCTAATTAAAGCTCCTGGAGGTCCTTTGTAAGGGTTTCATATTAAAGGGACATAATCAGGAGCAATATCTTGTCTATTCTTCCACACTACCAGTTCAGTTTAGCTTTATACAAAGTTTTCCAGCAAAACCACTCCAGCACAGTCTCAGTACCTCGCATAAGGCTGTTTAAGACCTTTTTCTGGCTCTGCGTGTTTGTAAACACAGTCAACGTATGTCTGTTTACCAAAATAAGGCCGCATGACTGGAGGTCCCATTGTAAGCTGAAACACTCAATGTTTCAGGCAGCGGCAACATGTATTTCATTTTTTTGACCAAGTCAGTCAGGGCTTCTCCTGATTGACACGTGTTGTGGCCAGGCTATACACCTGCTGTGTTTATGTTGACAGGTGTGATCGCACCTGGTCCACTGTTTTTAATATCCGTTTACAGGAGTATGAACAAGGTTTTAGGGCAATACTTTGGCAGGTATAAATTTATTTTAAAGGGAAGAAGCTATTTTCATTGTTAATTCAACATGCTTTATAGGTGATTAGGCCCCTTTAACACCTAATCCTGGTTACCAGGACCTGGTATCTCATACATTTTCACTCTCAACTAATATGTTTTAAAAGAATAAAATACTGAGCAGAATACATTATCAAAGGTAAACTTTTAATGTGAGACATCTCAATAAACATACCCACACAAAAGTAAAAAACATCCTGATGAAATATTTAAAAAATGATACATAAAAACTTATAGAATGAGGTATAAAAATGAGGCAGGTTATCTGTTATCACAAAATATGCTCTTTTCACCTCCCATTGTGATTGTTATTATAAAATTCAGTACTGAAATTTGATAATTAGTTCCTTCGCTGGCAGTTCAGATTGGTTACAAGGCTTATTGAAACTGCTGAGGAGGTAAATTTCCCTGTCTTCAGACTAAATAACCAGTATTGCTAACAGTTTAGTTACTTCCTTTTGTGACTTGCATAATTTATAAATTTTTTTCTGAGTTAAGTCATTGGCACATTGAGTATAATATAAGCATGTGTGTTGCCCACCTTTCAAGGCTTGCATGCTTTCATTGCTTTGGGTTATATATCTCGCAAAAAAAGTAGACTTCAGTTTCTATTTACAAATAAATCTTTGTCCTATGTTTGTACAATTAGTATAATTCCATCTTATTTTTGTCACCTAAAGACTAAGGACTGTTAGTTTAGTGACAGAGGTGAAGTCTATTTGGTATTCCATTTACATAGTCTGTGCTCTTAGCCCAGTGACACAATAGCTGGACCAGTGCCCTGGTACTGGCTAACACTATACAGCTGATCTGGGCTGGTGACCTATTGTAATCAGGAGTACAGGCATGGCACTACACTGACTGGTGCTGTACAAGGATGATGGTGTTTCACTAGTTATCATTAAAGAGAGGGATGTGTACTAGAATTCAGGCCAGTGACCTCTCATGTTGTTGTTAAGTGTTGGACTTTTGAGAGTGTATGAAGGTTAAAATTTTATTTGTTGGTATTTTTTAAAGGGTTATAGATGAAATGGCACTCATTTGCAACTTTACACAGGCCTCTAAAAGGTTGTGTTGGTTTTGTTTTTATTGGGTCATTATAAGTAAAAAGAGTTTGAGAGCTAATATACAATACTGACTGGTCTTTTGATGGTCTAGCTGTTATACAAATAATTCGTTTATATTTCTAGATTTAATGAAATTTAGTGTGTTAAGACTAAGTGTTAATTCACAACCATTGGGCAATTTGATTTAAGTGCACAGCATGGCCTTGCATTATAAATGAGCCTCTGTTCTGCCATGCTGCATGCACTTTTCTTATGTGTTTTCAGTGTTTGTGATATCACACCAGCTTTGCAGGTGAGTTTATAATAACATGATTTGAATAAAATAGCAAGTGATAAATTAACCTTTCACAACTTACAATGCTGGAAATATACACACTGCTGTGTTTTATCTGTGGATGCACTGTCCAGTTTACTATCACTGATAGGTATTCACCATACATTTCAGTTCACTAACTTGATAAACTTTTTGTCTACATAAACTATGAGACACCCATAGTAACTGCCTTAATTTATGTAAGAACAACATTTTGTCTACTTTATGCAATGGTAATATTAATAATCGCTAGAACAGTTCTCAGTAGACTCCTCGGCTCGGTCAAGGCAATGCATTATCCTAATGGATCATTCTCTGGTCCATTTCCTACAAGTCTTCAAAGTTTCTTAAGAGCAAATGGTCAGTAAATTAACAACAAACAAACAAACTGACACAAGGGAAACCTTAGCCTCCTTACCACAAGTTACCAGAGGTATTTACTATTAATATGAATTGGCTTGATGTTGAATCTTGGTATATCTTTCTTGCTTTATGTTTCAGTATTGAGTTACTGCATTTGAACTTGTGTGGAAAATGAACATTAACTTTGAAGTCTTGTGATGTAGCCGTTGTTTTGATGTACTTTGACTCAACCTGTTGTCTGTATATTTCAGTTCAATATAGGTCAGTTAAATTGTAAATCACCAGTTGGAGGCTTCAGTGCTGCTCTATTGTTTATGTGGTATATAAGGTTGTGGGCCTAATGTTTGTGATTATGGGGGCATCTGAGTGCACACACTTACTTAATGTGTTCCAGATGGCTGGCCATCAGTGCCAACCTCTGATTTGGTGCAAATTCCAAAGTAAAGCAATATATCATCTTTGTAGTCTGTTCCAGGTTTTTACTGGTATCATTTTATAGTATCTCCTTTTGGTATAACTGGAGTTTGTGAGCTTTATGCAGCCTGTCATAATATTTCTTATATGGTCGATTTTCCTGTGATATATTTAAGCCTCCCCTGCTATTGGGAGGCTTATTGGTTCCCTACATCTTTTTCTTTTTTTTCTCTTCTTCTTCTTGGACCACAATATTTCAAGATTTGCTGGGCAAATCAGGCTGTCACTTCATATTTTTACTTCCCAGGTAAGAGGTAACACCTGATTAGATGTTCAGAGTTGTCTCAACAGCTTATTTATGCTAATTAGCGTAACAAGAAGTTTTCTTAGCGCTCGACTCAAAACATAACCATAAATGACATTTGTACAAAACTTTGTCAATACTTTGAGAGTACTCCTTTGACAGGTTGATTAACTTTTTAGGTCAATCTGTGCATATTAAGTAGGTCATTTGCATAATTTTCTAAATCAGCCATGTGAAAATTTGTCAATTTTATCAAATTCTCAAGTCAATACATTACATGTTTGAACATGTAACACTTTACATGTAACATTACATGTAACATTACATGTTTGAACATTTTCACAGCGGACATGAATTTAATGCGTACTGATGCACCCATTTGCATATTTATGTTTAGCATGGTCTGTGGTGTCATTTTCCAATCATCCTAGAACCAGAAGCCTCTGCTTTTTAGCTGATGGCAGGGGAGGTTTGGCTTTGCTTGCAAATTCCAATTATATCTAGTTATAATATGACATTAAATTAGCCAGGTATTCTGTTAGCTGACTACTTAACGTATATATTTCATACAGGAACAAACTATGCATAAATGTACATTCATGTATTAGCTAGCATGGGGCTTGTTTCAAGGAAGGATGCCCCTCTTTTTTAGCTCAGCTGACTATAAGTCCTGGCCATCTGTTAACAGGGCACGTTTTGAAACCATTGGACCTACAAATCCAAAATTTTGCATACAGTCAGATGTCTCCAAAATCTCCTACCATACCAAAAATTGGGTCATTAGGGCTATGTACCTTCAAGATATTAAGGAAAAACCTCTGTTTTCCATAAAAAAAAAGCCATTGTTACACTGCAAGGCTGCCGAATATCAAAACCAGTGATCTGTTTTTGATCATATTTATTATTCATATTCTTCTATACATTTTCTATGAAAATACAAAAAACTAGGTCAGTATTGCCTATTGTTCTGAAGTTATGGGCCCAAATATAATGCAGTTTTTAAAAAAATAAGGAAATATATTTATTCACTTAACATGAGTATTGCTGAAGCTGGAGACTTTTTTCAGGGATGTCACTTTATTTAATCAAGATTCAATTGTTTACCCAAAATCAGATCTGAATTATGCAAATATTTCAAGTTATTAGCATAAATAAAAAATCAGTACCATAAATTTTGTTCAACTGTGGCAACAGCACATTTTTTCCCTGTAAGCACAGTTGATTTCATATCCACAGCTTCTATACATAAGGATTTTTCTTTTAAAATCTGAAATTTCAAAGGAACTGATTGAAAAGAGTAGCTTTTATTCAAGTTTTCATACACCATATCAAGTGTTGTTTACATCTAGCTCACCTAGTAGTACAGCCTTCACTTGCATTATGTAACCCACCCCAGGCAGCTTGCCTTGGCTCAGCTTGGCCACAACTAGCCGGCTTCCCCTTTGCCCTGCACTCCCCACCCCTCCCTCAGATGGTGCATGAACCAGATGAATGTTAATTTTCTGGAATTGATTCATTCTTATTCTAGGCTGTGCTACATTTTAGATTTTGTATTGTACCACCAGGGTTACAGTGACATTTATTTGTGTCCACAAAGTTTGAAGTAACTGCCTGAAATTTTGCATGTCAATACATCTTTGGTGGCTTTCTCGTACACAAGCCTGGTGGTGCCACCTTCAGTCATTTTTGTGTTGTAATTGGTGCATGTACTCGGGTTCAAAATATTCAGTGCTTGCATTGTACATAAAAATGTCACACATGTACTTGAAATGTATAGGTGCAGAGTGGAAGCATTTGCATTAGGTCTGTAGGATTTGTTATTTCTAAAGATCAAAGTTTAGGATCAAATGTGATACACTCTACAACCGTCTTTACCTAAGATTTTACACATAATTTAGCAGTGTGAACATGTGGGAGTCCATTTAGCTATGAAGTATTATCAGAGTTTAAGTTTGTGAGTAGTTTGATTAATTAATTACTGGTACGAACTGGTTAATTTATAATTATATTTATCATATACCTATATATCATATATGATATAGTCTAGACTGGGGGGGGGGGAATGATTATTAACCCAGTACTGGAAGACCATATCAAGTAGACATGGGACAGATCCAAAATCAGCGAGGAGATATTTGGAGACTTAACCACTACATTAGCCAAAACTTGCAGTAGACATTTTGGGTATTAACCAAAAACACTAATTGGACTAAATTTTAGTCTAATTAATTAAAGTAATTATTGTTTTAATAATAAAAAAACAATGTGTAAATAATGAATAGTTGTAATACATTGTTCAGTGATTTTCTGCTACATATGTCATATATATATATATGTTTCATAAAATGTTGTGGAGAAAATGAATAGTTTCTTCCCAAACTTCCTTTTGTCCCAGAATTACCCCTTACTTCCCAGAAATTACTTTAACTTCCTTCGAAAAGGAAGAAATACCTATCTTCGAAAGCCAACCCTGACTAATACAGACTCTGAGTCAGTTCAAGCAGTCCTTGTGCTGTTGTAAGATACATGACACCCACAGTGGTCCTACATCTGACATATACATTCATATAAAACCACAAAGGGCCAGACAAATTGTGGGGAATGAGAATTACATTATTGATGCAAATGCACTTGAAGAAAAAAATACCCATAACGTTTCATGTGAGAAGGACTAATTAGTTATATGTGACCCAAAAACACAGTTATTTGAATAAGAATGCAATACTGGAGTAAATACATTTTGCAGTTTCGTTTATACTTTTACTAGTTACTGGTTCAAGTTTCTTTTTTAATATGTGTCATGTGATTTAAGCTTTCCTTGTAATAAAAAGAAATTATAATGTGACGATTTTTTTCAACTTATAGTTTTATTGCTAATAATCAGTAAAAATTATTTCTGATCATAGTTTTAAAAATTGTTCATTGCTCAGTACCTTGGCCTTTCAATTTCTGCTGTAGAATCTGCAGTCATTCACCATTAATTTTGTTGAGTTCAGAGTGAGGTTCAACTAAAGGTTCTAGAACATCTTCTGGTGAGTGGAACCTTGTTCTCAGTCATATGTTTATTATCAGTCTGAGAGGCCTGGTGTCTGTAGCCTTTAAATAATTCATCATTCACAGGTTTAAGCTTGGTCATGCAGTCATGAAGTGTTGTTCTGTCATCTGTGGGTATTGATCTCTCTGTTAGAATACCATGATGACACATACCCCGATCAACTGAGCTCAGGCTGACAGGCTGTCAAAAACTCTGGTAGAGACTTGTCGGATCCATGATCTCATCATAAACATGAACAAATAAAACAGATAAAAGGCATGTCATTGCCATGGTTACCTGTGGGAAAATTATTTGGTTGTGTCATTGTGTGTTTTACCACAATATTGTATTTATTCATTTCTTATTGTGTCTTCTGTGTGAAACTTTAATCACATTCATGATAGACATCAGATTTTGAAGGCCTGCAATTTACTAAGGGGTCTTTGAATCAATTTGACTGTTGGATAGGACAATAACCAGTATTCAGGATTATCACAATATGTTGCAGCCTCTGTAATAATAGGAAAATTGTATCATTCACTTTCCTATGATGATGATATGCATTTTGTCCATAGATTTGGCACAAAAACATACACTTCTAGGATTATTATCTGAAGTTGATCATCTGGCTCTTTCTTTGATCAAATGTAATTTAGTTTCAGGGATAACATTAATTATAACAAACTACTTCTGTGCTTCTTCTGTAGAAAAAAAACATAACCCTGTGTATAATCAGATAATATGCACCAAGTTTCTGTTCAGGATCCTGAATGTTGTAATTTGTGTATGCGAGCCATTGGTTTCATTACATTGAACGTTGACAGTTTGGCTGACACATGCTGAAATCTCTTAGATAAGTTAGTTGCACAGAAGGAGATCATTGCAGGTGTAATCTTAGTTAATAGCCTTTTCTCCTTGTCAAGTGCGAAAAAAAGTGTGAATCATCAGGCTTTTAAGTAACTGTTTTATGTTCAAAGTAGCAGGGTGCACAGAGAATACCTGACAGCCTTAAGTCCATAACTAGCTGTTTCATGAAAAGGGAAATTTTGCAGATTAGGTGTAACACATACATAATTGCTTGTGATTGATTTTGCATATTTGCAATTGATTTAGTAGATTATGGGAGAAATCAACCATATAATCAATTAACTGGCACACCATCACCATAACATTTCACCATTTCAAACTTGTGAAACCTTCCTTGTAGAAGATCTGCCAGATTATGTTTAGTCTGTCAATTGGTACTTGACTGTGATCTGTATATGGGGCATGCAGGCACAGTTATGGGACACATATATTTATAGAGGGTTGATATAGTTCTTCTTACAGTCAGGAGGCTCAGAGGGCACCTTTTTACATTTATTTTATTAGTACAAACCCTGGGAGTGTTAGTTAAAACACTGTTAAAAGTTGGTAAACTTTTGTTTTTGCACCTGGCTAAGTGGGCTTGAAATATTACACAATACATCCAGTTATTAATTCTCCTTCCAACAAGTGAATAGGCTACCCAGTTACTAGCACAAGTGAATAAATATGTGTACAGATATACATTTATATATGTTCATGTTATAGGGAACCAGGTTAGGTCATTTGAAGGGTATGTCAGTGTCATTGTTTGGTCTTGTGACTAGCCCTGTCAAAAATGAATATTATGAGGTACAATATAGAGCAGTTGGCAATTACAGTATAATTCAGAGTATAGATCTTCATATTTATGAATTAGCTTTGTTGTTTGCCCTTTGTAATATGGTAGAACATAATCTAGGAAAATGAAAATATTAACACAGTTCACACAAGAAATTAAACTTGTTTTAATACTTTCAGTTTGAAGGTGTAACTGAGACCATGCGAACCTGTGGTATTATATTATATGTCATTTGTAAATTAAGTTAAGTATCCGAATATATATGTTCTTGTAATATTGTTCCCTGTACAGGTCACATGGCCACCAAGCTCTTTCTGCAGATTGTAGTACTTTCCTGTTGTAGTTGCCCTTATCAAACACTGACCTTCAGAAAACTAGAATACGGGTAGTCGACAAGCGACAACGTGTATCCGCCTAAATCAGAGTGGAACGGGTGAAGTGAGGCATGGATCGAGTGGCAAGGGGAAATAGAGTGAAGTGTTGCATATTAGCATGGATGTCTGCAGCCAAATTGTGTATGTAGGTTGCCCCCCCACCACAAAATCCAGAAAGCCGTCCAAGTTGTATACATATGCAAAATTTAAGGCAGATAAGTCAAACCACTACATTTATATGAGTGATTTTAGCAGACAAACAGATGGACGCTTAGCAAAAATGGTTGCAGGTGACGCCACCGGTTTTGCGTATGATAATGAGCTATGTGAGAACTATACACATGCAAAACTTTGGCCCAATCAGTCAAACGGTTCCCAAGATATGAGCTTGGATGTCTGCTGCATAAACTAGAATGCAGGTGGCGCCACCTGTCATAAAATCAAGAGAGCTGTAGGGGATGTATAAACCTGCAAAATTTTAGCCAGATATGTCAAACCACTGCCGAGATATGAGTGATTTTAACCCATGGCAGACAAACAGACAGGAGCCGTGCAAAAATGGCTACAGGTGGCGCCACCAATTTTGAGTATGATAAAGAGCTATGTGAGATCTATACACATGCAAAATTTTGGCCCAATCGGTCAAACAGTTCCCGAGATATAAGCTTGGATGTCTGCAGCGTAAACGTGAATGTAGGTGGCCCCACCTGTCATAAAATCAGAAAACCTATCCAGGATGTATACGCATGCCGAATTTCAGGTGAATGAGTCTAGTCACTGCAGAGATATAAGTGATTTTAACCCAAGGCAGACCAACAGATGGACACTGTGCAAACATGGTTGCAGGTGGCGCCACCATTTTTGTGTATGTTATAAAGCTCTCCAAGGGCTACATTTGTGCAAAAAATTTTCCTGATCGGTCAAACGGTTCCCGAGACATGTGGGTTTATGTGTGGAAACAGACGCACAAACGGACGCAGAGCACAGAGGAAAGGTCAGAGGTCAAAACAAAATTGGGGCGCAGCAGTTCACATGTGACCCGAACAAAATCCCGGGTTTCGTAAAATTCCGCCCTATTATGGAGGAGTTCTCCGGACACCTACGCCGCGGCGGCGGCGGTGGGCTGAAAACATAGTATCCGCAAAACTCTGTTTTGGCGGATACAATTAGTGACTACTCATGTTGGCTACCATTTGTGTACAGACTAAAATCCAGATCTCACAAGTTCTTTTTTGGAATCAAAAGTATGTGACTAGTGGTTACTATTACTGAACAAATGATACATCCAGAGAGCACATATGCTTGAGTAATGTCTAGAACCATAATTGATGGAGAGAATTTCCTATGTAGCCACTTGCTACCATGTTTAGAAGTAAGCCCATCCAATATTGATATATCTAATTTATAATGAAGGATTTATGTTAAACTTAAAGTCAGACTGCCAAATGGTAACGGCCTGTTTTTCAAATTTTAATAATGCATTAGGTACACATAAGGTTTGAATCATAATTGATTGAATGCTATTTGTATTGTAGTACAGTAGTAGTTTATCAGGTTTAAAAAAAGACAATCTGTCCATTCTCATCTCATCTTTCCATACTCAACCAATTCTGGGTTGTTGTTCTTGGATGTGCAGAAACTTCAACAAAACATGTTCAGCAGAACAATAGTACAATATGTGACTTGATGAATCTTGGATTTCATTGTTTCTGTCCATTTCTAAATGTCAGGCTGTCAATAATGGTAAAACTTGACATTAAAGGCTTCACCTGTCTGCCATACTGAGTGTCAAATAGATAAAACACTTCCTGAAACAGCAGCTGAGTATTTGACATTTTGGAGATTATCTTAAGTCGGGAGCCTTGGGGGATTAAATATTGAAGCACACAAAGATTTCTTTCATTTTTAGGAATGTTTTTGTGTTATTCTGAAACTGGCAGTAGTGGCAGCTCTTTGTGAAAATAGATGTTGAACTTATTAGAGTATATATTTTTGCACAAGGTGACAAAATAATTGAATGTAGTTCACTTGTCAATCAGTGTTTAGTATAATATGTTTCTGTGTGATTATAATACTTTTCCCAGTTATTGCATTTTTTTGCTGTGATTTTCCCCTGAGACATTTACATCTTTTTCTTTGATGTGATTAAATATTTTTTACAGTTTGGTGGCATAGCTGTTCATTATTGTAATCTGCTTCACAAATTAGAAATAATCTGCTTTTCATGGAATTTATGATGACTTCCAGTCGTGTATGAAAACAAAGTTGACTTACAACTGTAAATGATTCCCCTTATTTAACTTTAATACTTCAGCTGTGACTGCAGAAATATCTTTATAGTTGTACAATGAGGGTAGAGGTGCCATATGCATTAAAAAGAATATACCATGGTCACATCTGTATCTTCATCAGCTATAAAAATTTAATTATCTCCTGCTAGCTACTTGACACACCTTTTCTCAAAATGTCATTGAAATATATTAATAATTGAATAAGATACTATGTACACAATACTGCATATGGAAACAGGAAGACATGCAAACAAACATGGTTGAATGCATAACCTCCTTGGTTTGAGGTTAAATGTTCACAGGAGGCTAATTAAAGACTGTGTGTACTGTCTAATCCATTTTTCAAACTCAACTGCAGGGTGTTTATCTGTGCTGGTTTAAAGCCTATCAAAAGGGAAAGTTAATATTCTCTTTGTGTTGATAAACTCCCAGGAGTTTAAATTATTACATCCCTTGATTCTACTGATCACAATGTATTGATTAATTACTAACAGAGAAGTTGCTGTCTAGAATAGATAAAAATATAATGTTTATGATATAAATATTCACTCAGACGAAAAGAAAAGAAAAATGCTGTTTTGAAAAAAAATTATTTTACTGTTTGTGCATCACACACTGACAATACTCAGAAATGCTATTGTGCAGGGTTTTCCAAATGTGCAGACAGACCTGTCTGTTATTGTCATATTTGATTTAAATGGTCAACTGATTTTGTGAAAGATAAATGTTGGGTCAGTCCAAGAGGTCAGCAGCCCCTTATAGGAACACTTATTTCTCTATTATCTTCAAAGACCCAAGGTTTTGATAGACTCTGTCATTGGATAAATCTATGTAATAAAACCTGTGTCCTCTAAATATCTTCTACACATGCACTGCTATGCATTAACAACATTGTTTATTCTGAAAAGAGCCCTAATCTAAACTGAAAAGACAGGTTATAAATGTTAATGATGAAGCATTTGCATAACTGAGAGAGCATGAATATTCATGATCGTGGATGCTGTGCAAAGGTACAAATAGAGCCTTTTATAGAGGGTAGAATTCCAAAGAAACTTAATCAGTTGAAAGGATTGCTCAAGGTGTTGGGGTTTAATAATCAGCTACAGGAAGGGATTCTTCAATGGTCCTTGATTCAGGTGTTACATGTTTAGACCCTAATGTGAAAATGTTTATATTTGTTCATGTCAGAATTGTTTACAGGTGTGAGTGGGCCACATTCAGTCTGTAAGGTTCCTTATGTAATTATAATTCAGGACCTTTGTGCTTTGTAGTGTATTTTGGTGAATATTTCCACACCAGCTTAAAGGTTCAAAGGGACATCCAATGTTAGACAGGTCTGTAGCTTAATAAAGGTGTCTAAATAAAAAAAGCAGGTGGTCTACATATTGAAGCATAAGTTATTAACTTGCATTTTCTTGTGGTACTGGTAGACAGGTTTGTAGCTTTATAAAGATACCCTAAATAAAACAAATGCAGATGGTCTACATATGGAAACTTAATTTCTTGCATGCAGATATTTTTTTCCACTCACTTTATGACTAGATAATTAAGATACAACACATAAAAATTTATCACCAAAGGCCTGCATCAGTTTCAAATGTAAAAAGAACAAACCACCGTTAAAAAAATATAATTTAAAGAATTTGCATTAGAATATTTTAGTGATTTATACTCTAAAAATATGTTTTTATGATAATAATGATAACAAAAATACACACATGTACATGCATCCTGCAATACAGTAAGTGGATGTCTGTCTAAAAAGGGCTCCAATGTGAATGTGGAGGCCAGTGACCCTGAATTGCAAATGTATCACTTCAGTGTTGTGTTTCCTCAAATATTGGGTAGCAATATTAAATATTCAAGAAGAATGCAGAGAAGCCTGGGTTTGGTGTATTCCCATGAAGGACCGGGCAAATTGCTTTGGTAGCTACAAGAAGAAAAAGTAGCCTTGTTTCATCTCTGTGGAAAATATCACTTCAGAAATAATGTAGCAGTATTGATGGGCAGGGGGAAGCAGTTTTAGTGTTACTGATTACACAGTCGGATTCGTCTGATTTGCTCACCTCTAGTGCTGATCATTGTGTAACAGTTTAAATTTCACTCATCTGTATACATCAGTCAAAAATGTGATGTAAAATGTAAATGATAATATGACAGAATATGACATATTAGAATCACCAGGAAATATTAGAACCTCACTATTTGATTTATTTCCTGAATTTTTGTTGTGTTTTCAGACCTTGATTAGATAATTCTTGATGTAGCATTGTGAGTTAATGACATGTAGTTACACCCCTTTTAAGAATCATGGCTGGCTTATCCATAAATGAAAATAGGGTAGGAAATGGTGTAAAGTAACCAGGGTTTGAACAATTTAGTAATATCTCTGAAGTAAGCTTATTGTTTTCACTCGGTCACATAAAGTTTAATTGTTATTAGATGTGACCACAGGGCATAAGGAAATATTAAATCTCCCAGGTTTCCTGTTAGGCACCACACAGATAATCTCATACAAGAACGGTTCCAATGATCCTCATAGATTAGACTTGGTTCTTTAATCTCTTGGTCTCACAGCGTCCTTCCGTCGCCTTAGGCTGACCATGTATTGATTGCTTGGTTTTCGCTCCTGGCAGTTACATTTGACATATCCACTTGATTTGTCTCAGGGCCAGAGGTCAAGGTTTTGATTGAGTATTCTAACAGACAACTGGAACTGTTCATGACACTTGTTAACGTTCAAGAGATGCATTTCTAATGGATAACTTATTATGTGCTTTTGTGTGAGGTATGTCATGAAAGGGCACTGTAGTTTTTGTTATTCTTGTGGTCCCAGTTTTTTATGTGCAAGTCTTCGGTGGGACATATAATAAAAGTATACCCAAGGTCTGTCTTTAACTTTTATTGTCCCCTTGATAACTTAGTTTGGAGTTAAATGATTCCCTCGAAACTTTCCATGACTACTAACCAATAGATTATCTTGCCTGAGGGTGATTTTAGGCAAAGTCCTCATATATTTAATTTAAAGAGTGCTGAGGTCACTAGGCTACTTTGCCGTGTCATCTCAATAATTTACCTGGAATATGATTGATTCTGATGAAACTCAGGAGAAATATCAATAACCAATATGATGTCTCACCAAAGTTTGAATCCCGGCAAAATCCATGAATATTTGATGAGGTCAGGGGTCACTAGACTATGGCGCTGTGATAACTTGCCAAACATCTGATGCATTTTCTTAAAAATATTAAAAAATAACTATTTACCAATAGAAGGGATAGATACTGTCTTTGAAAGATGTATAGACAGTTGTTCTCTAGACCAAATGTAAAATGTCATATAGAGCTCATGTTAAATTCCCAGGGTAATTGGATGGTAAATTTCTTCTAGAGACATATTCTGTTGAAAAGTGTTTCATTGGTCAAATATCCCTTGACAAGATACAGTGTGCAGGTAAAACTTATTTAATCACATATGACCTGTATGCGACCCGAGACAAAGTTTTCAGGTCAAAAGTTTTTAAAACTGTCATCTATAACATTATATTTGACATGGGTGGTACTTAACCAATCTCACACAATACTGTGATCACACCTCGGAAATACCCAATTTTGGCCGCAACTGATGCAGAATGTTTCTTTGGCTGTCCATTCTCCATATTTTGCCATATATCCTGGGAGTTCAGCCATTATTTTGCATAAGGGGCTATCACTACATTTCTGTCAGAAACTAGGCCAGTGTATCCTGTGGCTGAATTTGCAGCGTCATCTAGATCATATTTAGAATGAAACTGAACTGGTATTAAGTGCAAATAATGAATGGGATGTACTTGTGTTTCTAATAATCAGTTCGGTCATTTTGTTTGAGTTAAGGAATCAGTCATTCACTGCCATTCACTGATATAAATGTGATCAAATTAATTAAATAAACTGGCTCTGTGTATAATATGACATGATTAGAGGTAGAACATTTAATGAAAGTGGATTAGGGGGACAACAAGTGAGTGTTGTTTTATAAAAGCAGCCAGCTGTGCTGTGTAGAGCTGGTCATATTCCGATCAGAACCTCCCAGTCAGCAATAAAACAGGCCAGGAGCTGTCCTCTCCCGGAGTAGACCCCTTGTCCCTACCACAGATCACTGCAGCTACTTATTCCTGCACTCATTTATCATGACTACACTGCGCATTTAGAGAGACTCGGGGAGTGGCTCAGGCCTAACCATGATTAATATCTGCACAAGGTTTTCCTATCACAGTTAAGATGGGATGTTACGCAGGATCTACCTTCCATTCCTCATGCAAAAGACTTGCCCTGGTCTGTTCAAATACAGTTGCGGTATCTTTGTATTATTGGTTGCAGGGTAAATCCTGGGCACATAAATCAGATACCCTTTGGCTTATGCTAGGCAGTTTTACCTGCTTTACAATAAATGAACTCTCATGCCAGTCAGAAGTGCTGAACCAGCTTATTTCATTTCATGCAAATGGGTTTGAATTAAGAATCACATTGGAGTTGAGTGGATTCGCTGGTCAGGGGTTCTATGTGATATCACTAGAAATAGCGCTTATTACTTCTTGTGGTTTGATCGCTCATTCTTCTCACTCTCGCATGGCTTTGTTTTATGCACCCACTCCATGGAAGGTTGGAAAAGAGGATGTGACTGGATGGTTGCCATGGGGACCAAAAAAATTCTCCACACTAACAGGAAGCAGAGTGCTGATACATGGCATACAGATTTTTTGAGGTTCATGGTAATGGGTGCTTGTCCTTATTGTTGCTAAATTAACCATGTTTGACTTGACTTTATCAATGAATATATATATTTGCTGGTATGCTGATTATGATTCTTGAAATTTTTTCATACTTTAATACAAGAAAATAATATCAAAGTTTTGTCTCATGAAATTTCAAAAATAAATAATATTATCCCTTATTCTTCATACATGAGGCTTTATGAGACTGGATGTCTGTTTTTTTATTGAGCTTTGGAAAACTGATGTTTCTACGCTCAATAACTGAATTTCAGTGTTTTATACCCAGTGAGTTGTACCCATTTAATAGGTGTCATTTTGATTAAGACAGATTTTAAACTCAATTCAGTTCAAAATTGTTGCAATTAATTTCTGCTGAAAAAAAGCTTATATTGTGTTATATTTAGCTGGAGTACACTGATTACATTTCAGAACAATTGTGAGGGTCTGTTAAGTTCAAGTGAAAAGTTTAAAGGTTTTAAACTGTGTTGTTAAACAGAGTAGAGTTTTATTATTTGAAATGTTTTAAATCTCTTTAAAATTGTCTCAACCTCATCTCCATCTTTCCATAATTAACATTCAGTCTATCTGTATCACTTGACTCACAAATCTCAACTCTCCATATCTGATACCATAGGAATGCATTCTGAGCTGCATGAACTGAGCCAGTATGCTTTCTTGGCCAGTTTACTGGGGCAGTGACACCTTAGGTTAGGGCTGACCCCCACCAGCACTAGATGGCTGGATGTACAGGGTTTGGGCGGGTTTATCAGTGACACCTGATCAGTAGGATACTGATACTAAAATCTTGTGTGACCACTTCAGTGCTATCTTCAGCCTATTTCTGGGGCACCACCTCCCTGACAGCAGTCAGGGACCATTTCTACATTGGTACCACTACCAGACCTTTAGCCAAGAATTTTGTTTTCTTGAATAAGGACATTTACTAAATGTTTACTGCTGAATCCCATACTATAATGAATGTATGGGTATATAGCTGGCCTGAGGGTGAATGATTCTGTGAAATATACTGGTAACATTGAAGAGTATATTAAAATGACATGTATATGTCAGAGACGAGATTGAAATCCAGGCGGATTTTAAATTCGCCTAGACGAGTTTGCGATTGTGATCTCGTCTAGGCGAGATTGCAATTGTGATCTTGGCTAGACGGATTTTAAACTCGCCTAGACGAGATCACAATTGCAATCTCGCCTAGGCGAGATTAAAATCCATCATGGAGCAGGCCAGGATTTTAATCTTGCCTAGGCGAGTTTAAAATCTGTCTGGTGTCATCCAGGCGAGTTAAAAATCTGCCTGATATTACTTATGCGAGTTTAAAATCTGCCTAGGCGGATTAAAATAGTGATCTGATCTAATTTCCTAATAAATTATGCATTGTAATTGACATATGAAAGATGTTTTCAGTCATATTTTAACACCTAATGGTTATGTATAGTTCACAAGTAATATATCTTTAAATATTTACAGAATATTATATTATTTATGTAATAATAAACATTAATATTGGAAATGGAATATTTTATATTATATATTATTTATTAACATGGTTATGTATAGTTCACATATAATATATATTTATTAATATTTACAGAATATTATATTATTAATGTAATAATTAATATTAATATTTTTTATAGTTTTATTAATAAACTAGGTAATAAGAAACTTACATTGGTATTGTATATAGCATATTTAAATGATATATGATGTGGGCTGCTGCTGATTATTTACATAATAATTTTGTTGTCAATATTAATTTGAAGGGAAACTGGTATGAGGAATGTAGTATTTTATAAAGACAAAAGGAGACATTGCTCATTTATTATTTATCAATATAATAAATGATCAATATATATAAATGATCGATTAATATATGAATCTAGAAATCTTATCTTATAACACAGTCTACATAAATATTGAAGCTTCACAAAATCCCTCAAAAAAACATTAAAAAAGAAGATCAGAAGAATATTATATACGTTAGAAGAACAGACTAAATAAGACTAAGAAATATTCACATGCATACGTCTGTGTATCAATTTTTACCTATTCTCATATGATGTTTAATTGCCAAAAAAAAGAATGGTGTATCAAAGTCCATCATAAATACTGATACCCTGCTTATTTTGTACCATAAGTGTACATGTTTTGACTGTTGAGTGTTGAATACCTGGGTGAAAATAAACATTTGAACTAGATCAACCAACTAATTTGTTCTGTTTGTCCTGTAAGAATTATCAAATAGGATGATTGTTAATATTAATGTGTAATACACTCTTTAAATAGTAAAGTAATATCTATCTAGACGAATCTATCTATCTGTCTATCTATCTATTTATGATTGATTCAATATGCAAGTGGATGACTTTTTTCCCCTAGATTTTTTCATCATAATATCTCATAAGTGTGCTTCAATATACCTTTTGTTACTCTCTAATTGCCAAATATTAGATCAATAAAAAATTTTTTTATTAAAAATTATAAGTGATATTTACAACCCCAAAGTTGTTAAAAAAACTGGGGAAAAAATAAAGATTACTTTATGTTTAGCAAACAATTGGTATTACATGGATGCTTAGACCACATGAAACACATCAAAGATGCAAGTAATAATCAAATATCAATTTCATAATTCTATTTCCAAATTAATGTTAATTATTACATGAATAATTATTATATTACTGTAAAAAAGTTAATTATTACATTAATACAATAATATTCTGTAAATATTAATAAATATATTACCTGTTAACTATATATATAACCATTCAGTGTTAAAATATTGAAAATCTGAATGAAAACATCTTTCAAATGTTAATAACAATGCTTAATATATTCGGAAATTAGATCAGATCACTATTTTAATCTCGCCTAGGCAGATTTTAAACTTGCCTAAGTAATATCAGGCAGATTTTAAACTTGCCTGGTGAACCAGACAGATTTTAAACTCGCCTAGGCGAGATTAAAATTCTGGCCTGATCTATGATGGATTTTAATCTCGCCTAGGCGAGATTGCAATTGTGATCTCGTCTAGGCGAGTTTAAAATCCGTCTAGCCAAGATCTCAATTGCAATCTCGCCTAGGCAAGATCACAATCGCAATCTCGTCAAGGCGAATTTAAAATCTGCCTGGATTGCAATCTCATCTCTGACATATATAAAAGTACTGTAACCACCCCAGAAATATATTTTATGGTTCCATCTGCAGTAATTCCATGGTGACCACAGCTCACTTTTAGGCAAGTAGCTGATATTAAGCTGTAGGGTTTACTTTTTAAATTTCAAATATTGCATGCCTGATTTGATTAAGTTTGATCAGTTAAGGACTACATTCAGTTCAGTGCATCAAATGTTTGGTGTATTATAACAGTCTTGTTTTAAAATACTTAAAAAAGTGTATGTGTTCCCCTTGAAAATATTATTAATGGCCAAGGTTGGGACATGAACGCAGGAGTAAGTTATCTGACGGGAGAGGCATTGGATGAATCATCCTATGACTAGTTCCTTGTTTGGAGAAAACACAAGTGACATTTATGGGTGAATTATTGAATGAAGAATGACCTTTGACCTCAGATGATTTTACTGCCCTCCATACAATACAGCCTCAGGACTCATTTATTGGGCTTCATCCAGCATGCCTTGTTGCCTGTCTGATAAGGAAACCATTTTGTTTGGTAAATTTTTATGTCACATCACGACTGACATTATTTTATGACTCTGGGTTCATGTTGGATTAGAGGACTGGTGTGGGAGAGAAAGCCAATCATTTTGGAAGCATTTATTTCTGAAACACCTGCCCATCAGTGTATTTATGTCTCCTGCGCAGACCACATCAGAAGTAGGTCTTTCAACAGAAACCCTACTCAGATCTTGTCAGAGAACAGGGAATCACCTTGGTTGGTCAAATCTCCATATAGTTTTAATTAGGATTTCATAAATAAATTAACTAGAAAAATGTTATGCTAGCCAGCAAAAATAAAAAAAATATGTACACATGAAATCAAATCATATTTATATTTGTAGTAGCATTACTGAGTTACCAACAATTTTCTCACAAGTTACTTGTTATTAAGGGCAAAAGATGGCATGTGTTTGTTGGTTAAATTAATAATAGATATTCATTGGTAACCAGCTATATTAAATCAGAACCACAGGTCCACTTTAGCTCTCACTGATTTCTCATGATACACATCCAGGTATAGATTTGGTGAAAATAAATACATGTATACAGGTGTTAAAAAATTAGACTTTTCCCATGTCAAGAGCAAAGCTCCACCTGGTGGTGATGACTGACATTGAGTGATTGGGCTAATACTAGTTACATTGACAAGGTGCTTGGTTGCATTTCAGATGACAGATTTATGCAAAACATTTACCTATCTTCAAAATTAAGGAATATTTCAGAGCTGCAAGCTTGTATAAATTTCCACACAACTAAACATAATTTGACCTAAACAACTCGGATTGTTCATCATGTGCAATGTTTATGATTATCTGGAAGGTCTAGCTTAGTGTTTGAACAATAAGGGCTTCACAAGTAGTAGTGTTTTATGATCAGTCTAGGTTTCACTTGGACATTACACCCATGCGCTCCAAGCCATCAAATAATGCTAGGTAAACACTGTTCGCCTTTTATCTTTATCACTATTTATTCACGTAGATGTTCAATATGATGATCAACTGATAGGTTTTATAGTGATCCTTAAGATTTGAAGTTTCTGTATTTGAATTGCATCATATCAACCCTCTGGCATAACGACCAGGTTACTGGCGCCAGAGTCTGAGGAACACATTTCAAGGCCTTATGCAGATGCAAATATTTTCATCATATCTGACAATGCTTCATAGCCTTCAGGTACACAGTCAATCAACATAAAACAGACCAATTGTTAGTATTTTTTGTGTACTTTCTTATAATACCAAACATGAGCGAGAAAAGTTCTGGTTAAACCCAGGTCATTGGTAAACCCCTGGGCACATTTGTTGAATTAATGACAGCATGAATAAAAGCATGGCTTGCACAGGTTATAGGACACCGGCAGCTTGCAGGCAATACAGGAAATGACCCATGTCCATTGATCAGTATCAGTTTGGGTTGTGAGCTCACATGTATACTAAAGGGTTGGGACAGTTACCGGTATACGGTATTATCACGATATCTGACAGCTACGGTTATCATACCGTCAACTTTCCTATTATGCGATACCACGATATCAATTTTGTTCACGATTTTGCTTCACAAGCAAGCCCTTGAGGTTCAAAATAAATTTATTTCAGAGAATCACATTAATTTTCATAAACCACATGTATTTAAATACACGCGTGTTGGTGAAACCGTGTGCTTACAGACTTCGGGATTAGTCGGAAATGTCCGGAAGTAGCAGGATGAATCAGAGAGGTCCTAAGCCTGAGAATTCCAGGACAAAATAACATTCTAATGAAAGAGCAATAAATTCACATATTTATGCTTTTATTGCACAGAACGAAAATGTCAAAATAAAAGTGTCACAACTGAATTGAACATTCCATACGGGTTGCATATTTTGCCATATAAAATTGGGATGGTATATTAACCATAATTGGTATGACACGCTCTCCGAAAATTCGCCGGGATTCTCCAGCTTTTATGTAGCTATAGGAAACTGATGGAAAATTCTGTCAAGTGTGATTTGATGATGGGGGCAGGACTTCCCGCGCCTCAAGCTTGCACACCTGCAGGACCTTCATGCAACTTACATCACTTAATGAGTCATTCTGTGGTACTGGCACAATAGGTATAAATGATATTAATACTTAACCCCTTGTATAAGGTCAAGACAAAGGCGGTTGTTATAAATATCATTACTGAAGGCTTATTAATGCCATTATATATAATTAAAAATATCGCGATATCACTGTATATCCCGATAAAATTTGAATAATTATCATGATATCAAAAACCCATATCGTCCCAACACTAGTATACTATTGTGTTAATTCATTACTCTCAGCTTAATATTGAGATTATGGGCCATTTACCACAATATGAATGCAACCTGATGCAAGACCACATTGATACATTCCTCAATATTACTTGTGTCACAACTAGAGTATGCTTACAAGCCCAGTTATCCAATGGCCTACTGAGTCGGGTTGTCACGGCTAGTATTTGAAGCACATTTGAGTATCCAAATGTTTGTTTCCCTTAGCAAGAGATAAAGGCTGAAAACTGTTGTTGTAACTGGGGAAGTGTATGAGTAGTAACTTTTTACAAGATGGTCCAGATAATTTGTATCATTAAAACTGGGTAAGAGAGAGGCATGGCGATGAAAGTAAACCAGAACAGCTGAACATACAATGCCAGGAAAGAGCTGGCGTGATTCCAGGTACACTGACTCCCTATGATGGAGGGGATGTGTTTGGCAAGAGTAAGAAGGCTGATATGTTATCACAGTACCACCAGTCTCTGGAAAATTCATCAGCCTCCAGTCGACAGGTAATCTCCTCAGAAGGTGCTTGGTTGTGCTTGGCGTTCATCAGTAGGGTTCACAACAGCAGGTTTTGTGGGATTTCATCATGGATTGTGATCAGTTGGTCAGCAGAGCGTGTGCCATACTACAGGCTTCATCAGTGATCCTGTTAGGGTATAGCTAATCCTGATTTGTATATATATGTGGAGCCAGACGACTTATATCTACTTACACATGGGTCAGCTGATAATCTGATTGCGGGCCAGTCGGCAAGACCACAGCAAAGTTAATGATTTTGGTAGTTGACTTATAAGGTTACCAGGACCAAATTCTATTTTGATCACTTCATAAGTTTATGGGTGTAATCTCATATGAATTGTTGGAATAGGTCTACAGATAGGATCTCAGTCAGGTCTAATTGTTGTTTCATCTATAAAATGGAAACTAAATTCTCCACAATGATAGAATGTCAGAGGAATGTTTAGAGAGGCTGCAGGGATGAGAAGAAGGATGATTCATCCTTGTAAGATGATGGCTGTCATTCCATTAGGGCTTCAGCAGCAGCAGACAGTCATGTATTGCTACAGAAACAGGACATTACAGAAATGAAATGGAGTCTTAAAACTCAAACTCACTATGTTTTATGATGCCCCTGTCCTTGGTTACATACACAACAGTATACACAGCTCAACATGTTGTGGGCTAAAAGATAACTTTCACTAAACAGTATATGGAGTAGAGCTGAAAGGAGTAATCGAGTACACAAGTCCTGGTAATACTTACTGAGTACTCAAGTTGAAAATTTGGACTAGAGTACTTGTGTATGTACATGCATATCTTCATATTACTACAAATTAAGGGCAGTTTGCAGGCCTATTTATTCACTATCGTAGCCTGACATACGGCTCTAAACATATGCTAAGTACTCAAATTAACAACAGTCTTGTCATTACATATATCTGTTCCTTCTTTTCCAAGAAAGTTTAGCCATCACAAAGTTAAAATTTATGCATATTTTGCATCGGTAAACAGATGTCAGTTTTATCTTTACAGGGTTACCATGGTAACAAGTACTGGCGTCCAAGTATGGTAATGCCTATCGAGTACTCCAGTCCAAAATTGTGTGCCTGTTTCAGCCCTAGTATGGAGTGTGACATTCTTGTTCTCAGAGAACTGTCAAATCCATAAAATACACTTCCATAGATTATCTGTTTGTTATTATCTATTGATTATCTAAGGGGATTACACCAAATCTAAATTACTTTGTTAAAAACATTTCAGAGTTTCAGTTTGGGTTGAGAGTTCACATGTATTCTTTTGTTTTTATTCATCATTTGTAGCCCAATGTGAAGATTATGGACTGCTTACCACAATATGAATGCAGCATGATGGGAGACCACTGCAATGCATTGTTCGATACTGCTTGTATCACGACTCAAGTTAGGCTTACCAGCCCAGTATAAATGCCTATACTGAGTCATATTTTCACAGCTAGAACAAGAAGTATGTACATAAAAGAAACTCATGTGCCAAGTATATATTTTACTTTCTTTTGAATGAAGACCCAGAGGGGCATGTCCTACAGTGTAGCAGCAGTTCTTGGGCAAAAAAGCAAAGGTCTTGTCCATGACATGAATCTGGGCCCACCCTGTCATGTACTGAATACTTGTATGTATTTATGAGGGATCACTGTTGCATTTGGAAACAACCATCTTGCATCAGCTCAAGCAAGTGCAAGTTTAGCATGATGTCACCCATAGTTCAAGAAAAATCTGCAACAAAAGATCGAATAAAAGTCAAACCACAAAGGTAAACTCTCTGCTTTACTGATATTTTGGGTATCCATCACTATTTTTTACTGTGTTGTATAGTTCCCAGGCCTTGTGTTAGATACCAGCATGTACACATGGAAGTACATTTGTTTATATTGAGCTGACGAATTGATGTGAACAACCAGGAGGATTTAAGTAACCAGACTAGTGCCATCACCCTGATCACAGGAACTCTAGGCACAGGACTGGCAGTACAGCCAGCAGTGTCTCATTAAATTACTGCAGATGGGGGGAGGGGCTGTCCAACATAGCACAGGAAAAGTAAATAAAAATCATGTTTGCCAGAGAAGAGGACAGGCCCTGTGTCAGTAGGTGATGAATGGCCTGTCCATTTGTTCCCTACTCCCCAGCTGGGAGCTCAAGTGTCTGCTTCTCATGACCTCTGACCCCAACCTGCTGGTCCATGGACCATAAAATAAGCTGGTGAAAGGACTAGGTGAAGTGTAAGTGTACTTGTATCTCAGGTTCCCATATTAAATCAACTCATTCTCAGACTCCTAGTGACATGCTTTATGTTAATGAGCAGATGTCAACTGGGGTCACCAGGTCATCATTGTGCCAAGGGGATGTGGGCCAACAAATATCACATAGATGGCAGCACTGAAGTTGATTATCAGTATTCCTGTGAGTCTACTTTACCTTAGCTTTTAATAGGTCAAATTTTAGAAGAGAGTGAGACACTTGGTTAGAAAATATCACAGAGTCCCATGGAACTCTAAGGGTCACAAGGATACATATGTAGCTCATTTTAAAAGGTCAATATAAAATAAAATCTATATTTCTTTGATTATTTTTACATTTAATAATACTAAAAACAAGATATTCTACTGTATTACACAATATGAGTATATATATGTGAGAATTGCTTTTGGTCATAAGGTACTCTGGTAAGATAAACCAGCTTGAGGTAACTTGCACTGGTCAGCAGCTACTAGCCTAGTGTGACAGGAGCTTGCTTTGGTCTTCACGTTGAGCATCCAGATACTGAACATCTGTTTGGACGCTCTTGTGTCAGCACTCAGCAGCCTCAGGTCCCAAACCAGTCTTGAGCATCTCTGACATATTTCTTGTTACACATTGCAAGATAAGACCAAACAAGAGAAACACAGATTTATATCATTTAAAACAAGCCTGTAAAATGTTATCCTATGGGGCTCATTTGGGACTTAGTGAACCTAATTTGTGGTTATGTTTCCTGTTTCAATTTGAACTTGAAAGACCAGGGACTGTGATAAAATTTTACAAAAAGCTTTTATACAGGATCAAACAATAGAAGTAAAATGTGGAGCAGCATTGTGAGTCATTTGTCAGTAATTAAAAACAATTATGTGTATAACATGTACAGGCCTGTGGCTGTGACTGTGGCTTCCTCGTGGTGACGGGATTATCCACAGGAATTCACACTGGTTACTGAACACTTTGAATGATTAGGGCTTTCTGTGAATTGAAGCTCCCCGTTTAAGCACTTTCCAAGTAATGGAACTCTGTCTACAGGTCATGTCTCATGTCCATGAAATGGTTCTTTAGATATCTTGCAGACACACACAAACACACAGAATCAAGTGAAATCAATAATCCTCACTTCACATAGGTTAATGATACCTTGAGTGAAATGCTATTTAATAGACAATGTTTACCAGAATGACCCTAAACTAATGAACTTTCTGAATCCATGTTGTATTTATTTAATGTAATTATTTGAATATTGTCAGAGGGTAAGTATACTGTTGTTATATACCGTATTGTAGATATATGATAAACATTGAATCAGAATCTGTAATTATGGCATGAATAGGATGAGTTTTAATCTTTTTGTGTATATATTTTTTAGTGAAGTGGTAATACATATAAAATATCCTCCTGCTAGTTGGATAGTATAAAAAATAAAATATTTATATAAATTTGTAATCAACTCATTGTGATCTGCTTGAATGTTAATCTTAAGATATGACAGTTATGTTTGATCTTACCGTACTATACTTTGCTATTTTTAACATAAAATATAGAATTATTAAAGCTGTACTTTTATACACAGCAGTCTTGACTCATATCACGTTTGTTATGTTTAGTTTACCTTTGAGAGAGACCATTAAGCCAGCATCATTTTGTCAAAGGTCATACTTAACGAGACCCACCGGAGCCAGCAGATTCCTGATATTGATCATCCATTATAACAGATGTATCTGGTACAGCGATGATAATATCAATGTAGCCTTGTACCTGATGCACCTTGTATCCAGCAGATGGTTCCAGCCACAACATCAATACCGTGCTGGCAGGTTATCTAACGGTAAAGGCATGAGGCTACAAGGCATTTATAGCAATTAGTTCAGACCTTCAAATGCTGCAAGGACGTATTGTGAAATCTGCTCTCCTGTCTGAATCGATTTATGAATTCTGCATTATTCCAAGTCTGTTATTTAGAGAAAAATAAGATCAAAAACAATGATGTGTTACATATTAATAAGAATATAACTATGTTCACTCTAACAAAGTACTGGTAACTATTTGTGTAAAAAGCAGTTAAGTAGTTGAGTTCATATTTGAATAAGTTATACAGTAGCAACCAGTTAAAATCTACATGTTATGAAAAAAAATGTAACAGCCTTAATAATTCAATATAATATCATACTACCAAAAAATTTTACATGTAGTTCTAAATATACATATAAAGTCACATGCAGTACTAATTTGACTAGAGGCACTTTGTAAAAGCATTAATTATATAGGAAAGAATATATAGATAAACTCAGGTGTCGAAGCCTTAGAATTACTCTAAATGTTCAAAATTATATTAGTCAAGATAAAATAGGAAAATGAATTTTTAACAGAAGCTTTTTGGTGAAGTTGGTATGTGACAAGTATTACAAACATATCCAATTCAAGTTGGCATTGCCTGTGCATGGGATAATTGTACTGTTGAGTGATTATTGGGGATTTTCTTTCATCTGAGCTTGACCCAATAGTTTACACCTTTAACCATCTCTTATACTAATCTAATATATCATTATGCAAATTTATATATTATGTGGTGAGCTCATTATTTGTGTTGCTAGATTATTCAGTGGATTATACTGTTGTAAAGATCAATCTCTGTTTTGTTCCAGGCGGGCTGATACATATGTGTTCTAACATTAAAGTTCTTGTTAAGTGTTATTTATTATAATAACAGACAACTACTGTAAGAGAACTGTGAGGTTTTACCAAGCTAGCTTGCCAAACAAATATCTATTTTTTTATTGACCATCCTTTGTTGAAACGGCCAGTAGTGGATGTTGAACTTTTCCCCCAATCACCTGATAGTCAACCATGATCTGATGACACTGCAAAACCAATGCAACATTTGGTGATATATTTTAGACATCCCACTTAATATGCTGCTGACATGAAACTTGTGGACATTAATGTGATTTTTCAGAATCACATTCAGGATGGCTTTCTTTGCATCTCCATCTCAGTTTTGAGGGGATTCCCTTCTTTTATCTATGTGCATGCTGAATTCAATAATATATCAAGATAACTGTACATGTACATGTGAAATTTGTTTTAAGTATTACAGGCCAAGATTGGCAAGAGGCTGTGGTCTTCTTGGCTGTGTAGGCCTACCAGAAAATAACAAGCTCATCCATTTTTTAAATGATACAGATTTTCACGTTTTCAGTTTAGCATAAAAAGTGTAATCTAAATCACCTGTTTAAGTATTTGGATCTAACAGAAACCTACAGTTCTCCTGCAATATATGTCATGATTAAATGTCCACAGTCACTGAAATTACCAAGCTACAAACGTGACTTGTCGGTCAACTCAATATAACCACATTTTCTTGAAAAGAAAAGGAAGGAATGTAAACAAAACACAAACAAAAAGACCTGCAGGCCACTTGAAATTTCAAACTGTGTAGTGTGAAAAAAAAGCTAATGATACATAGACAGTTGTTATTGATCACTTCCAGTGTAGATGAATGGAGAAAATACTGGATCAGATATGGTGCAAGAAGAAACGTCATATTTTGTCATATTTGCATTCAGTCTTTGAATTCTTGATCAAGGCCAGATTAACTAACATCAGACCTTTGTTGCGGAGATGTTCTTATCATTTTAAGTAGAAATAATCATTTTAATGCCGCAGCCATTCTGATCTCATATCATATAATAAATAGTCTTAACGGAAGATTGAACCTCCTGTTTAACATCACTGGTCCTCTGACAGATAATCTCTTTCAAAGGATGGCTGTAAGCCTGATCTATAAAACAGTTTGATGTCACTTATGACTAACTGCGCAAAATGTTCCCCAAACCCAGACCTCTCAAAGATGGTATTTTCACTTAAAATGGCACTGATGATTTAAACTAAATTTTTTCAACTGATATTCATATGTTACACAACAAAGATTGTGAATCATTTAATTAATATTTAAAAATTTGACATTAGTTTCAAAGGTGTACATGTACAGTATATCTTTGTTTATAAGTGTTTTTTTTGTGTTGCGAATCTACGTCCTCTAGAGAGCCGTAGAAATCTTGAATGTTTGTGGTTATTTGGCTGAGACAGTGAATTGGCTGTATGTATGTGCTAAAATCTCCATTGCCAACCTTATTGGCTGGTTTATGCAGCACCACATGGCTGCAGTGTCAGATGATAGGGATAGGCAAACCTGAGGGGACTGCCACAGAGGTGACTTTATTCAGTTATTGCCTCAGCAATTAGTTTCAAGACCTAGGCCTGGTGCTGAATTAGACACAGGATAAGGTGTGGAGGTCATAAGCAGGGACAACACTCCCTGGTGTCTAGTAAACCCAAATGGGAATAAAATGTCCACCTGGAAAATGTCAAGGAATAATCAATGCTTTAATTCCTCACCTCCTGACTGGCTGAGGTTGACTGTAAGATACTACCCTAATATCTGGAGGATGTTATGGTGATGGTTTGGATGTTGTGGAATGCTTCACAAACTTTGTTTGCATTCACTTATTAAACCCATATATTCCCGGGTTTGTTCCTGCATAAATGACTGTACATTTGTGAATATTACTTGATGATGTTCCTTAATTGGATTATTTGGGAATCCACACCAAAATCTGATGAATTCTTTATTGACTCATTCCCAAAATACTCATACTCATGACATGTTCCAGTTTGTATGAATGAACAAACACAGACACAAAGCACATGTACATGTGTACACAAAATCGCACACAATCACTTATGAACCCAGGATGAGGCTGGGAAAATTGGTTACCTGAGCCATAAGAATGAAGGTAAATATTTAATTTTGAATAATGCTTTTTGCAAGCAGTATTAATTACTATTTAGCATTAATATCAGATTTTCAGGGGGACCAGTTCCTGTCCATATGAATAGTGACCCAGATTCCAGCAAAAGGAAACATTGTAGAACCACCACCAATTCTGTGTCAACTGATTGCATGTCCCTGTGTCATTACATGGAAACGGATGACAGCTGAGTATAACCCCTGTCTTACAACAGGGTAGAGTACACAATAGATTTAACAATGCTGAGCTTACAGCAGCTGAGGTAAGCTTGTTACCTGGCAGCTACAGGTATGTTGGGGTTAAAGGTTAAAGCTCAGGTATAAAGGTAAAGTTACAGGTGCTTGGCTGCAGGTACAGGTGTTTTATTAAGGGTTTGTGTGGAACTAGTGAACCTTTACCTTTGGTGCCTAGTTATCGCTGGAGAGATCCCTGTTACAGATGATTGTTATCACGTTACAGGGCCAGAGACCAAGTCGTTGGCTTGTTGTGTGGCATTGTTATTATTGGTGCATTATGGGGTCAGAAAGGAACTTGATTCCTCTACACACGGCATGGTTAATGAGCGTTTATATAAGTAAAGCTGGTAAATTTGCTCAAGGTACAGTGTGTCAGGTTACGCCAGATGAAGGCTGTTACATTTTGTAAATTTAGAAAAGATCAGTCAAAAACAAAGAACTAGATGTAAGAACTTTGGGTGAAATTTAAAAATAAATTATATCACAATATAGCTAGGTGTATATGATATTCAGTAAATATCAGTATTGACCTAAGAAATACTTATAAAATATAATTGTATCCCCAGACAAAGTCGGGGGATACTATGTTTTCATACCGGTCCCGCCGCCGCCGCCGCCGCCGCCGCCGCATATAAATCTTGTTGGCGCGATAACCCAAAAAATATTTCACGGAACTTTACCAAACTTGGTATATGTATAGATATGGGTGAGAGGATGACGCCTATTTAAAATGAGGTCATGACCTTTACTAGGAGAGTGTCCTTGACCTTGAATAGGTCCAATTTTGGGGAAAATCACACAAATTCTTTAATATCTCAAGAAATCTTGCATAGGTTTATCCTAAAATCAAGTTGATGGAAGATCATGGATAGGGTTGTCATGTTCCAGAAACTGGTGGCGCCACCTATTATTCTTTACTTGTTTTCATGCCGTTTAATACTCCCAAAATTGCCACCTTACAGTACTGTGAGCATTATAAGTCAAAACCTAATGGACAGATTTCTTTTATATTATGCATATACATAGGTATGGGTTATGGGATGATGGTTATTTAAATTGGGGTCATGACCTTTCCTATGGTAGTGGCCTTGACCTTGAATATTGCCATATATGGTGAAAATCACACTCCTCTTATGATATCTCCAGTGTTGATAGCCATATAGATTTCAAACATGACTTATGTATGGCCCACCACTAAAGTAAGAACCCTATAGGTTCCAGGGTCATGAGGTCAAAGGTCAAGGTCACTGGACTGGCATTTTAAAATATACTGTGGATGCATTTTAAGCCAAACTTTCATCCCAGGTCTTCCATCTTGAATATATAGCTCACTTGCCAATATTGGATGATCCATAGAAATTTTGGGGTCACAAGGTCAAAGGTCAAGGCCACAGGAGCTATCTGTCCAAAAATTAGTTTCTGGATGATAATTCCTTCTTTTATTGATGTATGGATTTCAAACTTGACTTGTATTTGACCCATTGGAAAAGCAAGACCTGAATTGATTTTGGGGTCATGAGGTCAAAGGTCAAGGTCACAGGAAACCTCTTTAAAAAGGTTGTGGATGCAATTTCAGCCAAAAAATTCATCCGAGATCTTTCATCTTGCACATATAGTTCACCTGCCAAGAGTGGAAGACCCCTATCAATTGTGAGGTCACAAGGTCAAAGGTGAAGGTCACAGGAGCCATCTGTCCAAAAATTAGTTTCTGGATGATAATTCCTGCTTTTATTGATGTATGGATTTCAAACTTGACTTGTATTTGACCCATTGGAAAAGCAAGACCTGAATTGATTTTGGGGTCATGAGGTCAAAGGTCAAGGTCACAGGACAAATTTAAAAAGGTTGTGGATGCAATTTCAGCCAAAAAAATCATCTGAGATCTTTCATCTTGCACATACCATTCACCTGCCAAGAGTGGAAGACCCCTATCAATTTTGAGGTCACAAGGTCAAAGGTGAAGGTCACAGGAGCCATCTGTCCAAAAATTAGTTTCTGGATGATAATTCCTGCTTTTATTGATGTATGGATTTCAAACTTGACTTGTATATGTCCCATTGGAAAAGCAAGACCAAAATTGATTTTGGGGGCATGAGGTCAAAGGTCAAGGTCACAGGACACATCTTTAAAAAGATGTGGATGCATTTTCAGCCAAACATTTCATCTCAGATCTTTCATCTTGCACAAATAGTTCACCTGCCAAGAGAGGTAGAACCCTATCAATTTTGAGGTCACAAGGTCAAAGGTGAAGGTCACAGGAGCCATCTGTCCAAAAATTAGTTTCTGGATGATAATTCCTGCTTTTATTGATGTGTGGTTTTCAAACTTGACTTGTATATGTCCCATTGGAAAAGCAAGACCTGAATTGATTTTGGGGTCATGAGGTCAAAGGTCAAGGTCACAGGACAAATTTAAAAAGGTTGTGGATGCAATTTCAGCCAAAAAAACATCTGAGATCTTTCATCTTGCACATACCATTCACCTGCCAAGAGTGGAAGACCCCTATCAATTTTGAGGTCACAAGGTCAAAGGTGAAGGTCACAGGAGCCATCTGTCAAAAAATTAGTTTCTGGATGATAATTCCTGCTTTTAATGATGTATGGATTTCAAACTTGACTTGTATATGTCCCATTGGAAAAGCAAGACCAAAATTGATTTTGGGGGCATGAGGTCAAAGGTCACGGTCACAGGACACATCTTTAAAAAGATGTGGATGCATTTTCAGCCAAACATTTCATCTCAGATCTTTCATCTTGCACATATAGTTCACCTGCCAAGAGAGGAAGAACCCTATCAATTTTGAGGTCACAAGGTCAAAGGTGAAGGTCACAGGAGCCATCTGTCCAAAAATTAGTTTCTGGATGATAATTCCTGCTTTTATTGATGTGTGGTTTTCAAACTTGACTTTAATATGTCCCATTGGAAAAGCAAGACCAAAATTGATTTTGGGGTCATGAGGTCAAAGGTCAAGGTCACAGGATACATCTTTAAAAAGGTTGTGGATGCAATTTCAGCCAAAAAATTCATCTGACATCTTTCATTTTGCACATATAGTTCACCTGCCAAGAGAGGAAGACCCCTATCAATTTTGAGGTCACAAGGTCAAAGGTGAAGGTCACAGGAGCCATCTGTCCAAAAATTAGTTTATGGATGATAATTCCTGCTTTCATTGATGTATGGATTTCAAACTTGACTTGTATATGTCCCATGGGAAAAGCAAGACCCAAATTGATTTTGGGGTCATGAGGTCAAAGGTCAAGGTCACAGGACACATCTTTAAAAAGATGTGGATGCATTTTCAGCCAAACATTTCATCTCAGATCTTTCATCTTGCACATATAGTTCTCCTGCCAAGAGAGGAAGAATAATATCAATTGTGAGGTCACAAGGTCAAAGGTGAAGGTCACAGGAGCCACCTGTAAAAAAAATTAGTTTCTGGATGATAATTCCTGCTTTATTGATGTATAGATTTCAAACTTGACTTGCATATGTCCCATTGGAAAAGCAAGACCCAAATTGATTTTGGGGTCATGAGGTCAAAGGTCAAGGTCACAGGACACATCTTTAAAACAATCAAGGTCACAGGACCAACATCTTCAACAAGATTGTGGATTGTTAGATGGAAGAAACAATAAATATGCCAAGTGTCAGTATATGCTGCCAAAATTGGGGGTCTGTTCTTAAAGGGGGGGGGGCCTACTATGTCTGGGGATACTCTGGCACCTGCGGTGCCAAGAAATGTCTAGTTTATGTAAATGAATTTTAAAATGCCTATTTGCTATAAAATGCAGCACACATCTACCTCAATCACTTGATTTAATTCAAATGAGAGATTGCGCTTGCATTTTCAAAATGGTAGACCATACATTACAGCAAGAGTAAAGCATTTATAAGCATAACTTGATCAACAAATTACAGAAATAAACATAAAACAAATGATAAGATGAAAAGTGAAGCTCAACAAAGTTAATGGCTACAGCACGAGTATTTCTTCACAGTAAATGCTGTGAAATAAAAAAGTACCAGGTTGAGGTATAATACTAGTACTGTTAAATCACCTTACTTTGCTATCTTGAAGATGGTTTGACTATTGTTAAGGTACAAAGTACACCACAATATATTTTTGCCACTGTAGATATACTATACAATCAAAAGCTGTTGAAAAGAGTTACGTTTAAAGATAAAAAAAAATGTTTTTGACATATTCCATTATGTGACCTTTTTTGGCCAGACAGACTTTGGTAAATGCTGTATTTTAAATAAATTAAACCTACTTTTACACAGATTTGATATAAACTGTAGATCGTTGAGGCGGAGGAATATTACTGAACATAGGAAATCACCATACAGAGAAAGACATTCCAGCTGGGAATGTCAGTGGTACAAGTACTGTACTTAACACTGATGGGTGTTTTGGTACAAGTGAACTGTTGTCACATTTGTTTAAAAAAACAGGGAGGTGTAGTGTTAAGTTCAGGGTGTAAACATATACAAACCGGCTTGTATGTAGTGTGAAAAGGACACTACACCACCCATGCACTATCTGTACTGTGTGTCACTGGTACAGCAGTACAGCATGTATTGTAATTTGTTATATATATATATAGTCTCAGTTCACATATATGCATTCATTATATACTTGGAATTCTTCCATAAGTGAGTAAATGTATTGATTGTTGAAGTCTTTGTGTCACACAGCATCGGACAAAAACATATTGCATCATGTGTTTACATCAGCCTTAAGAAACATTTAATAACATGTTACTCAACTCATATACCAAAGTTGTTGTATAAAATTGTGTAAAGTTGGAAGTTTTCCTGAGAGAGGACTGGTTTGGTTTGGGTGATATTATCTTTGTGTATTGCATCACAGCTAAAATATTGACATCCAGTAGCATTATAAAGAAGCTGGTATGGCCATAAACACGTAACTGGTATGGCCATAAACACGTAACTGGTATGGCCATAAACATGTAACTGGTATGGCCATAAACACATAACTGGTATGGCCATAAACACGTAACTGGTATGGCCATAAACACGTAACTGGTATGGCCATAAACACGTAACTGGTATGGCCATAAACACATAACTTGTATGGCCATAAACAAGTAACTGGTATGGCCATAAACATGTAACTGGTATGGCCATAAACACGTAACTGGTATGGCCATAAACACGTAACTGTTATGGCCATAAAGAAAACCCTACTTTCTAATTGCAGAGTTAAAAATGGAAGTTCATGTTGTTGTTCGTATAAGGTTTGTAACCTTGCATTTTTATAAATAATTTTACACAAGTCAGAAAATCCTATATACCATGTATCCTATATATTATGAGATCTGTGTTTCCTGAATCTTGGTGTTGAAACTCTATAATGGTACGGTAGTTTGAATGAAATGGCCGCATAAACAGTATGTCCTTTTAAGTCGTAATGTCAGTCCTCAACAAAGTTTTATGGAAACTGGTTTTTGCATAATCCTCACAAAATAATCAAACACATGGACAGGGGTAAAAACATAACCTCCTTGACAGAAGTAATAATTCCAGGTTATGACTTTACACAACAGTCATGTGAACATTTTTTTTTTATAACATGCACAATCCACATTTATGATTTTAACATAAGGATACTTAAAGAAGGGAAAAATTTTGTGTTGTCTGTTGCTGGATGAATCATTTCCTGTTGTTATAGGTAGCCAATAGAGAAACACTCGAAAAGACGATAACCGGTCATTTGAGAAGAACCAGATCAAGTTAACGAGTACAGTTCACTGTTGTTAATGGTTCCTGACTTTTCACTTATAAAAAATGTATCTGTGTAAGTAAAAGGAAAAAGTAGTTGTACAGACATATAACACCAGACGAAGTATTTAGGGCTTCAGCAACATTCTGACTTCATGTCTGACGGCATTGTTTATAGGTAATGTAGCAGATGCATATTTTGCCATTTATGTTTCACTTTGTTCCTTTCTGGAGAGCAGTGCATTTAAGATCAACCTAGTGTGAGTGAAACTTAGGAAGTTAAAAGTCAAGTATGCTTCCAGCACTTAATAGATGGACTCTAGAACAAAGGGAACATTTCTGCTCTAGTAAACATCAGGCTTTTTGTATAACATACTTTTTTAAGCTTATGGAAAGACTCTTTTTCCTATGTTGCAGGCAGGTGGGGTTTTCTGTTAAACACAACTAGAATCCAGCAAGAGGTTGTGGAGCTCTTGATTACAGACATGAATTACAGAATTTGTTTTTGGACAATCCTGCAGGAAAAGTATGCTTTTAGTCCATACTCTTACAAGTGGGACAAGTTATTTATGTAGAAGTCATACAGTGGGTGAGACAGAATTGGCATGAACTCAATTATATGTTCATGACGTGAGGTTTATTGATGGGTTTGTGTCTATTCACCACCCAAGCATGTCCTGTTTACCAAACATTTGATTACCTGTCATTCACAAATAGAGGAAAACCCCTACCTTGTGGGTGTATTAGCCTGTTTGAACTGACGGTAAGGAAAATATTGACATGATATGCAGCTAGGAGTGGCAGTCTTATAAACTGTAAAAATTATCTTATTGGCATCTTACAACTGTACTATCACTGATGGATGTGTATATAAAACCTGGTTTATTATCCCACTGAGTGAGGGAATGTTATTTCTGAAAGGATGAAGAAACCTGGACTCCAAGACACCTATCTTGTGTTGTCACCAGCTAGGGCTTACTGAACACCTTAAGAAATATTTAGCCTCAGTCCTTGGGATAAGTAAAGCCAGAATTTCACAAGTCCCGCAGGAAAATAGTCATCTATTAAAATTGTTCATTACCTTTAAAGATCTTAATCACCTCTACAATATTTAATCAGCTTTATTATAGTGACATAAAAATATGTTTTATATCAGTAATCGTAGTATTATATTCAGTATAAATGTTAGATCTGTTTATTACATGGACAGACTGGTCATGATAAACAGCACACTGTATCCACACATAACAATCACAGGCTTCATTGAGAGTTTTCTATAAGTCAGTAATGTTTGAACTGAAAAAGCTCATATTCTACTTGACTGGCAAGTATTTCCTTGCATGGGGTACTTGGAGGGCAATTAAACAGAAAACAGATATTCATAGTTTTTTTCCGTTCTTTTTATTCCCATCAGTTTTGTGTGAAGTTCCTGTAATATCTGCACAGCAGTGTTCAGGTATGAACTTTGTATGTCCAAATGTCATACATTAATAAAACTCGTATTAATAGTTATTTTCAGACACTTCAGAGTATGATTAATTAGGCTAGTCCATTAGATAATTTTTTCATTCATAATTTCTGGCATTATCTAGAGTAGTTTCAGCTTAATCTGCAATGTTATTTATTTAAAGATCTTGGTATTAAATGTTACCATCCAGAAGAAATAAACAAAAACCCTGATGTTTTTCTGTAATGTAAATAAAACAAATAATGAAAATTTGTAATTTGTGACAATAATTATCACCTTGGAGAACATCCTGATGTCAGTAATACTCCTGTGAAGGTCAGTGTTAAACATGAATAGAATTTTATTTACAATTTGCTTGTTTAATTAAGGAAGTCTTGTTGCTGTAATCTTGTTATATTAGAAGTGTTGTGTAAACTGTTTGTGTCACATGATTACTGTATGAGATACAAGGACCAGATAACCAGGTTTGAGTGACAGGATGTTTGACTGAGGTGACAGTTGTAAGTGGCAGGTTATTTTTGTCATGAAACCCCTTCTTTTCTGAGCTTCCATTTTTAGTGAGATACAGGAAGTCATCATAGGGACTGAGTGACCTCTCCAAACTGGCATACCAGTTCCTTTCATACAGCTGTTGGTTTAAAATTGTTTTGCCACTGTGTGGACTATCATATAGCCAGGAAGGATTATTAATTGCTCTTTAATTTTCAGTGATTCTTTGGTCAGAGTTCTTGTGATAAATTATTTGTCATTACTTTGTAAAAGCCTTAGTCACATAACCGGCCAACTCCAAAGGATTTTTCAAATCGGCCAAGCAGCTAGCTCCTCGCCCATTTTAAAAACGTGGCTGACAGGCGTCGATTTTAACAGTTTGTGGTCACATTAGTATTGAGGCCCGGCCGAGTCCAAACATTTCAATTCTGCACCTGAAAAGTCCACGTTTTGGCCAAATAACAACCAGGTAGGGGCTTGTTGATGTGATTGGGGCTTAAAAGACTATGATTTGTCAGATATATATACACTCTGTTAAGAGACTGGACAGAGTTTGAAATTTGATATTGTACTCATGACCACAAGGTTGTAACTTTTCATCCCAGTCTAACCAGTCTGCGCTAAGACTCCTAGCCAAAGTCTTTATCACACGGGTGTGATCTCTTGACCCAGGAGTGAATTGGTACTGGTCATGGATGGCAGGCACATATACAACAAATAACCTAGAACCTGAGCTTAGAAAATCTGCGAGAATGAACAGGCCCGAAAGACCAGGAAGGCAAAGTGTAAAGTCTGGTGAGACTGACATTATCGGTGACATCAGACTATAAACCTTTACCTTTTAACATGTTGACATCTCTGGGTCTTAACATTGTTAACAGGAGGGATTGTTGTTTTGTACTTGAGCTAAGGGTAGTTACACTCTTGTCTGTAACATCCAGATTTTTGTGTTATAAAAGATAAGGAAATCCGGTACATGGCCATTGAGGAACTGTATTTAAGGGAAGTAAATGTGGTTTCGAATGTGGTTACAGTTGGACGTGACACCAATATATAGCTTTACACGAGGCACTTGTAAAGACAAAGCCTACAGCACTTGAGTTAATAGAAACCTTATGCAATCAGCAGTATGATTTCATTATCAGTAATGTTCTTGAATGTTTTGCCAAAAATTTTTATCAGTGATAGTTGATCTTTTTGCAAGGAGATTTATCATGAGTAACTTGTGTAAATGAATAAGTGCATATACTGGTTATAGCATGCTTCATTATTTTAAATCAGATGTATTTAAAGCTCTTGGTAAAACCACATTCTAAACCCTGCAATAGTTTTGGCATCACAACCTTTTAACAATCTGGTTCCTGGGAGAAAGTATGACATATCTTCAATCTAGTATTTCTCTATGAAAATCAGAATTTTTTATAAGGATAAGTCCATGGCCTAATTTTGGCGCTGTCTATTGAATTAGAATCTAGATAAACTACAATACGGGGACATTGATTTGGGTTTGTCTGTCTGTCCCTCTGTCTGTCCGCAGACCTGGGAGCCAGCCGTTGACCAGTAAATCGGCTGGCTAGGAGAAAAAATGGCTGGCTAGCCGGCTGAGCCGGCTCAGTTCTAAGAACAATGATGATGGCTGAGTAGACAACGTTGTGGCTGGCTAGCCGGCTGAGCCGTAAAGATGAGGCAAATATTAAATGGACAAAATGTTGTCTCAGTCTAATGCAATTATATTTAAATGTACAATAATATGAAACAAACTTAACGAATATTTTGGCAAGGTAATTACCCTTTGGGTAAATTAATTTTATTCAATATCACCCCAGGCGTGTAGAAGGAGAGTGAGTGGTTACGTGAATATGGGGGTTCCCCCATTTTGTTTTCTGATCTGACAATATAGTGTGCTTTGGTGAAGCGAGCTGAAAATTATTATGATTTTCCTCATTTCTTTTAACAGACATTGTGTACACTTGAATTATTTGATCTAAACTGATATAATGTTACATTGCTAAAAGCATCTCGAAAAATCAATGGTTTCAATTCAGCTATTGAGATATATAGATATAATTGTTTGCATCCACTGAACAACTGTTTTCTTGCGCTCACTTACATGACAAATCAACCGGATAATCGTTTTTCGCGAGCCGAACTTATAAAGTGTCATGGCTTTACGTACTGTTTGCTTCTTATATATATATATATATAATGTAGTGTATATATATAGTGTAGAGAAAGTCATGCTTCATCCGCGAGTGTCTCTAAATTAATTAAAACATTTGGTAATATTCTGAGGAGGGAGAGAGGTGACATAATCGTACAAAATCAAACCCCAACTAAAGAGTTTTTATAATAATCATGAAAATTTGATTACTTAAAACACATATTGTGAATTTTTCTTGATGTAATGTGAACAAACCAACTCACTGCCACAACCACGAAATCCCTGATTCCATTTGGCCTAGACTGAGATCGACATTTTTTTTCCTGCGCTGAACTTTCCCGGTCACAATTGTATACGTAAGATGTCAGGTGTCTTAATTGAAATAGGAATTCTGTCATGAATTTTCGCAGGTGTCAGCCTCAATCATCCCCGTGACCTCTGTGACCCTTGATATGTTCATGCGGCAGCATGTTTGTCAGTGGTTGAAGCAGCCGGTGTCAGCAGCTGTTTGACACTGATTTGGTCTCGCGTTTTAACTTCAAATTGCAAACCAATCAGACTCGCTTAAAAGTTTAGTTTTCTATGACATTTAAATTATCCATAGGTGTTTACGCGTATGACATTTGTAGCATTATTATAATATGACATAGTTATGAGCGGTCGCTGGCTGCCGACATCGTTTCACGGTTATACGTATACTAAAATGGCTTATATTGGCTGGAAACAATTATAACAAAAATGCATGCATATTTTTTTCCATTTTTTTTTAACAGCTTTTCCCTGTGGTTTTCTTTCATTAATCCTGAATGTTAACCGAGCTGTATATAATTTTTTTTTAATATTGCACATCGACCTCAGTAACTTTAAATGACCAAGCTTAATGTATCTAACTGAAATACTTGGGAATGATCTGGATCCTGGCACTTTTTGTCTTCATTTCTGAGCAACCGGGGTTAATGATACGTCCTTGATCAAACGGGGAATATGCCAGTTATCCGGTCTAAAAAAGGGGCTTGCGGGAACCTTGTCAACTGTCTAACATAATGACTTACAACTTCCACAAAATTAATCATGACCACTGCGAAGCCATGAAGCTCGGTGATGAAATCTGCTGGAGACGGGTTAGTGTTAACATGTTACTGTAGTGACTATTTACAAGATGAAGTATGCAAGCGAATATCCTTTTTTTTTATCAGCTTATCAGTATTTCACCGGCAGCTGAGCCTGTGTTAAATAATTAGCGGCGGCTGGCGCAATTCGGCGGCTCAAGAAAACCATCGGCGGCTGCTTGCTTATGAAATAAACGGCGGCGGCTGGCGCAATTCGGCGGCGGCTCCCAGGTCTGTCTGTCCGTCCATCAGGTTTTCATTTCGATGCAATAACTTTCCTAAATAGTATCGGATTTCATTCAAATTAGGGTCAGTGATTGCTCTTATGCATACTTTGGTTATGATTGGTTTTGGAGTGTCTGTCTGAAAATTTATTATCAATATCACCAGCTCCAATACAAAACCAAATTTTCCATTTTTTTCCGAATTCACAACAAAAATTATGACATGTGGAGACATCTCCAGGATTCAAAGAAAACTAAAACACAGGCACTATGACATGTGGAGACATCTTAGGGGGAAAATAAAAATTAAAGCAATTGAGAAGGCAAGCATGAAGATTGGAGAAAGCTAAAATACAAGATATGGAAGCGGGGGACATAAATTCCATGAATGTATTTGTTTTTATGGCTTATAGATTCAGGTTTTATATGCTAGGAATATGTTACTAAATTATGGCTTATAGATTTCAGGTTTAGAATAAACAGGCTTGGAATAAACCAAAAGAATGTTTTGTGAATAGATCGTGATTCTGACAGGTCTTAAGGTTCAGTTTGTCTGGATGTCATGGGATAAGTCAGAATGTGTCTACCTGATAACTGATGGATTCCCACACAGTCATCCTCTTTTGGTTCTTCTGTTAATCATCGTTCCAGTAGATCATCAGATAGCTTGGTCAGATTTCTAACTTCCAGGACTAGTGCAAGGAATGATTTAATATGATCCTTTTATTTTTTAAAGTTACACAGACCTTGCACACTTCATGAGCTTATCTGTTATCTATAAGGTCAAAAAATAAGGTATGGTTCTCAGGCACATTTTTTTCAGAAATCTATGCGGGCAGGTGATATTTTATTTTTTTTTTTTACCTATATTATATGTTTCAATAAAAATGTTATATGATCAGGGAAAAGCATGAAAATAACAGATTTTTTTTCTACATAAAGGAAATCTTGTCAAAATTTTATTATTTGATATCTTCTTGAAAGATGAAAATCAAAATCAGAAGTTTTGTTGGGGGGGGGGGGGGTAAAATTGACGTGGGCGAAGCCTGAGCCCATACCTTTCATTATTTTGGCCTGATCAGTCTTTGCACAATATATAATGAAGACCTTTGTTTTTTTCGGCTTTGTAACTCATTTTTGTCAGCAAAATAAATGTGTATATTTTAAGGCAATACATCTTATTTTTTCAGCTTAACATGTAATAATGAAAACCCTTATCCTGCCATCCCTCAGACTAAAGCAGATTTTTTATTTAAACGGCATGTTTTGATGCATTACCTATAGACAGCGCTGTGGGCCAGATAAGATCAGTTCACAAGATTAACAAACAGGCGTTCGGCTTTGGGTGGTCCACAGTGAGGAACCAATATCCTGATCACATCTATATTCTCTCTAAAAATAATCTTCTGTCTTGATGGCAGTGTACTGTGCAGTTTTGCTGTGGTGATATTACCGATTAATGGGATTTCTCTGGATAATAATCGGCCAATGTACATGTTATTTGGATGTCCAGAGCAGTTGGTGGAAATTAATGCAGGGCTTGGCTTGTGACTGACATGGTCACTGGCACAGTCTCAGTTTTCATTGATGATGTTCTAGTTAGGTTAACATTGAATACTTATACAGTGGAACCTGTGTTATGAGACCAAACATGGGACTGACCTAAACTTTTCTTATTCACAGGTGATCTTATTAGACAGGTCAGTATTAACTGTTATTAATGCTTTCATTTCATCCAAGGGTGGTCTTAATAGACAGGTGGACTTTCAGACAGGTACCACTGTACAGGAAAACTTCTTTTTACGGACACCACTCCCTACAGGAATTTTCATAGATGGTGTTCTGGAATTATGTCTCCTCTCTGATATGGAGACATTATAATGATATATAAGTGTTTGGTCTATTGTTGGAGCATGTTTGTGTCCTTAGTCATTAGTGTCATTTCTAGTGAACTCGATAACTTTTTGTTTATACCTACTTCTTAGGTGATTTCGAAAACTGTTCAGTGTTGACCTCGACCATAATCTTCAAGGTTAAATTTTCAGAGTTTAGGATTTTTAGTTGCTTTGTTTCAGTGCATAACCTATTCAAAATTTAGGTAATTGACACTGTATGCTCACTGCTTGTTCATACGATATATAACTATTTTTGCAAACTGTTGAAATCTGTATCATATGGTGGTGCCATGTGACTTGTGTCACAGAACACAGAATCTGGGAAACTAAATATTACTTCACAAAGGTGCTATCATAGAACTGTCTCTCAGAAAACTTGAGTTTGTCAGCATCAAGCAGGGGGAACTCACTCAAAGGAAAACTTGGATGTCTCAAATATAAATGTCATAAGAGATTACAGTAATTTATAATTAAGATATTGTCATTTTTTTTTATGAGCAGATATTTTGATATTGATTTCATATGACATAACTGAAAACAGTAGAAAGTGCATGGAGACTTGGAGAAAAAACACAACCTTCACTTTGACAGCCACCACCTGAGGCCACCCCCCCCCCCCCCCCCCCCCACCTCTGCCACCCACACACATCAAACAGGTACTCTGAGAGTGAAAGAGAATGTCAAAGTGTGCTCCTTTTAGTCCAGAGCTACATTAACATCAGTGTGCAGCCAATTTAATAGTGTGTTTAGATTTAGCCTGATCCTGTTTAAGTAGAACAAATATTCTGGACGTCATTTACCCGTACTTCCAAGACCATCCAGCAGAGCTGACCTGGTACATGTGGTGATATATCTGAGACAAAGTCGTAGGGGTTTATGGAGCTTTATGGTAATGTCTGCCGAAGACAAGTAGAACTAGAATACGGGTAGTCGACAAGCGACTACGTGTATCCGCCTAAATCAGAGTGGAACGGGTGAAGCGAGGCATGGATTGAGTGGCAAGGGGAAATAGAGTGAAGTGTTGCATATTAGCATGGATGTCTGCAGCCAAATGGTGTATGTAGGTTGCGCCACCTACCACAAAATCCAGAAAAGCCATCCAAGTTGTATACATATGCAAAATCTGAGGCAGATAAGTCAAACCACTATATGTTTATGAGTGATTTTAGCCCGTGGCAGACAAACAGATGGACGCTGTGCAAAAATGGTTGAAGGTGGCACCACTAGTTTTGCGTATGATAAAGAGCTATGTGAGAACTATACACATGCAAAACTTTGGCCCAATGGGTCAAACGGTTCCCAAGATATGAGCTTGGATGTCTGCTGCATTAACTAGAATGCAGGTGGCGCCACCTGTCATAAAATCAGAAAAGCTACCCAGGATGTATACGCATGCCGAATTTCAGGTGAATTAGTCAAGTCACTGCAGAGTTATGAGTGATTTTATCCCATGGCAAACTAACAGACGGGAGCTGTGCAAAAATGGCTGCAGGTGGCACCACCAGTTTTGAATATGATAAAGAGCTATGTGAGATCTATACACATGCAAAATTTCGGCCCAATCGGTCAAACGGTTCTTGAGATATGAGCTTGGATGTCTGCAGCGTAAACGTGAATGTAGGTGGCACCACCTGTCATAAAATCAGAAAAGCTATCCAGGATGTATAGGCATGCCGAATTTCAGGTGAATTAGTCAAATCACTGCAGAGATATGAGTGATTTTAACCCAAGGCAGATGAACAGATGGACACTGTGCAAACATGATTGCAGGTGGCGCCACCATTTCTTGTGTATGTTATAAAGCTCTCCAAGGGCTACATTTGTGCAAAAAAATTTTCCTGATCCGTCAAACGGTTCCCGAGATATGTGGGTTTATGTGTGGAAACAGACGCACAAACGGACGCAGAGCGCAGAGGAAAGGTCAGAGGTGAAAACAAAATCGGGGCGCAGCAGTTCACATGTGACCCGAACATAATCCCGGGTTTCGTAAAATTCCGCCCAGCGGTTACGGAGGAGTTCTCCGGACACCTACGCCGCGGTGGCGACGGTGGTGGCGGGGTGCAGCTGAAAACATAGTATCCGCAAAACTCTGTTTTGGCGGATACAATTAGGGCAACAGGGCTTACCATGCTGTAGATTTATTGAGCGAACTTCATTATGCAGCAGTGAGCATCTACATTGTAAATTTGCCACACTGTATACAAAAAATGTAAAGAAAAATTGTATTGATTTGAACATTGCTTCCGAAAATGATGGATTTGATAAGGATATTTATGATAAAAAGGACCTTGGATTTTAGCACATAATATGGTATCCTTCATTTTATAAACAGAAAAACCTTGTTGTGTGAATTGAAGGGACTTGCTGGACTTGAGGTTTGACACAAAAGTGTTTTATATGGAAATAATTTAACCTTGACTTGAGCAAAAATACTCTGATGCTAAGGGGTTATTTGATTCAAGGGAGCTTGACACAACTAGGTTTGACTTTATTTTTTATGTGTATCTTAAACAGCATTCAATATCTATCAGTTTTGAAGATCTTTATCTGTGAATTGTAAATCATTTTTATCCCCTCATTTCTGTTATGATAGTAGACTTTATTTTGGCACCAGTACAATCTAAAGGAATAAGAAGGTACAAACTTCCATTCTTTTGAGAGTTATTTTCTCTCTAAGAATGCTCTTTTTCATGTCATATTTGCTCTTCCAAATAGAACTTGCTAGTCTGTTTAAGTTCTTTTGAAGTATGTCACTATGTATATGTGCCTACTTGTGTTATAATCTGAAATAGTCTGTTTTAAAAAGTTTACTTTTTCTGGAAACCCCAAAGAGGGACAGTTTTATTATTTTTACCTGGTACTTCATATGTGTTAATAATAATCATTATTTTACTTGATTAAATATACATGGAATTTTTTGTTGCAGGTTGTGAGTGAAAATGTCCCGATTTATGCGGACATTAAGTTTCCGCCGCAAAAAGGACCGTGTTCCAGAGTCCAGCAAGCCCCACCAGTGGCAGGAAGATGAAAGAAAAGTTAGAGAAGGAACATGTAGTTTTCAAGTCAGGGTGAGTTAATAAACCATATACAACAGAAAAGTTTGAGAAGGAATCAAGTAGTTTTCAAGTCAGGGTGAGTTAATAAACCATATACAACAGAAAAGTTTGAGAATGAATCAAGTAGTTTTTGAAGTCAGGGTGAGTTAATAAACCATATACAACAGAAAAGTTTGAGAATGAATCAAGTAGTTTTCAAGTCAAGGTGAGTTAATAAACCATATACAACAGAAAAGTTTGAGAAGGAATCAAGTAGTTTTCAAGTCAGGGTGAGTTAATAAACCATATACAACAGAAAAGTTTGAGAATGAATCAAGTAGTTTTTGAAGTCAGGGTGAGTTAATAAACCATATACAACAGAAAAGTTTGAGAATGAATCAAGTAGTTTTCAAGTCAAGGTGAGATAATAAATGATATACAACAGAAAAGTTTGAGAAGGAGAATGTATGTTTAAATTCAGGGTAAGTTAGCATGTTAAAAAAAAAGAAAATTAGAGAAGGAACAATTAAATGTCAGGTTAAGGTAAGTTAACATGTCAAACCAAGCAGTTACAGAAGGAACATGTAACTGTTTAGTCATGGTAAGTTAACATGTCAAACAAAATATATTTTAGAGAAGTAACATGTAGTTTTTAAATCAGTGTTTGTTAACATGTCAAACAAAGGAAAAGTTAGGGAAGGGACATGTAGTTTTAAAGTCAGGGTAAGTTAACTTTTCAAACAAAAGAAAAGTTAGAGAAGGAATCAAGTAGTTTTCAAGTCAAGGTGAGTTAACATGTTAAACATAAAGTTAGAGAAGGAACATGTATGTTTAAAGTCAGAGTAAGTTAACATGTTGAACAAAAGCAAAGTTGGTTATGGAACATGTAACTGTTACGTCATGGTAAGTTAACATGTGGAACAAAAGAAAATTTAGAGAAGTCAAATCAGGGTAAGTTAATCTGTTAAACAAAAGAAAAGTTTGTGATGGAACATGTAACTGTGAATTTAATATATTATAATATGGTGAACAAAAGAAAAGTTCGAGAAGGACCATGTAACTTTCAGGTCATGCTAAGTTAACATGCAGGACAAGAGAAAGAGTCAGGGTGAGTTAAATGTCTAACAAAGGAAATATGAAGGTGTTCCAGTCCATGCAAATTAGGGTATCAGGCTTAAGAAAAATTAGAGAAGTTCAAGTCGGGCTTAGTTGAAATAACAGGTAAAATAAAAGTTAGAAATGCAACAGCTCAAGTCAAGTGATTAAGAGTTGAGAAGGAAATTTAGCTTTAAAGTCAGAGTGAATCAATATGTTCAATGAAATAAAGTTGGTGAAAGAACAGTGAAACATGTACCCTAATTGTACCTGCCAAAACGAAGTTTTGCGGATACTATGTTTTTGACCGGGTTCCGCCGCCGCCGCCGCGGCGTTTGTTTCCAGAGAACTCCTCTGAAACTACTGGACGGATTTTTCCGAAACTTACACAAATTATCAGGTCACATGTGAACTGGTGCCTAACCAAGTGACCTTGACCTCTGACCTTTCCTCTCTGCCCAGCATCTGTTTGTGCGTCTGTTTCCACACATAAACCCACATATCTCTGGAACCGTTTGACCGATCAGAAAAAAAATTTACACAAATGTAGCCCTGGGATAGCTTTATAACATACACAAAAAAAGGTGGCACCACCTGCAACCATGTTTGCACAGTATCCATCTGTTAATCTGCCTTGGGTTAAAATCACTCATATCTCTGCAGTGGTTTGACTAATTTACCTAAAATTCGGCATGCGTATACATCCTAGATAGCTTTCTTGATTTTATGACAGATGGCGCCACCTACATTTACGTTAACGCTGCAGACATCCAAGCTCATATCTCAGGAACTGTTTGACCGATCAGGAAAAACATTTTACACAAATGTAGCCCTTGGATAGCTTTATAACATACACAAAAATGGTGGCGCCACCTGCAGGCTTTTTTGCACAGGGTCTATCAGTTTGTCTGCCTTAGGTTAAAATCACTCATATCTCTGCAGTGGTTTGACTAATTCACCTGAAATTTGGCATGCGTATACATTCAGATAGCTTTCTTGATTTTATGACATGTGGCGCCACCTACCTTCACGTTAATGCTGCAGACATCCAAGCTCATATCTCGTGAACCCTTTGACAGATCAGGAAAAATTTTTTACACAAATGTAGCCCTTGGATAGCTTTATAACATGCACAAAAATGGTGGCGCCACCTGCAGCCATTTTCGCACAGCGTCCATCTGTTTGTCTGCCTTGGGTTAAATCACTCATATCTCCGCAGTGGTTTGACCAAATCACCTGAAATTCGACATGTGTATACATCCCGCATAGCTTTCTTGATTTAATGACAGGTGGCGCCACCAACATTCACGTTCATGCTGCAGACATTAATGCTTATATCTCTGGATTCGTTTGACCAATCAGGAAAAAAAATTTACACAAATGTAGCCCTTGGATATCTTTATAATATACACAAGAATGGTGGCGCCACCTGCAGCCATTTTTGCACAGAGTCCATCTGTTTGTCTGCTGTGGGATAATATCACTCATATCTCTGCAGTGGTTTTGACTTTTCCACATGAAATTTTGCATGTGTATACATCTTGGATAGTTTCTCGTTCAAATAACAGGTGGTGCCACTTACAATCATGTTTATGTGATGTGTGTTTCTCCTTGCCACTCAATCCATGCCTCACCTCACCCGTCCTTCTCTGATTTTGGTGGATACATGTAGTAGCTTGTCAACTACCCGTATTCTAGTTTCATTTTATTTTCGAGTGAATTTTGTACAAATAAGAAAAGTTAAAGAATGAACTTGTATGTGGATCTCAAGTAAGGTGAGTAACCATATTAATTAAAGAAATTGCAAGTCAGGTGGTTAAATATATTCAACTCTGTAGAAAAGATGGATAAAGAAATTGTAGTTTTCAAATCCAGATAAGTTACCATATTCAACTAAAGGAAAGCTGGAAAGGCATTGGTAGTATACATGTCAAGTCAAAGTAAAGTTAGGGAAAGTATTCAAGTTTGATTTATATTTATACATCTTTATGTCATATGTAATAGATGATTTTATCTGCTTCATCTAAACCTTACAAAGCATTAACCCTAAGAATAGTTAGAAAATTACAATATCTCTTTCAGGACTGAATGATTTTAAATATATACTTGAGGTTTTGGAAATTTCTGATGAACGAGGTAAGATGGATGATTACAGATTGAAAATTCTGGTCTTTTCATATGACTTTCATGGGAATTAATTTAAACTGGGTCCATGCTTCAGGAAAAATGCACTGTACATCTTTCAAAGTGGTAGACTTCATCATTACATTGGCCATCTGTTTTCTGCGTTGACTTCTTTTCGTTAGAACTGAAACTCATGGAGTGTATTAGAATGGCCGGTACCTTACAGCAAACATTTGGTGTCCCACATGTTTCCTTGCTGGGGCGTGTAATTGAACTGTCAGAGCTGGAGGGTTTGGCTTTAAATTAAACTTTTTCTCCCACATATTTATTTCATTCCAGAAGCATAGTGAAGGGTTAAGTCTGTGCTCTCCCATTTAAAGAGTGTCCACTAATCCAGTCAGATTATCTGACTTTTAATCAATCAGATTTAGTGTTTTCTAACAACTCTTGAAAATCAATAAGATCTAATGTTTTCTGGAAGGAAATATTAATAAATTTAAAGATTTAAATTTTTGTCAATACTTAAGCAAATCCAAGAGAAATGATGAATATAATATTCATGATCAATTTATGAATTAATTCTTTTAAACAATTGTCTCTTGTATACAATTAAAGAGGGACATGTATATTTTGAAGTAATTTACAAAAATAAAGGCTAATACCTATAAACATATATAATTAAACAGTTAACAATTTTACTCAATTCATTTAATGGATTTATTAAGTTTTATGATACATTCAAGATTAACATTATAAACACCAGTTCCATCGTGTTTTTGCAGTATTTAGGATGTATTGAAGTTTTCGAGTCTCGGGGGATGCAAGTATGTGAAGAGGCTGTGAAAGCACTCAAAGCTGTAAGTATATAGGAGGCCTAAGTATAGGCCCTCTCTACATACTGTTGTAGTAGACGTAGGCTAGAAAAATTTAAAACTGCTTTCAGATAATGTCATGTTTTCTGTTTCAAATTTTTCAATTGACTCACCTTTTAGAACACACTGGTGTAAAAGTGTTTTCCTGACAGACAATCTCGTGTCAGATTTCTTAATACATATATGAAATTACCCAGGAATAGTAAATTGTTTGAAGTTGAAATTTAATCCAAATACTAAGATATTATTACATGTTTTATTTTGGGAAATCGTCCTACAGGTTCATTGCAGATGTAAATTCTGATTTGCTGAACATGTGATGTTATTGTGAGTTTGTTGTCTACAGGAGGACTGTTATTTGAGGTTAAATTGAATTGAAAGATTACTGTGCAGTTTTGAAATATCAGCAAATTACCAGGGTAACTATTTACAACAAAAACATTTTGTTAATTGAACCATGTTAGCTGTGTTTGCCCTTTAAAAGTCCCAAAGTGCACACTTGGGTTTCCAAAGTGAACCATTAATTACAGCTGAAAAAAACTGTATAATTCTGCTGGGAGAAGCAGCAGTACATCTGAATCAAACAGTCTGTCTTAGTTTGTCATGTTTGCCACAGTGCTGAGATATAGTATATCAGAGATTATTAGATTTACTGAAATCTGAGGACAGAAATCTGAGACATGTGACAAATCACACTTGATCACAAAGTGGGTCAGGAATAAATACCATCCAGGGTGTTAGTTCTCTAAGCAATGCTGAGGTACTGTTTTTGAATGAACCTTATATTTTTGCTCATTAATACCAGTAAGGTATTTTTAGAAATGCCGGAGTTCTGTTAGCAAAGATGTTTTTCTGCTGTTCATTTATGGGGCTGAGATATGCACCTAATTAACAGCTTTATCCTGTCTCATTTGTTACAAATACTTGTCATTAGAAGGCAAGACTTAAAAAGTTTCAATAAAGGTCACATGAAATCAGAACTGCATTTTAATAATTTTTGAGTGAGTTCTGATTATAGAATGATACTGGGAAAGAATATTTTTACAACTACAGCTTGTTATGTCAGGAAGATAATGGGGCATTTGGCTTTAACAAGAAGTACCACACCATGCATATTTTATGTTGGATCCTCCCAGCTGAACATTCAGTGTTAAAGGAAGAGCTTTAAAGATAAGACCTTGTGTTATTATCTGTAATTGAAAATATTCCAAGTTTCAGCATCTGAAAATGGCCAGAATAAAGATCTGCATATTTATAGATTGTCGTGAATTGTTGTAATAGTTGACGATGGCAAACCTTTTGATTGAATTTAAAAGCTTTAACCTTTATAAAAAGAAAATGAAATGAAAACCACGAATTGACTTGATTCAGATTCTCACTCAACAGACATGTGACCGTGAATTAACTTAAATCATATTATAACTTCCATGTTGCAGTGCTTATCTGTGAACATGTAAGTTAATCTGAAGTTAAGTTGTAATCCAGATCAAGATTTGACAAAAACATACAGACATGTTTCTAACTTAGTTAAATATAAGCAAAGTGTGCTTTTTAATCTGTTTTATTCAGCTATATTCAGAATTGAAACATTTTTTTTTTTTTATCAAACTTGTCATGAAAATGAAAATGGAGATTGCAGAAAATTGTACATGCATAAACAAGACAAAAAGGCCACCAAAGGAAAATCCTATTGTTAGTTCAGTATAGGCATAAGCAAAGATATACAGAGTATACTACAAGAAAAAAAGTGGAGACATTATCAAATAGCATTGTAAATGATTCTTGAGGGAAATATTTGAGTCCCTGGCCTGATGGGAAATGTAGTGGTGTCACATGTAGTGCAGGAGATGTATGAGTATCAACAAAGTCATAATATTAATGTAGGTCTGACTAATGGATTCCATACCTCTCAAGACAAACAAAACAGGGAACATATTGTACAACATAGTACATGGTTCTACACTAACTCTCACATTAAAACAAGAGCTCAACATGACAGGTAGGTCTACAACTTCCTGGCTGCAGGAGAAACAGGGCTGTAATATGAAGTGAATATAGTTAATGCTCAGGAAGTCCGATAAACATAATGATGGCACTGTTAGAGATTGTGCGCTGTCTGAGCTACAAAACAGGGATAACGTACCACCAAGATGCAACTCACGAAAGGTCAGCCGGTGCGAGTTCTGCATCAGGTGACAAAACAACTGCCAGAAGTTTTTGTGGCAGCTTTTCAAAAACCCAGCTGTACTTAGTCAGTGTTAGTGTGTGGCGTCATGTTATGATAAAGCCCATATGTAGGTTTATGGAACATTTTAAAAATAGTTTTTTAAGATGATCAAAAATACATTTATTTTGTAAGAGTTGAAGAATTTTTCATCTCAGTTGCAGAAGGCCTCTGACTTTAAATTTTAACCTACCTATTTGAAATTGTTATTTAACTGTAAAATATGGATTTATATAGTGATGTTTGAAATCCTTCTTAATTCAGTCAGGCCACTGTAGGACATATATTTATGGGGTTTATTGTATGATTTCTCCAACAGTATCAGTCTCATCTGACCTACAACTTCCTTGTCTTTCAGGCCTGATTATTCTTGTAACTATTCTCAGCTTCCTTGGAGCGAATAACACAAGCAGCCATGATAGGCACTAGGTTATTTGTTCGATATTTGCCTAATGCCAATGACCAGTACCCATTTACCTGGATCAAAAGAGCACCACTCCCTTGTGGTAAAGATTTTGGATAGGAATAAAGCATGTGCAATGGTCAGAACAGAATGCGAGCCCACAAACTTCCATTACTGTACCAGGCTCACATATATTCTTATACTCTGGTCAATAAACTACCACCATGTTGAGTCTGACACTGTTATCAGTCTGTTTAATTTTATGTATACATTTTAGAATGACACTTCAGTTCACTTACACCATAATTATTCTGAATTCCAACATTTAGCTGTGACTAAGCTTAATTATTCCCAATCTCACCAGCAATTACAAAACATTTTGGTCTGTGGCCCTTTTAAGATACTACTCTTATAGAAGGAGCCTATCTGTATGACAGTATAGGTTGAATCAATGGCAGAATATTTTGAGTTGAGCAGTATGTTTTATTTGTGTATGAGAGTTTTGAGTTAAAAGACCTGCATTCTCAACAAGGGGCCCTATGTTACTAAGAAATTCATAGATCGTTGCAGTCATTTGTAACTGCCATAACTATCAAAGACTGGGAATTACATTTTAATTTGTAGCTGTATGCTTATTTGTGTGTCTGCCTGTGTGCTTGATATCTAAAAAGAAAACTTGATAGAACAATTTGCAATTTTCTAAAACATGGTATGAAAGGTTTGGTTAGGTTAAGTCAATAAGTTACTAAGATTGACTCAGCTGTAGATGTTTGGTATTGTATTCCCTGTGGAAAGCCTCTGTGTATCCCATATTATCACTTCAGAATCAGACACACACTCAGTGGAGCAAGGAATCCAGGTATCCTTGCTACTGGGTAGACTTGTTTTACAAGGACCTGAATGCCCAGCCTTGGCAGAGGCAAATTCTCATAGACATGTTCTTGATTGAAGATAGCTGTATTTGTCTGTGTGTATGTGGGCATCATGATTGTTGTCACAGGAGCATGCTGGTAGAGTAATGATCAAACTCACTGATATCCAAACACCCAAACAGGATGACCAGTTCAGTAGTTCAGTTATTGCATTTTATATAATGCGGTTATGTTATATGTACTGAGATATTGTGTGGGTACTTTGTATAAGTGTTTGCTCCTCCAGAGTACTGACAATCCTGTAAAATTTTACTGTCTTCGACCAGTCATGATTGGCTGAGAGCAGCAGGCCATGATAATGTGACATACATTAGTGGTGGGAGTCGGTTCCTTTTTCATAATCGATCATCGGTTTAGGCAAACCGATCGATGATCGATTATTAATCGGTTCAGACAAATATAAAGAAATGTGCAATTATCTGTGAAACTGTACTCTCTTAAACCAACCCCTCATCTCTTAGTTATTCTACCTTACAAAAAGAAGTTTTTGCCTTTTTTATATTTTCCTTTTATCACTAAGATATGCTATTCAAAGTTTCATTTTAATTTATTATAGTAATCAATTAAACCACAGTCCAGGACATGCACTTGCTGGTCCTCATGAATACTCCCGGGTATCATTTTAACTACACTACCAGGACTTTTCATTTTATAGCATTTATGATGACTGCCAACATGCACACTGGTTTCACAGGCCTGCCAGAAAAAAAATACAGGCCCATATAATTTTTGGTAAAAATTAAAAAATAAGTAATTGAAAGCTAAAAATATAATTACTCATGCTGCAGTCGCACCTGACATCAGTTGAGGAGATTTTAATTCTAAGAGAATCTTGCAAAATTGGCATAGACCTGCAGCATTATGGAGCATTTTAACGCCATACCACCCATATTTTGCAATGAACATTTCGTTAGAAAACTCTCCGCTAATTCTGCATCTCCCTGCCAGTTCATAGAGGTTTAATAAGTCCTCTGTTAATTCCCTCATCTACCGTGTCATACTCAGTTATATACTTAAGTTATTTGGGAACACAGACTCATTATATGAAGCGCAGAATGTTTTAAAAAAAATGGAATAGTAATTTTTGCCTATAACTTAAAGACATTCTGGTAAAAACAATCATAAGTATGATGTAATCGATAGTTGCCTTTCGTAATCGAGCGCTTGAAAGTTGCAGCAAAACAACTGACTTTCGAAAAAACTCTATGATCGGCCCACCACTAACATACATGTCAACTTATGGTCTTTTCTATTCAGTGCAGTCCTATCATATAAAAATAGGGAAGATGGTGACCTAGAAAAGCAGCAGATTGACTGATGAGGAATATTTAATTTTCACTCCAGCTACTGAAAGTCATATATTATTCACTCACTGCCCCTTTTGAATTGATTAAATAAAAAAGGGATTTTTTTTTTAAAAGAAAATATCATTTTAGAATTCATACATAATTCAAAATAGTTGAGAATATACTGTGCAGTGTTACCAGTTCCAGTTTGATATGAAGATTATGGGTAGATACAATAAATGTAAAGTTGATATAGGACATGGCCTTACAGTAAAGATGTTAGATTACAGAGCATAAGGATTAGAATTCTGTATCCACCAGAGCCCCTAAAAGGTGGTATGGTGAAAATCCAACAGAATCTTTGAGAATCTCTCTAATGTGGGTACAGCAGCTTACAGTAGGTTATGACTTAACCATTCCTGGTCTACTGTGTACCAAACCTTTATCAAGAATGATTGAACATTTACCAATGAGTTGGCTAAGAGTTTACCTTCATTATCCAGTCTGCACATATCTGCCCAAAAGACATGGATCAAACCCTTTCAGTATTAAAGAATAATATAAAAAAGGGTGCAAGAATATTGAAGTATATTAAAGGAGCCCATTTCAGTAAATGACATGTTTATATCCAAATGTTTAAAACATGTGGGGGCCTGCCAAAATGGCCACTGATCATAATTCAAACACACCCAACAAGGACATCTAACGGGCAAATCAGATTAACCAGAGGTATGGAAATGACATAAGATGGAGCTGGGCCACATGCTCTCACCAACAACAGCTGGTGCACAATCAACCATCTGTGGTCATATTTTGGGGGTTTGTCAACATGTAGTACACATGTAGTGTACCAAGTTTACTAACAGCTTGTAGATAAACAAGCACATGCATCTGTCACAATGGTGTTTAAGAAAATTTCTAAGCAGGAATTAACTACAGGTCATTATTAATATGTACCAAGAGTAAGCCAAAGAGCACATAAATTCTACAAATAAGGCAGGTAAATAGCTTGCTTTAAAGCAGTCTTCGATACAGGCTGTAGGCTAATATCAGCATCTAGCATTAATGCCCAATCTGAACTATAGACTGGGTATTCCAAGCACATGCTTGGCTCCATTGGGCAGATCCCTGCCTGGTAATTGTCCTCTCTCTCCCCTGCTCATAGCAGAAACAGCCTTTTTTTATAGCATTGGAGCATTTTTGGTGCTTCAGTTAATCACAAACAATGACATATTGATATCTCAATTAAAGGTTGGCTTCAGGTTATCTACGAGACCAGGAATGCAGCAGCATTTTTATCAGCCCTCATTTTAGTGCCGTGTATACTCTGTATATCGAAAGTGGTATAATTAGCTAACTTTAATTAATGATTACACACGTTTCACAGAAACATGAATCTGGGACATCAAAGGCCGTTTTTATTGCACCAGATTACAGCCTGATTAAAGTGCAAAAGAACAAAGGACATAAAATTATTAGTGCCACCTAGTGACAGATCCTGGACATTGCCAGGGCTCAAAATAATGATGGCCTTATTGTTCTTAAATTACTACAAGGATGACTTGCCAGGCCATAACATTGCATTGAATAATGAAGCAAAGTCATCATTAATTAATAATAAATCAGTCGTTTCAGTCATTCTAGTCATTTTCATACCTTTAGATGTCCAGCTATTAAATTTGACATTGAATCACTGATTCAGTGTATAGTTATAACCGCTATAGCTAACAGATTTAACATAACAGAGTTATTCTATTAATGACTCAAACCATGTCTTTATTTTATAAGTAGAAAACGGGGTTAATTATCAATAATGAAAGGACCACTTTTTTATGAGGAAGCATTATTTTTGGCTTCTTATAGTTGGTCCAGTGTTAAAGGTACATAAGCATTTGCCATGATATGCATTTTATATCACACTAAAGGTTCATTTTGACTAAATAGAAAAGTTTACTAGCAAAACTATCCTGGCATATGGACCTACTATCCCCAATTTATGTTTTATACATTGATATCTTTCTGTGTTAGAAACATAGTGCACGTGTGTCTGTTTACCATAAAAAGACTGTGACCAGAGGTGTGATCTTGCCAAAACCTGACATCTCCAAAACCAGTGGATGATACATGCAAGAAGAACAATTATATTTGAAAACATTTGATTTCTGAATTGCAAGGTATGGCCACCAGATTGTGTACATGCTATGTTTTGCATCACGTGTCATGCCCAGAGCAATTTAATTCCACTTATGTAGAGGATTATGGAAATGGTTTTATTACAAAATATTGGCAAATACCATGATCATTTAAGGGTATAACACTACACTTCATGTTTAATTAACATACCTGGTAAGTGCATGAATAGGTCCCCTGAACCTTGTTTAAAAAATTTTTAAAAATGGTACATAGGAAAATTCAAACAACCACCAAGGAAAAAATATTCCTTCTTAATCTGCCACTTTATCCAGATCTAGATGCATTCACACTAAAATTTTGAGGGGCCGGGGAAGTGGGTTTCATGGCCCATAACCCTGCCGTTGTGCAGTTTTGTTGAAATCACTTTAAGAATTGTTTGCATAATCCTGGTTACAAACAACTAACAGACATGGGAGAAAACATTAACTCCATAGCTGAAGTAACCAGAGAATGCAACCAATGGAGAATTATTGCTTGAAGGTGAGGCTTGTTCAATATCTGGTTCAGTGAACCATGTTAGCTCTGCCAGATGGCAAACTCAGTATCAGGATGGAAGTACTCATGACCTTTGTGCACTTGACTCCATGTTTGCAGAGCATGCCCTTTTAAAGAGAAACTTGCATCCTGAAGTTCTTGCTTGTTTAAGAACTGGGTTGATGGTCTTGACATGTTGGGATGGTCAACATCAGGGCTTGCCCAGTCATATTTACTTCATGGTGTTTAAAATGTGGGTGCACGGAGAGTGGAAAATACAGGAAATCTACATGTACAGTCTTATCAAATGGAAATCTTTACTCAGTGCTGAATGTTGTGATTTTGATTTATGATTTTGATAATAATAAATATGAGAATCTAGTACCCTGAAAAAACACATGAGCTCCGAAACATTTTAAAAAATGTTGCTCTTCCCTGCCACGTAGGCCAATCAGGACCTCTGGAGATTGCCACCTTGTACTTCCTGGTTTGGCTATATTTACTAAGGACATATATTGCATATTTCTTTGCATTTAAAGATTCTCCATTAACATGAATCTACCTTATATCTTAAGTAACTATTGAAAATTAAGTGAAGATTCAATGAAAATTGAGCATAGTAAATGTTTGTCAGATATATAAAATTAATTGGTATACATTTAGTGGTATACGGGATCACTTTGGGACAACTGCCTTCCACAGCTGAGCTAGGTCTGCCCAGTGCATATGATATAGGCAGGGGTGTGCTATTATTGCACAGAAATTGTTAAACGCAAATGCTTCTTATTTTCCACAGAAGACATAATACTGATTTTTTGTTCAAATTAATCTTATAAGGCTTTTTGTAGGTCTAATTGTATCTTGAGATAAAATCAAATCAGAGATTAATGGTTTCAGTAGTAATTGAGACATGGCAAACCTTGTTTCAAATGAGAAATGTTATTTCACTGATATTCCTTACACTGAACAAATGTTTTTATAAGTTAATTTAATGCGCCAACCTTTCGAATCAACCTTACCGTGGTTTATTTTATATAGTTAATTAAGATTGAAAGTCAGGTGTATGTAATATGGCTGCATACAATCACAGACTCACCAGGAGAGATTGAAATAAACCTGACTTTCAGTATTAACTTTAACATAAACTCCTGCATGGTAATTACAGAGAATAAGCATTGTGCATGGCTTGTTAGGCCACACCAACAGAAGAAATTGGAGCAGCCAGCCCTCCGTATTACTACACATAATTGCAATTTGTACATGTTCCCTGCAAAAGAAAATTTTTAAGTGCATAAATAAGGCAAAATGAATTAAATTTGTTTTGGGCTTATTCTACCTTTCAGCAATTTGCTGCACAATTTTAGCTCAGCTGACTGAAAAACAAATCAGCTATAGCAATCACTCTTTGACCATCGTCCATCTGTCCGGCCGGCCATTAACAAGGCACAAATAGTAACCACTGGACCTAGAATCTTCTAACTTGAAATCCAGGGAGGTCCATGAAAAATCTTCTTGAAAACCTGAAATTAGGTCCCTGTCACCCATATTCAACTAGCTATTGGGCTCCAAATATCCCCCAAGAATAATTAGAAATTTGATACAAAAGCTCCAGTATCTAAATAAATAATGCATTGATGGCCAGGATCCTTTGCATGCTTAATGATCATGGAGTGTTTTATTAATTCCTGTAGAATGGTGGTGCCACCTATATTTTTTCGAATTTTTACATATTTGTATCACAAGACAAAGTCTGGAGATACTATGGTTTAGGCACGGTTGTGCCACCACCGCCACAGAGATTTTGTTTGGTCGCGATAACTCTAAAAATATTTGACGGATTATTACCAAACTTGACATGTGCATAGATATAGGTGAGATGACGAAGCCTATTTAAAATGGGGTCATGACCGTTACTAGGAGAGTGAGCTTGACCTTGAATAGATCTATTTTGGGGGAAAATCACACAAATTCTTTAATATCTCAAGAAATCTTGCATGGATTGATCCAAAAATCAACTTGACCAAAGATCTTAGATAGTGTTGTCATGTACCCGAAACTGGTGGCACTTCCTGTTATCCTTTTCTTGTTTTCGTGCCATTTAATACCCCATCATTGCCACTTAACAGTACCGTGAGCATTATAAGTAAAAAACTAATGGACAGATTTCTTTCATATTATGCATATACATAAACAGGTTATGGAATGATGTATATTTAAATTGGGGTCATGACCTTTCCTATGAGAGTGACCTTGACCTTGAATATTGCCGTATATGGTGTAAATCACACTAAATCATAAATATCTCAATAAAGGATGCATGCATTGGATCAAAAACAAATTGACCAAAGATCTTAGATATCTTTGTCTTTTGCGGAAGACAGGTGGCGCTACCTTCTGTCTTTCTCTTGTTTTAGTGCCTTTTAATACCCAGTCATTGCCACTTGACAGTACTGTGAGCATGATAAGTCTAAAATTTATTGACAGATTGGGCTGAAATTGTGCTTGTACATTGATCTTGGATACCTCCATCTTGTATTCAAGATTGACAGCACCATCTGCAATCGTTTGCAGTGGCGTCCATCTGTACATGTACTTTGGGTGAAAATTGCTCATATATCTGGAGTGGTCCAAAGTATTTGTCTGAAATTTGACACATCCATCCATTTCGGAAATTTTTCTCCTAAACCAGACAGGTGGCGCCACCTACCTTCCTGTTTTTGTAGAATAAATTAATGCCCTATTCTGAGGAGTGATTTGCACTATTGGCCTAAAATTGTGCAAATCCATAGATCTAGGACTCTTCCATCTTGTACATAAGACTGGTGGCACCATCTGCAATCGTTTTGCCATGACGTCCACTTGTATATATTTTTTCTCGATGGAAATTGCTCATATCTTAGGAGTAATTCAATGTGTTGGTCTCCAATTTGGCATGTACATCCATCTTGGAGAGTTTTCTCGTCAACCAGACAGGTGGTGCCACATAACTCACCATTTTTATAGTAAAAAATTCATCCCCTATTGTTCAGTTTTCCTTGAATTCAGCTGAGCATCATGGCCCATGGGCCAATAGTTCTATCCTTTCAAATTGGCAAAAATCTCACCTAATCCTTCCAAGTTGTTAAAGGTAGATGCACCCACTCACTTTGTATTATTTATCCCAGAGTCCTGAGAAGTATTTATTTGTTAGTGTGGCCTAAGGATGAGCAGGTACTGAGATATATTGTTAAGGTACTGATAATGCTGAGAGACGCAGGTGTGATTACCCTCCAAATGATCATGCTATAGATGTACAGTAGCATCCGCTGCACGACTTGATTAATCAGCCTAATATTGATCCCAGCGTAATCAACAATAAAGATCCCTGTACACTCCATCAATGATGAGCAGGCCATGCTCACTGCCAGGCAGAAACCATTCTGTTATACAAGGAGCGGACTCTTCATGGACACCAATCAGGAAAACGGAGATACTCCAGAGGTGATAATACTTCCACCACCGGACACCCCTGGGAGACTTTTATTTTTCTCTTCCTTACATGAAACATCCAATTAGAGCAATGGGAAGATGGGACTTCCAATAAAGCCAGTCTTTTAATGTTCCCTACCTTTGCATTCAAACCATGATAACAGTGGGTGGCCTATTATTTTCTCTGTTATGAATGTAATAAAAAGGCAGGTCTTCATATATTTTCAAGTCTAATAAGTTCATTCCAAATCTAAACCATCTTGCGGTATTGGATAACCATATGTCATAAAACACAATTTTGTGTGATTTTTATCTTGGATTGTGGCAGGCCAGCAAATTGATGGGAGATTAGTTCCATAAATAACCAGTCACTTGGAAGGAATGTACAGAGATTGCTCAGCTAATTTGTACCTGCTTTGCAGCATAATGAGGTCCTTTTTTTCTCTGTGCAGATACTGTAAACCACTTTTGTCACCAATCATGATCTGAGTGAGATATGTATCACCGGTAGTGGCAGGAATTGGTCGTAAGATCATACCAGATGTTCGAAATATAGAAATCTACTGATGATGAATTAGTATTGTATGTACTATCTGTATTATCATGAAATCTGCTGTATAGAGTTGCACATAAAATATTGAACCCCCCCGCCCCCCCCCCCCCCAAAAAAAATCCAGTCAAACTTGTACATCATGCAGAAAGGTCAAGGTTATTCCTGGGTTGTTGACACTTATTTGTCGCACAAGGTTAAGTTTAATGTTGTTTCTTGTTTTGTCACCTGTCTTCTATATATCTTTGACAGAATTAGAATATTTTATTTGGATAATATGACTTCTTTGGATATGCATACATAACCGTTTGTGATTGGGTATGCGAAAAATGCAACCAATTTAACCAATTGTGAAAAAAGGTATCAATCATCCGTATAATTAATTATCATACCACTTACCTGTAGGGTTCCATTTTGAGAGTAAGACTCGACACATTTGGGAAATGTGAATAGTATATAGTTTTCTTGGGTGCATATATTGTCACTAGTAGTTAAAAAAATCAATTTAAAACTAATAGGCCCATGAATATTAGAATTAAAGTTATACCTGATTTGCCAAGGTAAACAGTGGTGGAATTTACCAGAACCACAGAGAATTAATGCTAAACAACTTGAAGTAGATAGATTATTCATTTCCAAGAAACTTAAAAACTTAATTATTAGAGTACCAACTCTAAGATAATTACTTGGGTATAATGTAATTAAAATTTAAATCTGGAAATTACTGTACCAACTTGCACAGTACATATGGCTGTCTTAAATATCTAAAAAATTACTACATTTTTAAAATAAGGATTAGTTTAACTTTTCATCCCCATCTTATCATTGTTATTAATCATTAAAAACATAGATGATCACAAGCAGTGAAATAACTATAAATAGTTCCAGACTTGTGCATGAATCAGGTATCAAATGTTACACTGAAAAAGTATGGGTATTTTTCCATTTCAATTTGAAATAAGATTCTGTAGAACTTTCAACCTGTAGTTCTGTATGCCCCAGGAATTAAGCCATCTTAAAACCTTTAGTTTAGCAGCAAGTTCATTGTGAAGCAGAGTGTTTAGAGAGCACACCCCTTAATTTGTCAAGGAGTTTGAGCTCAGTCAGAATGGGACGTGAACCCACAACCTTGCTGTCACAAATCTAGTGCCGAATATCCATTAGGCCACCATGCTCCACAGTTTAATGAGTAGAAATACCAGTGAAAAAGTGTGAATATACAGAAAAATAGTACTGTACAGCAGTAAGTTGATGAGAGTAAATACAAGGATCACTGGAAATAGATGAAGAAAACATGGTTGTGAACTCTGCTCTTTCTCAGAGAGAAATGTGTTTGGTAACCAAAGTAACCATGTAGACTGCCACATAATGGACACCTGTGAGGCTTTAGCACTGCAGTGGTAGTTCCTTAATTGGTGCTTGCCATTCAGGGAATAGTCTTCTGGGCTGTCAGCCCGGCTTTCTGACACTACTAAATGACTGTGGTGGTAACAGGATCAGCCAACCTCCATGTAGGAGACTTTTATAATGATTCTAAATTGCTTCTTGCTTTTGGGAAACCTTTCTATGGAAGGCCATGTATTTGTCACTTCAGGCTTGAGCACCATGTTAATTTGTTACCTTGGTCAACTTTTATAGGAAGATGCTGATGATACCAACTGAAGTTTTGTATCAGGGTACAATATAGCATGACTGGCTTTTTGTACACAGTTGTTTTAAATTTGCAATATTAAATTTGCGTAAGGAAATTAATTGATAAAATAAAACCGTTGTTAATAAGATGTGGAATCTATACAGGTGACCACATGTTTATACTTTTGCTTCATTGGTGTCTCATGCATTTTATCTATGCCTGTAGCATTGCAATTAAATTTCAAAAGAGTTCTGTTAAGCTGTCTGTCTGTTATGGACAAGAATTTCCACTCGTCAAATGTACTTTGATATCATTCACTAATTAAAAATTTTGTGTGCTTGTTAATTAAATCATGTAATAATGGTTACACTCTGTATAGTGTACTGTATGGGGAGATTGTGAAAAGGGGGCCTCTGTGACACAATAAGGAATTAAATTTATTAAATTTAACCTCACAGATAATGAAGTCTGCCATGCAACCACAGGATTTCATCGTTGAGTCCTTATTTGATGTACTGGAAATCAAACACTATGGACATCTCCCTGCATCTCATAAACAGGCACTTCAGAAACAGGTTTCCCAGCCGTCCTTGAAAGCCAGGAAAATCCTTTAAAATGAGTTAAGATTTTAGCAGTCAGGTAAGGTCATGGAATTAACAAGAAGAATGCTGGAATATTCTTCGAAAAGATAAAAGGGACAGTTTTTACTGGCCTTAGGAAATATTATAATTTCATAAAATATTGGAGCTTTAGGGCAGTTTTCTTACAAAATATTTGAGCATGTTTACCCGGGCACTCTGCAGTGAAATATGCCCCATCAGGCCGCCTGAGCATCCTGCCCAGATTAAATCAATGTTATACTCACGGAGCCTTATTTATCCTCGTCTGGAGAGGGAGGAATAATTCACCCTTGACCTGACCTTTAACTTTACATGGGAGCAATGACCTTTGACCTCCTGGAATGGCCATATCAGTGTAGTGCTATCAGATTGCACAGACACAGGACAATCCAGGCTCAGCGAGGTATCACAAATTAAGGAAACTTTGGGTCAAGGGTTGATGACAATGCAGACTTTGATCCTGTTTTGAATTGAAGGACATCCTACACTTTGTACATTGAATGATGTTCGACTTCCCCATCACTTATGATGGGTGAACATTTTGGATGTTTGCTGTATGTAGACTGGACTGTAGTGGTAAAATAATATATAGCCAATGTAAACTTACCTGTCTTTTTGAACTAATTTTGTTTATTTTTACAGTGTGAGTGTGCCAAAAACAAGCCACCAGTTAGGCAGGTCACTTGCACTGCCCTAAAACCTTTAAACATGATAACAGACTCTTTAACAGAAATTGGTTATTCTGATTGTTGTGATTGCAGGTTTTGGGTGCACATGCAATCTAAACAGAATGTTTAATCAGCTGTATGAGTGCAACTCTCAGCAAATGTTAATAAGTTGATCAGCTTCAGTCTGTAAACCCTGGCCTCTGCTGGGGCACTGAAGGTCTAGTCTATAAACTCAGGCAGACTGGAACTTGAAATGTGAACTCTGGCCTGGAACACTCCACTGAAAATGTTCTCTCCTGTCAGATGGGACTGGATTTAGGCTTGGCTTATGTCTGCAAATTATCTGGAAGTCTCAATGCTCCTTGTTCATATCTTTGGTGAGGTGCCCAGCTGTGAATACATGACATGGTAGGCAAATATATTGGGCTGGTAGGCCTAACATGAATCTAGATACAAGCCATATGGGGAAATGTACTGCAATGATCACCCATCCTTTTGCATTGATACTGTGATAAACAGCATACTTGTAGGCCATGTGGTGTAAAAAATGACTCAACTATTTGCATCCTCATACTGATAGTGCCTTACAGTACGGTCCTCGTTGTAGGTTGAAAGGCATTCTGATGTTTGTGTGCTGGTCATAGACTCTCTAATGTCAGAGGCCAAATGGTGCTATCATGTCGCAGGCGGACTTTCTAATTTGTTCATGTTGAGAGCAAAGGTGTCTTAAAGCAGCAGTACCAGTATATTTAGTTAACAAATTTTTAGTCAACTAAAGTCTCATTGCTAAGTTTATAGAAAAATTAATACGTAATAAAGATTAATCCAGGTTGCTTTTGCTAGATTCTGCCTTGACTATATCTCACGCTAGCTTGGATGTAGCACATCTCTTTATCTTTTGTCACTCTTTGTTCTTATGTACGAAAGTGGATATATAGGTATGCTATAGGGGCAGGTCATAGCTAACAATATGATCATTAATTCCCCATGGTTATCATGATGAAAATTGATGAGACAAGTCAGACAACCTGGGTTGAAATGATAAGCTACTTTAATCTCAGCCAAGTCAGCAACTTGTGTTGGATAAAAAGCTAAGATATCCCATCATACAGGTGATATAAGTTTGAAGTGGTGCCATCTGTTGGAATTAGTTGAGAACTTGCATACATCTGGTTAAAGGCCACCTTGTCGTCTTGTTAAACATGTTATAATACATTTGTGCTGACAAAGTTCATATTACCAGACCTAGCTGTTAAATACAAGATGGATTTGTATTTATTCCAGTATCCTGCTGTCATTAGTCTTGTGGGAAGGCTGTATGTGTGATCCTTTAGGAATGTCTCTACATTGGTATTCTGTTTCAGATGTCTGTGTGTGGCTGAAACAGTTCAAAGAAGCCCCATACTGTATTGTGAGTTCTGTAATGTCCAGACACGGCTCATGTTTAATGATACACTGGACATAGAAATAAACTGCCAGTTCTGTCTTCCATTGTGCCCATGTAGAATATAATACAGAGTAAAACACTTGTATGTTGAATGTTTATCTGTATTGACTTTATCTGTTTATTTGTATCTCTGTGGATGATGCTCAACTTTGTTGATACAAAGTGATCCCCTACAGAAACTTTTCTTACACGGTTGGTGCCAGTACAATCACTGATATGATCTATATGATCTAGCAATGTGTATCTGTGCTGCTTTCACATACACACTCCAAACCTTGGCAAAACACTACAAACCTTGGCCAAAACACTCCAAGTCTTGGCCAAACCTTCCAAAACACTCCAAACCTTGGCCAAACCTCACCAAAGCACTCCAAACCTTGCCGAAACACTCCAAACCTCAGTGAAACCTTGCCAAAACACGCAAAACCTTGATCAAACCTTGCCAAAACACTCAAAACCTCAGCCAAACATGGCCAAAACACTACAAACCTCGGTTAAACCTGGCCAAAACACTCCAAGCCTTGGCCAAACCTTACAAACCTTGGCCAAACCTCACCAAAACACTCCAAACAATGGTCAAACCTTGCCAAAACATGCAAAATCCTTGGCTAAACTTTGCAAAACACTCCAAACTTTGGCCAGACCTTGCCAAAACACTCAATATCTCACCAAAACACTCCAAATCATGGTGAGGTCCAGTTTAGGATACTAGCGGAGATGCTGGACAAGTTTTGTCTGTACAGCAGCAGTGCTGTATTGATTTCCATGTGGTGGTGGTTGAAGTAAGGCTGCAAACCATGCTGGTTTGGTGACATCATAGTCAATACAAGTTCTTAAGAGAGGGCAGCAACTTTGAAGATGGGGCTGGTCTGCTTCAGTACAGCAGCAAATGGATAGGGCACTTTAACACGGCAGCGGCTAGTAACCTTACAAAGAGGCCGCATTAAGTTAGCAGAGCCGGCTTCCTGTCAGTCTTACAGCATCAGGCCACGCTCGTCAGTGTCCTCCTACAATGAATCTCATTTTAGAAGTTCCATCACAGTAAACACGATGGAGTTAGCAGGATTTTAAGAAAAGGAGGCATGTGGTCACCTCCTTCGTGACGAGACTACTTTTGTTGTGTTTAGACCGTGATTGCATGCACTTTAGACGTCTCCTATTTACATCCAGATGTACGTACCAAACCTGTCAATCAATACTGGAGCACAAAGGGCATGTAGGGTTGAACCTCATGTGTGTAAATTGTTGTTTGTTGCTTCACTATTGTTGATTCTGATTTAGAGAAAATAGGCATTAGGTGAGATGGCTGACCAGGAAAACGATTGCCATTTTATTCATTGCCTGTAGATATCTTGGCTCAGCTAATAATATTCAGATTTCATTGTAGTGACTTTGGAATCCAGGTTTAGTTAGACAACTTATCTGTCACTTGGCCTGATGCACTGCCCCCACACGGACCAGAACATACCTGGGAGCTGAGTGAGAATAAATTTCATCTAAAAACACAAAATACTGGAATTCATTTGTATTATTCATAGTCATGACTGATTTGTTCTTTTTCTACTTAAATTTTTAATAATAATTCACAAAGGCTTGAGGCACCAGGAAAACTTGATATGTCTGGCAAAATTAATTTCCAGGGTGATAAAATTCTGAGATGTCTTCATAATGAATCCTGTCAGGCCTGGATATGACCTGGGGATTGAAACCAATAAGATAGTGGTGTCTCAGAAAATATCTCCCAGGTAATGTTATAAACGTACCTGGTACATCCAGCCCAAAGCTTAAAATGAGTCTGCGTCATCCAGGTCAGAAATACACTTCACAGACATTTAGAAGAACCAATTACTCACAGTGAAATTTGTTAGTACTGACTTGAGACTCTTATGTCCTTATTTTCTAAACCATTAACAAGTTACTAAAGAAGATGATCATGATCACAGGACTTTCAAGTGAGTTTTTTTTTTAAGTTCTAATAATAAGATGGTATGGGTATGCACTAAATTCTTCTCCTCTACATCCAAGGTCTATGTTTAAAAGAAACTTCTGCCAATAGGTGCACATATAATTAGTTGATGGCTTCAGTGGCAGTATGATTCTCTATTATTTATTTATCTGTGCTGTAAAAAGCCAAATTTTTAATATGGTCGGAAGTATGGTTTATCCCATGGTCATTTAAGGGTTTATCATGTTTCCATGGTTACAGTAACTGATCATGATGATGCTTAGATTAAGTTTTTCTCTGAAAATACAGGTGGCACTGAATGTACTGCCTTGCTCTACTCAGTCAGACTGCTGTAGTCACTGGCTGGATTCTAATTTTGACTCAAGTCAGAATCCATCGTAATGTTGCTTTGATAATTTTTTTTGTTTTTAAAACAACCCCAAATTCGTAGCATGAAAAGTATCACTTAGTGACAGACAAGGAAAAACATGCATATGGCTGAGACAAGACTTGGCATTTTAAGGTTTCCGACTGTAAGCTTGTAGTACTAGTTTTAGACCAAGCTGAGACAAGGTGATATTTGAAATTTTAGCCGTGCTTGTTTCTTCTACATCTCAGTAATGGTCACGATATGCTGATTATAAAATCTCTACTGCTTTGTGATAACAAGCTCAATTCACAGTACCACCTTCAGGACTTCGAAAGAAACTGGAACGTAAAATGTTGATAGTAACATATTGATGTTATTATCCTGTATGACCAAGAGCCTCAGCAGACCATGTGAACCAGCAGTCCAACATCAAGACCTGCCCAGCAGATTAAAATAAAGGAACTTCATTTGTGTCAGAGTGTCAGATGACAGGCTGTCATGCAGTAAAGGACAGCTCTGTGCACCCACTGTCACAGCCCATGACTGCTGCTAAACAATTGGGCCAGCAAGGGAGACGTCTGCTGGTATCAACAAGGCTGGCTTTTTCTTCTATTTCAGGAATGCATGGACAATTTACTTTCTTTACGGTATTGATTATGTGGAGCAGCTTACACGTTTTGACACAGCTGTGATATAAAGACAAGGTAACCTCATTCCTCTCTGATGTCACATGGCAGATGTCTGTAACGATTACGCACTTTTTACCCATATTTTAATTCCTTATTGGGAACACATGGCTGATCAGATTCTACAGTATCGTCATTGATTTGTCTGGGTCCGGCTCTTCATAACAAAAAATAGAAACTTTCAGATAGCTCACATGTTTGCAAATATTTATGTGGTATACTGTTGATACTTTTTTTTATTAATTTGTTTATTTATAAAAAATAAATGTTTCAAGGAATTTGTGTGAAATACTTAATGAATAAGGAAAGTAAAAGTAATGGTACATTTGATTTTGTTGATAAAGGTCACCGAGACAGTTGGCATTTAAGCTGTTTTTCTGGCTGGCTTTCTTATTGTGTTACTGACTGACATTCATGAGGTTTTCATTCTATCCATCCATAGAATCCATTGTTGTACTCTCATGCTAGAAAGGTTTCTAGTGGTTAACAGCAGCGGGGGTTTTTTTGCTTACAATAACGTGCACATTTGCTTGAAGATAAATTCTCTGATAAGTTGTATTTAATTATGGCCCTCGAGGAATTCACTAAAGGATCTTCACCAGTGCCTGCAGGGTCCCAGGTCACTATTCTTCTCAAGGAACCATCTCTCTGAATTTTGCTGAGGTTCTATTTTCTGATCTGAATGAAGGACATTTTTTGGATGTTTTTGTATATCTTTAATCTAAATATTTACAGAATTGCACTGTATAAACAGTATTATAATCAGCTTTCATTGTTAAATGGAAAAAATATATTCAACGTTGAAATTGAGAAATTACTAATTATTTGATCCACATGAGAACTTCCACTTGGTCAAAAGGAAAAGTGAGATATATAACCACAGCCAGAAAACAATTATTAACTTTTTTTGCTCCTTCCTATCCAAGATAACAATGGCTGCAGCTTTTATGATTGAATTTTATCTGAAACTATACTAGGCATCAAAGAAGTGCATCTCTAATGGCCCTCTCACAATTTTGTTTAACCTTTTTTTTACAGGCACACAAGTTATTATTGCTGGCGATACATTCAAGGAATTACCATTATCTGAGTGTGTAAAGTATTTTTTTTCTGATCAGTTTTGAAGACCATGCCATGAAATAGAGACATAGGGATGCATTAGTTCATTAGAGAGATAAATGAATAGCCATGCTGGTTCATTGTACAGAGAGATCGAACATGAATACACAGAAAAGTCAGAGTATCCCACTTTGCTGTGTTGAATATTCTATCTTTCTGAACAGGTTCATTGTGATACAAATGACAGCTGTCACATGAATATCATCTGAGGCCCTGTATCTATATGTTAATGACATTTGATCAACTTCAGGAGTTTACACTACTAATACTAATTTACTATGGCTGTTATTTATAGAGCATCTAATTTCTTGCAGTAAGTATCCAAGCACAAATATTCTCTTACTGCAATACCAGCAATTCCCATATCTGTTGAGAACCTTATTTAAACTAACATAGAATGATTTTACAAAAAAAAAATCTCTTATTAGACTGAATTTAATCTGATATTCAGTATCAGCTAATTTGCCATGTCTTTATTGGTAAAAGTCAGGAATCAGGACAGAAGTCCGAGGATCATAGGAAACATGTTGATACAGTATGCAGTGGTCTTATATTTGGTTATTTCTTACTTTGTTAAAGCAGAAAGGGATTTGTGAATTTACTCTATTAACATTTGATATTGTGAATCTTGCAAATGGCCTGGTGATTCACAGGCAGAAGAGCTACCCTCCCCTCTCTACCAGTGTAATATACAAGATGATGTATGATGTATATGTCCAGGGAAGAATGAGAATCTGGGAAGATCCAGAATCTTCCCGGGAAGAATGGGAATTCCAATTCATCCCGGGGAAAAACGAGAATTTCCCGTTAAAAATTTAAACGTTAAAAATAATAAATTAATAATAAAATTATAAGTTGCCATAAATGATTACTGTTCTTCCCAGGATAAATGAGAATTTATCAGATGTTAATAGAGTAAATTCATAAATCCCTTTCTGCTTTCAAAACTGAATTCGAATCTCTCTTAGGAAAAATAAGAATTCTCATTTTTCCCAGGAAGAACAGGAATCCTATCATATCATATCTTGATATATCATTTTTCCCAGGAGGAATGAGAATTCCCATTTTTCTCAGGAAGATTCTGGATCTTCCCAGATTCTCATTCTTCCCTCAGCATATATATGCTTAGTTATCCTGTGTATGGTGAAACAGGTTAGCAGTAAGGAAACACTGCATAAGAAATATTTATATTGTTAGTGTTATCACTTCTGAGATATTTCTGTCTTGAAAGAGAACTACTGATTGACAGCATAGTAATATATTGATCCTTGTGAAAAATTAAAATGTTATATATAGGTGTAAATGTTCAATGTATTTCTTTTTTTTTTATTAATATGTGACTTTATGTTTCATTTATGAATGTGTTATAGTTATTTTCAGCACCCACAATGCACTGGTTATCATGTTTTTAGTCCAACCATGTTCTTTTTTATTAATGGTTTCTTTTAATTAATTTGAGTGCACCTGCCTTATTTTAATGGTAGTTAATCTGTATGGATTCTTATGGATCCAATCTTTTTATTTAATTCAATATTTGTTCTGAAGTAAAAATATAAGCAACAAAAAAGTCTTTTAGGTTTTAAACAACATAGAGAAATTTTTAAAAAAAATGGATAGTCTGTTCTAGTAATGGTTAATACCTATCAGTCAGTAAGTAAGATTACTCTTTTCTTAGATTCTAAAATATTGTATTCATTTAAGGAGAGTATGATGATATTTTCATACTTAATTAAATGCCAGAGAAGATGATACGTTAACAGACAGGCCATTTTACAATAAATTGTACAAAAAGTCTCCCAAAACAGATTGGATCCCTTGCCCCTTTTAAGAAAGTGGTCAATATTGATAAAGATTATTTAATTTGACAGATAATTCTGAACTTGTTTTTGTTATCTATGGCATGTTGTTATATAACCATGATGAACTGTGTGGCAGAAGCATCCATTGAAGTTTGTGATTAGTTGCTGCCTTTCACCTTGAACTTTGGCCTTTGACCTGCCATACATATACCAAAGCATGTTTCTATGTTTCAGATTTTTATCTATCCTCAGGAGCCCTCCTGACACTAATGTAGACATGCATGATTTCTAACCTGAAACTGATGCTTAAGTTGTTGTTTAAATCTAGTTATATATTTAGGTTTAGATATTTTAGCCTGAGCATGGTTATGTTCCTGAAATGTCATGATTAAATTCATGGTAAGATTTCATAACAAAATGAGATCTAGAATGAGCTTTTTACACATGTACATTTCCAAAGTATAACACAAGAAAAAAAAACAAGGCATTTGCCAAGTTAAAGAGAGAAATTCAAAGCATAGTTTGACAAGGATCAAAGTAATACAGTTTATTGAAAGTTTATTCAGCAAAACTTATTGGATAATTTTGTTTCATAAATGAATACTAAAAATATGGTTCACCAAATTCACCACTTGCAATATTTTGTGTAACGTACAATATTGTGAAGATTTTTGGATTTAACATCTTGTAGTCTTATTTTTATCTATATGTGACACAGTGCCAAAAAAGTGAATTTTAATTCATGGCTTATCAGGACTGTATAATGTATTTAAAATATTAAAATTTATCATTCAACACTCAAGATTACAAAGAAAACTCCAGGAAAAATAGAATTTAAGTGATATCCTGAAACCCATTAATAAAATCACAGGTATAGAAACCCTAATGTATGCAAACCTTAGTATTTGTTTCCCCATTGCTGATTGGTATCAGTTGTACCTGAAAGATGCAGGAATTGGCACGCATCATCACATTGAATCACACAGCATGGCGTGCACACACATATATAAACACTTGTTTTTGCATCCCATTCCGAGAATTTTGTAGCTGATAGATGAATAAAGTCAAATTTACATATGTTTACAGAAAAAGCATAGGAGCGTCTGGTCACGCATGTCCCTGCGCAGCAGAAAGAAATTGGAGGTAAAGCAAAATGGGAATGATCCCCATATGTGTCAAAAGCCTTGTGAACAGGGATCCACTATTGTAAATAATTCTCATTACTAATTCAAGCACATATCTGCCTGTAGACATGTTCCAAACTGTGCAACAGAATCCAGAAATATTTCATAAATTTTTTATTTAGCATATATGGTGATTGCTTAAGTATATGTGCAAAGAATTTTATGTTGAAAATAATATTACAGGTCGATAATATTTGAAATATTTTATAAAATCAGAATAAAATTATTGTGGATGTTCTTCATGAAGTTGGAGAATGATTTGTCAGTTCTTTGTATCTCATAAAAAAGTTTACTATTATTTATCCTGGAAACTAAAGGCACATTTTGGAAAATAGTCTATATAACATTGGACACTTTTGCTTTCTGACTGGAAAGAAGGTGGAATTATTTGCAGAGATGTGACAAATACAAATGACAGAATAACTAACAATTTAGTATCCATTGGTCATCAGAATGGTTCCTCCCCAACCCGTCATCTGTTGCTTCAATCGACCAAGAACCCAGCCGATCCTTTATTTTGTGAGCAGTGATGATCTTTTTTTTTTTTTTTTGCATCACAGGGTTATTATAATGCTTTACTGTTCCTGGTTTGCAAAGTTTCAGGAAATTTCTTTTTATTTTTTCAAAACCACATAAACAATCACTACTTCTGTGCTTCCAAGTGCTCTTTTATTTTGGTAAAATTGGGAATGTTTCATGCTATTTTGCAAGTGTGTAATTTATGGCAGCAGGCTGTGTATAAATATGGACCATTCATTCTTTCTTTTTCTTCCTGTGCTCTGGCTGTAGCTTGCTTTCTACATATCTTGCTGTGCTTGTTGCATTATCTATAGTTTGTCCATATTTTTATGGTTTTTGTTTATTCGGTCTCTCTCATGATTCAAGCATGACTAATGATTAGAATGATGTAGTAGTTAGATGATACTTTAGAAACTAACAAGTAGACCAATCTTGATCATAATAATAATATGTACAGATTGAATCATGATAATCACAAATTATTCAGTTTTATGTTGTCGCAATCTAATATTTTGTTAATTGTCATGCTACAGAATATTTTATTAAATATTTCTAGAAATTACATATGTTTTTAATATTTTGTTGGTACAATTAAGATATAAGTGCAGTGAATGAATTGTAATGTAAAAGAAAATAGCTATAGCTATTATTAAAATAAAAGTCCTGTATATTTCCTATAAAACTATTGTGCATTGCAGAAATTGATTTTGTCTATTGGATCCAAAGAATAGGACAAGATATAAATACATCCATTTCAGTTAGCCTTAATGCATAGTTGGTAACAATTACCTTTTGTTTCATTGTATTTTGTTATAATTTTTCTCTAAAAATTTACTTATAATTAAAATTTGATTAAATTTAAACTTTATTTGATTGTTGCACTGACCAACTGGTTATGTTAAGATAATTTATTTAAGTAATTTAATTTCCTCAAATAGTCCCAGTATTTTAATAGTGATTTTATCATACCAAAAAAAAATCAATGCAACATTTTTATAGAATAGCTATAATTTTAATAATTATGGTACATTAAGAAAATGATCAAATGAAATTGAATACTGATTTAATGAAAACTAATAGATATGTATGACAATATTATATAGCCTAGGGTCAATAGAATGCAGATTTTCTAGTGTTTGTTGAATGGCGTTAACAAAGCTTTTGATGTTGTTTACAGGAATGCTGAACAGTTGACATACATACCTGTTTTTCTCTATATTAAGTGTGTTTTAGATGCTTTTTCTTTGATTATTGGCATTAATTGTAATGGCTGATAGCATGATATATCCTTAGTATTATTCAAGCTTTGAATGTATGTAAACATCTCTATAAGCCATTTCTTTGTGTAATAGTCTGTCTGTTAACTCAGTTTAATCAGTTGCTTGAATGATTTACAGTTGTGCATTAATACTGAATAAAAAGCCACATGGCATCATGGTATGGTCTGGGAAGACCATGATTTTCTGCACATAGTTGCATTAAGTGTCATTTAAATGTTTTTTTATGCTGTGCTTGCAGCAAAACAAGGGCAAGTATCAGCGGGCAATTCTCTATGTCTCAGGTGATGCCCTCCGGGTTGTGGATGAAATCAGCAAGGTAAGGCCCTGACAGGAAGTAGTGTCACATACAACATTGTAACCTTCTTTTGTGTCGTGGAAATCTCAGTTCAGAGGAAGGAGCATCATTCAGTTCTTTGGATGTTCAAGCTCTCCTCTGAGCTGTTGCCATGGCATCACATCATCCATTTCTCACTAATAGGGTTACGCAGTTGTGGAGAGACAGATTTTCACATCATTTTACACAAATTTATATCACAGTAAAAGCATACAACAGTCTCATTTAGGTGAATCCATCTATATTTATTCAGCATTTGACATGCAATTTGTTCCCTTTTTTGTCAATTCAATCTAAATGTGAAAATTGTAATTTTGTGCAGTATAACCATGCATTTTCAGTATTATAATAATTAAAGGTATCAAGACATGTCGTGCACCATAACCCAACATAATGTCTTTATGTTTTTATTGTCATGGAAACAGGTAATAGGTAACAAATAAACATGCTGTTTATAAATAAACTATTATAACATGGATAGGATATCTCAGCACTCAGTAAACTAAATCTTAATTGAATAAATTAAATACTGTGGTTGGCTTCATATTCACAAGGCTGAAATTTCGCGATTTTTCAATTTTTAATGTTTCGCGAGGGTTTCATTTTCGCGATCTCACCAGAACCCAAATATTTGGTAAGGCCATACCTATGTGTGTTATAATGAGAATAAGTCATGAGTTTGTGATATTTTTCTCATATAACGATGGGCCCGAACACAAAGCACAGGTTGTTAAGTTCAAATTAAGGGGAACGTTTTCCCTGTACCTGCATGGATGTAACTTATTATAACAATTCTTATTGTTCTAATCTATTCCCATATAAATATTGGCTACATTAAATAAGAAGGACATAATCCATTGGCCAATTATTCCTGAGGGTTTCATTTTCGCGATTATTTCCCATTCGCGAATATCGCGAAATTAAAACCCTCGCGAACAAAAAGGCAACCACAGTATATAGAGATGCAGGCACTTCTACTAATTTTCCGCTTTTTAGTAAACAAACTTTAATGTGCTGAATTTTGTTGTTTAATAACATGAATGAGTTAATTTATAATCACGGCCAGAATTCACAACAGGAAACAAGATGAAACGTCTAGCTTTTTAAATCAAATTTTAACAATTTATGTCACACATATTAAAGTAAATGGGTAAAAGCAGAAAAAGGGAGCTTTTTGGGAAAGTGAATCTTCCGTGTATAATTTACAATCTGTGAAAACTGCTAATGATTATAGGTAATGCAGACATATGATTTAAAATAGCAAAATATGACACCCAGTTTATATATTACTACATAGATTTTTGATTGTATTTCAGAAAAAAAAGGTCTTAATTATTAGTGGTAATATTTTATAAAATTGATAACCATAGCAACTGTTTTCTAGATACCAGGGAGGCGGGGAAAATTAATAGACAATGGTTGTCTGTACCCAGTGGGGAAAGATGTGGCTGTTTGTGGGATCAATAATGTAGAATTCTGACTGAGATCAGTAGTTTTGTCTAATAAAGAGTTTATTTTATGATTAGTTTGAAGGTCTCTTATTTAATGTAAACAAGGATTGGCTGCCCTGATTCAGATCAGGATAGTTGGTACATTTGTAGCAAAAAGCACCGTATTAGAGATCCAGGAAAGATTGATTATAAAGTAGAACAATTGTGAAATTGAGGTTAAACACCAAGAACATTAATAATCCTTAAACACACACTTGGCTAAAAAAAATATGTGATGTAAGTGTGCACCAGTGTAAGACATTGGTGGTATAGGTGGTAGCCTGGCAGTTGAGGTGTTCAGCTGCCTCAAAGGCATCTCAGTAGATTTGCTCCAGTATCTTAGGACAGATTATGATTTTGGATTATTCAAAGCTCGGTGCCATCTTTTCTTGTAATAAGGTTGCCTCCTTCCTCGTTCACTTACCGTACAACCCCCCCCCCCCTACTGGCCATTTTTCTTCCCATAAAAAAAATCTGGTTCTTATTTTGCTTGTCATTGCTAAAAAAAACATGCCCTTTGCACCAAATAGAGATTGCAATAGTGATCTGAAACATCAGCAGTAAAGAGGAAAATGCCATTTCATGATTGAAGACTTTGAATAAGAGTTGATTTGTTGTCACTTTAATACTCTCTTGGTTTTGACAAATATAGTATACAGAATTCTGTAAGAAAATTTCCAGGATGAAGAATCATTATTTGTTTCTTTAAAAAATACACCAGTAAAAAGATGTTTCAAATGTCACATTTAATTTTTGTTTACTTATACTGTGTCATGCATGATCTAAAGATTATTATCCAAATCTAGATGAGTGTTAATGTTTATGTATTGGATTGTGTCTGCAGGGACTGATTGTGGATCAGACAATAGAAAAAGTGTCCTTCTGCGCACCAGACAGGAATCACGAGAAGGGATTTGCATACATATGTCGTGATGGCACTACAAGGCGCTGGATGTGCCACGCTTTCTTAGCAGTGAAGGAATCCGTAAGTGTCAGTGATATTTTCACATTGATATTGCTGTGGTTAGCTGAAGGCACTGCTGGTTGGGTCCTGCAGCACTGGTGCAGACCTGTGACAAATCAAGGTATTTCAGATCACATGACAAAAGAGCTACACCAATGGCTAGTTGCCTTGTTGGTCATGTGACCTATATGGTTGTGGTAATACATTGTCTGAATGTGCCTATTGCTTGGACATGAATATATTTCTATGAATCATCCAGACATAATTTCATTATTTTGCTCCTTTTTTTCTCAGTTCACCATGCTTGCATTTAAGTTTATTTTTTTCAATACTGCACAAATATTGCCACTTTGTACCTCTTTTGATTTTATTTATGACAGGAGTTTGCCATATTATTGCTGTTCGTCAAATTATTTTGCAGTGGAGGCAGCCATTCTGCATGAATGACTATACAGCATGATATAGTCTGGAATATCTGAAAAAATAATCAGCAAGTTGGTGTACTTTTATGTTATGTGATCGGTAGTGCAGTTACACATTTTACTGAATTTGAAAGCAAAAATGGACCTGGATTTTAGTCCTGTGTTCCATGAATTCCAAAACGTTTTCATTACATTGAGTTAACGATTGAGAACAGCAGCAGACTAGTTAACACAGGTTTGCCCCAGTGGTGCTGCTTTTATGTTTCAGTTTTAGTATAGTCATATCCCACACTGCACGCACCAGCTATCACTCCATCCCATCTTCTTTATAGTATATGACTGTGCTCTTTGGTTTCCTTGGTTACAAAGTTACCATGGTGAGAGGTTAAGGGTAAGATACAATCATGGTAATATATTCATTGGCTGCTTCCATGGTGAACTTTCTATCTGAAATTTTCTTAGCTTATTTCTATGATTTCTTTATTTCATAAATTTCCTCATTTCTTTGATCAGTGCTGATTTGACAAATTAATTCAGAGTTTTAAATCTTTCTTCATTAACATATTATTTTACTTGAAGATGAAATTTTATAATAGGTTAAGGAAGTGAAATATCAGACCATAAATAAATTTATCTAAGTAATACTGGGGTCCACAAACTTGTTTTCAGTTGGAATGTATGTTTCAACATTTGTGGACACAACTGAAATTAAAGAATAATTTCTGATGATTTTCCCCATCAACCATATCTGAAAAAAATATTTTGTGGAAAATTTTTGTGGGAAATTTTGTTTGAATTTTAAACCATACCTATGGTCACTGCCTACCAGCTAATACAGAAACAAAATTCAGACACTGTATATTATCCTGTATAAACAAGACTAGTTTGTGATCAGTAAACTCCTGATTATTGTAAGATGGGTGAAGGAACCTCAACCTGAAACACAGAACCCATACAGGGCACTGGTCCTTTAACTTTTGGTGGTTAGATGTTTCTAAGCAGTTCTGCTTTTCAGAAAATATTAATATAGATAACAAAAATGTAGAAGATTGTTTAATTCAACTTGAGTCAATTTCAAGCAAACAGCTGTAACTGCTTTATAGTTTTCATATTTTTTTGTTCATAAGTATATACTTGACCTTTTTGAGTTCCTTTTGTGTTCTGTAGTCAAGTACTATTCTTTTCCCCAAGTGAAAGTAATATTTAGTTGGTATAGTCAACAAAGTAAATCATTCTTTAGAATTTTTGTTTGTTATATGGTACAATTGTTTGTTTCCACAAAGAAAATGGGGGAAAAACTAGTTTTTTGAGTTTTGTCTTTTTGTTGATACATACAAGATTTTATTTTGTTGACTTTCGTCTTTTCATATTTTCATGGTCTACCATCTTTTTACCAGTTTCAGAGTCGCTGGAGAAAGCATGACACCGGAGGTGTCACGGTATTTAAGCTTCACTCATAAGCATTTTGTGTCATGCACCAGTTGCATATACATTACAATATGTGTATACCACAGTGCATTTGACTGTACTTGTTCATTCAGGGAATGATGCATGCTTCATGTTTGGGTGTATCACATAATTAATATTCATGATCTGTGGCACATGAATATTCACAAGTGCTACATGTCCTACTTACATGTATTTACCAGTTGGATTAGGTAGGACATCAATCACAAACACATTATTCAGACAGATAAGCATTAGAGTAACATGTTGTTCACAAAGTTTACTCACACAATCTTGTATACTTATACCATTCAAATACAGTAAGAGCAAATTACATGTTTAACCAAATTAATAAAACATAATATTATAAATATTAAAATATGGGATACCGTGAATCACCTTCCAAAGCAAAGGTTTATCCCGTTATGCCTCAGATTAATTTTAGATCTCTTTAAAGTAATATATCACTCAGTTTATTATTGTTTACCAGATTTTCATCATTTCACCACAGAGAGGGTTTGCATGAGGTTAATGGGAACCTAAGTTGACAACAGAAAAATCTGGTGAATTGAGGGTGTGTTCTATATCAAGAAGTCCTTAAAGGTGCTCTGAGCAGTGAAGGGTTAATATATGTCATCAGGCAACAGAGACAATATCTTGGTAAAGACAATATTGCAAACTGTACCAAACTGCAGGATCATGATCAACATTCAACAACTATAAATGAGACAATAAACAGAGGAAAATAAGCCATTTGTCAAAAGTCAAGATATTATATATTGCTGTGAAACTACAGAAAATTGCCATTCAAGATATCTGTCAGAAAGGTAGCTTGTAAATGCAACAAATGGCCTGATTTGAAAGATTGATAAATGGTATCTCTGATTCTTAATTTTTCTCATACATCCATGTCTGATGTTGATATCTGGTGGGTATTTACTGAGATGAGATGCAAATAGATGACTCTGTAATCAATACACTCTGACGGCTTCTTAGTGTTCTTGGGACATGCCCTCTATCTCCTAAATAAGGGATGGCTCCGGTGGCTGAAACCCAGCCGTTGTATTCATTAGAATCATGCTCATTTTAATACCGATCTTTATAGATGCATACAGGAGTTTGTACAATAGGGATAATCATGTCAGTATAGAACCAGCCCAGGGTATGAAATTTGTTTTTTAAAGTTACAAGCCTGCAGGACCTTGAGTTTCCAAATTTTGCAGGCCTACCTGGAAATTTATTGTCAAATCTGTTAACTGTTTGTTTTTACATTATATATAGCTTGATTTCAGTAAGGATAGAATATTGAACTGAAGGCATAGAATCTGATTGATCGGTAAGTTCAATAAGTAAATGAAAATTTGAATACAAATATGTTATAATATTTACTATAACAACTCTTATTTCACAATTGAAATCCTGAATATCGAAAACCCCAAATTAACAATACTTTTCGATAAAATTCAAAATGTTAAAATTCTTAAAAGAGAATACTGAGATTACTGACATTTCCTTTTGGTTATGAGATGTTAGGAGACCAAGAATGTTATATCAGGGATATATTTTAGACCTGCTGGACCTGCTAGTATTACATATATAGGTTTTATGCCAAAGCCTGAATGCTTATTAAGATTAGGAACCATAAAGTCCAAACTTCAAAATATCATTACCTTACTGTCCCAACTATAAACTATTATCACCTAATAGTCCCATTTATAATCTATCATCACCTGACAGTCCCAACTATAAACTGTTATCACCTAATAGTCCCAACTATAATCTATCATCATCTTTCAGTCCCAACTAAAAACTCATCACCTTATAGTCCAAACTAAAAGCTATCATCACCGTATAGTCTCAACTACAAACTAGCATCACCTTATGGTTACAACTATTAACTGTTATCACCTAATAGTCAAAACTATAATCTATCATTACCTTACAGTCCCAACCACAAACTATTATCACCTTTTAGTCCAAACTACAAACTATCATCATTTTACAGTCCCAATTATAAACTATTATCTTCTTATAGTCTCAACTACAAACTATCATCACCTTATAGTCCCAACTACAAACTATCATCACCTAACAGTTCCAACTATAAACTGTCATTACCTTGTAGTCTAAACTGTAAACTGACTCAGATGTGAAGATAATAATGTATGTGCCTGTAGGTTCACACAAGCTATCTCAATGGTCTCCGCTTTCTCTGTCATTGAAGTTAGAAACCAGAGCAGATGAAACGCTATAAAACCCTCATCTGTTTTCTTTTTCTTTTTAACAACAGTATCTGAACAGTGTTGAGAACATAATTTTCACCTGATTGATTCTTCTAGTAAACAAGCACTATATAAAATTAAAAACCATGATTAAAAATTCATATAAATATTTTTTTCAAATAAGGTCTGATTTATATACTGAATTTACAATTAATGAAATTTGGTCACAAGTTTAAATGACAAAATGTGTGAAGTTGAACGACTGGATTAACTGGATCCCTCCCGGATCATGCATTCATGTGTTGTTCCACATTGTCATGCTTCAGTTACAGGGGTTTATCTGTCAGCTGCTCAACAAAAGCAGGCCTTAATAACTATGAATAGAGTGGTCTCTCTGTTTACTTCTTTCACAATGGTACATCCTCCTTTGAATTAAAAATATACTATAGTGATCCAGATTACCTCCAAAATTCAATGGATTGTCCCATGGGTAAAACCATTACCCTAATCCTCTACTGAAATTCATCAAAATCTGTTCATAACTTTCTGCATAAAGTTGATGAGACAAATGAACCAACAAACTAAGGGGAAAACACGATACCTTCACTATCAAGACATGTCATAGTAGACACTGGAGTACAAATTGTATAGAAATATCTTTTGTTTCATGATGCAGTGAATGGCTTTCCCTTGCAGTGGCTTTTATTAACTTTTTAAGCTTAATCCTAATATAAATTCTGGATGAGCCTCACCAGCAGAGCATTCCTCCACCTTCTACTTTAAAGATACAGGTCTATTACCCTACACAGTCTGCAGATAGATTCCCAAATACGGGTCTAATACCCTACACACTCTGCAGATAGATTCCCACATACGGGTCTATTACCCTACACACTCTGCAGATAGATTCCCACATACGGGTCTATTACCCTACACACTCTGCAGATAGATTCCCACATACGGGTCTAATACCCTACACAGTCTGCAGATAGATTCCCACATACGGGTCTATTACCCTACACACTCTGCAGATAGATTCCCACATACGGGTCTATTACCCTACACAGTCTGCAGATAGATTCCCATATACAGGTCTATTACCCTACACAGTCTGCAGATAGATTCCCACATACGGGTCTATTACCCTACACACTCTGCAGATAGATTCCCACATACGGGTCTATTACCCTACACACTCTGCAGATAGATTCCCATATACAGGTCTATTACCCTACACACTCTGCAGATAGATTCCCACATACGGGTCTATTACCCTACACACTCTGCAGATAGATTCCCACATACGGGTCTATTACCCTACACACTCTGCAGATAGATTCACACATACAGGTCTATTACCCTACACAGTCTGCAGATAGATTCCCACATACGGGTCTATTACCCTACACAGTCTGCAGATAGATTCCCACATACGGGTCTATTACCCTACACACTCTGCAGATAGATTCCCACATACAGGTCTATTACCCTACACACTCTGCAGATAGATTCCCATATACAGGTCTATTACCCTACACACTCTGCAGATAGATTCCCATATACAGGTCTATTACCCTACACACTCTGCAGATAGATTCCCACGTTCAGATCACCCTGACGAGTGCTTTCCTGTTTATAGATATAAATATGTAATGTCAATGAACAGTTGGGCTAAAATGCTTGCTAACCTTTCCATACATATATGATCTATCTGTTAATAATTTTAATATTTTCTGAAGATCGTATAGAAGTATCTTAATATATCTGCCTTTAGTAAAACCTTGGAGTTATTAATAAATGTTTTTCCTTGCACCGAGTAAATAAAAATTGAAAGAAGGAAAATTATAAATGTACTTAATATCAGTCCTGCCTTTACTAGATTGTGAGTGTCAAGAAAATATAATTATACTGTTTCATAATTAACCAAAGTTACATTAACACAAATGATGAGCCTACATCTGTTTTCTCTTGACCTTATATCCACAGAAAGGAATTAGTTGTGTAAAGAAACTAAATGAAAAGAAGATACCAGTACCTAACTGCTCATCAACCAACTTGACAGACTTTTCATACAGAATGATCAGTAAAGTGTTAATATTGTAATAGACCATTTATTTCAACTGAATCGTTTGCTTTGGAAAGCTAGGCGAGGAAAATTGAAACTCACATATTTGGAAGAATTTTATGGTGAAGTTTCTTTATCAAACCAACAAACCATATATTAAAAGTAATGTAAATTACATATTTAATTTTATGGAACATTTGATGACAAAATAAGAATACAAATCATACTGCATTATTGTGTATTTGAAGAAAATTTTTTACGATAAAAACTGCATTTTCCACTACTGTATACTGGTCCATTAACAGTAAAACCATAGATCAGGAAGAGAAAAAATAGTGAATGATTATATGTGTGCAAGTGTGTTTGAGTACTCTTATTCTTTGCTATTCTGCCAGCCTAAATGAAAGCACACTTTGTTTGATCATTGATGACAGTCCCTGTATTTGAGTAAAAACATTGAGAGAAACCAAGGTTTAGGGGAACATTTTCATTCATTTTAGTCTTATCTTTCAGCTTACGATATTTCATTATGGCATGCAAGTAACTTTCTATTAACAGGATTTTCTTTCAGTTGAAAATAGGTAATTGTATCATATTAACACTTCATTTAGAAATATGTGCATAAGATATTTTAAAAAAAGATCAGCTTTAAAAGTTACTGACCAACCTTATGCACTTTTCAATATCATCATCAGTTAATCAACCCTTGCACATTGGCAACATATACCTAATTATTAAAAAAAAAAACGAATTTATAATTCAAAAGCAAAAGGCAAATGCAATCTTAAGGCATGAAAGCACTGCACATGATTCATGAATACAGTCTGGTATTTAATACTGGTAATTTATCACTCTTAACTGCATGCAGCAAATAAGTTCCCAGCTTGAAACATAGAATAGCATTTTACTCCACTTACCTTATGGACAAGCAAAATCAAAGCATGAAAATCTGACACTAACATAGTTAATAAAAGTTCAGAGTCGTAGATTTTTCAATTCAAGTAAATGAAATCAATTCCAGTAAATGAAAAGTCTTATTATTTTCTGACTGTGAGTACTGGTACAGTAGACAAAGATTAGTATCAGGTCAGCTGTATGATTTATGAATTTATACAAAACATGTTTTCATGTTGTTTTTTTTTTTTTTTTTTTTGAGTGAATAAATAAAGAAAGAGGTTTATGAATGACCCAACTGCATGCTGTTTGAGACCTGATAGACTGGTTCCCTCATCCTGTATGACCTAGCAGAACATAGCTAATGTAGAGACTTGTTTCTGTTTAATTTAACACAACCTTTGGTCATGAAATAGCCTTTCTTGGTCTAAACATGTTTTCTGTATCTGCCTAGGCACAAGACCTTGGGGTGCATTGCCATAATTTACAGGTCACCAGTCTGTTGGAATATGCTGGCGCCTTCTGGTGGGCAATGTGAACAACACATGCAGACATGTAGTTTCATCATAATTCATCTACAGTCATCCATTGATTGATGGCCCCACTTAACCAATAAAATAATAAAATGTATGTGTCCTCTTATGCTTTAAGATTCAAACTGGCAACTGTAATTAAATACTAGGTATAAAGTCTATATGAAACAGTGTGTTGTGCCCAGGGTGCATATCACCACACATAAATTCACCTTCCCATATATCTGTTCAATAGGATTTTTTAGAGTTGCAGGGGAACAACATGAACAATAGAGTTAACACCTCATTAAGGGCAAATCTCCATGATATAGTACATGAAAAAAGCAACGATGGCCTTTTATATGCTTCAATGAAAGTAAAAATAGTACAGGGAAGCCTTCCAATTTGGTAAGCTCCCTAATACAGTCATTTCTCAATTACAAACCATTAAATTGGTCACATCAGTGGTGGATTCATATTTCTGGAACATTGCACAAACCTCCCTTGTAAGATACCCAGTTCCCACCGGTGTATAATTACTTGTACTTTATATGATATATTTCCTCAGCCAAGTAGAAGACATATCATTATGTTAGAATGCATGTTCAGGTCAAGGCAGCCCTGCATGTCTTGACAGGTTGTTAAACAGCTGTAAGGGCAGGCCTGTGTGTGCAGTGAGCAGCCACATGTCTGTAGAGAAGCCTGTAGCAGGGCTGTAAAGTCAGATGATTTTATTGATCACCTAGCTGCTGTTAGCTCTCGCAGTGTCCTTCTGTTTAAGGAATTTTTCCTGTTGAAGAGCAGGCTTTTGTATAGACCAGACATCTACATGTTGGTGCAGGTTAAAGCCTGGTATTTTAAGCCTTTGACTTTGGTAAGGTCCCAGTCGGAGCTTGGCAAGACCCCCCAAAACAGAATGTCTAATCAAAACAGCACAGAAGTTGTGAATACAGGTTATGATGTGAATCATTCCTTGTCCTGATAACCACAAACAAGGAGAGACTAAATTACAAGGGTACATTTACATCTGATTCTATAAATATTACATAACATATATCAGGGTCTTCAGTACCACTTATGGGTGTGGAACCCAACTCAGACAGATATCTAATTTGATGTCGGAGCAGACTATATTTTAAGCTGGTCTTTCACACTTTGCCATTTCCTGACAGCTGACCACTGGGTCATGGCTGCTTGTCATGTGAGCTAAACAGTCAAGACTGGAGAAATCAGCAATGATAAGATACATGAGTCAGACTTTGTGACCAGCCTGGAGAACAGACAAAGTTTAGTGATACAAAATAACCTTGAACAAGACAAGAGCACTCAATGTCACATAGGCTTCTGATTATTCAGGTGATCACCTTCTGTTACGCTCCCGAGGCAGCGGAAATCTTGCACTTCTAAAGAAGCTACTGATTTTCCTGCTGCCTGGTTCGACCGTTTATGATACAATTTGACACCAGGTGGTGTCTCATTGTCTGCTGAAAAACATTGTGTGTATGATGTGGTTAGCAGCCAAACAAATGCCTGTAAACAAACACTTGACCAGCATCGTGGCTCTGCCCATAGCTGAGCTTAAAGTGCCTCTTGATTACAGTTTTATGGTTGCTCTTAGTAAAAGATAGTTGAATTTCGATTGCTCCCTCTGTGTTCTCGCATCATTGACCAATTATGACATTACAACTATGTAAGCTAAGCCATGTATCCATTGCCAGCAAAACAGAAACTAGCCAGTAGGGTGTGCAGGGAGCCAATGTTGTTACATTTCGTTTTAATTACAGTTCACCAGCCTGACATCCTATGTGCATCCTGTGCAAACCTAGTGTCGGGCCATTCTCTCTGAGCCCGTGGCCAGTTCAAATGGTTGCTGGGGCGATGAGCTGTCACTGAAAATGAAATGTAACAACATTGGCTCCATGTATTCCTTGCTTGACTGGTAAACCGTTTTGCTGGCAACACATCCTTATAATTATGTAGGCATTATCGGGCATTGTTTACACACAGTCAAGAGGACCATAAATATTTATGGAATCATTTTGTGGTCTAGCTCTTACACAGTGGCCTCTTCAACCCCTAAAAAGGTTTTGCCAACAGCATTTGTATTTGGACCATTTCAGCCAATCATAGAGGATGTTACTTCCAGCACCGTTTATCATCTGATTGGCCCAACATACAATGCTCCCCTCTCCTGTAGGGACCCAGAAAACCAGGCAAAAACAAACAGTGCTTGGGATATAGGTAATAGCCCTTTAGAAAGTACCTAGGTACAGGTACAGGTACATTTATTTTAGGATCACTTCAAAGACGTCTTTACAGATAATAATAGAGGTATAAATTCACGTATTTGCATGTTAACATGCCTGTTTTCTATCAAACAATATTGAAGTAATTTGCTAAAGAATATTTAATTAGAACTTACTATTATAATACTCAAAGAGGAAAAAAAACTTAAAAAAAAGAAAATATGAAAATGTACCTGAGTACCTTTTACCAGGTACAGGTACTTTAGTTCCAGGTACAGGTACAAGGTACTTCCTATACCTGACCGGCAGGTACAGGTACACTGAAATGTGTACCTAGGTACAGGTTTAGGTACATGTACCTGGCCCCAACCCTGCTGTAGGTAAAGCTCTGTGGTAAGAGCTTAACCCTCTGTTTGAAGTCGTGGACTGTTACCTTTTTTCAGAACTTTTTTTCAGGAACAAGGTTTAGTCAGTTTAGTTTGCTCATTTCCTTCACTTCTAATTTCTGGGTACAAACTGATGCTTGAAAACCTTCAAAATTACTTGACTGTAAAATTGAAACCTTATAGTCCTTGAATATAGCACTTTTACTTTTAAAGTCCTTGGAGAGCATTGGAATTTTTAAACACATAGATAATTAATCATCAGCTTAAAACATGCTAGTAATTTAATACATTTAATTATGAAAGCTTTGCACTTGTACATACTTTGTGCATTTTATCCTTTTGGAATGTTCAGAGCAGTCAATGAACGGGAATACATCAAACTGCTGTGGGATGTCCGTTGGATCTCATTCGATGAAGAGTTTCAGATGGAACTTTTAAAATTTGCGAAGAGTTTAAATATTAACAGTAACATGCACACACAGAAAATAAAGAATTCAAAGTGGTGTTTTCAAAAGATGTGACCTTTAAATGCTGTTGCTTAAGTAGAAGAGGTGGATGTTACTGAGAAAGTTAGAAAATATGGAAAAGTAGTTGCATATAGAAACTGAAAATAATATCTTTGAAAATGTAAAATTGACCTTTGAAATAATTGCAAGTCTGTGAAAATTCCTTTAAATATTCATAAAATAGTGTACTACCTCATAATAAGATGGTTGCCTTATTGTATTAATTGAAACTGTTGATGTTTGTTATTCTATAAAGATAAAAAAAAAGGGGGCACTGGATGTCCAGCACTCCTGATCAGATGTTGGGTAGTATGATCCTGGAATTCTTTTGAGAAGAAACACTAGAACAAACATTGTGAAATGTCAGATGATCAGGGTAGTTTTGCAGTCTTTTTAATACCATTATCTGAGATTGTGTTTCCTGCACAAACTCGTTACCATTATGAGCCATCCAATCTTTCACAGTCGACATTTCCACGGGGTCTGAGCTGAGGGTGTTCATCTGCTTATGATGACAGTTGGCTTCAGTCGCAAGGAACTTCGCTGTCACAGTGAAGCCACATGTAAAACCTCCCGATTTATACAAATGAAAATCATGCCATACGTTTTTTTTTCAGTTCTTTGGTATTGCCAGTTAAAATTCCCTTTATGCTCATCATCTAAAGTAGTCAGTGAAAGCTGAAATTGTTGAAAGTGATACATGTAATGAACCTGGATTTGGTCTCCTTGTTACTCTTTGATTTAGCATTTATACTTCCTGTCTGTCAGAACTATAAAAAACAGAACGTGTCTTCAGATTTTGCTTGTTCACTGTGAGTTCACTTCATATCAACAAGTGTCTTGCCATGACTGAGCTGTCAGGCTTATGATTTTCTTTTAAGGGATGGATTAGGCCTGTCATAAATTTCTATACCATTTATGCAATGATTTACACTGTTTACTCTTGTGGTTTTCAACTTGTCATTGCCACTTTGTCCTTTGGGAAATAGGACATAATGTAATAAAAGCCATCATACATCATCTCACTAAGGCTCTTTTCATCCCTACAGCAGGGTTTTTATCATTTTCCTAATGTCACTTTTAACCTCTTAAGCTATGTTTAGCAGTTCTTTTCTCACTCAGCTTATGAACTATATCAGTTTTTGCTGAAGCTGTTAAGGAAATACATTTCGGGTCTTATAAATTTGAATTCAGTGACTGCGATATTGAATATTCATTTCCATGAGATATTCCAAGCAGTATACCATTACTAGCAAACTAGAAATATGCATTCTTAAGAATGCAGACCTCGACCATGTGAGTGGTCCTTAATGTGGGGTACTCTGCAACTAGTGTTTTCTTGAGATGCCCAGAAAATTTCATAGGATTCCATTCATGATTGCCTGAGTTATATTGTAAATAAACACCATACACACAAATGAGAATAAGTGCATACTTGAATGAAGGCAAAACAATCCCTATCCAAGTTCACACCACAATTTATTTAGGGCCTTCTCTGGCAAATGTTCTATGCTTCCACAAAGTTCTGGGAACTGGTATAGCAGTTGTTGTGTTACACAGCTGAAAAACAAACCAAATAACACTTTCAAATCCCAGAATTATTTTGTTGGCCCTATGCTTTTATCTACAAGACAGGCTGATCATTAAGGGGTGTGGTAAATATTAAAAACTGCAAGGAACAGCTAGAATTTCCGAAAAATAAGTATGTCAAAAAAGGGTCCCTTGTTTTATTGTTGCCTGAAATCCTATGTCCCTTCGTCATTCTTGCGGTATGGTAAAGCATTCTGTACTCACCAGTACCTGTTGTTTTTATATTTTAAGGCTTTGAAAGAACTGATAAATTTGAACTGTCTCTGGTTTATTGCTGATTATCCCCTTATAATTTAATCAAGATTACTTGTCATTTCATCTTAATGTCAATGTTTGGTAAGATATGACAAGTTCAACATTTCTAAGTACAGGACCTGACATGGACTACACTGGTGTCATGGTGTCTCCTGTCACATCAGTGGAGTCTGATGACCAGAAACCAGTTAGAAACAAGAGAAATCATGATAAACCTGTGTGAGACCATTCTGAAAATAACGTCACCATGTCAGTCTAATAGCTGTATGTTAACCAGTTGTGTTAAGAATCTGTCAGTATGTTATATAAAAAGGAAATACAGGTACTAATTATTACTATTAAAACCAAAACCTTTGCTTTTGGTACATAATTATGTTCCAAAATATAACTTTGGCACTGATATTATACAGCATCAGATAACTTTTCTAAATGTAAATGTATTTTTCCTTGGAGACATGCTTATTATTAAATAGGTTATGGATTATTCTTGACTCTAATGTACATATCAGAAAAAATAGCAGGATTGGGTCTGCCACAGTTGCTTACTACTGCTGCCATCTGTGACCAAAGCATGTACTAGCTGAATGGCAACAGTTTTACCTGTGTCCATGAAAGTGATTGCTGTCTCTAATTAAGTGTTATATATTTTTATCAAATTTGAATATAACTTATACAGGAGCAATTTTTTTATTTCTTTTTTTTAACATGTTGTTATTTAAATAATACATTAAGCTTGAACCATCTTTTTCCAGACCCCAAGATGAAGGGGGGGGGGGGCTTTTAATTACACCCCCTCCCTTCCACCACAGGGAGGGGAGTATTTGATTGATTTATTTCTAATTTTGATATTTTTGTCTTTGATTCTTTATTCATGGGGAGCCTTCTGAAGTACAAACCATCATTGAAAAAAATTTCAATTAACCATGTTTGTGATAGGTTTCCTGAATGGTTAATTTTCCAAAATAGTCACAGATATTAGATTTAGACCTGATATTTATTTTTGCACTAGAGAATTAGATCAAGGTCATCCCCTGTGAATCCCCAAACCATGGGGAGGCGGCTTTCCTGGTGGTTGCTGGGTGATTGCAAGCTTTTAGATATGATGTATTTTGGTCATTGAAAATTGATCACATTGCTTTGGTCAGTGGCATCTGACCTGAATAAAATACATGATTATAGAAAGTACAAAGTAGCCCACAGTTTACATATGTGATAGTTCTATTATATATTAAACATGCCTCATAAGAGTGACTGCTCATTTGTAAGTATGGATTGCTTATGTAAGGTAGCAAAGGCCTGATATATTTCTGGCTGACTGTTTGTATACTAAAATGCATAATATATAAGGGTGGCAGTATTGTTGCATTACTTATACACATTCATGTGCTACAGAAAATGAATATCCATGATTTACATAATGCATGTGCACCACTTCACAGTGAAAGATACAGGGATGGAGGCTCAGACAAGAATAGCATCCACCATACAAATCATTTGGCAGTTTCCAGATGAAAGGAACCTATGAATTCATATTGATTATTTTTACTTTGTTGCAAAATGATGTGTAATTTTGAGAGAAAGCTGTTCTCATAAAGGTGCTGGTGATCTATAGGATCTAATTTAGCTCAGTTGTTGCCGGATCTGCGTTGGAAGACTGCGGTAGTTTGTCTGTAGGAAATATGTTTTCAGAAGAACATTTGGTTTTCATGAGATTGAAGAGCAAAACCATGTAGACAACATTGACATATCAGTGGGAAATGCTGGCATTTTATCTGTTATTTGCATATATTTCAGTAAGCCCAGACTAGAATTACCAGATCTGTTGAAAGCACACAATGGTTTTATATGCAAGGCTTTGTGCCTTGAAAATACCTCAGGTGTCCATAAATGATATTGCCAACTGTTAACATGGTTCTACCATATGTGAACAACATAAATAAATCTGATTCATAATAAACCATTAGGAAAAAGACAAAAAATTACCTCGGATATAATATATTAAAATAATTGTCTGTAGAAATAAAACAAAATTTCATTCTCTTTAAAGGAAACTGATAAAAAAGAATACCACTTGCAGTTTTAATGTTGAATACTTGATCCCTTACCTGTATGACACATCCAAAGCCTTATTTATCTAAACAGGATCTCTGTCCTAAAATGTATTCAGAGAATCATGTTTTTACCATGTATATGGTTTTGATGCTCTTGCTTAAACTGATTACCAGTCATCCTGTTATAAACATGCTTCCCCTTATTTATAATTATTCATAGCTGGCCTTCAAGAAATGCTAAACTTAGGTGTTTTAACTTTGACATCAGTTGACAAACATGGCGACAGCAACTTTTAATATACTCTTAGTAAATTATATCCATGACCTAGACTATTTTAAATTTACATAGTAATACAATAAAAGTCACTTGGTTTTGATTTAAAATGCTACTTAAGCCCTCCGTGTTACTTTTTTTTAATCATGACAGCCCCTGCCCAAGTGCTTGCATTATGGCTTGCATCATTGTAAACCATGCTAAACAGTATCATGTGTACTGACTAGACTCCTTTGCCTGTTGATATAACTTGACTTGACAACTACAATTTATTGAAGTTAAAGAACCTAAATTCTCTATTATTAACCATCTTGAATTTTTCCTCCGTTAACAGAGACCTCACATAAAATATAACACCCCCCTCCCCCCCCCCCCAATAAAAAAATTAATAACCAACAAGACTGGCAATATATGATTAAAGTCATCTCAACAGAATGTAGCAAAAACTAAAACTAAATGTTTGAGAATCGTTTTGGAATATTTGAGGAAATAAAGAATCCCTTTTCTCTGAACCAAGTGACTTGTTTGAAAGATCTAGAATGCTGTAAGAAAATATAGTATCTTACAGGAGATATGCCAATGACAGAGTATAATGAAATGAGACTTCTGATATCACTCTTGTTTTTACCAGATTATATTGTTCTGTGACACTCGTGCCTTTTCTCACTTATCCATGAACTTGGGACACAGATATATTTGCACACAAAATATGTATATAGAAAATGCAGAGCTAGGTCACAATTGAAGCAGAATCAACCATTACTCTGAACATTCTTTGCATCACTTCACAAGTGCTCACCTGTCAGTTTTAGTGAGTAAGATACCAAAATAGATTAAAGTATTTCTTTGTACTTCTTGCTTCTTTTTTTATACACACTGTGTATACAGCTAACACCAGGGCTTCCAGCAGATAAAAACTTAATCATTATCATGTCTTGTCATAACTAATATGCTTTTTATAAAAACATAATTTTGGGGATACTTGAATTAACAAATAACAAAAATTCTGATTACAGTGAAGATACTGATTAAGAGCAATGTGATGATGTTTAATGCTGCTCTAACCAGTAACCTTAATCCAATTAACTATTATTCATAACATATTTTTCAATATTCTTAATTTATTCAAATTTTATTTAGCATTTAAATGTCTTTATCATGATAAATTAAAATGAAACTGATTATAATTTTTATCAACTTTAAATGTAATAGTTAGTTTGTGATTTAATTTAAAGAAGTTATATCTGGTAAAGGATATAATAAAAAATTTTATATAAAGACTTTTTTGCAGTAACTTTTTCTGCATGTCCATTGTTTTCTTGCTGTTTTATAATGAGTATTATCTTGTTTGCTTGCAGGGGGAGAGGTTGAGCCATGCTGTGGGGTGTGCCTTTGCAATCTGCTTGGAGAAGAAGCAGAAACGTGAAAAAGAGGCAGTCCAGGTGCAGTTTAATGATAAGGGGACCAGCTTTTCTCGCACTGGCTCATTCAGACAGACGACCATAACAGAGAGACTTGCTGACCCCCAGAGTGCGATGATAGCAAGTAAGTCTACAAGTAAGGATTATCACAACCTCATTTAACTTGGACATACAATAATACAAACCTGCCACATGCAGTTAAATTTTGGTATTGTTTCTCATATCAGGTAAATCTACTTTTGTAATTTTTTGTTGTGAAAAAATATTTTCTTGCAGTTAAGTCATTTTCTTTCCTAGTGAAAAATAATATTTTATGCAACAGTTTTTTCCTGGCGGCTATTTTAGTCTTTCCAATCATACATTTTCAAACTTGCCACTCTGAGATATATGTCATGTCAGCAATTGACATGTTATGTGAAATGTCTCTATGGCATCAATTTGGTCTGGTTTGAAAAAAAAAAAAGATTATTTAAACTAGCTATACCCCTGGAAAATTCATGGCAGGGCCAGCATTTCACATTGAGATATTCGAAACTATTCAGGGAAGATGAATTCCTGTTCTATTGAAAGTGTAATTATGACAAAGGGATACCTTTTGAACAACATTTGTTTTTCAAACAACCGATAAATTGGCCATTTTATATGAATATAAAACTTAGTTTTCTTGACATGATGTTTATTTAATGTAAAGAAACCGATCTACCTGTAAACCAAGGGAAGGACATAGCCTAGTGATTGAGGTGTTGGACTTCAGAGCTGAAGATCTCCAGTTAAAAACCTGCTGGTGCCTCAGTGGCATAATGGTGAAATCTCTTGATAACCTCAGAGATTGGCTCTAATGTCTTAACCCTAGGGTATGACATTTGGATTATTCCTAACCATGCAAAGGAATCTTTGCGGGGCGAGGCGGGCTACATCTAAGAAAGTGCGGGGCGGGGCAGGCCGAAATGATGTCTGTGGGGGGCGGGCTGGGCTGCGGGTTGATGATCTGGCAGTTCAGTAAAATATGAATATAAAATTATACTTTAAAAAAATATCATTTGAAGAAATTGGAATTTTTGTATAAAATGTTTTCAGGTGTCGTGAATTTGAATAAAAAAAATATATCCCTGTTAACCCCTTATTCTGACTGACAGTTGTAACAACACTATGTAAATGTGTCTTTTCTAGGTATAACATCAATTTGTTATACAAAATAGATGGTGTATCCTTAATCTGAAATCTAGACTTTAAACAATTGTCTTTGCAATGGGAGCTGGTCATAACTTTGTATAAAGTTACCTGGCCTGATGTTGTTTATGGACTGTAACCCTGTACTTGTGTCAGGTCTCACATATTACATAATATGGCTTGGAGTGAAGCAAGGGCTTGATTACCTTTGGTCTTGTAATAGAGAGTATCTGGCTACAGCTGGCTCTGTAGGTGAATCAATTGACCTGGAACTGCACAAAGCCTAAGGTGGACTCCTTATCTAATTGTAACTATATGTGCTGGCTAATTGTAAATGACACTGGCCACTGGCTGGTCAAATCCCTGTTTGGTCACAGCATAATGTGTTGATGATTGCTGTAAGAAACCAGGCTCTGGCCATGTCCAGATCTCAATGAACATCCTGAACTGAAAGCCACATCAGACAGATTACCCCTCTACTCCCTTGACCTGATTAGTCTCAGTTTCAGCTAATTAGCATATTATGACTATAAAAATTTAACCAGCAACACATCTCGTTAGTTTGATGGCTTGTGATTAGCCGTACTATTCTAAAGGGTCACTTTGGGTACAAATACTTTGAAGAAGTCTAATTTTTTTCTTTACTTTTTTTTATATATTTTAGTAGAAACAGACACAATAAACCAAAGGTTTGTTTATTACCGCTGTAAAATATGAAAACATATTTAAGGTGTGTTAAATTATTATCTATAAATTAAATCCATCTAACCAATCAAACATGTCTTAAAAAATATTTCATGATTTATGATTTGAATTATTGCAAAAACGTATTCAAATAAATTTTTCATTCCAATCAGCAAACATTTTATATATATTAATAATAAGCGTGTCTTATACATGTGCTGTAAAATATTTTGATATGTAAACCTTTGGATTCGAAAACTATTTTTCATTATTTTGCGGGCTGGACTGCGGGCCATAAACTTAAAAAACCCAAGGCGGGGCGGGTGCGGGCTGAACGAAAATTTTGCTGGGTGGGTGCGGGGTGAAAGAATCAAAGTAACTGCGGGGCGGGGCGGGCTGAATTTATTTTTTTTATTGCGGGGCGGGCTGCAGGCTGACAGAGCATGATGCGGTGCGGGTGCGGGTTCAATTTTTCAGCCCGCGCAGGGCCCTAGTGGGGATAATAACGGGCCACAAAAACACTTACTGGCCCCCAGAAAAAACATGGTCCAGGTTTTACACATCTTTGGCCATTGTGTCGCAAAGTTCAGGTGCATTATAGAAAACAGGCCAATATTAAAATTATTAATGATACAGCTAAATAGAAAATAGATGAGCCTCTTGTCCAAGAAGACCCCACTGAGGCTACATGTTGTACCTGGGGGAAGGGGGGGGGGGGCGTAACCTGATTGGGAGCAGAAAACCTAAACTGTGTATTAATTATATAGATTCAGAATGATACAACATTTATATGTTATATTTTGATATGTTACAAGAAAAACTGGCTATATATTTTTTGCATGCAACTGTTTTTCTTACTGCACCCATTTCATATGATTATTCTGATGTTCCATTTTACTTTATTTTGATCATTTCTGTGATAGACAAATAGCTTATGTTAACAGAATTACGAGGTTATGTTTTTTCCTGTGTTGCAACTGATTATTTATTTTCAGTGCCAGTACCAGTGAGAAAGACCGACATAACCCATGCAGTAGAGAGACCACATGCCACTCCAGACATGTTGATAAGACAGGGGTCATTCAGAGGCTTCACCAAACTGAGTGAAACCTCCCCGTTCAAACGTCAGTTGTCACTACGGCTCAATGAACTGCCATCCACACTGGATCGACAGAGGATCGTCAGTGATGGAGGAGCATCAAATGGACCAGGTGGGGACAGTGATGCTGAGAATTCAGAAATCTTAACCTGCATTTATTGAAGCAATTTGATTCACAGATGGCTATTGTTAATTATGATAACCAGAAGTTCATCCATAATTTCAGGAGGGGACTGGCGAAATAGCTTTTAGTGTGTATGCAAAATGAAGGCCCCATGAGCAGATTGGTGAAACTTTGAGAAATAAACCTATCCTGTTTTTATCTTGCATCATATATCAATTCATAACAGTGTAAATATTTCTAACCACATGTGTAACCTATCCTATTTTATGAGAGCTTACACAAAACTCTCCAACATAAACATATGTCAAATATTATTTTGTTTCGCTGAATGTAGGCTGTAAAGTTATCCTACTTTTCCTTTTTTCCTGCAATTTTTGTTCTAAGTCCTACTACGAAATGGTCAGAATTGTTTATAAAATTATACTTGATGACTGAAAGTAAACAAATGACTGATGACTGAATATTAATCAATCATTTTATGTTCCTTCTATATTACTTTGAAATTTGATTTATAGAATAATATATGAAATTGTTACCAAGTATATTCAGTCTGACTTGTATATGCCTGAAAGGTCAAGGTACTTTTTCTGTATTTTCAGTCCTACAATTATCATACTTTTTATGAGGGTGCAATTGATAGCCTGTGTCATGTGATGTTGTTTCTCCTGACAGTTATTACAGCAGCCATCCCTGAGGTCTCCCCAACCAAGGAGAATGAAGAATCCATCTCTGCCATGTGTCAGGAGCTGACCGAGGGTTTGTCTGCACTCAGTGATGATCCCTTCTCCAAGGCCCCGGGACACCTAAACTCTCACCAGCAACATGTGGGACCAAGTACATCAGGTACACAAATAATGTATCCCTGACTGAAAGTAGATCTGTTATGATTCACAATACAAAGTCAAATATTGTATCTGCATTGTTTGATGTCAATGTATCGAATGTTGATGATATATGACCATCCAAAAGAAAATCCAGGTTTTAGAGAGATACATCCAGCATTTAGAAGTAGTAAGTGGCCCCTTACTTGTAATGAATCCTTATAAGCCAAAAAAATTTTTTTTTTAAATTGTTTTCTGATTTGCTTACTATGGCACAAAGAAGAGACTATTCATTAGTTATGAAGCATGAAGGCATCAGCATGGCATACCTGAAGAAGAGGAGCAATGACTAGAAATCAGAACTCTGATACTTCTTATATGTGTCATATTGTGTATTGTTATCTGAGCGGAGAATTGTCAGACATCTTGTATATGAAAAAATGTCTTGTTACAGCCCTAAAAAATACATTCCTAGTTAGCTATTAAGAATGGGACAGCTCAGGCAAGATTCTGAGTAAAAGTACATCTTGTCAGATACTATGCCAGGTACATTAACTATGGCAAAATAAATATATTTAGATATATAACATCATAAACTCAACAAGTAGAGTAAATAGTATCGTGGAATATCATTACAGGTATTGGGACAGAACAGATTGGTCCCATACAAAAACCAACAAACTTAATGTGTGTCTGCTTAAGTTTATTGTTGTCCTGTCATGTTTATACATAACAGATATGTCCTATTATATAGTTATAAGGAACAAACATATAAAAGATTCCTTCATTTTTGACAGGTATAGGAGCTGCTTCAAGCATTCCACAACCAGCGCTGCAGACAAACCCCTGGGCCAACATTAGCAGTGGATCCGAGGCTGAAGCTTGGCTGAACCAAACGGCAACGGCTGTGGGGGCACCATATGCAGCAGGCAGAGGGGCCTCGCCTGTCCTCAATGGTGTTTCACCACAGCCGTCCGTAACCCCTCCGTTATCCACTGGCTATGGTGCTCAGCTTTCGGGGCCTCAGAGGGCGCCACATCTGGGCCAGCTGAGGAGCCGCACAGTAGATGTGTCAGATGTATGGCACCACCGTGAAAAAGCCCCAACCTTGCGAGAATTATCACAGCGTAAGCAAGTGACACAGTTTCAATCCCAGCAAAACGGCAACGCAAATGTTGGGTGGAAAGCTTCATTCCCAACAGAAAATCATCCGGACCCTTTTGACATTGCCTGGGCATCAAAAGCAACGAACAAAGACGCTCCTGCCAATAATCCCCCTGTTAATCCTTTTGATGACAAAACAGTTACAAAAACATTTGAAGTAAAACTTTAGGACATTGATAGCAGATGGTCTGATGCCTGTTCAAAACTCCATTATTCATTTTCACCAGGGATGAACTTCTGTCCTAAAGTCCAAATACAACCTTCTTCAAGCTGCCTCTAAATTACCTACATATGCCAACCATGTTTTAGTCCTTCAGTTTTCGACATCTGACTGATTAACATATTTTATGTTGATAATAATGATAAACAAGTTTTGATGAGTGAATAATGAGGTCTTGGTAGGTTCTCCATCAGAACGTTCATTTACAGATTTCAGGTAGTCTTTATTATTGTATGACCTGCATTATTAGAAATATGAAGTGAATGACGGAGGATGGCGAGTAGAAGGTATGTTATATGTTTATAGCAACCTGTCATTGATAAGCCATGGAGAAGCCTGTTCTTAAGTTAAATGGTCATTTTTGTACCTTTACGAAATCAACCTCTCACATCATACAGAAGAGCACAGGAGCACCAGGTTCAGTGTATAACTATAGTTCATACCCATCATTACACTGTTGTACCATTAAGGTCGTGGTTCAGACGATCCATGGTGCATGTGCACATGGTGTTGGCAGCAAGTTCATCTCTGGAAGACGCATTTTATAGTTCATGTCCTGTTGCAGCTCATTCATTGCACATAGCGATTCTCGGTATCTTAGTATTTCATTGTATCAAGAACAGACAGGAACACTTGTGTCTATAACACGTACATGTATATTTGTACATTTTACCCATGTGAGCTGCTTTAGTGTTTGTCAATGTGACAGTGTATATACTCTCTTTTTTTTTCACTGTATATAGAACTAACCCTGGGTGTACACGTGTTACCACGCCTTTTATTACAAACATACATATCCATATGCATCAGTCGGGATTTTATTGCATTTTACAAAATAAGTGCTGATGTATTTTGTTTCTTTAACACTGTCTACATTCATTTAGCCGCTATATAGTTTTCTGTAATGATTTTAGTGAGCGAAACTTACTGTATAGATGGCTGCAACCGCAATTGTTAATAATGTGCTTCCTTTTCGTGCAGACAATGTTAATACGACTACTGTGTTTATGTATATGGGCATCTCCGACAGTAAATTTGCATGGATATATAGTGCAATGGTTAAATTGTAATTAAATTATGGATATTGATCTTAAAGAAATCCCAAGGATAACTCGTAAAGAATGTGTTTTATGTCAAGTTTCAATTCATAATCAGTTTTGAACTTGATGAAAACTGATGGCGCCTCTTGAGGTTGTTCATCTTAAAAAAATGATTCCATCCATGTATGCATTTTAATAATAACATGTCCAACAAAACCTACACATGAATATAATTGCCAGCGAAAATAAAACGCGTCATAATTATGCTTCATCATATCTTAAGGACTGATGAAGCATGCTTCTACTCTTTGTTTTAGTCGCTTAAGGCCCATTTTCCATTGTAATGTATCCACGCCTGTGAAGTATCTCCTTTCCATGATTAAGCTAGTTCTCTCACCCGTCAAATTCCCTAGATGTCTTGTAGCCTGTGCACTTGGCATATGTAAGACATGAGGTCTTAGAAAACCTACCGTCATTCCACACTTGTGAATCTGACAAGCCCAGCACAGTTACATTGTTTGGGTACCCTTATTCAAAACGTACACCCTGTACCACAAAAATCTGCATCTGTCACTCTCTTGATGATCGTGAATTAATATCCTGCACATTTTGGCCAAGTTAATGGGAGTCTAAGAACAACTTACGGAAAAGATATAATCTGCAGATATAATCTGCGCATTGTATGCGCTCATGGCGGAGTGATTTTCCCAGCTGGAAACGGAAGAGTGGAAATGGGTCTGGCGGTCAACTAAGAATTTCGTAAAACTCAACTGTCCTAATACGCGCAGTCAAAATGTTTGCCTTGTTTTTACATCAAAACAATTCTCCCTGTTTTGTTTATGTCTGTTCAGATATTTGTTGTTTCTCGACTACCATCGGTCTACAGAGATGTATTTGTTAATAAATATGCGAAATTTAAATTCTTCATCGGATATAGTTGTATAAATGACTGGTATTTGCCAGCCTGTGCGAAACTTTCATGTCATTAAACTGTAGATGGGATAGGTAAAGGAAAATACAAACCAGTCGTATTTGAATGGTTCATATGTAAAATAGAATAGGTATGTTGGAAAAACATTGAGAACTTTACTCTTAGATTACATTCTAACTTCTTGTATCTTCTCTTTTCATATCTACATTGAAATGTGTCTGTATACGTCAAGTGGTATTTCATTACATCTGTCCATTTGTCTGGAAATATAATTTAATAAAAAAGGGGAAAGTGCGCGATAAAGAGAGATGTAATTGAGTGAGAGAAAAAAAAACAAAGATACTGTCTAATGGTTCTTGCAAACAGTGACAGGCATAGAGAGATAGCTGCATGGCGTCCGAGGTTACTGTAGGCATGTACTTACCCTTTATTCCAAGGTTGTGATATATGATTAGCCCCATCTTTTAGTTAAAAAAGACAACACTTTGTCCAGGCAGGACACTCATAAAGGAAGGTCTGTTCCGGGCACCAGCAACCATACATTTGAACACTTTACACACATATACATACATATACACACACAACCCCAAAACTTAATGGCATTTAAACTGTGAAAACCCCTTCACTCATTGATAATATTATTCCAACGCTTTGGGGATATAGTTAAAATTAATTACTGCATAGATTGGGCATTTTAGATACGGATTTGGTGAAGTAGATTTAGGGTGTCCTTGAGTGCATTGGTGACATTGTAGAGGTCCTTTAGCTTAATAATCTTTGAAATAGTTCAGGTCCTTACCAGAACGAAACTTAAGAGATCATATCCTGCTTACCTACTTTGCAACCTTATTATCCTTTTATATTCCACTTATTTAAATGTAATTTGTAAAGATCGAAATGTTCTTTTGTAATTTTAGTCAGCATTAAAGAGTTACCATTACATTGGAATTGCCGAAAGACTGGATTCATGAAAAAAATATATCACTTAATAAAAAAGAATAGGAGCTGTAATCTTACAGTTTCCTTCTAGTGTAAATTTCTTTCCGTGAGTGTTAATCGATTGCTAAAGGTCTGTTAATATAGGGGTATAGGGAGTTGCACTCAGGTTGCTGTGATAGTCTTGACAAGACATTGTACTAGCCTTTTTAGGAGGAAATGTTTGAACATTACCAAACGGCAAGCATTTTAACGGTCGGAGGAATATTTTTGTATGTAGGTGAAAGGGGAAGGATTTACTACATCAGCCTTTTAGAGAACCTTACTGTTCTTTTAGTACTGTTATAACAGAGGAGTTTTACTACAAGATATTAATTTTAACGTGGTAAGCAAACCTATGTAAGCTGCTGTTACAGATGATGTTAATGTTCGAGGGTATTTTTACCTTATAAATTTTTAAATTGATGTTACCTAAGCTATTTAAAAGCTTTTGATATAAATGCAGACGATACCTATGTATACCGAAGTATTTAAATATTCCGTGAAAGTTTATCCAGATCTTAATGAAGATTTCTATCTATCTTGTTACACGCATACATCCTCTGCAATTAATACATAATAGGCATTTCATATGAGGCTGTACAAATCAGGAGGACATTATATAACATAGCCGGCCATAAGGTATTAATAAAAATATGCTGGCAGCCTTTGTGATTCTAGGTTATAGTAACAACGTCAGGATCAATGAAATTTAAAATGTGTAGCATGTTGGATTTTACATATAATAATAAAAGTAGAAGTAAATCCAGTTGTGTTGCTGAATCAGTGTTTTACTTGGGCACCCACGGATAACCAAGGACAATGAATAAAAAAGTGACCCGACGGATCAAATCTCTTCTTTTGGGGAGGGGGGGGGGGGTAGAAGACTAACTCTGGATGCAGAAGTGTGGGAAAGAGAAATGTGCAAGACACATGACAGAACTACTCGGAATGAAGCTTATATCATTCTCTTTCCTAGGTTTTTAGCTCAGCTGACTATAAGTCATTTGAGCTATAGTCGTGGTACTTTGTCCCTTTGCCTTGCAACCCCCCCCCCCCCCCCCCCCTTCAGATAGTGCATTAAATAGATGAATGTTATAATTTTATGTATTTGATTCATTCTTCCTCTAGGCTATACTTCATTTTAGATTTTGTATTGTACCACTAAGGTTACAATGATTTAAGTGCACATTTAATGGTGTCCACAAAGTTGTGTATTGCTATGGAAGTGTGGATGCTCATCAGAAAAGGAATTCCGTACTTCAGAAGAGTAAAAACTTCATCAGCTGTGAAATTGACTATTAATTCCAGTTATAAATTGAAGCTGAGATAGTAATTAGCACAATTGTATTGTTTGTCCCTCATTTAACCAACAGTGTTTATACTTTATTCGATAAGATGTTTTAATTTTATCAAATTTACTTAATCTTGCATTTCGGTTAACAGTATCGGTATCAGTCCATTCTGTCCACTTGCCTGTCCATCTGTAAATTTTTCATATGCATCACAGTATCTCAAAACTTTTACTGGTTTTCTTCATGCCAGTCTTGTCAGAGTTTTCGTTTTGCAATCATATATTTAGAACTTTACTATAAGTAAAAGCTTCTCATATGCTTATATTTTAGTATATGAAAAACATTACGTTAGAATATTTTGCATTTGCAAACATTTCAAACTTCAGCTGTGCGCCGTGACCCATGGGTACGTTGTTATCAGAGAAAGAGGGGGCGCGCAACCTTTAAATCCGCCCTTGAAACACTGCGTGGAAAGCGGTCATGGAATCTGTTTAGATACATAAAACTCGTGGGAATGTTCACAAATGAGTTCCATTGCACTATCTAAAATAGCTGATTAATTCGAAGATTTGGCAGCGCCAATTGAGATAAATTCCTCATTAGGCTGCCTATCCATGAGCGCGACGTGTTTGCCGCGCCATATTCCGCGCGGGTAATCGCGCCTCCAGAACGTTTCCATAAACGCGATTTTACTGCGATACGTCGCGGTGGAGCTCTGTTGCTGCAGCCATGTTTCCCTGCAAAAATAACGCCTGAAGAAGGGTTCGCCTAGCGGGGCATTGAACGCGTGTCACAGAAATAAGAACATGCGCGATTTTCGCTGCGCGACATTTTTGTCGCACGTGAACCCGCGTCCATGGAAAGGCTTCATGGTTAAAACACTGGAGCGATTATGCCGCTGTCGCAACGCCATCGCATCGCAGAAAAAAAAAAGGCAGAAAGGCAGCCTTACACACTGGACCAGAGGGTATTATTGCCAACATAAAACAGTACAGTGACTTCGCCAATTTGGAAAATGAAGTGTTTGATGTGTAATAAATAATTGGTTGTGCTGTCTTTTATGAGTAAAAAAGCAGGGAACTGAGTACATGTATCTTTAGCTTTTCTTCATCGTAAAGAGCCATTTCCAGTATGACCCATCATAACCAATGGAGAGGTTTTAAATAATATGGCAAATTTTTACTTTGTTATTTGTTATATTTCCTTTATCGCAGGTTAAATTGTATTGCATGTTGCACGAGTTCTAAAGTTGTTTTGGAGTTGCCCGGGGTTCTTCGTTTTTCACGAAAATGCCCCGTTGAAATATATATATGCTCCTGGAGCCGCCTATTGGACAATCTTGCTAGCTGAACGTCTTGACCAATTGCTACTTGGGACTTCTTTTGGATTTCCAGTGGAAGTCCTGAACGATGCAGGAACACCGTGCCTCCACAATTTGTGAAAATGTTTAAAAAATGTTAAAAATTTTGTACGGTCTTGTGTGCGACGATTTCCTGAAGTCATGGAAGACATATCCATGTCGCACTTGCTCTGTATGTTCTGTTTTCTACTAAATCCCGAAATAACACACTGCCAAGTTTGTACAGGTGGATGAATGGGGTTGGCTGAGCGAAAAAGATTCATACCCTGGATAAAGGTAGATCCCAGGACGGCAGTAGTTCTCAGTGCATTTGGTGACATTGTAATTGGAGGATATTTCCAGTTGGGCACAATTTTGGAACCCAGGCAGCCAAGGTGTTCAAAAGATATCGCATAGGACCTTATGTCTCAACACTTCATTCAACTATGATTACTTCAGTCATGAGCTCCTACTGAAAACCACATATGGACAGAGTACTTAAGCCGGTGACATACATGAAAAATACTCGGTATATAAAATACAAAAGTTACATTAAACGTGTTGATGTTCAGTCCAAAATTCAACTTCTTAGAGGAAAACTTAAACGGTACGAACTGTTTGCATGCTAGACTGAAAGAGATTTTGGTTCACAATGGCTAAGTAATGTCGCCATTACAGATGACTATGACATTACAGGTTAACATAACTTCTTTTTTAGGATATGCTTTGATCCTAAGCAGCTGTAAGAAAATATTTGACGTGAACATTTTCAGCCGCCAGTTATAGATGTTTACTTAGTTGAAGAGGTATCCACAGGGTGATACAGTTAGTTACAGGGTCGAACTGTTCGCTCACTGCATGTTAGCAAATGCATCATCTACCAATCTTGGCCCGTGCAACCAATAGAGTATGCGTCATGCACACCAATTGTTAGTCGGATACCAACATGCACGTACTGAATACAGGCTTACAAACTTAAGAAATGTTTCGGTAGAAATGTTTTGTCGGAGTTACATAAAGGACAACAAAACACTCGCTAAATTGACACAGGTGTGCGTGTGCGATATTCCAGTTATTGCTGTAATATTACCTGTAAAGGAAATAGCTCCTCCTCACCAAGTATTATATACACAAAGGAAAACAGGGCGCATGGGTCGTTGAATAGCTCTGATACACAAGGAACAAATTATACAAGTAGAATATCACTTTCTAAAGAATGTGTTGACTTTAAATTTTAAACACCAGCAAATAACATAACCATCGGTGTACTGTACAGAATTCAAGGTTAAAGTAAAGTGGAGTTTGTTTATAGTATGGCTCAGTACTTTGAAGCCTATATAAAGAGAACTGGTAACATCGTGGCGGTTGGAGATTTTTAACATCAAGCAAGGAAAGCTTTGATTTAGGCAATAATGTAAACTTTCCTACCCACGCTGCTGGTCATGCAATTCACCTAGTGCTATCAGGAAATGCCTTTTTAATTGTAAGAAACATCAAACAATGAAATTTCATATCATAAATTGTTTGCTTTATACGGAAGCGTATTGCTGCCACCTGGTAAAAGAAAAATGAATTATCTCGTACGTACGACATACTATCTCGTACTTACGACATAATATCTCGTACGTACGACATAATAAATCTTACGGATCTGATTCATAGACTAGACAACATGCCAACAGATATATGTATAAGCAATATGTCTATGGTAAAAAAATGTATGTTTTCACGTTAACTATATATACAACATATCCACCTCCATGCAAACCGCTGGACCACCGTTGAAACCAACACACACACACACACACACATATATCTATTTATTAATAGTATATATTTAAGTGCTATTCGATTCACATTTTTTTAGTTTTTTGTAATATTTCAAGCAAGCGAAATATACATCAAATCGTTGCCTGCCAGTCATATACAGAAGTCTCATTTTAAGACAGGTGATTAAATAATGTTAGCAGTATATGATGTTATAATAGTGAGCCTGTCATAAAAAAAAAATAAAAAAATCTTGCCTTTGCCAAACTGAAACTACTTTTTTGGATAAAGAAGGGTTCGGACAAGAGTTACAGCTCCCAAATAGCCTGATTTTAAGTAACTGAGAATGGATATTTGTGGTGCAGGTTTCTAATATTCTAAACTGATCTTTCTAAGAACTAGATTTATACATAACGCATCGTGTAGTTGATTTTTAAACTGTTCACTGCATATACAGCCATTGATATGATTGATGGGCAGCTGAACAGACAAAAATCCATTTCATGGGGTACGTATAATTTTTATTTTGAACTAAATTATAAATATATATATATTAAAAACAATCATTCATGGACGTGCGATTAATCTGTGACAGAAGAATACGAAATTCTAAAATAAGTCTTAAACTCATATGTCAGGCCGAAGTGGTGGTAAAATCTACACCTAAAATTTGTCTCTTGTGCGGATTGGTTTAAGATCTTGTATGTGTTATATGTACGTGTAACTTGCCCTTCTGTAAAAGTCGTGAAATTCAACTTATGAGTGTCAATATAGAGGTGTCTGTAATACAGAGATGCTCGTAAGGAGAGGTTCCTGATTCATATATTATGAAACGAAGTGCTTGATCCCATCAGTTGAACTTCGTGCCGTTCACAGTAGGGCGAGTGACATTGTGCGTTATGTCATAAATCTAATTCTTATACAGATCAATTTTTGAATATAAGAAACCTACCCCACATATATCCATTCTCAATTACTATCAGTCAGGCTATTTGTTAACTGTACCTCTTGTTCGAACCCTTCCTTCTCCAAAAGGTAGTTTCACTTTGGCAAAGGCAATATTTTTTATTATTAATATTATGACAGGCTCATCATTATAACATCATACACTGCTAACAGAATGAAATTACCTATTTAAAAATGAAAGTTCTGTATATGACTGGCAGACAACGATTTGATAAATTTCATTTCCTTGAAATATTTTCGAAACCTTGACACAAAAAAAACAAAGATAAATCGAATAGCATTTAAATTTATAGTATTAATAAATAAATACATAAATAAACATATGTATTTTTTTTTCTTTTCAACGGTGTTCAAAGGTCTCAAAAATAGAGAATAAATGCGTAACTAGTGACCCATGGGTCTGGACGCTCAGCTGAATTTGTCAATAAGGACAGGTTTATGAGTTTTTCCAAAACATGGGTCCCGTATTACGTTTGCAGCCAACCTGTCTACCCAAACTGATTTTATCATCTGTAAACTAATTTGTGAATGGAAGGGGGGCCCTGTGACCTTTCCCTTTGACCTAGTGACCCCAAAAATCAAAAGGAATCTTTTTCCTACTGGCAGGTCCACTACGTGGAAGGCGGAAGGTTTGAGATGAAAAGTTTGACATAAAATGCATGCACAATCTTTCAAAATATTTGGGTCCTGTGACTTTGACCTCATGTCCCCTAAATCAACAGAGTTCTTGCGTTAGAGGTGGGCCATACACAATTCAAGTTTGAAATCCATATGTCAATCCAAATTAGACTTATCGTCGTGAAACAAATTTATGGAAAAACAGAAAGATGGACTGACAGGGTGATTAATATAGGGCATCCGCTTATTCAAGAGGGGCCCTAATAAACACTCAAGGTTTCAGGACACAGATGAAACCACAGTTCATAATCTGAAAGAATCAATATAAGTTGGCAGTCTCACAATAAAGGAAAAATGCATTAAAAATAGAAAAAATATAGGTGGCACCACCAGTCTTCAGGAACTGAAGAAATCAATTATAATCAATAACCAGGTGAAACTACAGCTGAGAAACTGGCATGATTGACGATCTCAAATATAGCAAAAAAAAATCATTTAAAACAACAGAAAAAATGCAGGTGGCGAAACCATTTTTCCGGAAGTGACAAAATTAGTCATGGTCAATATTCAAGGCATTATTTATGGCAATCCATTCATTAATTACCAAGATACTGGAGGTTATTTTTGAATTATTCGGGGGGGGGGACTTACAAGAGCTGTGAGAATATTGGTCGCAATGACCGTATTTCAGGTTACTAAGGAGATATTTATTGAACTCCCTGGATATTCACTAAGAAGTTTCTAGGTCCAGGGTTTACGATTTGTGCCCTGCTAACAGACGGCCGGACGCCCCGACGGACAAAGCGCCATTCCTATATCTTAGTTGACCTTCAGTCAGCTGAGCTTAAAAATGGAAAAATACAGGTGGCATCACCAGTGTACAGGAACTGATGAAATTCTCTATGATCAATATGCATGCAAAGAATCATGGCTATCAATGCATTAGTTATTCAGATATTTGAGCTTTTGTATCAATTTTTTATTAATCGAGGGGAATTTTACGGGCCCCGTTGCCCGGAGGATATAGGTAATCTTATAATGAGAGAATCATATGATTTTTTAAAATAAAATATAACTGAAATGGTTATTAAAATAATATTATAGAATATATTCATGAATGCAATTATGAATACATTTTGAAAGTGTTTGCACTGGTATTCAAATACTTTCATTTATCTCTGAATTCCCATTCATGCAAGAAATTTTATAATGGAGTACATATTCATATTCGTATTCAACTACATTTGCAGAGTATTCGCACAATGTCTGGTATTTATTCAGTCTTAGCAAAACAATGATGTTGAGAATCCAGAATATACAAAATTCACAAATTTAAATAATGATCATAAGTACCTGGTTTTATGGCTTTTATTTATATTTTAAAAAATGTGAATATATTCACTTTGAACTACTTTCACATCAATCTACACACTAGACATAGTAGGAATCTAAATTAATATTATCAACTGCATATTTGTCTATCATTAATTTCCTTCATATGATCCCTAATGATTAGTAATGAAAAATAAGATTTTTTTTTTATCATTAAAATTGAACTGAAAAATACCATAGGTGACTGCATGGTGTTATTTGGAATACGTGACATTCTATCCATCCATATAAGATTCTTACATCATCAGTAACTGCAAGTTAATTTTTCTGTTACTCATCAACTAACAAATTCCTTTTCTTTTAAATTTTCTTTAATTTGTTATTAAAAACCAATAAAAATTTATTAATCTATTGTTTATTGTTATGTTGTTTGTCAGTCCAAATGCATAAAATCCAGGAGAAAGTCTTTTAAAATGTATAATTGCCGCATTCGTCGGATAAGGTCTTAGAATCTGACACACGCTTCTGCGTCCGCTGGAATCTGCTCTGTTGTTCTCTGCCCTCTTGCTTAAACACAGCCCCTTACATACCTTCACACCTCAAGCCAGGATCTTTCCACTTCTCGAACAGTCTATAAGATGTTGCACAACACGCGTTTCAGGAATTCTCTAGAAAAAAAGCGCTGAGTATCTCTTCACACCAGGCTCATCACGTGACCCACGACCAGGCGTGAAAGCTCAAGGCTCACATAACAACAAGAGCTCAACCAGATCGGATTAAACATAGAATGTAATACGCGGCCAGACACGAGCGCCACAACAGGAGCTACGCCCGTGTCACATAATAAAAAGAGCACCTGTAACATTATCCTCATTTCAGTGGATCTTAAAAAGATACTTAAACTAGATATTTCTTGGCATCGCAGGTGCCATAGTATCCCCAGAAAATTAATCCCCCCCCCCCCTTAAGAATAGGCCCCCCATCTTCAGCAACAATTAATTTCAGACCACTCTCATAGAAAAGGTCACTCTCATAGATGATGGGGGTATTAAACGGCACGAAAACAAGTAAAAGAATAACAGGTGGCGCCACCAGTTACCGGTACATGACAATACTTTCCAAGATCTTCGATCAAGTTGATTTTTGGACCAATCCATGCATCCCTTAATTTTTTGGGATATTAATGATTTTGTGTAATTTTCACCATATATGGCAATATTCAAGGTCAAGGCCACTTTCATAGGAAAGGTCATGACCACAATTTAAATAAACATCATCCCATGACCCATATCTATGTATATGCATAATATAAAAGAAATCTGTCCATTAGTTTTTGACTTGTAATGCTCACAGTACTGCCAAGTGGCAATTTAGGGGTTTTTAAAGGCACGAAAACAAGTAAGGAATAATAGGTGGCGCCACCAGTTTCTGGAACATGACAAACCTATCCATAATCTTCGATCAACTTGATTTTGGGATCAATCCATGCAAGATTTCTTGAGATATTTAAGAATTTGTGTGATTTCCCAAAAAATGGACCTATTCAAGGTCAAGGACACTCTCCTAGGAAAGGTCATGACCTCATTTTAAAAAAGGCGTCGTCCTCTCACCCATATCTATACATATACAAAGTTTGGTAAAGATACGTGAAATATGTTTTGAGTTATCGCGCCAACAAGATTTATATGCGGCGGCGGGACCGTCATGAAAACATAGTATCCACCGACTTTGTCTGGGGATACAACAAGGCCTTCAGGCCTAAAGCGAACCTGTGCAATGCGATATACACCAGTTATAATGCTTCAATGCTGGACCATTACTTTTCAAGTATGTGTAACAGGTATATGTACAATGCAAGTCCTCAACACTTGAACAAGAAACAATAAACAAACATCACTGCTGAAATTCTGGCATGGGTGCACACAACACAAAAACAAGGGACCCATGGGTCACGGCGCTCAGCTGATCGTGATTGGACTATAAATGTTTCTCCACTGTGATACTATATCAAGTCGATAAAGCTTATGAATATCATGTACATGTTGGGCTATTATACAGGAATGTAATGTAATATGTGAGTAAATGATAAATGAAATTACCTGACTGATGGATTAATAGAGTCAAATAAAGTGGTTTATTTTTTTATTTAGGAGGGGTTGAAAACTGTGATATATTTGAGCAAATATGAATGCAATGACAGCAGTAATAAGCAGTAGTAGAATGATGATAAGGCTATTTGTTGAAGGATCTAAAGTGTATGGTAGTCTGCAAGCGTTCAATTTGACAGATATGATGTTATGATTAACTATGCTGATGAAGTGATTTATGAATATGTGACTGTATGACACAATATCTCTTTAGTCTTGACAAGGTACATTATTGTGATGCCCACTATGTCTACATATTACACAATATTGACATAATTTCTGGCATGTACATAGGTACCTATGGACAAATAGTTATACAAAATATTAAAGTATGAATATATTTGATTCATCTTGTTCTTGCTTACTGAGGCTGACTTTGGGATGGGGTTCGGAGAAGGGAAAAGTGAGGGCAGCATGAAGGTGGATGTAGAAATATTCTATTGTAATGTTTTTCATTTATATAAGAATATGAAAAGCTAAGAGGAAAGGGGCCCTCCTACTTGGTTATAGTAAAGTTCTAAATATATGATGGCAAACTAATACTCTGACAAGACTGTCATGAAGAAAAACAGTAAAAGTTTTGAGATACTGTGTTGCATACAAAAATTTACAGATGGACAGGCAAGTGGACAGAATGGACTAATACCTTTATTTCACTTTCAAGAGAATAATGCATTTAAGTTTATATATAATCCTATTTTTTAAAGCAGATCCACTTTTTCCATTAAGAAGTTTTTATCTGAATCATTTTTTTATTTACAGGTTTATAAATTTTTAATTAATAAACCTGAAAATATAAGTTAAAATATTAGAATTGTTGCAAAAGTTGCAATCATTATATATACAGAGTAAAAAACTGAAACTATAAGTTAAAATATTAGAATTGTTGCAAAAGTTGCAATCATCATATATCCAGAGTGTAGCTCATATTGGGTCATATTATGCATACACAGTTTTCAGTACATGCTTAATTTTATTCACCAAAATAAAATAAAAGATTCAGTAAATTTGATAAAATAAAACATCTTTTCAAATAAAGTAAACACACTGTTGGTTAAATGAGGGACAAACAATATCATTGTGCTAATTACTATCCCAGTTTTAATTTATCATTGGAATTAATACTCAATTTCACACCTGGTGAAGTTTTTACTCCTCTGAAGTAAGGAATTACTTATCTCATGAACATCCACACTTTCATAGCAATACACCACTTTGTGGACACAATTAAATGTACACTTTAATCATTGAAACCCTGGTGGTTCAATACAAAATCTAAAATGTATCATGTCCAAGAATAAAATAAAATACAGAAAAATTATAACATTCATCTAGTTTATGCACCAGCTGGGGGGGGGGGGATGAGTGCAGGGCAGAGGGAAAGCCTGCTAGTAGTGGTCAAGCTGGGCCAAGGTAAGCTGCCTGGGGTGGGTTACATAATGCAAGTGAAGGCTGTACTACTAGGTGGGCCAGATGTAAACAACACTTGACATGGTGTATGAAAACATGAATAAATCTATTCATTCCAATCAATATCTTTTGAAAGTTCAGATTTTAAAAGATTAAATCCTTATGCATATATGCTGGGAAAATTAAATCAACAGTGCCAAAGTTGGACAAAATTTAAGGTATTGATTTTTTATTTATGCTAATAACTTGAAAAATTTGCAAAATTCAGATCTAATTTTGGGTAAACACTTGAATCTTGATTAAATAAAGTTATATTCCTGAAAAAAAGTCTCTAGGTTCAGCAATTCTCATGTTAGGTGAGTAAATATATTTCCTGAATTTTAAAAAAATTGCATTATGTTTTGGCCCATAACTGCAAAATAATACCCAATACTGACCTAATTTTTGGTATGTTCATAGAAAATGTATAAAAGAATGTGAATACTAAATACGATCAAAAACAGATCAGTGGTTTTGATATTAGGCAGCCTTGAAGTGTAACAATGGCTTTTTTTATGGAAAACGGAGTTTTTTTTCCTTAATATCTCGAAGGAACGAAGTCCTAATGACCCAATTTTCGGTATGGTAGGAGATTTTGGGGACATCTAAAATTATGTCAACAGCCTGGGGAGCATAGAGATGTGCACTGAATGACCTACAGTCATCAAAGTGGACTGCTTGACAATGTAAGGGAATACAACAAGAGCTTCCAAAAAAATTCAATAACTAGCCTAATTTTGCAGCTTTTATTTTCAAATTTCAGATTTTAACAGATTAAATCCTTATGTATACATGGTGTGAAAATTAAATCCACAGTACTAACAGGAAAAAAACGTGCCATGGCCAAAGTTGGGCAAAATTTAAGGTACCAATTTTATATTTTTGCCAATATTTAAAAAAATTTAACAAATTTAGATCTAATTTTGGTATACAATTAAATTTTGATTAATTAAAGTTGTATTACTGGAAAAAAAGTCCCTACCTTTAACACTTTTGGTCTTAAGTGACCAAATATCTCCCTGATTTTTTTACAAAGTCCATTATGTTTGGGCCCCATAACTTTTTAAAGTTATATAATACTGACTTAATATCTGGCATGTACATAGGAACTATATAGAGGAATATTTATGGTAAATATGAAGAAAACCAGATGAGTGGTTTTGATATTAGGCAGTCCTGAAGTGTGAAAATAGATTTCTAATAAAAAATTGAGGTTTTTCCTTAATATCTCAAAGGAACGAAGTCCTATTGACCCAATTTTTGGCATGGTAGGAGATTATGGGGACATCTAACTGTATGCCGAAATTCAGATTCGTAGGTCCAACGGTGTCGAAACGTGCCAGTCTTACGGACGGACATCCAGACGGACAGACAGACGGACGGACGGACGGACAGACAGACGGACGGACGACGGACAATGGACCATGACTATAGCTCAGATGACTCATAGTCAGCTGAGCTAATGATTGTAGCTGGCACCACCAGTCTTGTGTACAACAAAGCTATCAAAGATATATACATATGCCCAATTTCAGACTATGTCAAACCCCTCCTGCGAATTAAGCAGGGACATACACTCTGCAAAAATTATTGTAGGTGGCGCCACCAGTCTTGTACAAGGTAAAACTATCAGATATGTAAAAATATGCCCATTTCAGGCTGATGTATCAAATTCCTACGTAGAAATAAGCAGGCGCATACTCTGTGCAACAGTCAATGCAACATATGTCTTGTGAACGAGAAAGTCATCAAAGACGCATAGACAGGTCAAACTATCAGGCCAATACATCAAACCTCGCTGGAGTTTGATGCACTGGGCTGACCAGGCTTAGTTGCCCCGAATGAACTGGGAAAATTGCTGGCACAAGCTACTGCACTGAGTGAACTCTTGACCTGCACCTGGCTAGACTGAGTGAACTTTTGACCTGTACTAGCCTGCACTAACTCTTGACCTGTTGCACAATCTGACATAGTTGGCAGTCTGCCAAAGCTAAAATAGATCCAGGCTGAACTTTGATGCCAAATCTGATGCAGCGGGCAGTCTGCCAAAGCTATAAATAGAATGTAGCTACTGCACTGAGTGAACTCTTGACCTGTTGCCTAATCTGATACAGTTGGCAGTCTGACAAAGCTATAATTAGATCCAGTCTGACCTTTGACCTATTGCCAACTCTAGATAGTTGGCAGTCTGCCAAGCTATTTATAGATACAGACACAATCTTGGTCTGTTGGTTAATCTTTTTACATATACTGAAAGACTGGCTAAAATGCTTTTTTTTAAGCTGATGCATTCATAAGATTTTTTTAATAAATTGTTAACAATAATAAAAGATGCTGTCCTTTCATTTTAAAAGGTCTAATAATTGTGCCAAAAATCATTTAAATAAATTTGAACGAAGACCACCCAAGAATCATTTTTGTGCAATGTTACATAAATTGTAACAAGTTTGCAGAAGACGACTATTGCAGCCCTCAGTTTGAAATAGGCTTACTAACTGCCACAAGACCAACTTCAGCTTTCTATGGCTCTACCAAAAATCAATGAACTCAATCTTTTCTTATAAAATTGAAAGAATCCTATCCCAAGAAATTTCTTGCGGAAAATTCTTCTACTTGAGTTTCATCGTAAAACAGTAAAGCTGAAAGAAGCTTAAATTACGAGTTTTTTGCCCGTAAAAAAACAGGTCAATGTAGGTGGCACAAAAAAAAAAAAACCTCAATTTCAATTATTAGTCATGTGACCAACATTTGCACAAAACTTGGTGATGTTTGCTCCTATCGTTTCTGAGATTGTTATGTTAGTATGCTTACCATGAAACCATTTGAGTAATCTTGAGAGAGCTCGTCTTTCGGATCATTTCTTTTTTATACTGAACAATTTGGCAGAATGATTTCAAAGAAAAAGATTTTTCAGCTTTTCCTCTGTAAAATGTAAATTTATGCAGGTGTCGACACAAAAAGCTCGATCCTTAGACATTTTATATGCGACTGATTTTGCGTAAAATTTGGAGATGCAAGCTCATACTATTTAACGGCTTTGAGTCCTGTGCTCTACCCCTGAGCCACAGAAGTCGGTCGTTCCGTGCCCTTATCAAACCTTCCCTCGCAAAAATGTGGACACTTAGCCCTGAAGATTCGACTAAATCATGTTAAAACAATAACCAAAATTATTATGAAAACTGTAGAGTTATATTACATCCCTGTCACTCAGGCGTGAGCACTGTGATGTCAACAGAATAATAGCTACTTTGGATCACATTTGCTGTCCCTAGGTAAAGGAGAAGTTCACTGTATGGTGTGCCTGGGCACAGTGCAAGACTGAATATGCTAGCTAGAAGATAAGTGTTGCTGTACATTTTTATCCCATTTGTGAAATCTACCTGGGATACTTTTCTTTATGCCATGGACACTGAATCAGTACTTGACTTCATCTTCTTATCACAACAGTAAGGTGATCTTCATCAATTAACTTGATGCTACTATAGCCACGACCCAATACAATCTTTACAAGACATTTAACCACAACATCCGACTGTGAAACACAAGCTCCATTCTCTGAAGCAGGACCTCATCTTCTGAGGATGTCCCACAAATATTCCAAAAGTTAGAGAACTGCTTATGTTGAAGGGCAACTTTACCCAAAGGATTGCTACATAGGCAAATTGAACATATCACATGATCCTTGTCATCTGCATACAACACACCTAGTGTGTGTTATGTGAACACGTATAATACTTTCAAAATGTACAAATTTACATCACTGTCAAATAATCCTCAGACTCAAGAACAGCAGTATAATCAACTCAAGAACTTTCCAGGATACTTTCGCCAACATACCATTAATACTTGACCTTCATCACTCTGGACTGCTGCAGCAGTGCTTTGGTGTGCCCATTTTAAACATGCAGAAAATAATATACAGAGAAAATAATATACACAGGCGTAAAAATACAGAGAAAATAATATACACAGGTGTATTAACTGAAATGGTTTATTTTTCTTATGTGTGCAAATGAACAAAAGTGTTGTGGCTGTACATGGCATCTGCAGTTAAAACTCCATATAAAGATGACTGATATTTGTTCTTCAGACTCTGACTAACTTCTGTCCAGTGCTGTAAACCTGTGAAATGCTTGCCTCACCCATGTATTGTCTGGACTCCTCACTGATATCCTAAGTATAAAGTAAATCTAGCTATTTATTACAGGATATACTTAACAGTGTTTGTGAGACATTAACATAGTTGCTAATCAAGCTGTTCAGTTTTCTGAATGAACCTGTATGGAAAACTGAGCTAATAAAAAAATCTAAATAATGAAAGCTGCAATATTATACTTCCCATTCACACAGTATAAAAAAAGGCTATCTTCACAGAATACATGTATTCTCAAATAAAGCCCATAAAGACATTATGATCAGTTTATAATACTTTTAACAATAAGGCAAACTCTGACTACATGAACAATGGCAATAAGTAAGATATGACAAACCCCTGATTTGTTATATTGCCAAATAATACCAGAATGTTATTCACTAAATAAACAAGGAAGTTATAAAATACTGTTACCACCAGGGACGATGGCCTCATACCAACATAAAAGTGGGATGAATAAAATAATTATATACATAATTTCTGTTTCAAGTCAGGAAATAAAAAGTGTTCACAAAATTCATTGATGGCATTTGTGTCCATGACAGTTAAAAGAAATGTTTATCAAAACTTTGCAGACTCATTTCATGTTAAAGGTGTGAATGGCAATTTCTCTAAATGTCTATTCAATATACACCATGTGTTGGCTTGCCACATGTTATGTGACTGCAAGCATATCTAGAATTTGCATAAAACTTGGAAATTGCAAATGACCCAAATACATAAATAAAACTACCCAAGTTCAATTAACAAAATGGTCCTCATTGTCATTCCAAATGTTAGTTCAATTACATCTACATAATAAACAATACACTTGGTAAAACTTTGGTAAATTATGATGCTATCAATTATAAAATGTGTACAAAAAGTTTCAGGATTATCTATGCAGTCTCTGATGAAAATAAAATATGAGTTTGTACTGATATTAGACCCAAGAAAGTTAAATATGAAACAAATATGGGACATTTCTGAACAACTGCTGGGTTGTTGTTTTTTAAACTTTGAATGAAGACTGAGTGCGTTTGAATCGAGTATATCTTTACAATTATAGGATTCACTGAACTATTTTAAACTTAAACAGGACTGCTCATTTGTCAGTCTAGATAAGTGATGTTGAGGGTCAATATCACTAATACCAAGCTGAAATATGATTAAGCCTGATATATTTGAATTGAATTTTTTCAACCAGAATTGTTACTCACATGGGCCACATTAAATGGTCTGTGGTTTTAGTGGAACAGATTAAGGATATTTAAATGTTTTATCTTATGAATTGTAAAATCATTTTATCAATAATGGATGTGTCAAGCACATAATATTTAGTGAAGATTTCACTTTGATTTAATCATCAATTTAATACAGGTTTATAAAAACATAATTCGAACAATCTGCTGTATGTGTATCTATAAGACTTGTAGTTACAAATATTTAGACTGAACAGCAAGTAATACACAACTTTGTAGTAACTGCTATAAATAATTTTCTGGATACAATACTATGCAAAGACATTTAATGACCAAGGTCCTTAGACCTGCCCAAGTCTTCACTGCTAGCTTGGCAAGATTAACTTGGACCATAGTTTCCACAATTATTCTATGGTGATCTGATCATCATTGTGTACAAAGCCATTTAAGAAACAACTTAGAATACTTAATTCTAAGTAGTTAAAATGTATGGTAAGGTAGGAATGATGGGTTACTAATGACTGTAACTGAGTCATTTATCTTGATTTTATCATCACTAAGAGACACAAGATTACAGTTTCCTCATTTCAAGGATAGAGAACTTGCCTGTAGCTATCCAAAGTGGAACTTGCTCATCTGCAGTTGAAAGAGTTGTAAAACAATAAAAGTTAATGGTCATTTGGCTGGCAGGGAGCCGGGAGGGTCATTATTACAGCTTAGAAAAAATAGTAACCAGCTGAGTTTCAAAAACCACCTCCCTAAAAATAAGTGTTTATATCACAATGAATCAAATACCTTTGGGAAAGCAAAATTCAATTTGTATATTGATCTATAAATTTAGGCCGGCCACATAAATTTGGACAACAGAGTATTCTCAAATGTAAAACTCATTCTAAGCTAGGAGTAATTGCATCTTAATCATATTAGGCTGTTCTGAGGATAAAATACATACACAAATATTTACATATAAAACTTTTAAGCATTGCTTGTGAGAGATCCAGGTTTCCAATAAAACAAGGCTATTGGGTCTGCCTTTGACCATGCAATTCAGCTGAATTTTTGGTAAAAACACAATGTAAATATCTTGCTTATCCTAATTAAAAGCCTTCTGCTTGAATGACTCTAACATATAAATCTCTGTACATATCTTCAGCACCTGGTTAGATCAGTTTTTTGTTCGAGAGCTTGTGAAAACATCTGATTAATATATCCTCTACTGCACATTACACCACACCAAACATGAGTGATAATTTAATATTAATTCAAAGATGACACTTGTGCTTGTGAAAACATCTGTTTCATATATCCTCTACTGCACATTACACCACACCAAACATGAGTGATACTTTAATATTAATTCGAAGATGACACATAAATGAAATATAACTGGGAATGTACTATCTTTTAGTAAACTTTGCCTTGGTCAACAATGTACATGCAGGAATATCTGATTAGGAACAAATAAGCTGTACACATAAAGAGGTCTATTCAAGACACTCTAACTATGCTGTTAAATCATCTTCCAGTCCCCTGACAGGTCCAGTGACATCTTCAATCTATGCAACAAGATCGCTCTGTTTAATTTTATTGCGTATGACATTTTGGCAACATTACTGAATAGCTGCCTTCTTCTTCATTCCAATTTGGAATGAAAATTGCCTGTGTTGTAACAATGGTCATGTTTGAGCTACCTAAATCAGGTAAAACCTAGGTGCATGTGTGTGAACTGAAAGATTTGTATGATAAAATTGCATGGCTAAAATTCACTTTTGCTTTGGATTTCCACTATCAAACAGTGAAAATGTAGTCATGTTTCTGGAGGTCAAAAGAAACTAAAAACCTGATAGTCTCTTTCTCTTTACCACTTGCATTATAGAAATTATTTAAAATTACACAGACAGCAGTGACCTTTTGCATCCATGAATGGACTGCTTATAAGGTTCCAAACTTGAGTACAGATCAATCCACAGTAAAAAGTACTGCCTTAATATATTCTGAGGGTAAAAAAATGTCAATCATCCAAACTCCCTTAAGTAAAAGGTCATCATCTTATGTTAACCGAGTACTGTGATAGAAGTTGCTTACATATAATCTTGTAACTCCTCTTAAATCTTGCCTATAGCCTTCATGAAAGTATTTTGCAGCTGTAGTTAAAATGGAATTGTAAGCATCCAAAAAGTGGCACAAGTTTAGTTTTACAAGTTTAGTTTACCAAAAAAAAAATACAGAACATATACACTCAGAACATAACTTCAGAAGCTACTGTCTCTACATGTTAATTCCTGCTGCCACATGTCAATGTCAAATGGTTCTTCACAGCAAATTTCTATTCAAACTAAGACAGAAGACTTTTTTTATTCTGAGTAATGCAAGGACAACAAAATATTCTGAATGTCTTATTCCATGTCAACTTATACCATGCCAACTGTTTCCTTTTGTCTCTTGCTTCTTAATCTTAAGTTTTTTCATTTTTTCACTTGTTTGGCAGTTCTTTTGAGTTGGATTTCCCAAGTATCAACTGTCCCCTCCTCAGTTTCCTCACAGACCACACCATAACAGAATGGTTTCCCTGATTCAGTCTCCACACAGTATTTCAAACCAATCTGAAAGTGCCGGTTTTCTGTTTCTTCATCCCACTCTACCATTTCTAACACTTTCATTTTTTTTGGTGTTTTTGTCATGTAATCCTGCAGATTTGTCTTCTCATCCTCTTCTGGCCCAGTTAAATCAACAATGTCAGTTTCTTGTTGGTCTGTCTGTATATGCTGAACATGGTTATCATAGTCATAATCAAGTGAGTCTGGCTTTATTATAATTGGTGTGAGTGTGTCTGGCTTTATTACGATTGGTGTAACATTAGCTAAGCTTTTTGAGGTGTTTCTTGACCCAGTTACAACTGATCCATTGGTTACAACCCCTGACTCAGCAGATGATACATAATGAGTCAGCACATCTGCAGGAGTATGAGAATTCTGGGGACTTTGACACATATTATGGCCTGTCTCTCCATGGTGGGTTTCATTTTGAAACCCTGGCACAACTTCAAAATTCCGCCCTTCACTGCAATGTTGCACCTGATGTCCTGCTCCTTCAAGACAACCTGAATGCAAAATGTGTGGTCTGACTATTCTCTGTGTATATTCTGCTAAACTGGCACTGGATGACTGTGTTTTATTCTGGTCTGGTGAAGTCTGCCACAGCCCATGAGACCTTCCATTGAGGAGAGGACTGTTATATCTGAAAAACAGTTCATCCACTTTCTCATGAGCACTGTTCAATGAGTTCATTTTCCATATCTTTCTCCTTGGTGTGCTCCAGGGAGAGCTGTCATCAGCTGGTGTTAATTGTTTTTCCCTTGGTGAGCACCTGGGTGAGCTCTGATCAGCAGCTTCTATTTGCTTTTTCCTTGGTGAAGTTCGTACCTTAGCTTCACACACTGCAAAAGTTTGGTTGTTTTCTGTTGGAATGGTCTCTTGATCATTCATGTCTGGTTCACAGACTGTGACCTCAATAGGTTCATTCTCAACACAACTTTCCACACTGCTGCCTTCATCATTTCCATTGTCATCAGATATTTCACATACTTCATCACAAGGTAACAGCAGAGGACAGGATACTTCACTATTTGTGTCAGAGTCAATTACAATTGGTAAGGTAAGTTCTGGGGGTTCTGATGTTTTGCTAAGACTTACCTCACCCTTATCAGTGTGCGTTTCCAGAGTTGCACCCTGGTTTTCATTCTGACAAGTAGGATCAACTTTGGACCCAGGCTTTGTGTCCTGGACATTTGGTTCAGTGTCACATGGGTTTCCAAGCTCTGCAACTGGAATTTCATCATTTACCTCAAATATTTCATCATCATTATCATCAGATGATTTCTTCAATGGACTTTCACTGTGTGTAATACTGGGGTTAAATGATATATTGTTTTTACTTCCAGCATCTTTAAAATCTGCAATAGGTTCTGACTGCATTAAGGCATTTTCAACATTCCCGTCAGAACTGCAACAGCTGAAAGCAGGATTATTATTTTTTTCATTGTCACTTTCTATTGTCAGTTCCAGTCTAGAGTCTGGCTCTATAACCACTGTTTCCACACTTGAATCCTTTTCAGTTTCACTTTCAAGGTCAGCTCCAGAACTAGGATTATCACTGTCAGTTGATTCTCTTTTACGAGCACCCCAGAAATGAAACAGAGTGTGTTGGGGCTTAAGGATTTCTGCTTTTTTCTTATAAGATCGTGGTTTTGTTGACAGCTTCAACCTTCTTCTTTTTTGTTTGACAGATGTTTTCTCACTTTCACTGTCTGAGGTACACGGTGTTTCTGATTTTATTAACATGGAGACTTCACTTTTAAGCTTCAATCTGGATTTGAACTTTGTTTTATTAGAGTCTCTCTTGGAGTTATCCTCTTGTGACTGTAATACAAGTGTACCTTTTGGTTCTAAGTTTAAGTTATCAAACTCCTGATTACAACCAACAGGATTCTTAAATGATATCTCAGGGTCCACAAAAGAATCGGTGTGACATGCCTGATCATTTGTCACTGGTGCTGCAGCTCTAGATGTATCTGAACTACTCAAAGGTTGGCATTTCTTAACTTTTGGTGGTGTGTTCACAGATTTTTTCCGTAGTCGCAGTGGTCTGCTTTCATCCCCTGTTTGCTTCATAGGACTAACCCATCCAGAGTTTTTTACCCCTATGTTATTGCCTGTCATTATGTCTTCTGTAAGAAGCTTTTTAAACCATCTTGGTTTATTGTGACAGATGGAATCAGCTGTAACCTGCATTTTCTTTACATAAACTCCTGTTACTCTATTAGAAGCTTCGTCATATCCTTCAGGCAATGTTTTGCTGGATGAAGCATGAGCTGTGGCAGATACAGATGATAAAGATGCAGAGTCTGTTTTTGTAGCATGCACCTTCTTCGTTTCAGGTGTGGAAGCACCAGTTTGTGACGGTTCACCAGACACTGAGTGACTGGGTTGCATTGAATTCTTAGCTTTTCCTGAAGGCACTTGTTCATCGCTGTCTGCTGATGAAGCTGCTTTGGCAGCATTTGGTTTGCTATTGTCCTTTACAACAAAGTTCCCCCAAGCCTTACCTAAATTTTCCCCTGTAAAGATATCTTCCTGCATGAGTTGCCTGACCCAGGGTGGTCTATCTGTAAGATCTGGTATATCAGCAGGTTTTGGTGGAGAACGGATGCGTCTTTTATTTGAGGAGCTCTCTTTAAGCCTCCTCCTGCCAGTTTTAACCACTCTCCTTTTATTCTGTTTATGAAAGGGTACTTGACAATTATAATCGATCCTTGTCAGCAAGATTGAGCACTCCTTCAGTTCGTATTTCCCAATGGTACTGGCAATATCAAATTTTCTTCTTTTTGTCATCTGGCCTTTCAAAGCCTCTCCTGGCCTCTTTTTCGATAAGCAAGGTTTCCCATTTGGATTACTCTGAGCAAAGCTGTTCAAATACTTTTTCGTTTTGAACTTAGCACTCAGTTTACCTGGAAACAAAAGGAAAGAATCTTCAAACTATCCCAGAATCATAAATCCTTCAGTAAATGGGAAACCTTATCTTGTATGACAAAATAAATAAATTTAATATTTCCATTTTAGAGGGTGTTTATGGCAAATTATGGCTTGCAGTCCTTATTTTCATCTTTAGAGACTCCAAACTATTTTGATTATAATGGATACCTGTGCTACCAATCCTGGGACAAGTCCTTCACCCAAAATAATGAAATATTGTTTCATGAATACTCCCTAGATTTTCCAATATTCCCAGGGTTTATAAAAACTTAAAAACTTCTTTGATATTTCATCATGCTGGAGGTCATATTCTATTATGAATAATTCTTTTTAAAAAGGGATTTCTTCATGCTGTCACAAGTCCTTCACCCAAAATAATGAAATATTGTTTCATGAATACTCCCTAGATTTTCCAATATTCCCAGGGTTTATGAAAACTTAAAAACTTCTTTGATATTTCATCATGCTGGAGGTCATATTCTATTATGAATAATTCTTTTTAAAAAGGGATTTCTTCATGCTGTCACCCTGTGTACAGTAAGAATTGATTTTCTATTACATTTTTACAGCAGAGGAATAATTCTCCTTGAATGTTGTGTGAGTGCTGTGATACTTACTGCTGCCAACGGCACCAAGAATACTGCTGCATTCCTCACACACCCAGTCATCTGCTGCTGTCTTCAGCCCAGCACACTTCATGTGACACCCAGCAGACCCACACATGTCACACAGCACAATCTCCCAGGAGCTATGAAAATAGTAAACACAAACACATGTCACAGCACAATATCCCAGGGGCTGTGAAAATAGTAAACACAAACACATGTCACAGCACAATCTCCCAGGGGCTGTGAAAATAGTAAACACAAACACATGTCACAGCACAATCTCCCAGGAGCTGTGAAAATAGTAAACACAAACACATGTCACAGCACAATCTCCCAGGGGCTGTGAAAATAGTAAACACAAATACATGTCACACAGCACAATCTCCCAGGGGCTGTGAAAATAGTAAACACAAACACATGTCACAGCACAATCTCCCAGGGGCTGTGAAAATAGTAAACACAAACACATGTCACAGCACAATCTCCCAGGGGCTGTGAAAATAGTAAACACAAACACATGTCACCACACAATCTCCCAGGGGCTGTGAAAATAGTAAACACAAACACTTGTCACCACACAATCTCCCAGGGGCTGTGAAAATGTACAACACAAATACTTGTCACACAGCACAATCTCCCAGGGGCTGTGAAAATAGTAAACACAAACACATGTCACACAGCACAATCTCCCAGGGGCTGTGAAAATAGTAAACACAAACACATGTCACACAGCACTATCTCCCAGGGGCTGTGAAAATAGTAAACACAAACACATGTCACCCAGCACAATCTCCAAGGGTCTGTGAAAATAGTAAACACAAATACATGTCACAAAGCACAATCTTCCAGGGGCTGTGAAAATGTTCAACACAAATACATGTCACAAAGCACAATCTTCCATGGGCTGTGAAAATGTTAAACACAAATACATATCACAATCTCCCAGGGACTATGGAAACGGGACTATGGACTACTGGGACTGTGAAATGTTGATCAGAAATACATGTCATGAAGCACAATCTCCCAGGGGCAATGGAATGATAAAACAGAAAAACATGTCACACAGCATGATCTTCCAGGGGCTGTGAAAATGTTAAACACAAATACATGTCACAAAGCACAATCTCCCAGGAACTATGGAAACGGGACTATGGACTACTGGGACTGTGAAATGTTGATCAGAAATACATGTCATGAAGCACAATCTCCAAGGGGCAATGGAGTGATAAAACAGAAATACATGTCACACAGCATGATCTCCCAGGGGCTGTAAAAATGTTCAGCAGAAAATACATGTCATTAAACATGATATCCCAGGGGCTGTAAAAAGTTTCAACAGAAATACATGTCATACAACATTATCTCCCAGGGGCTGTGGAAATGTTCAACAGAAATACATGTCACAAAGCACAATCTCCCAGGGACTATGGAAATCATGTAAAACAGAAATACATGTCACAAAGCACAGTCTCCAAGAGGCTGTAAAATGTTAAACACAAATACATGTAAAAAACACGATCTCCCAGGGGCTGTAAAAATGTTCAACACAAATACATGTCCTACAAAATTATCTCCCAGGGGTTGTGGATATGTTCAACACAATTACATGTCACAAAGCATGATCTTCCAGGGGCTGTGAAATGTTCAACAGAAATACATGTCACAAAGCTAGATTTTCCCAAAGGCTATGAAAATGATATTTTAATGTTCCTACCCAGAACCTTTGAAATAAAAATCTTCTCTGTTTACATCAGTCAATCCAACTTTTAATATGTATACATAAGAAAAGTTCATGTACAATATAAGGCCACATATATGTGCTAAAAAAGTAAAAGTATTTAGTTTTGATAATGAAATACTGTTTCTACACTGAATATATTATGTAGTATTAAAGAAACAGAAACTGTTTCAATGTATTTATGATCATCTACACAATGTTAACTGTCAAAGCAGATCCAGTTCTGACATGTCATATGTAGTTCATACAAGTACCTGTCCTGGAGGTTGTGGTCTCTTCCTTGTTTACAGACACATTTCCTGACATCACACCTGCTGTGTCTCTGAAGCAGCTCCTCAAAAGCATGGGGCTCTTTCTCCCATGAGGCATCCCTTATAAAAGACAGATTGCTTGTTTAAAATATTTATATACACAATCTATTTTGGGGCACTGTCCTATGAAGACTAGGAAACCACATTATAAGAATGTTTTTATGTCTTCAGGATTTCTATGATAAGGAGTTATCTTGATGTACTGAGTTAAGACATGAATAAGTTTCTAAGTCATATTAATGTTTTACTATTTTTCTTTGGAGAATCTGGAGTGGATAAAACCAAGGGCACATTAAACACTTGGCTATATATGAGGTGAAACCTTGCTGTGTTGAAGATGAAGGAACCCTCAGAAAACTTTGACACATCCGAGATTCGACACAAGTGGGTTTTTTTGGTGATAATTTAACTAGAGTTGTCGGGAATATTGAGTCTGTAATTTCAACATAAGCCGGGTATTCGACTTAAGCAAGTTTGACACAATGAGGTTCACTGTCCTTGAGAATTAGATATCTGATACATCTACATCAAGATATCCACGCTGCACATGTTAAAATAAGCATCACTATCCTCTGCCATGCACCCAATTCATGTGTTTCCCTCACTGCCAGTCTTTTTCCATATACATGTTTTGTGTTTGCAACAAGGCACGAGCCATATGCATGCAATCTTGACATCGCTGGAATTACTTACAAAAGGACATAACCAGCAAACGGCCAAATTCATGCAGAAATCAAGCACTGCTTGATTCCAGACCTGACGTGTGTTTGCCACACAGCCATACACATGGCAATAAAACATGGCTTATTAACTGGCTGGTTTTTTTGCCACATGACAGCCACACAGTAAACACTTGTATATGGAAAAAGCCTTGGTCTCTCTTTTAACATCTTTAAGCCACTGATGACATGAAATTAGAGCAAAAGCAGTGGTATTCTATCAACACATGATATCGCTCTCAATATTATTCAGAAATACAACCTAAGTAAAAACTTTCCTATTGTAACTTATTTGCATCCTAACCATAGAAAATTATATCTTTTTCACAGAGGACAACAGAGCCCAAAAATTTAAGGAATTTGCCTTCTTTTGACCAATGCAATGCTGAAAATGTTTTTATAAGATCAGTGATAGAATGGATATGTAGCACAATCAATGATTCCTGAAGAATCTGAAGTCCATAAAACAAGACCTGTTCGGATATTTGTGCAAAGCTCAAAAAAACATACAATCTAGAAAAAATAGGTTCCACAAGCAATCGATAAAGCATGCAGAGTTCAATTTGATGCCAGTGCTGAAAAATGACTGCAATTTGTTTTTGTTTTTTTTACAAAATACATATAAACATATGAAACAATCAAGAACTGTAGGGGTAACACCACCAATTTAGTGAAATATACATCACTCTAAAACTTCAGAGCTTAACAAATTTTTAGGATAATCCAGGTAGCAAATCCAGAAAAATCTTAACTTTTATACATGTTTTTACTCAAAGGGGCCAATGAAAATGGAATATTTCACAGGTTAGTAAAAAAGCTCAGAATCACATTTATGCCCTGTAGCTCTCAGTATACAGGTGACAGTGACCTAAATTCAGGTTAGGTGAGCTTTGAAACACTTTGTTCATGAATTTTAATATCTGATAATCTATATATGTGCATTATACTTACTGGTCTGGAATATATATTCCATAGGTCAGCATTTCATTTTGAAATGTTTCATTGTTATTGCAAAGCGGGCAGCGGAAAAAATGGGCCCCTGCTGAGGAAGCATGTCTCTGAAAACAGAAAATGATATGTCTCATTTATACCTTCTCAGGTCTACCTGTTTATTACAGTTTGGTCTACCTGTTTCCCGCACTTTAGTCGACCTGTTTAATAGTTTGGTCTACCTGTTTACTGCAGTTTTGTCTACCTTTTGAATAACAAAAATGTTGTGTCTGTAGAAGATGAAGGCAATTTAAACTCAAACATCTATTAAAAGCAGAAAAACAATAATCAACTGACCTATGGGTCATGATGCTCAGCTAACTGCAAGGCTTAAAACATGCTGTCAGCCGCCACAATCAAATTATTTAGTCACATTATAATCCAGGTAGCAAATCCTGAAAAGTCTGAACTTTTATACATGTTTTTACTCATCTATTAAAAGCAAAAAAACAATAATCAACTGACCCATGGGTCATGATGCTCAGCTAACAGCAAGGCTTAAAACATGCCGCAGCTGCCACAATCAAATTATTTAGTCACATTATAATCCTGGTAGCAAATCCTGAAAAATTTGAACTTTTATACATGTTTTTACTCAAAGGGGCCAATGAAGATGGAATATTTCACTGGTTAGTTAAAAAAGCTCATAATCACATTATTTAAGAATGACTAATTTTGATAAAATTTCGTTGATTTACATACATATTCATGTCTGGTTAAAGCACATTATTTGATGTCCAAAGGAAAATATCTGTCATAAGTTGGCAACATTTTGTGAAGACAGCAACAGGCATCTTGAGAAATCTGGCTTTTGATGTATTTTTACAAATATGAGTCTTTAACTTCTCAGGTGCTAAAATGTGTTTAACCCTTATATCTTGGAGATGACAAGTCTAATTTTGTTCAAACTTGGCATGATTAGTCTGATGAGCTTAAAGACAAATAAATTAAACAACACACAGATGATGGCATATAAACAACCTTTTATAAGGCAAACTTTGACATGATTTTCCTAAATTTTGGTCAAACATAAAGTTCCTGTGGCATAAATCATCATGAAGAGTTTTTTAAGACAGCTCACATGCAGTAATTATAAACTTACTTGTATGCACTCACGATGGAACCAGGCATCCCTGCAGCACGGGGAGTAGAGTACATCTGGACCTGGTGTTTGACTTATGTTTAACATACATATTGGGCACTGAGTCGTGGTCTTTTTGTGTTTACCAAGTGGAGTCAGAGCTACCAGCTTTGGAGGAGGCTGCTGTGGTCGATGTTCTGTACAGTAGGCCCTGATAAAAGTAAACAATTACACCAGGAGCTCACACATAGCATCAATTCAACTTTGATATTTACATAGCCCTCCCAACTCCCTAATATGAAAGCAGTATCAAAACAAACAGAATAATGCATAGTTCCACAATCCAGTATAAAAATATCTTTGTCTTTATATATCCATGATTTATTAAAAATATACAAACTGAAAAATAACATGGATGCCACGCACAGCAATATTAATTTCAAATTGACACATGAACAATTAAGTATGTACATGCAAAGTCATATTTAAAAGAAACAAGGCCTGCAGGCCTAATGTAAACCTGTGCAGTGGGATATACACCAGGTATAATGCATCAATGCTGGTCCATTGCTTTTAAGTATATGTGTGACATGTATATGAACAATGCAAACACTAAACATTTTGAACAAGAACCAATTACACAAAAATCACTGCTGAAATACTTGCATATAGGTGCACCAGAAATTTCTGGCATCGGAGATGAATTAGTATCCCCAGACATAATAGGCTCCTGTCACCTTCACTTTGACTTTGTCACCTAACATTGGATAGGGGTCTTCCTCTATCAGCCGGTGAACTATATGTGCATGATAAAAAAGGTCTGAGATGAAAAGTTAGGCTGAAAATGCGTCCACAATCTTTTCAAAGATATGTGTCCTGTGACCTTGACCTTTGACCTCAAAACCAATAGAAAATTTGTTTTATTGAACCCATATATCAATCAAATCTGGAGTTATTATCAGAAAATGAATTTTTTTACAGATAGCTCCTGTGACCTTCACCTTTGACCTTGTGACCTCAAAATGGATAGGGGTCTTCCTCTATAGACAGGTGAACAATATGTGCAAGATAAATGCATCCACCATCTTCTCAAAGATGTTTGTCCTGTGACCTTGACCTCAAAATCAATAGGACTTTTGTTTTATTCATGAGCCATATATAAGTCAAGTTTGAAACCCATATATCATTCCAAGCTGAAGTTATCATCAGGAAATGAATTTTTTGACAGATATCTCCTGTGACCTTCATCTTTGACCTTGTGACATCAAAATGGATAGGGCTCTTTCTCTGTAGGCAGGTAAACAATATATTCAAGATAAAAGGTCTGAAATGAAAAGTGTGGCTGAAAATGCATCAACAATCTTTTTAAAGATGTGTCCTGTGACCTTGAACTTTGACCTCATGACCCCAAAATCAATTGGGATCTTGCTTTCTTAATGGGACATATATAAGTCAAGTTTGAAATCCATACATAAAAAAAAAGCTGGAATTATCATCTAGAAACTAATTTTTTGACAGATAGCTCATGTGGCCTTGACCTCTGACCTTGTGACCCCAAAATTGACATGGATCATCCACAATTGGCAAGTGAGCTATATGTTCAATATGGAAGATCTGTGATGAAAAGTTTGGCTTAAAATGCATAACAATATCTTTAAAGATGTGAGTCCAGTAACCTTGACCTTTGACCTCATGACCCTAGAACCTATAGGGTTTTTTCTTTAGTGGTGGGCCATACATAAGTCGCATTTGAAATCCATATGGCTATCAACACTGGAGATATCATCAGAGAAGTGTGATTTTCACCAAATATGGAAATATTAAAGGTCAAGGCCACTCCCATGGTAAAGGTCATGACCCAAATTTTAATAGACCTCATCCCAGAATCCATCTCTCTACATTATCATAATATGAAAGAAATCTGTCCATTAGTTTTTTACTTATACTGCTCACAGTACTGTCAAGTGGCATTTATGGGGGTATTAAAAGGCGTAAGAACAAGATAAGGATAATGGATGGCGCCACCAGTTTCAGGCATATCACAAGGCTATCCAAGTTCTTCAGTCACCTTGATTTTGGGACCAATCTATGCAAGCTTTCTTGAGATATTTAAGAATTTGTGTTATTTTCACAATAATGAACCTATTCAAGGTCAAGGTCACTCTCCAAGCAAAGGTCATGACCCCATTTTAAATAGGCTTTGTCCTCTTACCTATATCTATACAAATGTAAAGTTTGAAAAAGATCAGTCAAATATTTTTTTAGTTTTTTCCGCTCACAAGATTTTTCTGCGGTGGTGGCAGTGGTGGTGAGACCGTTATGAAACCATAGTATCCCGACTTTGTCTGGGGATACAATGATTGTAGGTGGCTTGAACAGCTATCCGAGATGTATACATATGCCCAATTTCAGGCTGATACATCAAACCTCTCCTGAGAAATAAGCAGGGACATAAACTGTGCAAACATTTGTGTAGGTGGCACCACCAGTCTTGTATATGACAAAGCAATCCCCTATGTATAAATATATGCACAATTTAAGGCTGATATATATAATCCTTTGTGAGAAATAAGCAGGCACATACACCGTGCTAAAGTCATTGTAGGTAGTGACACCAGTCTTGTGAAGGAGAAAGCTATCATAGATGCATGGACAGGTCAAAATATATGGCCATTACAATATTTATACCACAATTTTCTCTCGAGTCAGGTGCACTGGGCTAACCAGGCTTAGGTGAGAAAGGCAGTTGCCCCAAGAGAACTGAAACAATTTGCTTGTTCCAGCTACTGCACTGAGTGAACCCTTGACCTGCACCTTGCTGCACTGAGTGAACTCTTGGCCTGTTCCTGGCTGCACTGAGTGAACTCTTGACTTGTTGCATAATATGACACAGTTGGCAGTCTGCTTAAGCTATTAATAGATCCAGACTGACCTTTGACCTGTAGCCAAATCTGAAAAAGTTGGCCATCTGCCAAGCTATTTATAGGTACAAACTTAATCTTGGCCTGTAGGTTAATCTGTTACACTTACTGAAAGACTTTTGCCTACAATGCTTTTTTTCAAGCTGACATATACATCAGATTTTTTTATCAAATGTTTATAATGATAAAAGATGTAGTCCTTTCATTGTTAAAGGTCAAATAATTCTGTGAAAATCATTTGAATTTGAACAAATCCCTCCTAAGGCAGAATAAGACAATCAAAGTCCTCGGTTTGAAATAGGCTTACTTATGACCACAAGACCAACTTCAGCTCTCTATTACTCTACCAAATATAAAAAAACCCAACCTATTCTTATACAATTGAAGGAACCCTACCCTAAGATAATACTTGTGAAAAATTAAACGATTCAGCTTGACAGTTTCTATAAAAAAAATTTTAAAATGAAAGAGGCTAAAGTCATGAGGTTTGTTACTAAAACAACACGATGATGTAGGTGGCACCACAAAAACTGCAATTTCATATATTAGTCATGTGACCAACTTTTGAACAAAACTTGTTAATGCTAGTTCCTGCTGTTTCTGAGATTGTAATGTCAGTATGCTTACTTGGCCAAATGACTCAGTTCAAATTCCTGTATTTCTTCCAAAATTCATCAAACCCAAACCATCTGAATAAATTTAAGAGAGCTTATCTCTGGGTTTATTTCTTTGAAATATTGAACGATTTGGCTAAATGAGTTCAGAGAAGAAAATTTTCAAAGTTTTTTTTAGCTTTTCCCCTGTAAAATGTAAGTTAATGCAGGTAGCCACAAAACACTTAATCCAAGAACATTTTAAATATGACACATTTTTGCATAAAATTTGGGGATGCTAGCTCCTGCTTTTCCTGAGAAATTATGAGTTAATGTACTTTTAAATGTTTTTGAGATAGTATGGGTAAACATACGGATGATGGACAACAGCGGACAATCTGGCTGAGTTCAGAGAAGATTTTCAAAGGTGTTTTTTAGCTTTTCCCCCGTAAAATATAAGTAAATGCAGGTGGCGCCACAAAACACTCAATCCAAGAACATTTGATATATGACCATTTTTTGCATAAAATTTTGGGATGATAGATCCTGTTATATCTGAGAAATTATGAGTAAATGTACTTTTTAATGTTTTTGAGATAGTATGGATTAACATAAGGATGATGGACGACAGTGGATGGCCGGACAGCGGATGCTGCCCCATCACATAAGCTCACAGATTCGCTAAAAATAGAACAGGCTTTTACTGAAAATAGATACTCTAGAAAATATAGGCTGACCCATTAAATGATCAAATGAACAGGTTTTACCAGTTTTGAACTCTATGTTGTAAAGCCTACTTGAAGATATCTGCAATATCTATATCCTTTCCTACCTGAATACATGTTCAGACTGATGCAGTGTAAAATGTAAGTGCAATCCCTCTTACATGTATGAGCCATAGTACTGGAACAGGGCCTGATTGTCCCGAGCACAGGGAAAGTGAAAGCTTAGCCTGCATTTTTTGTTGCAGCATCCAATGGTTGCTCTTGGTTGTATACAGAAGTGACATTTCTGAAACAACAGATAGTTGCAGACATTTAATAATAAGGATGTTTAACACTGTCAGACATTTAATAATAAGGATGTTTAACACTGTCGGGCATTTAATAATAAGGATGTTGAACACTGTCGGGCATTTAATAATATGGACGTTGAACACTGTCGGGCATTTAATAATAAGGACGCTGAACACTGTCAGCCGTTTAATAATAAGGACGTTGAACACTGTCAGACGTTTAATAATAAGGACGTTGAACACTGTCAGACGTTTAATAATAAGGACGTTGAACACTGTCAGACGTTTAATAATAAGGACGTTGAACACTGTCAGACGTTTAATAATAAGGATGTTGAACACTGTCAGACGTTTAATAATAAGGATGTTGAACACTGTCAGACGTGTAATAATAAGGATGTTTAACACTGTCAGACATTTAATAACAAAGATGTTTAACACTGTCAGACATTTAATAACAAGGATGTTTAACACTGTCAGACGTTTAATAACAAGGATGTTGAACACTGTCAGACGTTTAATAATAAGGATGTTGAACACTGTCAGACGTTTAATAATAAGGATGTTGAACACTGTCAGATGTTTAATAATAAGGATGTTGAACACTGTCAGACGTTTAATAATAAGGATGTTGAACACTGTCAGACGTGTAATAATAAGGATGTTGAACACTGTCAGACATTTAATAACAAGGATGTTTAACACTGTCAGACATTTAATAACAAGGATGTTTAACACTGTCAGACGTTTAATAACAAGGATGTTTAACACTGTCAGACGTTTAATAACAAGGATGTTTAACACTGTCGGACATTTAATAATAAGGATGTTTAACACTGTCGGACATTTAATAATATGGATGTTTTGCACTGTAAGACATTTAATAATAAGAATGTTTAAACAGTGTCACACATTCTATAATAATAATGTTTAAACAAACAGAATAATAGTGTTTGACATTAATGTTTGGAACAATTAAACAATTAAATGTCAAACAATGTAAAAAGGGTTCTCATACTCAGTATGACTCCTAGGTCCAATGCTGATACTTGCTGTCATGTATTAAGTTCACATTACTGGTGAAGATATAAAGATTTTTATTTAATTATGAATGCACTGTAAGCAACATAATACAAACCACAGTAGTGTTTCCAACAATTACAAGTGTGCTTTATTTACACATTAATCAGCCCACAGTAGATTGTTTGCAACAATTGGAAGTGTGCTATAATTACATGTTATTCAGCCCACAGAAGAATGTTTGCAACAATTACAAGTGTGCTATAATTACACATTATTCAGCTCACAGAAGAATGTTTGCAACAATTACAAGTGTTCTATAATTACACATTATTCACTCCACAGTAGAATGTTTGCAACAATTACATGTGTGCTATAATTACACATTATTCAGACTATAGTAGAATGTTTGGAATAATTACAAGTGCGTTATAATTACCAATCTAGTTCCTCTTTTTAACTCCTTCTGTATATCGGCCAACATGAATCCCAGAATTCCCTGGGAATCCTTACTGCCCCTTTGGCACAACCCACTTGAAAACAGCTGTAAGACACACAGCAAGTTGAATATAAGCATAAGATCAGAGGATAAAAATCGATAGAACAAGTATCATATAAACAAGAAACAAGGTTTAAATTAAATAAGAAAGACCTGCATATTAAGTGAATTAAACCTGGTAATATACATTTCAATTCAGAACTGATGGTTTCCCTGTTTTTGCTCAGCACAGGCCCATTGAGTAGCACCTTAAAATAGTTTCAACAGCTCTACTGTGAATTTGTTAAGCTTAAGCCAAGGCAGAATTCACAAACTCATATCCATTTCAATCATATCATGACATGCAGGTAAGAAAAGGAAAACTCCTTGTCCTGGATCTTACTAGAAACTAGGGACCCATGGGTCTCGATGCCCAACTGAATTTGTCTATAAGGAGAGGTTTATGAGCTTATTCAAAATATGGGTCAGGACTTTGATCAGTTTGAAGCCAACCTGTCTACTCAAACTGGAGTTTTCATCCATTACCTAGTTTGTGAATGGATGTGCCCTGTTTTCTTGATCTTAGACCTTGCGATCCCAATGTTATCAGGTTCTTCCCCTATTTGCTGGTGCACAACATGGAAGACAGAAGGTTTGGGATGAAAAGTTTGGTTTAAAATGCATCCACAGTCTTTTTAAAGAAGTGGATCATGTGACCTTTACCTTTGACCTCATGACTAAAAATTAAAAGGGTTTTTACATTATTTATGGGTCATATATAAGCGACCATGAAATCAAAAAAGTTCTTACATTATTCGTGGGTCATATATGAGTCAAGTTTGAAACTAATATGTCAATCAAAACTGGAGTTATCATCAGGAAACATATAAATGCGGACAGATGGCCCCTGTGACCCCAAAATCAATCAGGTTCTTCCCCTATTGGCAGGTCAGCTTTATGTGCAAGATGGAAGGTTTTGGAAGAAAATTTTGGTTTAAAATGCATCAACAATCTTTCTAAATATGTGGGTCCTGTGACCTTGAACTATGAGCTCATGTCTCAAAATCAATAGAGTTCTTGCGTCAGGGGTAGGCCATAAATAAGTCAAGTTTGAAATCCAGAGGTAAATTTAAACTGGAGTTAGCATCAGGAAACAAATCTACGGACAAACTGGCATAGAAAGACGAACAGATGATGATTAATATAGGGCACTAGCTTGTTCAAGCAGTTGCCTAATTAACAACACAAGGTTTCAGGACACAGATGAAACCACAGTTGCAAATCTGATAGTATCAATTTAATTTGCCAGTCTAAAAAATCAGGAATAAATGCATCGAAAACAAGGGACCCATGGGTCACGGCCCTCAGCTGATCGTGATTGGACTATAAATGTTTCTCCACTGTGATACTATATCGAGTCAATAAAGCTTATGAATATCATGTTCATGTTGGGCTATTATAAAGGAATGTAATGTAATATGTGAGTAAATGATAAATGAAATTACCTGACTGCTGGATTAATATAGTCAAATAAAGTGGTTTATTTTTTTTATTTATTTAGGAGGGGTTGAAAATTGTGATATATTTGAGCAAATATGAATGCAATGACAGCAGTAATAAGCAGTAGTAGAATGATGATAAGGCTATTTGTTGAAGGATCTAAAGTGTATGGTAGTCTGCAAGCGTTCAATTTGACAGATATGATGTTATGATTAACTATGCTGATGAAGTGATTTATGAATATGTGACTGTATGACACAATATCTCTTTAGTCTTGACAAGGTACATTATTGTGATGCCCACTATGTCTACATATTACACAATATTGACATAATTTCTGACATGTACATAGGTACCTATGGACGAATAGTTATACAAAATATTAAAGTATGAATATATCTGATTCATCTTGTTCTTGCTTACTGAGGCTAACTTTGGGATGGTGTTCGGAGAAGGGAAAAGTGAGGGCAGCACGAAGGTGGATGTAGAAATATTCTATTATAATGTTTTTCATTTATATAAGAATATGAAAAGCTAAGAGGAAAGGGGCCCTCCTACTTGGTTAAAGTAAAGTTCTAAATATATGATTGCAAACTAATACAAGACTGTCATGAAGAAAAACAGTAAAAGTTTTGAGATACTGTGTTGCATACGAAAATTTACAGATGGACAGGCAAGTGGACAGAATCGACTAATACCTTTATTTCACTTTCAAGAGAATAATGCATTTAAGTTTATATATAATCCTTTTTTTTTAAGCAGATACACTTTTTCCATTAAGAAGTTTTTATCTGAATCATTTTTTTATTAACAGGTTTATAAATTTTTAATTAAAAAACCTGAAAATATAAGTTAAAATATTAGAATTGTTGCAAAAGTTGCAATCATTATATATACAGAGTAAAAAACATTGGGTCATATTATGCATACACATATATTTTATTATTTTTAAATCATAAATGTTTAAACTGATTTTAAAAGAAAATAATGCCACAACATGGCATCTACAAGAATATTCCTTGAATCACTATTAAAAAGTTTTGCACATTGGAGTTTTCAGGACATGCTTAATTTTATTCACCAAAATAAAATAAAAGTAAATTTGATAAAATAAAACATCTTTTCAAATAAAGTATACACACTGTTGGTTGAATGAGGGGCAAACAATATCATTGTGCTTATTACTATCCCAGTTTTAATTAATTACTGGAATTAATAGTCAATTTCACACCTGGTGAAGTTTTTACTCTTCTGAAGTAAGGAATTACTTATCTCATGAACATCCACACTTTCACAGCAATACACCACTTTGTGGACACAATTAAATGTACACTTTAATCATTGTAACCCTGGTGGTTCAATACAAAATCTAAAATGTTGCATGTCCAAGAATAAAATAAAATACAGAAAAATTATAACATTCATCTAGTTTATGCACCAGCTGGGGGGATGAGTGCAGGGCAGAGGGGAAGCCTGCTAGTAGTGGCCAAGCTGGGCCAAGGTAAGCTGCCTGGGGTGGGTTACATAATGCAAGTGAAGGCTGTACTACTAGGTGGGCTAGATGTAAACAACACTTGACATGCTGTATGAAAATATGAATAAAAGCTATTCATTCCAATCAATTTCTTTTGAAAGTTCAGATTTTAAAAGATTAAATCCTTATGCATATATGCTGGGAAAATTAAATCAACAGTGCAAAAGTTGGACAAAATGTAAGGTATCGATTTTTTATTTATGCTAATAACTTGAAAAATTTGCAAAATTCAGATCTAATTTTGGGTAAACAATTGAATCTTGATTAAATAAAGTTATATTCCTGGAAAAAAAGTCTCTAGGTTCAGCAATTCTCATGTTAGGTGAGTAAATATATTTCCTGATTTTTTAAAAAATTGCATTTATTTGGCCCATAACTTAAAATAATACCCAATACTGACCTAATTTTTGGTATGTTCATAGAAAATGTATAAAAGAATGTGAATACTAAATACGATCAAAAACAGATCAGTGGTTTTGATATTAGGCAGCCTTGAAGTGTAACAATGGTTTTTTTTATGGAAAACAGAGTTTTTTTTCCTTAATATCTCGAAGGAACAAAGTCCTAATGACCCAATTTTCGGTATGGTAGGAGATTTTTGGGACATCTAAAATTATGTCAACAGCCTGGGGAGCATAGAGATGTGCACTGAATGACCTACAGTCATCAAAGTGGACTGCTTGACAATGTAAGGGAATACAACAAGAGCCTCCAAAAAAATTCAATAACTAGCCTAATTTTGCAGCTTTTATTTTCAAATTTCAGATTTTAACAGATTAAATCCTTATGTATACATGGTGTGAAAATTAAATCCACAGTACATTCAGGAAAAAAACGTGCCATGGCCAAAGTTGGGCAAAATTTTAGGTACCAATTTTATATTTTTGCCAATATTTAAAAAAATTAAACAGATTTTGATCTAATTTTTGGTATACAATTAAATTTTGATTAATTAAAGTTGTATTACTGGAAAAAAGTCCCTACCTTTAACACTTTTGGTCTTAAGTGATCAAATATCTTCCTGATTTTTTTACAAAGTCCATTATGTTTGGGCCTATAACTTTTTTAAATTATATAATACTGACTTCATATCTGGCATGTACATAGGAACTATATAGAGAAATATTTATGGTAAATATGAAGAAAACCAGATGAGTAGTTTTGATATTAGGCAGTCCTGAAGTGTGAAAATAGATTTCTAATAAAAAATTGAGGTTTTTCCTTAATATCTCAAAGGAACGAAGTCCTATTGACCCAATTTTTGGCATGGTAGGAGATTATGGGGACATCTAACTGTATGCCGAAATTCAGATTCGTAGGTCCAATGGTGTCCAAATGTGCCAGTCTTACGGACGGACATCCAGATGGACAGACAGACAGACGGACGGACGGACGGACAGACGACGGACAATGGACCATGACTATAGCTCAGATGACTTATAGTCAGCTGAGCTAATAAAAAAGTATACAGGTAGCACCACCAGTCTTTAGGAACTGAAGAAACCAATCAAACTAATAAACACACCTGGTTTCACGACACTGGATGAAACAACGGCTGAAAAACTGGAATAATTGCTGTCATTTGATGGTCTCAAAAACAGAAAAAAAATCATAAAAAATAGAACAAATACAGGTAGCACCACCAGTTTTCAGGAACTGATGAACCTAGTCATGGTCAATATTAAAGGCAAGTTTCTTGCATTAATTATCAAGATACTCAAGGTTTTGTATCATATTTTTAATTATTCACAGGACTACTTATGAGACCCATAGCTCCCAGGATATAGGCCACACTGACCTAATTTCAGATGTCCAAGGAGATTTTTATAAACCTCCCTCAATGTTTACTTAGAAGTTTCTAGGTCCAGTGGTTATGATTTGTGCCTTCTAACAGACAGCCAGAAGGCCAGATGTACAACAAAGTGCCATTTTTAGCTCAGCTGACTGAAAGTCAGCTGAGCTAAAAATGGATTCTCATAAGCAAAAGCAAATTGTAATAAAACAGAGGACTACTCGGCATTGTCAGAAAAGGCTAGAATTTTGCAAAATATTTATAAGAGTTTGACATCCAGAATGTGTTCATACATTCTACCGTACTTATGAAAAGTTCCATCCCCAATACTAGCTCAATCAGAAGTGTGATACAAATATACCTACCATACAAAAATAATGCACAATGATGCCTTTCTTCTCTATTTTGACCCCAAACTTGGTTTCATCATCGTCACTGCTATTGCAGAAACAACAAGGACCTGAAAGTCAGTACAAAATGATCCTGATATATTACAAATCCAAATGTTGATCAATAAACAGAAAGAAAAATTAAGTTGAAAAAGCTGACTTTAATTATGCATATTATTTACAAAATCAATTATATTAAGGAAATGTGATGTTCAATGAACTAAGCAACCCAAGTCTGCCAGGTTTCAGCATCTATATTATAAGCACCATTTTGGCCCTTTGACTTTAGGGAGTCAAAGACCATTACAGGCTGTCAGAGTGTTTAACATCCTTCAAAGAGGAAGACACTTTAAGGCTCTACCAGGATACAAATATTTTCATCATTTGTGACAACCCTGCATGGCCTACAAGTACACTATCACTTGACATAAACCAGACCAACTGTAAGCCTGTTTTGTTTACTTTCTAACAACACCTACCATGAGGTTTCAACTCAGCATAATGAGAAATCCCTCTGCATGTTTGTGGAATTTCATAAATCATTTAAACCATATGAACAAATTTATTACATATCACAAACATGCAATAACTAAACATGTCTATGCAAAAAAATATCAACAGAACCACTGAAGAAAATAAAGTTATACTATTCATTCAATTAAAACAGCCTAGAAGCCTTTGCAATGGGATATACATCAGGTATAATGCTTACATGATAACATGCTAGACCTTTATGTTTCAAACTTGTACATGGGCAGCTATTGCACTGAGTGAACCCTTGACCTGTTGCATTTAATCTGATACATATGGCAGTCTGCACAAGCTTTAAACAGATCAAGACTGAAGCTTGGCCTGTTGCCAAATCTGAAATAGTTGGCAGTCTGCCAAGCTATTTATAGATGCAGACAAAATCTTGGCATGTTGCTAAATCTGTTTTACATTTACTGAAAGACTTGGCTACAATACTTTTTAAAACCAACATATTCATAAGATTTTTTTATCAGAATGTTTAGAATAATAACATATGCCTACTGAAAGTGAAATGAGAGTACATATTTATTTTATTCATGGATTTATCTTGCACATAAGCTAGATATGAACACCTACCTCTACAGGTCTGCTTTATATACCCATTGGGCTCAGTTTGTTTATTTAAGAAATCTACTAGCTTTTTTACCATGTATCTCACAGTCCTTTCGCTATTAAATGTCCAATAATTCTGCAAAAATCATTTAGGTATACATTAAAAAAAAGCCCCTTAGAATCATTTTTGTGCAATGTAACGAAGGTAAATCAACAGTTTGCAGAAGAAGACTACTGTAGCTCTCAGTTTGAAATAGGCAAGATTTTAAATAGCTCTACAGCTTATACAAATTTGGTGGCCCAACTTGTGCAAAAAATCTCATTCCCCCTTACCACTCAATCCATGCCTCACTCCACCCTTACCACTCTGATTTAAACAGATAAATGTAGTCACTTGTTGACTACCTGTATTCTAGTTAATTTTGCAGTCTCTTCAAACAAAACTGATCTAATTTACTGGTGCTGTACATGTGTGAGAATATACCTAAGCCTCACCAGGTTTGTTATGCTTGTTTGAAGAGTCTTAAATCAAATGTTTAGCGTATTTCAGAAGTACATTATTCAATGAAACAAAAGAATGTCTATAATAAACTTGTAAAAAAACAAACATTATTTTCTTGAAAATGTATAATACTTCATTATTTCAATGTTTCTTCATGACTGACATAATCCAAAACCCCAAACCAAAAAAGCATTGTGTACATACTCACCTGTAACTTTAACTTTTTTGTCCAGAATACTGGCATCCATGTTGTCTTCCTCAGTGTGCTACGTATTTACATGTGAGGTTACATCATATCAGAGGAGCCAAATTATCTCACCGTCAGTGCTTTTCTGAAAACAAGGGTCTTTTCAGGGAACTGCTATTTTAAAGGTACAAAAACATTTGCAATAATATTTGTATTATCACATGCAATCAGTTCATTTTGGCTGAATACAAGTTTGTTAGCCAAACAGCCCAGTGCATGGACTTACTATGTCCAATTCACCTGTTTATTCATTGTTTATATGGTTTTGTGTGCGAGTAAATACAGTCCATGTGTGTCTGTTTACCATAACAAGACTTCATGACCAGAGGTCAATATAGCACATGCAGAAGAATTCTATAACAAGGATAAGAAAATGAAAGGAGAATCACTGTAGAAACATTGGTTGGAATCTTGAAATATTCTAATTTGTGATGTTGCACAGTACAGCCACCAGGTGGCATGCATGCTATTTTTATACATTTTGCATCGCTGATCTCTCCCAATGCAAGCTGTTTTTACTTGTACAGGAGCAAGCCATCAGTTATAGAACAAAATATTAGCAGATACTATATTTTATTTTATACATATTTAACTTGTCTGGTATGTGAATATGTCCCTTTTTCCTGGATGTCCCAAATTGAGAATCAGACTGGTTAAGGCAAATGGTTAACAAATGACACATACCCAAAAATGGGTTAATCTTAATCAGTAATCATGTAGCATACATGGCTAAAATGCATAAAACAACAAATCATACCTTAAATGGCCAGATTTTACATTTTAGTGGGGAAAATAAACAGACGCGGCCCTATGTCTTCCATGTACAAGCATCTCTCCTGACATATAAAACAAAACTCAAGGATAGAGGGATCCATTTCTGTTAAATATGTATGCTCAGAGCCACTGGCTGCTCTAGCTGGAGGAAAATATTGGCTGACAACATTTCAAACTGTATATTTTACAAAGATATGGTCAGTGGTCAGGTTAAACCTGTCAAGTAATGCTAAGCTAATTCAGAAATGTAACATAACTGTATTTTTATTTATGCTAATTGATTGTGACATACTGTGCACATGCCCGATTCATTCTACTTTATTTTTAAAACTTATTTGAAAAATATTTTTTAACGATCAGTAGGATTGGGTGCAACATTTTTGTGTCTACAAAACTGTGTTGTTATATTAGCTTCTCTTATATAGCTATAATAAAATGACCTCATTAGGACAAAGACTATAATTTAACTGTGTAAAATTATTGATTTTGACATTAAAACACTGTTTGTTATGGGATATACATGTATCCTAACCTTATGGTAATTTAAATCAATTAGATTAAGAGAAAATAGTGGCAGCTCTACTCTGTAGAAAGTGTATGAAAATGGCAGATTCCAGGAAGAAAATTTCAGTTAAGCTAAATTTTGATTATCCCAAGAGGAACACTAGTGAACTGAGTCAGAAAATGTTTGCAAGATCTTTATGAATCTATATTAAGACTCACTTAAGTTTTGATAATTAGATTCTTGGCTCTGTGCCAGAAACGGTGTAATCAGGAGAATGAGAGCTGGTGTGGCTACAATGCTATTCTTTGCTCTGTGCCAGCCCTGGTGGCAGAACCAAGAGAATCTTGCTACAACAAGGGAGATCTGGGATGAATGCAGTGTATGTAACTGCTGTGTGAGGGGTGTAGGTCGTTTCATGTCAATTTTATTACCCATGTCAGTCCTGTAACAAAGGCAGCAGGTGTGACAGCTGTGCATGGTAGTTAATAGCAAAACAGCGCAAGGGCCGGTGATAAGCATCTTACTGCAAAAGATGGAGTGGCACAAAATTACCCCCCCCCCCCCAATTGATGACTGATATTATTATCTATACTAAAGTCTCTGATAGTGATAGAATACCGAGGCTAGGGTCTACCACAGCTAACGTCACGTTGTAATCAGGGAAATTATTTGATCTATGAATACATTATCCAGTTTGGTTTGAAGTCACGTCTTTTGCTTCTATGACAACGATTTAAAGAGATCTCGACCACAGGCGCTTGAATCGCTATTTGTGTTGATATTGGTTTAAATACTATTCAATTTACCTTAACAACGATCCCCTACCGTTTAATGAGCTGTAAACCATGTAATATAGCTTGCCGGTACTTGTTTATATAATAGACACACAAGGCCGGCATCCACGTCTGCGGACGAGTGGGCGATAATACAAGAAATCAATCAAAATTCCCAATTATTTTAAATATTTTCAAGGGTAGAAACTTACAGTCGTTAAATGGCCAGTTCTTCTTTCTAATGAAGCATCAACTATTCCAATAAAATAAATGTACCACTTGTAATGAGCTCTTGTTTAAAACTGTCTGCATCCATTAAGCAACTCTTTGTCCAAACAGGGATTCCCCAATGCTTTCAGCTCCGCAGAGAGGATTTCCCCTTTGACCTATATCGTGATTGGTAGAAAATTATGTTAATATTCAGAGAGCATTAATATTTAAAAAGTCAATAAAATACAATTATTAAGTAATCAAGTAAATATACTTAGTGAACATGTCTCATATATAATAACAGAGTCCAAGATATATGATGACAAGTATTTATTTTCCAGTGATAACAATATGTAAACACAAGACTGACAAGTGTAAACAAAAGCACGTGTCCATGGCGGTTAACATTTGAATGGAACATTGCCCAGGGCCTTGTTAATTCAAAGAAAACGTAGATTTATATGTACAAATCACTGCAACCATGGCGTGTGCTGGTACAGATGTTGTCACATGGTAAGGAATCACTCACAAAAAACATGAAATATAATTGTCATTCCAATTAAATCAAGGAAATGGTATTTCTATGCCTAATGACATATCTCAATTGGGTTGGCATATATATATATATATATATATATATATATATATATATATATATATAAATATATATACTAGTATATATATAAACATATACAGATATATATATATATATATATATATATATATATAAATATACTGTTAGTAAGCTTTAAAAATATCTTAATGTGCACTGTGTTCTTTCTTTGGTGAATTTCAAGAATAATATCATAACAATCACTCACAGGTTTAAGAAAAATAAATATATATAGTATATGAAACAGCTGAGCACAATTAATATCCATGTATATATATATATATATATATATATATATATATATAAATATATATATGTGTGTGTGTGTGTGCGCGCGCGCGCATGCGTGCACATGTGTGTGTGTGTAAAAGTGTATTTTCAGTAAAAGTGACAATCATGCACATCTGATATAGTCAGATATCTACAGTGGGCAACATAACATAATATATTTAGGCTTTCAATAAAAGTGACTCAACAAATTGGAAATTTTGCATAGTCATTCCTTTCAAGCATATACATGAAAACATGGAACTGAAAATAATATCATTAACTTTTATGCAATAACCAATTTAATCAACAAAACAACAAATTATCCATCTAAGGAGAAGTTTTGTTCCTTCACTCTTTGAAGGCATCTGGTATGCAACATGTTTGTTTTTATTGTTTGCTTAACATTGATTAATAAAATATTTAAAACTTTATCCTGGCAACATAATACATCTTGTAAAGGTTAGTAAAAAATGTCAAATTTGATTTTTAAGGATGTTTTTGCTGATATATTTGGTCTTAAAATCAAAATGTACTATTTTTTCAGCAGAACAGGAGGTACATGGATAATTAATATGAATGCTATGACTCAGGTTTTTAGAATCAATCCTATGTCATCCCTACCCCTGCATCTGTATCTGAATAGATATATACACAAGGGATATTCCGTAAACTGAGGAGCATTTTTATATTCATCTGCAAACTTCTTTATCAGCTAAAGTGATATGACCTTATGTTAATATTACCTGTAAATTCCCATTATCAGTACAAACTGTTAATATTAGTTAAAGTTGTTTTAGAGTTTAGATACCCATCTCTAACAGAACATGTCAGTTGCAATGATGCTTAATACCCCATAACAGTTTTAACAAAAAACTTCTACATTTAAAGATATGTTTAAAAAATATATGAATTTGCAAACTGGAACCAAAGTATTTACAATGGACACACTGACACATAATTTGCATACCATTATGTGATCTAATATATCTTAGCCTTATGTACTCCCATCCTTTGTGTACTTTTATTTAATTGTACTGATCATTGAGCAATACATTTCTGCAAAACTTATTCAATTTAGTCTGTGTCATCTATCAAAACCAAATGTAGACTTTCGAAATATCTCATGCTGTGGACTCACCTGCAGCATCAACACAACAAGTATAACATCTACTTTTATAACATATATCAATAAACAACTGAAAAAGAATAAATGTAGGTTCATATTATGGCTTTTCAAATCATTCTTTGTACACATGGCACTGATCCAAAATTTTGCAGATTAAAATAACCTGAAAAGCACAAATCCTAAAATTAGAAAATTTAATTCTTAAACAGACATTTTGTTTTTAACAGGGCTTTTGACATAATGTAAAACAATTTTCATAAACATCAACATGCAGAACCTCTTTTTGATCTTTCAAAGGATTAGCATGCAAAGAGTTCCAACAAGCTATTTCTAAAATTTAAAAAAATATACAGTTTCCTTCAGTCATTATTTCTCGACTCTGTGGCAACCAAATCTCTGTCCAGTATGAAAAATGCCACTGCATCCAGTGCTGTATCCAGATTAAACCACAGCAGCACTTCCAAGGTAAACATATTTATTGGCTGAACATTCTGTAGCCCAAAGTCTCTAATGCCTGTAGGGCCTTCGTGTCCTGCTAAAGTATATTTAATAAACTAACATAGCATCAGTAATGATAAAACTCAATGTGTATCAGGAGTAAAGAGGAAGAGTGACACCTTTTAGCTAGACCTAGTGTGTTAATGAATGAGTTGGTCTATCTATAAGGTGTCACTCTTAATCTTCACCTCTCTCTCTCTCTCATATATATATATATATATATATATATATATATATATAAATGATTTATTTTTTTAAGTTCCAACATCATATCCATGATCTATTATCATTTTTCACATAATACCAAATATAAGAACTACAGACATCCTCCTACCCTGTGGTGCTGGATGCACAGTTCATGGGGCAAAGTCCCCCATTACACCTACCACTGGTTTTGGTGTTATAAAATGATTCATGGTAAATCCATGCTGGTGTTAAACTCATATTTCCTCGCACATAATGGCATCAATGAAAGTCTATCATTTCCTGGAAGCTATTGGTGTCCCCTCTGACAAATGTCCAACCAGTGTCCATCCAATCAAGGTTTACTAGCCACACGAGTCATGTATTCATAGCTACTAGTGTTGTTGCATATGACACCAGGACCATTTTTTTTTAAATTTACAAATCATTATAAATGTGGATGGTTCTCTCCAAACATACATTCTTGCAATGTGTGTTTCATATTAATTTGTGGTACAAAACACATTGCTATATTCACAATTGAACTCCAAAGTATGAGCCAACCAATATAAACATGAAATCTCTTTAGACAAGATACTTTCCAGAGTAGGTCCAGATAAAGAAATTAAAAGACACAGTGAACACAGGCCCATGCATTCTGGATGTATGTCACCTGTAGCAACTCTTCATTTACTTAATGGTTCAGACAAAAATCTTATTATCTGACTTTTTTTTGTTTGTTAGTAAAATAATCGACAGTAGCACTACAATATCATTAGATTCTGGGGTTGCTGTTTTAATATTAACATCTGTGAGTGTGACTGTTAATTTCTCTGCAAAACCCGCTTCCACAGTGTATCGGTAGAACAGAGTACCCAAAGCCAAGAGGTTATGAGTTCGATCCCAGCCATGGCTGGGTGAGATTTTCCACAGTCAGCCCCAACAAAGTACTCTGTAGCCATAAAGGGAAGGCTGTGCCCAAGGCCTGTGTATCAATCGCATACCAGTGCTTCTTTATGGATTCCTCTGTTTTATGACCCAGAAATGTGAACCTCATACACCCAGGACCCAATGGTGCTATAGACAATCGACCTGGGTGTCACCATGATATAAAAAAAACACGGGACCTGTATACAAATAATATAATTACACTATTACCGCTTATGCTAACAAATGACAGGTGACAGTCAGAAGCCACACCATGGCTATGGCTCACACTAATGAACTTATCTGACATAAACGTGTATATCAAAAATGGACAAAATTTAAGGCAGATATTTAGAATAATAACTTTAACGGAATAACATGTATAGGCCTTATTTCTTGTGCACATTTAAAAATACCTGAATTGTTGGTAAGATCGGTATAAAATAATTAAGAACAGTTAAAACAGTTACCAGTGAACATATCATGTGGGTAAATATCATAGCTGCTTTTGTGGCAAAGTGCATTATACACCATTTTGACCTAATGCTAGGCATGTACAAGGAAAACATATTAGATAACAGTTGCACAGACTATGAAGGATATGAAAAGGTGGTTTTGATATAAGGCTATTTTAAATTCAGTTGAAGCTCTTCCTTCCCTTTCTTGAGCCTCCTCCCCTTGCACCTCCACTTGTGCCACTTTCTGAACATGAAGGGCAAATCCATGTTCTTTTAAGTTTTTCTTTGCCTGTAAGGCCCACACAACTGAAATGACACCACTTTTGGCATGAGTCACAGCCGATACTATAATCTGACTTCCTGGTGGGGTTGTCCAGACAAGGTTCACCGCAGATGCCACAAGGATATATGTCTCCCTCATCTGCCTCTTGTGGGTCTGCTAATACTGAACTGCTCTTCTTACCCCCCCTTTTCCCCCTCTTGCTTTCTGTGGATGTGGTGGCTGAATCTGCACTACTGCTCTGTTTGTGCTTACTTGCTCCCTTTGGTTTGGATGTGCCTGCTGATTCCACAGAGGCCTGTTCCTCTAAGTCTTGTGGCTGGGTGGAAGTTATCTTCTTTGTGGCGGCAGAAATCTTAGCTCTCAGAGCCATTTTCTTAACCTTAGGGAGTGTTTCTTTGAGCAAACGCAGATTATCAGCAAGGATAATTTTGACAAAGTGATCTGTTACAAGGTCATACAGATCCATCAGACAGGATTCTCTAAGTGAGTGCCACTTTTCATCTTCCCCTGAGCTTTCTCCTGTTTCAAACAGTTGCATCCACTTCTGTGCAAGGTCTGAGCTATTACGCACATTATTCCGGAGAAAAGAATGCATGTTTTCCAGGTGCAAATGGAAAAACTCAGAGGTCACCAAGGGAGCTATGACAGACTGCATAGCTAGAAAGAATTCAAATACTGAGTCACCAACATGACACAAACCCCTGGTGTCCCCCTGTTTCCAGTTAATCTCTTTGAGACTGTCCAAATCTTTAGTTTCTCTGAATATATTAGCTTCGCTGATTCTCAAGGTGGATAGTATCTTTATACGCTCATACAAAGCTTTAAGTAGGCCTTGACTTTTTGCAGAATGAAGTACATTTCTAGTTGTTCTACGTAGTCGTTGAACAATCCTGTGAATGCAGCCTCCAGCAAGGTAGCGGATTTTTGCCCGAAATGCTTCATGTTCACTCTTGACAAGGTCTGCATCACAAATATTCTGGACAGCTTGGTCTTCTTGCTTCTTAATTATTTCCACTGCTTTCTCTTGTGTAATAAGGGTAACACAGTGTCGAACCAACCGTGCACTGACTTTCTTTTCAGCTGATGTCAAAACTGCCTTCTGAAAAAGCTTTCCACGGATTTCTTGGTACTCCTCACAAGTGAGGTATGTGGAAATTGCAGACATAAACTGAAGCCAAGAAGCACTTTTCTGGTCGTTTGCTGCATGTTTTCTTTTCAGTTCATTACATTTGGCAAAGGATAGAGCCAGGAATCCCCGCAATCGTTGGCTTTCACCACTGAGATATTCTCCCACTCGGCACAACTCTGCCTGCTCTTCAGTTTCAGGATGAGCAGGAAGTATTTCCTCAAGACAAGAAAAAATGTTATGAGGAAAGTCAGGAACATCACTTGAACTGGGGATGCCAAGATCCTCCTCACGGGCACTGTCGCTTTCAGGGTTTGATGAGGCAGACTTCACCCCGGCACCATGGATAGGAGGTTGTGTTAATATGGGCAACACCACTGGCTTCTGGCAGCAATCAACTACTGAGCTAGCTAAAGCTTGGGATGGTTCCTTATAGAATGCAGCCACCTCAGGTGGATGCTTCAGGCGGGCTGCCACTGCATTATAGTTGCACACTTGCAAGCCCTCAGTGGTGGTTGCTCGCCCAACTGCTACCCCTAATTGTCCAGGCTGGAAGAAATTTTGACAGTCCACAATCAGGTGGGGAATTGTCTGTCCTTGTGCCTTATGCACTGTAATAGCAAAAGCGAGCTTCAGAGGGATCTGTTTCCTCTCTGCCAGGATCTTCCCTCCAAGTTCACACACATGGAAACTAACTGGCTTGATGTGACACAAACTGAATCCGAAGTCAACCACTGGCCCAGTGTCTTCTATGTCTCTGATTACCCCACGTTGCCCATTGCAGAGACTACCATGCAAATTCTTAATAAGAATGACTGGACAACCTATCTTCAATTGCAGAAATTTCTCAGCAGGGCAACCAGACAATTTTCTCAGATCTCCTGTTAGGTGAGCAGAATAAAATAAAAGTAATTTAAAAATAACATTAAATAGGGCATTAAAGAAGCAAAAACTGTAAGGTATTGATTTTACATTTAAGCAAAGAACTACACAATGACAGAATAACCAAATCCGGACCTTATTTCTGGCATTTAGTAAAATCTTCATTGAATAAAGTTAGTTGCTTGAAAGAGGCTCTCCAGCTTTAACAGTTACCATGTAAAGTTCATAAATTTCTTTTCCTGATATCTGGACAATATATTTTGTCTGGGCTGCATTGGGTCACTCATAAAAAGTCTGCAGTGTAGACCTATTACCTGTAATGTGGATATTGGAAACATATAGAGGGATAGTTATGCCAACTTTGACTGAACGAAATAATTTGTTTGGGTATAAGGCAGTCTTAAATTGTGAAACAATAGGTTTTTAATATGAAATTGAGATTTTCCTCAATTCCTAGTCTGGGGTTTGGTATAAGAATTAAGGAACATCTAACTGTTAGCTGAACTTTGAATTTATAATTCCAAAGCCTTCGAAACCTACACTTTCAACAGGCGACAGCCGGACGGACGACGGACAAAGGACCATCACTATTTTCTTTTGACCTAAAGTAAAGAAATCAGGCAGTTCCGTTTATACCACACATTTAGTATGCTGGACATTTTTTTTAATCTTTGCATCTAAAAAAACAGTAAATAAAATGTATATCATTTTATGATCCAATAAAAAATCACTGTCAATACAAAGAAGGGAATGAATTCTAGGATATTTTCGTGTTGGTTATTTGTCATGCTGTCCTGATGTTTGATTTACACAACACAAGCTATGGTTTGGGATACATCATGTTATTCTTATCAGAAAACCTGTACCTGTGTCTGTAGATCTGTACACCCTTTCCTGGCCCTCAATCTCTTGCAGCCTTATATGGTTCAATATGTCTACATCAAATCTTGTTCCATGCAGCCTGACACAAAAAAAAAATAAACAATTAAACATTAAATAAATACAACATTAAAATATCAGGTATTTCTTAAGTATTCATTTCATTCTTACAACTCTTGCAGTGCTCTGAATGTCTATAAAGTTGCCGTTAATAAAAAAGCTTATCATCCAATAAAGATTTTGATACTTCAGCTGATGGTATGCTTAATTTGCTTTTGAATGACATTTTATCTGTTTAATGCCTGGCATTCAGATTATCTATTAACAACATTTAATTGTATACCCTATTTGGTCTGTAAATTTCTATCTTAAAATCAAGGTATGGCCTGGGGAAACCTTAGAAAAATGAAATTAGGTTAATTTCATCTACGTATGCAGACATTGATAACTTGATCTAGTTTCAGTGCCTCAGGATATGTGACTCTTCTCAGTAATTATTATAAACACATTAAAACCAGATCAATCATAAATTGCTTCAGTTTCTTAATAAATGTTGCCTGGACTGTCATGAAACTTGTCCTGTTCATGAACTATGGTTATTACTATCAGTTTTAATAGTTAAGACTATTGCTATCACCAATGATGTTTTTTTTTTGTGCAAATGTTTTATTCATATGAGTTAACTGATCAGGTTTATTATTTTAACTGACTTAATGTCATCCCAGTGAAAGACATACATCTATCCTACTGCCCTTCATTTAACATGCCAGAAAATATACATATAACACTAACAGCCTGAATTATACTTAATATTTTGTAGTTGAGTGAAAAATGTTCTTTCCACTGAAGTATCACACTGTGTCCTCATTAAGAAGTTTTTTTTCTAATGCGATCAAGAGACATATGTTTTTTGGGTGAAGAGTGACACTTAATCAAGAAAAATAATAAAATGAATTAACTCACTGTATAGGATTTGTGCCCTCCGGAAGTGGTCGCCCTAGCTGTCTCATAAGAGCCTCTGTCCTGGGTGATGGCTCTCCCTCACAAAGCTCATGCACGGCCACAACTAAATCCAGTTCATGCTGCCGTAGAACCTAACACACATTTTAGAAAAATGACTAAAACATTTGATAATGCATGGCTCATATTAAGTTAAACGTTTTGCAAGATGTTATGTACTACATGATATGTGGAGAAAGTGGTCATGACTATCTACGTATTTCACTGAATTGCACAATGTGTCCATGACTCAAAGGTCCATCTGTATTAAATATAAACCACAACTACTATTTCAGTACTGAAACTGGCACAGTACAAAGCTGGCACTATCATGGGGGTTCCACATTTACCTTGGCATGTAAAACATTTAATTTTATGTGTAAGGCATAAAATGTATTTGATGTATTTCACATAAAAATTAGTTATTCAGCCTACAATTCAAATTTCTTTTATAAAGATATAAGGATTCACCTTGGTTAAATTATATTTGTGTCTAAAGGCCTCTTGGAACTGAGGTGACTTGAAACAAAACTCTCCGCCATCTTCATACAGATGGTTAGGAACTGGGGGAAGTTGGCGGAAATCGCCTGCCACAATCACTTGCAGGCCTCCAAACACTGTTCCACTGTCCCGGACATATCTGCAGATGTATTCTACCTGCTCGAAGAGTTTGCAACTCAGCATGCCTATTTCATCTATAATTAGAACTTGACAGGAACATATTCTTGTTTTGGTCTCTATATACTGGTCCTCGTTTCTTATAGATGTAGCAATCTGTGAGTTGCTATATCTTCCATCCCCAAGTCCTGCCCAGTGATGAATGGTTGTCCCTCCATGATGGTTCAGACTGGCCATCCCAGTGGTACCAGTAATGGCTACTGCCTTGCCATGAGGCTTTCCTCTCAGTACTTGGATTATCTTTCTGTAAAATAAAAATATAATCTATAACATTATATACAGAGGTCCATTTTCCAAAGATGAAACATTTTTTTCACCTTTTATTGTAAATATAATATCTGACCTGACAATATATGAAATATTTAGTTTAAATTACACACCATCATTTCTTGCACAAAAGTTTACAGTTAAATACCACAAAATAGTTGATATTGGAATTAAATATTATGGTTTGCTGTTTTTAGGACTATGGGGGATAATGTTTTTTATATGAAATTTATTTAAGTCTTATTTTAAAAAACTGTCTTAGACTATCCACTGTCATCCATTTTACAGGCTGGCTTACAACTTGAAGGAAGACAGGACAAGCAGCCTCCTAGTGTCAGAACTGTATGCTGCATACCAGGAACACTGTCAGAGGAATGGCCTAATACCAGCATCCAAGACAGCGGTTGGAATAATCATCAGTAAACTCTATGGCAATTTAACTCGGCAGATCATCACTAAAGATCGGTTAAATTCCCTTCAATATCATGGCATAAAGTTTCTAAAATCTGCTCCAACAGATCATGCTTATATCATGCCAGAGGTGGTACTGCCTGACTTCTGTAGAGCATCTTGTGACACACCAGGAAAACTGACTTTCACTGTTCCTAGTAATGTCATGATAAACCAGCAAACTGTGTTCTTCAGTGTGTCAGTGAGTGCAGGATGCATTTTGGGTATTACAGTAGGACTTGACAAGGGGGCCACATACACTCTTGATATGGCTAAGAATGGAATGTCTACTCAGACTTCTCTCAGTCAAGGATATATTGATGCAATCATAAGGATGGTTCAAGCTATCCCTCTGTGCTATGGCATTGCAAGAGCAGACTGGGAGACTACCATTCCACCTAAAGCTGTCACAGGTATAATTTCTTAATTATCAGAATTTTCATAGATTTTTTGTGTATTTTTATAAACGGCATATATAAGACTTATATTTACTATTTATGCTTTTCTTTATGAAGGCTTATGTCTAAACTGTCACTTCTTGATATTTCAAAACCCACCATCACTTCCCAGGAAAAAGGACAGTGGTCAGGGAAGGGTCTACATATGTCTATAACTTTATTAAATTTCACCCTTTTCTGGAATGGAAAGTCCATTTTTCATTAATACTTCACTCTGTTTTATGACTCATCAGGTTATATGGCCAAACTCTGTATGTTTTCTTGACAGCTTGAAGTGGTATTGTGTTTACTGAAGCAACTAATAAACTGCAATGTATTTTCCACAGACACACAGTATTACTCATCAGATGTTTCTACATATAAACGTTATCAAGATAACCACTGGCACGATTCTTCTTGTATTTTAGGGACCATGGCCATACTTGGAGATGAAAACAGTGAACAAACTCGAATATGGTCCAAAAACTGCCACAGGACAGTTCCCTTCTGTGCGGAGAAACACATGTGTGTTGTGTGCCGACGCAAATTCCAAACCAGCAAACTTGCCAAGGCAACAAAAAGAATAAGTGATGCTGACAGTGGGAACTCTGCTCCTAAGACCCATAAGACAGAAGACAAAAAGGATGGACTGATACCAAAGCAGTCCATAGCGCAAGAACTGCAGACCTCTGACTGTGCCATACAAGGCGGCTATGCACCTGCAAGTGATATGCCTAAAATGTTGAACAATTTTTTAGAGTCCCAGCTTAGACACATGGCAGAGCCAAATAAAGACCCCCGCCATAGAAGGTGGAATAAAGATGTACTTAGCATGTGTCTTACTCTGTACTGCCGTTCGCCCAAAGCATACAGAGATCTAAAAGAAAGTGGCATGCTAATTCTGCCAAGTGAGAGGTGGCTGCGTGTGTACAAAAATTGTATCGACCAGTCACCAGGTCCACAAGGTGATATGCTCAAGTGGATGCGAAAAGAGGCAGACAGACAGAAAGTACCTACAAGTGGCAGGCATGGAGGGCTTATTATCGATGAAATGTCAGTTCAAGATGACATTCAAATTGTGAGACGAGGAGACACCTGGCATTTAGTTGGGGATAGAGATATGGGACCTGTCCTCAATAACATAGAAGTGATAACTGCCGGTAAAAAACATGTCAAGATGGCTACTCATGCCCTGCAGTATGTCTTTGCTGGTTCTGGTGGGTTTCGCTGGCCTGTTGCATTTTATGCCACCACCACAGCCATGTCCCACCAACTGATGTGGACAATCTGGGACCTAGTTGATTTAATAGAAGAGCAAGGTTTCCACATTGACTACATTATGTGGGATGGAGCATCCACAAACAGATGTTGCTGCAAAGCCATGTGTCCAAACGCCAGAGCAAATCTATATACATTGCCCAATATATTTGATGAAGACAAAAAAATCACAATTGTACAAGATGCCAAACATGTTATAAAAAAAATAAGAAATAACTTGGAATCCAGCAGGCAAGAACATAGAAACAGCAAGGGCCGATATTTACTTTGGAAGAAACATGAGATAACCTGGGAGCACTGGCAGGAAGCTTACAAATTCAGTTTTGTCAATGGCTTGTCCATAAACCACAAACTCACAAAAGAGCACATTGAGCTTACTCCAAGCAACAAGATGAGGAATCATCTTGCACTGGAAGTGCTTGATCAGAACATGTTGTATCTAATGCAGGCCTATGCAGAGGCAAACAACCTGTCAGACAAACTTGTAGGGACCATCACTTTGTTGAAACACACAGGCACACTTGTACAAATATTTAGCGACAAGAGTCGCCCTATTACATCTGCTTGTGATGAGAGACTAGCCCAGCTGTCCCAGGTCCTGTCATTTTTCAATGACTGGGAACAAGATGTCACAGATGATAAGACCCTGGAGACTACCAAAAATCTGATAACAAGAGAAACAAGGGATGATATAAATTCTTGTATCATTGGCTTCACTGAGTTGTGTAAACGCTGGACAGCAAGTGGTGTCACTGTCCGGCCAGGATTCTTCAATTCAGATGTCATTGAAAACTTTTTCTGCCAGCAACGAGGGCTTTGCAATGGAATGAATACAAATCCAACTATATCTCAGTATGGCCCAGGAGTGAACTCTATAGTCCTTGGTCAAACCACTGTGGCCAGGAAGGCAAATTCTGGCAGTAAATCCTTACCATTCAATGCAACTGCACCTGGACCAATAAAACCGAAGAAAAAAAACATGTTGGCTAGATTGTTGTAAGAAATAATACCCCCAACACATGAACATGATGTATATATTTATAGTTACTATGAAGTATTCACCATTACAAATTCTCATTTGTTGGGGGTATTTTGATGAGTTAGTACTTGTTAAACACTGCTGTGTACAAGGTCTGAACACTATTAAAGAATATTTATTCATAAGAGTCAAATGTCACATTCTAAATATGCATAGCACCAACTATTTTTCTTTATAAAGCCACATTTCCTTGTAGACAATAACATGAGATGTATATAATGTGAATACTGACATGGCATTCTATCAACAAATTTTCTTGTTTTAATAATGAATGATGTGCTGTCAGTCTCCCATGTTTGCTCAAGTATTGCTGGACCAAGTTTTTGCAGAGTAACTGTTTGGATACACACTGAGACGCCATGTGTGTCAAAGACTTTATATATGCTTGCTTGACCTGAGATATGCAATGGATAAATTCATTGGCCAAAATTATGTTTCTGTGTTTTGCTTAAACTCAGAGTTATTGATCACAATGTATCCTTATTGAGGATCAGGCTAGCAGTAGATACTATCATACATGCAGCCATACATACAACCCAGGTTAAGAAGAATAACAGTCTTGTAAATAATATTAATTTGGGTCGGTGCCAGTGTGGCTTTTGTGCATGTGGAAACTTCTACATAATTCTAAATGTTAATTGTTCGACAATGAACTGACAAATGTCATACAACTCTGTAGCTATAATGTTTAGCATTATAGAAGGATATTTTTAGCTAACCACCTCAAGTTGTTTATTTATCTTTATTATAAAACATGCACATAATTGATTAACATATCATAATTATTTCCAAGTTAGATGGTACAATTAAAGTGCACTGAAAAATATGTTTCATTATGTATGATAATAATAAAAGACAGTACAACATTAAGTCTGCCTAATAATATACACAGCTACAGAATCTGTTATCTTATATATGGTAGCACGAGGAATTATTGCAGGATTGGGTCCCATATATGATACGTTGTTTTCATAAACAAGTCATGAATACAAGTGCAGAATTATGGTGTTTTTAAAAACATTTTTATATTATTTGTTGTGAAACATGTTGGATAACTGGAGGAATAATTGTTAACCTGATAAGGCTGAATTCATTGCACATGCATGACAGCCGGGATGTCATGTAACACCAGTTTAGCTAATAAAACTTCAGTTAGATTTTCTTGATAAATATTTTGCTAAGGAAAAAAAAACAGCCATTGGGTCTGTTTTCACAATATATAATTAACATCTATGTAGGAGTAACATTGTGTTTTTTATATGTTTATACATGAAATACATTTATTCCTTGATAGCTGATTAATGTTACAACTATATGTCAAATTTTCTTTATTTTACACTAAAATTTAAAACATTACTTTCACTTAACTTCATACAAGTCTACAACCAGAAAGCATTATGTATAATGAAATGTTAGATCCATGTCTATCTGATGAAGCTATTTCACTGAGATATAACAATATCTTAATTCAAGATAATATGCCATGTCTCACTGTGTCAGTGTGAGTATATAAACATGGACCTATCCTTATGCTAATCGTCAGAAACAAATTGTCAATTGATTCTACAGGAAAGGATAATAAATTCTGTTATCACATGCAATATCACAGCTGGAGGTTTCAGTTGTTAACCATGTAATGACACTTGTGTGTCCATTGCAATGAAATTCATTCAAGCATAGAGACAGAGCTTATAATCTATGAATAAGATTTTTGAAATTATATTGTCATTGCTCAAGAAGATGTTTTGTCAATATTCAGATGTAAACTTTACATACAAGCTCACTTACCATGTACACTTTAGTGTATTACACTATAAGGTCAAATGACAGATAACCCTCTGATTGTGTTGACATTTAAAGTGTTCCGTGCATCAGTAAAAAATATTTTATCACAATGAATTGAATTCAATCACCTCGCCTAATTCTACCTGAATGTAACCTCTAATAAAAAATATAGAATAAAATAGAATATGTATGATATTGTTCTTGTGTTTGTGTAAGGGTGTCTGAGAGAGATTTATGGGTCTTTGGGTGATAAGGGTGTAATGGCACTGATGTGCGGCATATGCTCCCAAAACACATATAATATTATATATTTCATGGGTGAGAATTTATTATATATGGGGAATCAATGTATATGGCTATCAAATTAATTTTCTCCCAAAAATCAGCTGTTTGTCTTATGACTGAGAATGGTAACGTTGAAACTTTTAAATTTGCTTTTCTTTGGTATTTATTGCAATTGTGCAATATTCCGGACCTATTTAACCTATTTTATTTAATCTTAAGTGGAAAGCAGTGGAAAATATTAATTTTAAGTTGAAAACTCATTACCTCAGAACTGCAGTCTTTCCAGTTCCACATTGGCCCGTGATTAAACAGTTGTGGCCTTTTACACACGCAGAAACAATATCATCTTGCTCTTTTGTAAGATCCATGATGTTTAATTTTGCGCCCAACTTGTTACAAAAGATGTCATGTAAAACACTTACCTGTTGTGAAGAAAAAACACCTGCAATTGACCCCAAGTTTGGCTGGCAGCACTCAGGTAACATTGCGGCTGAAGCAAAACACATCGTCAGAGTTGATCCTTTTCAATAACATTCCTCCAAAATGTTCAGAAAATCATTTCATAAGTTTTTTCAAATGGCTGGTAACTGATTACTTTCATTGTCGTGCACTGATAACGTTAATCGTAAACGAAACTAAAAACAAAGAAGTGGGAGGGGCGCATCCATCCTGCCCACGTGGGTTTGTTTATGTTACGAATGTTTTCCCTGACACCGATGACATGACTTGTACCCCGCGCTATAACCGGTTACCATACTCAGCCAATCAGGACGCGAATTAGAGATGAGCATCGCACGCTATAGCCCGGTTACCAGTCCATGCTGACCTCATCGCCAAGCCAATCACATAGTGGCAAAACCTTCAGTGCTGATCTTGGAAACACCCGGTCTGTTCCTTGCTTAATGGATACAGACTCGTCCGCAGACGTGGATGCCGGCCTTGTGTGTCTATTATATAAACAAGTACCGGCAAGCTATATTACATGGTTTACAGCTCATTAAACGGTAGGGGATCGTTGTTAAGGTAAATTGAATAGTATTTAAACCAATATCAACACAAATAGCGATTCAAGCGCCTGTGTCTCGACAAAGGGACCGTCCATCCTGTCAACTCATGTGTCACGATCAAGACGTGCGCTTAAGTGGAGAATCCGTGATCGCGCTGACAGGTACTGAGGCATCAAAACAGAGTACCCGAGTCAATTCTTCAGCTCACTCAACTCAAACAATAGGCTGCATAATCGAGACAACTGGGGGAAGGTTTTTTTTTCATCTGATTTACTCACCTAATAATAACTTCGCATCCATTCGGTTGATTTAAAATCGAGCGGGCACTGGCGGAAGGAAGCAAACATAAGACAACACATTGTGGTGACGTAGCACACATCCCCCGCAGAGTGTGGTGGACTTGCAAGCTAGCTAGTCCCTTTTTGTGATCCAGGGAATACATCAACAGAAATCATATTTGGGGGCGTATTCCATCTCAGTATAAAGTCTGCATACCTGTCAAAACAAAGGGTGTTGTGTTTTGGATTGTCAATTCAGTTAATCTGCTGAAATTACTGTTAATGATATGATGATTGTATTATCGCCCACAAATAACAACCAGTCAGTGACCCCACCCACCCGAGCATATTCCCGCCTCTGTTACCTCTGTGCACTGGTTTTGTGTATAGGTTGTTACTGTCGTGAAACTACAAATTATTTATTTACTAACACATTTCTAATCCTGATCCAAGAGTATCCTTATTGAAAGAATTATGATGTGCTACGGTAAGCTACCGCCCCGGTAACCAGTGCAGTGGCGAAGCTGAGAAGGGGCAGAAGGGGGTACATGACCCCCATTTGAGAAGGGGGGGGGGGCCGCCCTTCCACCACCAATTTGGGTCTGCTGATTTTATCAGCCAGTCACAGAACTTCTCTTTGTGCCCCTTTGTATCAAAGCCTCTCTCATCAGATGGCCATAGGGTTCGATCTTTATAAAGTGTCATTTGTCAGGCCATTAACTGAAAAATCTGCCCTGCTGAGTCCTGGGGCACCACATGTAAGTCTGGAAAATATCCCCAACATTTTGGCTTTGATTTCACCCCTGTCACTTGACCAGTCCATGTAGACTTGATTAATTTTAGGTTTATATGTAACTACCCTAACAGCATGGCCTGGTGAGATTCAGTAGGGCCCCATGTGTTCCCAGGCTTACGTGGGATATTGATGGGCCATAATTTGCCACATGGGCCCCAGAAGGGATTCATATGGGCACTCCCACGGGGTTTGCCCATGTCGACCCCTTGCTCGCCCCATGTAAGAAAAAGAACATTATATTTCGTACATGTGAGTGTTTAACAAATATGAAACTAATTTGCTGGTAACATATTTAAACATTCCCCTAAAGATTCGTTTAACAAACAAAATTTAGAGCATTCAGAAAAAATGTATTTGAATATGAAGGTTCCACAAGGGTTCATCACATGGGACCCACGTGGCAAAGCCTCTCTCTTTCATGGGCGCGTTTTAGTGTCTATTAATTTTGCTAGCATTGGCGTGGGAACCCATCACAATTCATGGTATGCTTTCAGTTTATTTGATATAATATATTGATTCAATCTTTATTTGTTAATATCTCCGTCAGAACAGAAGAGGCAAATTTATAGTAGGCCTACAATATCAGTGGGGCCTACATGGGGCCCACAAGGCTCCCACATGGGTTTAATTCCTTACACAGCTATAGCAATAAAAACATTAACATGAGTGAAAAATTTACCCATTTTTCACTAGATGCGTCTTTGATAAGTATCAGTGTTTTATTAATATTAATTACTGCCTGGATATGTTTGAGTTCCTTTAGGTATCTTGTGGTAGATCTATAAATACTGATCTTGTGTACCGAAGGACAAATTTAATTTATTTTCACATGCAAACATTGTACAACTGAACTTGTGCCCATGTACTGCGGACAATGGATTGTCTGCTTGACGTACTAGACCGAAACCACATTTTGTGCTGTTTGTCTGACAGACCGTGCAAGTTCAATTTCACATTTATTTATAGGCCCATCAGGCTCTTAATTTAGCTAAATG